>OZ007580.1:32356134-32956134 GCA_963931925.1 Onchidella celtica | reverse complement strand
AGAATCTTTTTGTGTTGGTGTAAATATCACCGGGTTTTTTTGCTTTGACCTCGTCTTTTATTTTTTCAATTACTGCTGGCTTTGTCCTTATAGGTGTGGGGAGCCAGCACTGGGCAACAACCCTTAAACTCATAAACTGCCACAGGAGCAACATCCTGACCAACCAGATACGACACTCTTTTTTCATATTCTGCTCTGGTGCCATGTTTTGCATAATAACGATTGAGTTGAATGACATCTACAGCCTCTGGTTGGGGATTCAAAGGAACTTGAATAAACCTTTTATCTTCTCTTTGTTGCTTGCAATATTTCCCTTGCCGGTATGTTATAGTCTTGAGTTTTCCTTTCTCTCTTATATAGAATGTTCTGCTAGTGCTCCCCCCTACCCACGCACCTCTGTCATCCCAGAATTGGGACTGTTTTCCCTGCTTCCTTCTATCGACATTCTTCTCATTATTTACAACAAAGTAAACATGATCTTTTTGGCCTCTTGGAACTTCAGGGATACAATCTGAATTTGAACTAAATGAGGCAGTTTTAAGGATATTGATGACATTTTCTGCTTCTAGGAATCTGCCATGAGGTAGGAGGTTTGCATGAACACCAATAGTACCACCATCATCATCGCCACCACCAATATCGACACCATCACCACCACCATCATCATCATCATCATCATCATCATCATCAGTAAGGACAGCAGCAGATGAAATGTTGTCATCACCACCAGCATCACCATCACCACTGCCATCATCATCTGTGGATGGAGAAGTAACAGACGAAACATTACCACTTTCTTCATCATTATCATGCTTAGCAGCCATAGCAGTAAAAACAACTAGATCATCCTCATCTTCAATGGCCGTCAAATCAATAACATCAGACTGTCTCTTATCATACATTAACACAAAATGATTTGGTCTGAAGTCAGTTACACTCTTTGGAAAAAAAGAGGTTGTCCACATGAGTGTGATTTTTGGTAACTTGCGTTCCGATACATCACGTCCGCGTACAGTGCGGGACAATGGTTCTGTCAAAAAATAGGCACCTTGTGTTGGGGGACAGTAGGAAGTTATTGCCTCATTAAGAGCAGCACTAATGGCACTTATGGCCATCATGCCACAGTAGCTGCTGTCCTTTGATACGTCTTCCAGGATCTTGTCATATTTATCAAAAATCAGCCTTGGCTCATGAAAGTGATCAACAAACGCTCCATGTTCATAGTTATAGTGGTTTTCATTCGCAATCATCTCAATGGTTGTGAGCAATCGTATCAACAAGTAATACTTTTCCGTCCCAAAGAGACCCATTGACACGGCCCGAAACAGACAGTTTCCATCACCAGTGACGTTGACAGGGGTGTGTGTCTCAAGAATTATTGGGTGGTACCTCTTGAGTATCTGAGTTGCGGTTTTGTCCACACCTGCTGCTGTTGCTGTTGCTGCACCTTCCTGAGCTTCTGGTAGGCAGATGTCATATGTTCGTAGCAGCAGCAACTCAGCCTGAGCCTGCGTTGACGAGAAGGATGCATTAATTACCAAGTCTGCAAAAAACGTTGAAAACATTAACTCCCACTGACATTCAAACTTAAGTTCAAGGATATAAACATCTGTGTCCATCGGTCTGTCATTTGATTTATTATGATGAAGGCAATGATTAGAAACAGTATTGAAAGAAAGAATAAATTAATGTTATCAGTTGTTATCACAAAATGTAAATCAGTGGCTGGGTGTCCGCCTACAGCATCCCAGAATTTTATTCAACCTCGCAATGACCAGACCCTGACCTATCTGCATGTCAAATTTGGTGTAGATCAGACTAAAACTGTGGATTTGTATCAACATTAAACAGACAGACAGACAGGCACATTTTTGAAATTATGTAGAGATTGCGCTGTTGTGTTACAATGAATGTGAAACTAAGGCCGTGAACATGGCAAAAGCGTATTTTCGCAACGGCGCCGTGCCGTCGAAAGCATGAATTGTATTATTTGTCACTCGTTACACAGGTAGAAACACTTGATACACACGTAGAACACATTCCAAAACATACAAAATCATACGTAGGCCACGCTTTTATCGTAGGAATGAAGTTGTAATTCCTTCCGAAGCGTACTCACGCATATTGTACCGTCTCTCATGACCTCTCCAAAGTGTCAATGATTGTCAACACACCTCGTGATCTGATGTCACTGGCCATAACTGGACCTATCATTTCATGGCCATTATCTTCAAGGGGATTGACCGCACTCAAAATCTGATGGCATTTTTGAATTCAGGGACCAAAAATTAAGACAAGAACCGAGCAGAATTCGATATATTCTTCAATAATTAAAGATATTTTACAATTTATTCTTTAGACTGCGCCGCGCAGCGCCTTTACGAAAATACGCTTGTGCTGTGTTCGCGGCGTAAGAATTTCAAAATGAACATACCGCTGCAGTGCTCTTGAACATGAGTAGACATCACCGTCAAAACAGCATGCCCGACAGGTGAACGGCAGGTCAGGGTTGCTCCATTTTGTCAGCAGCTCATAATCCATGGGAACACGGCGCCTATCAAAAGAATTTTACCTTAATATGTCGTACACATCATGCATCGGCATCAGCATGAACATCATCATAACAAACATTTTATTATTATTATCATCAGCATCAGTATTTTTTTTTTGTGAGTGTGGATTGCAGCCCCCCCCCCCCCAACCCCTTCATAATCACTCACCATCACCATCACTGCCCCCACCATTGTGGTCACAGATAAGTGTTATTTGTTAGCTTGCATTATTTCTTTCTGTTTATATTATGTACTGATTATGCGCTACATTTTCCTGATTATAATAATAATGTTTATATCTGATTGAAATTGGCGGAATTAACACCACCTGCCATCAACATCATCATCATCATCAAGATAATAACATATCAAAATCTTTTTCTTACCTGTGTATCCATCCATTGCACACAGAGCATTCAATGCTGCTCTGAGTTGCAGGACAATCTTCTGCACAAAATGTGCAGGGAAACTTAATGGCCTTCCTCTGCATCTTGTCAAAGATAAAGAAATCAGCCGGACCGCTGGGAGAATTACGCGCGGGGAAACTTAATGGCTTTCCGTTTCCGTTTTTTCCGAGAAATTGTTACTTTCGATTTGAAGGTACACAAAAAAGGGACGCAACTCCGGTCATCGCTAAAGAATACATTCTACTTCCGGTAGTTGCTTGGAGTTGTGCACGTAAAGTAGGGGCCTGGTTGACCACATGAGTATTGATTTTTGAGGCTGGAATCAAAGTATTTTTGTGTTATCAGTTGTTATTTGTTGTTGTTATCAGTTGTTATTTGTTGTTATCAGTTGTTATTTGTTGTTATCTCGACAAAGATAAGTACCGGGGCTGTGCAACATTTGGGGGGGGGGGGGATTATTATCAGTTTCACTGCATTCACACTTGATAATGTTATCGGAGCTCCAGTGGAGAGTGCAGACGGTTAATAAACAGAACTGGAGCCAAATGGGAAATCTAATATCAGTTTACAATCTCTTTAAGAACAAAACATAAAACTGTAATCAAATAAAATAAAAACACCAACAATACAACTAAATGAAATAATTTTTGTTTTCTTGACCTTTACCTGGCAACCGACGTCGTGCTGAAGAAGTGCAAAGTTCGAAAGCTATGAACTATGAAAAGCACAGCTGCTGTAGCCAAAAGTAGATCGACTTGAGAACAGGTTTACCCGATTGGCTTTTTTAAATTCAAATTCTAGAAATTTGGCTTTTTCTTTTTTTGTTATGGTTAGCGTCTGAAAATTTATTTTTTTGTACTTTGGCTTTCTTCTGGCTTTTTTTTCGATAGGCTACATAAGATTATCTGCACAAAGAACACACACCATGCTTTTTCTGAAATACTTCTAATCGAGGAAATATGTTTTGGTCATTTACATACAATCACGTGTTCATGTGCCAAGATTTCTGCTGCTCATTGTCAAGAAACAGCCAAACAGCAAGGTCGGTGTCCAGTTGACACTGGATTCTATAACTGCTTCCGTTTTTTGAAGACTGTTATCTACCTTAGGACTTTCTGCCCACACTGTAGCTCTGGATTAATTTACTTCACCATGCAGCATCTAAAGTGTTGGCCACCTTTCTCTTTGTTTGCCTAATAACCTCAGTCAGCAAAGCTGTACTTGAGGATATTTCCTTATATATTCTCCACTAAAACTAAGACGAACACAGAATGCAGCTGTATTATCTTTATGCTATTGTGAGAATCGGGGCAGAACTACTAACTACTTCTTTCAAGAAATGTTGCAACGACTTTCACTGCATCACTAGAAATACTTGGGAAAAAAATTCACAGCTGCCAAACACATGTGCATTATAGGCTACTTATTCTAGTATACAAGGTTGCAGACCATTGCAGGCCAGTGGTTGATTGATAGGGCAGATGGCAATATACCGTCACTCTGGCCTGGATATCGTGACACAGAGCATCCACCAGTATTGGTGTTCTTTGATTTGGGTCTTTCACCCTAGTCAGTTGGGACTGCGAGGCTGTGGAGTAGCCTACAGGCAGCCGGTCAGGCAATATGACTGTCCCTCTGGCATCCTCCTGCACCTGGATACATTTCCAGTCGTCCTGACCCTGTCTTGCCACTTGGATAAGTTGTGTCCAGGCGAGAGAGTGAGTCTGATGTTTGCGCAGCTCTTTCTCACTAAAAACAAATTCTTTGCGCCAGTCTTAACACTCACCTCGTCTTCTTTCATCTTTGTCTCGTCTTCTTTCCTCTCAAAATTCCAACGGCGATGGGCGAGTGCGGTGGCAGCAGGTTTGGATAGACTGGAAGCTGTTAGCACAGACCTACACGTTGGTGGCTGTGGGCTATGGTCGCTTCATCGTCGATTGAAGTGGAGGCGTGGGGAGGCAGCACCCACAGTAGCTGAGCAGCCTTATTTAAGGATAGCACTGCTCACCTCAACTGAGGAAGGGGCTAGAAAAGGTGCCCTAAAGAAAGCCCACTTCACATCACCCTGACTGGTATACCGCGACCAGTGGGGATCCCTTTTTGCGGTCGAAACAAAAAGAAATTCAGCTTACTCAGGCTAGGAGCCTGGAATTTACGCACACTACAGGACAACTCAAACAACCCGGAAAGACGCACTGCACTTATTGCCATTGAGCTCAGCAGGTACAACCTGGACATAGTGGCACTCAGTGAGACCAGACTCCCTGATAGTGGCCAACTCAAAGAGCTCAGTGGTGGATACACCTTCTGGAAAGGCAAGGGTGCAGTCGAACCGAGACAGCATGGTGTTGGGTTTGCAATTAAAAATGACCTTGTCAGAAACTTGCAGTCCATGCCAATTGAAATAAATGACAGGCTAATGACACTCAGGATCCCAGTTGGGAAAAGCCAGTCAGCCACCCTCATTAGCGCATATGCGCCCACCATGACAAACCCAGATGAAGCCAAAGACAAGTTCTATTCTGATCTAGAATCTGTCATATGCTCTGTCCCGGCAGCTGATAAGCTGATTCTCTTGGGGGACTTCAATGCTAGGGTTGGCTCCGAAATCTCAGCGTGGCCAAATGTTTTGGGCCCTCATGGAGTTGGTTCATGCAATAACAATGGGTTGCGCTTACTTACTTTGTGCGCTGAATTTGGCCAGTTCATTACCAACACAAATTTTAGTCTCCCCGTGAGAAACAGAACGTCATGGATGCATCCCCGCTCAAAGCATTGGCATCTCATAGACTATGTCATTGTGAGGAAGACTGACAGAAAGGATGTCCGTGTAACAAAGGCGATGTGTGGTGCCGAGTGTGGAACTGACCACAGACTTATTGTTTGCAAGCTCAGACTAACATTGAGGCGCAATAGACGCCCTCAAGGGAAAGCGCCACCTAAACGCCTAAATGTTTCAAAACTCTGCTCAGCTGAGAAACAGAGCGAGCTCTCATCAGAACTCTCCTCAAAATTGGATTGCGTGACTTTTGACCCTGAGAACATTGAACAGAGCTGGACTGACCTAAATACGACTGTACACTCTTGCGCCAGCAGCACAGTTGGTTTTCCTGTCCGCAAGCACCAGGACTGGTTCAATGATAATGATAATGAAATCAAAGTGCTCATCAAAGAAAAAAATAGTCTCATCCAAGCTCACTGCAGTGACCCCTCTTCCACAGCAAAAGCTGATGCACTGCGTGCATGTAAGGGT
Source organism: Onchidella celtica (assembly GCA_963931925.1). Classification (NCBI taxonomy): domain Eukaryota; kingdom Metazoa; phylum Mollusca; class Gastropoda; order Systellommatophora; family Onchidiidae; genus Onchidella; species Onchidella celtica. Next base: position 32,949,922 of record OZ007580.1, on the reverse strand, counting down.
GTACTCCAGAAGAAGCTGAGGAAAATGAAAAATGACTGGCTTGAAGAGCGAGTAAGAGAAACTCAGAAATATGCCGACACAAACAACACTAGAAAGTTCTTTGAGAGCCTCCGAGCTGTGTTTGGACCATCCCGCTCTGGCACTACGCCACTTCTTGCGTCAGATGGTTCAACACGCATTGTTGAATTGAATGCCATAATTCAGCATTGGGCAGAACATTTCGGAGGTGTGCTAAATCGGCCATCAAATATAAATACTGAGTCCATTGACCGCCTCCCTCAGACTCCTATTAATGCAGCTCTTGCCAAGCCATTCACAGCAAATGAGACCCGAACTGCCACAAATCAGATGTCCTTTAACAAATCACCAGGCGTGGATTCAATTCCTGCTGAGGTGTATGCCTTCGGTGGAGTAAAGCTTATTGAAAGGTTGACCGAGTTGTTCAATCATATGTTGAAAGCAGGGAAGCTGCCACAGGACTTCAAAGATGCTTCAATCATCCATCTGTACAAAAACAAAGGGGACAGCCAAGTCTGTGACAACCATCGGGGAATCTCTCTACTTTCAATTGCTGGCAAAATATTGGCAAGAATGCTTCTGAATCGCCTTCTTGATCACCTCTCGTCAAATGGCTTGCTTCCCGAGAGCCAATGTGGCTTTCGTAAAGAGAGGGGAACGGCGGATATGATTTTTGCTGCCAGACAGATTCAGGCAAAATGCATGGAACAAAATAAAGCGCTGTATATCACATTTGTTGACCTCACAAAAGCATTTGACACAGTGTGTCGTGAAGGCCTCTGGAAAATCTTGGCGAAGTTTGGGTGTCCACCCGAATTCATCACAATAGTGCGCCAGTTTCATGATGGCATGCAAGCTGCAGTCAAAAGCAACGGCAGTGTTTCAGAGCCCTTTGCTGTCACAAATGGGGTAAAACAGGGTTGTGTCTTAGCCCCAACTCTGTTCACCATCATGTTCTCTGCAATGCTACAAGAAGCCTTTAGCTCTCCTCTCCTCCTCAAGGGGTAAGCATCAAGTACCGAACTGATGGCAGTCTATTCAACCTCGGGAGACTTCAGGCAAAAACCAAAACCAAAAGTACTCAAGTCTGTGACCTACTATTTGCTGATGATTGTGCACTTCTGGCACACGATGAGGATAGCATGCAAAACTGTGTTGATAAGTTCTCTAGTGCCTGTGACAACTTTGGCCTCACAATAAGCACAAAGAAGACGGAAGTGCTCCATCAGCCTACTCCAGACGACAAGTATCCTGTGACCCCAAATATCAAAGTCCATGACAGTCTTCTGAAGGTGTCGGAGAACTTCACCTATCTTGGCAGTACACTGTCTTCCGCAGCTCGTGTTGATACTGAAATTCTCTCAAGAATCAGCAAAGCCAGCTCTGCATTTGGCAGGCTTCGAAAGACAGTATGGGATGTTGCCGGCATTCGCACAGACACTAAGCTGAAAGTGTACAATGCTGTGGTCCTTCCCACCCTACTCTATGGGGCTGAAACCTGGACAGTGTACCAATCGCATGCCAGAAAGCTAAATCACTTTCATCTGGCCTGCCTTAGAAAGATCCTAAGGATCAAATGGCAGGATAAAATTCCAGACACTGAGTTCCTCAATCGTGCCAAGGAATTGAGCATCTTCTGCCACCTGAAAAAAATTCAGCTACGTTGGGCAGGACATGTTGTCAGAATGCCCGACTCCAGACTCCCTAAGCAAATCTTCTTCTCTGAGCTCTCCAATGGAACGAGGAATGTTGGGGCCCCAAAGAGACGTTACAAAGACACTCTCAAGCAATCACTGGAGGCCTTTGCCATTGATGTGAGTGAGTGGGAAAAGCTCTCGCTTGATCGTGCAAATTGGAGGGCGGCCCTTACCAGAGGCAGCAAAGCATGGGAAGCTGACAGAGTCCAGCAGGCTATCAAAAAAAGAGAACGGCGCAAGAAAAGGCCCAGTGGTACTGAACCTACGGAGCACTCTTGTCATTTATGCGGAAGGGTCTGCAGGGCAAAAATAGGACTTATCAGTCACATGAGAAGCCATAAGTCATGAAAGAACAGTCTTTCCATTCTGTCCTCTGTGTCCTTTAGTTCTCTTTATTGTCCATGTGTTGAAATTCTCAACAATTTCTGTTCTTTATTCCTCTGGTGTTGTTAAGGTCATCATCATACCTGATGGACGAACTATTATTACTATTATAGTATACAAGGTGATACCAGGTGATAGTAACCTGGTTCAGGAGTTTTCGTGTGATGTCAGTATGAAAACTATACAGAAATTAGTAGGGTTTTTTTCTTGTTTTTTGTTTTTCTTGCTTTTTTTTTCCAGCTTTGTTTGACTTAAACTTAGAAGTTTAATCTGGCAACCCCGTTTGAAACATAAGTTCATAGTAGGCTGAGGCCTGGGTTACCAAATTGGCTTTTTTAAAGTCAAAATCCAGAAATTTTGCTTTTTTTTTTAAAGATAAGGTTGCCGTAAATCATCCATTTGGCTTTGTGGCTTTTTTTTTTTCTGGCTTTTTTTCGATACATATTAAAATTGTCTGCACAAAAACTGCAATACCATGCTCTTTTGAAACACTTTCTATCAAGGAAATATGTTTTGGTCAGTTACATACATGTACATATTGTGGCTAGATTTCTGCCGCCAGTTGTGAAGAAAGAGCCAACCAGTAAGGTTAGTGTTCAAGTGTCCAGTTGACACTGGATTCTATGATTTATATTTTTTACACTGCTACGGTTTCTTGAAAGACTGTCACCCACTTTAGGACTTTCTACACACACTGTGGTTCTGGTCTGATTTACTTCATCGTGAAGTATTTAAAAAGCTGGCCGTCTTTGTTTGCCTAATAATCCCAGACAGCAAAGGTGTACTTAAGAGGATATTCTCTCATTTCATCACCCATTTAAACCAAGACCAAAAATAGAGTGTAGCTTAATCGTCTTGATGCCATTGTGAGAATTGGGGTAGAGCTATTGCTTTCAAAATACAGTCGACTCCACTTAAAATGAAGGCGCTTAAAATGATCTCCTTTTTGTATGATGTTTTTTCCATGGGAAAAAAACGCATAGTATGACATCTTTCTATCCGTTTTTACTCTTTGCGTGATCTCATTTTGAAGTCCCAAAGAGGAAAAAAAATGCTTTGTATGATTTTCCTATACCGCATCATGGTCAAAATACACACCGTCATCTTTCGTAATCGTCGTTTCGCTACAGCTCGTACCTGCCATTGCTCTTTGTCTGCCTCGCCATGCTGACACCTGTTATGTCACGTACCCAGCCAGCACCCGAGGTGCCACGCGTACGATTGGATGTGGTCGCTTAGTCCATGAGTGTAAGATTTTACAAATTTTATTCTGCTGGCATCACCAATCCCTCGCATTCATGGAATCTCAAATATGTTGCCATGTGTTATGCATCAGGTGGATCGATAATGCATTATAATAGTAAATGATGCATCAGATATCGTAAAAGTCACAGGGCCACTGATTTTATTCAGGTCGGGCATTGAGAACGGAGGTTAGGATAGAGAGAAAAAGCAAAGCTTTACCCACGTGAATGTACCGTAACACGTGTGGCCACAATTTTAAAACTTTTTTTTTAACTACGCAATGGAAATTCAATTGTTTTCACGGGACACGGAGCAAAGACAGTCGGCGTCAGCAAGTCCGCGAAGGTGTCAAATACCATGCTCACTCGGTCACCGCAGATGGGCGATGTTTATTGTGTTAGTTTAGGCTCAGTGCTACATGATGCGAGTGTGACCAGCGGGAAGGTCTTGTATGATATTCACATTTATATAAATAATACCGGAAAATGCAAGCTTTGTTTGTTTGGTTGGCGTATCTTGCATGCTGACAGTCATATAACAACATAATGTTAAGTTAACTGACAGGTAATATTGTGTGCTAATTTTTGCCCTTTGGTTATAATGGAAACAAAACATTTTCCTTAGAAATGTTCAGACACCATCGCTTTTGGTGAATATTTTTTTTTCTTAAACAATATCCCCTCACACACCCTAATACACGTTAGCCTACACTCAAAAAATACCCCCTCCTTAGAAAAAAACAACCAAAGGTCACCTAGATAACAATACTGCTTCCATCATTTATCAACATAGTTTATCTAAGGTAGATAACGTAATAATGCTTAAGATGATTTAACGGATAGTAAGATGTTAAATTTTATGTCCCCTGGACATCATCTTAAAAGCAATGTCGACTGTATGTTGAGAAAACTTTTACTGCATCACCAGAAGTACTTTGAAAAAAAATTCACAGCTGAAAAGATTTTAGCCAAATATTCCACTCATTGTAGTTGGGAGAATGATATTAACCTGGTTCTGGAGTTTTTCATGTGATAGTAATATGAAAACGATCCTGAAATTTTGTTTGGTTTATTTTTGGCTTTTTTCTAGCATTGTTTGACTTAGTTGAAATTTCACTGTCAACCCTGGCTGAAGTCCACAAGATGCGGAGGTCTCATCCTGAGCAAGTAGTCTATGAGTAGTTTGTCGAAACCGGTTCCATTGATGTGGATAGAAATAGAAAAGTGGCCGTCGAGACATTTACAGGATGGCAGCACCAGATCCATCAAGTATAAAGATTAAATACACACAGGTATTTCTCGTTTTTGTATAAATAATAAAATGCAGGTATCACCCCACCCCCTTTCAGGAGAAAACAAACTGGAAATCAGGGACACAGACTGGCATACTATATATATATGTGTAAAGTTCTCTCTGATTGTTTGACCAACGAAGTAGTGCACCCCGGGAGGTAGGCTACGCAAGACCACTTGGTTGCTCACACATTTAGCAACCCTTACCCTGCGCCAGGCCACTTTAATGGCATAGCAAAGCAGTACATCTCTTGTTTCTCTACTTGATTGTTCCCACTAGTCTAGACTCTAATTGTTTTTTCCCATTTGTTTCGCTTGTTTTGTCTGTCCTGTCACCCCTACTATATCTAACAAAATGGTATATTGTCCGATTACACTTATAAGTAAGTGTAGTATTATTTTTCGCACTCATAATAGTGCTGATGGTCAGAAGTTTGAACTGGGGAAAATCTAAGGGAAACGTTTGACTTTGATGCTGTTTGTCGTTTACATGCAATATGATAAGGAGGAGGCCATCTGCTTATTTGAATTTGAAAAGCCGGTCTATGCGTAATAATGAATTCCAGTGTAAAAGTTGCTGCATGAGGGCCTCTGTTGGTAGTTTTTTCATCAGGGAAAACTAGGAGAAAATGGGCCAGTGGACTTTGTCGTTGGTTCTTGTCTGTCTTTGGTGGTAATTAGTGAGATATTCTATTGCCTTGGTTAAAGTGACTCAAACTGCTTGAAAATACATGCATATGCGTCCTCTATGAGCTGGAAATCAGATCTCCTGCCAAAGTCATCAAGATGGTTGTGCACAGAAAAAAAAACAGGCCTAATTGAAGTTGAGCCTTAAAATAGAGAAGGAAATGTCATGATACATGTAGTTAGTACAAGTTAAGTGCCTGGCTTAAAAAATAGTTTGTTCAGCTATATGTCCTTACTGACAGACAAAAAAATGTGGACCTCTTGGGGAAAGGTTAAAAAATGTAAGTGCAGAAAATTCTTTAATATTATGAACCTTAATTTTAACAATAAAACCTGCTGCATCTCAAGTACTTTATCCAAATATCATAGGGGTCACTTACCATTTATCCAGCAGAGTTTTTTTTAGCATACTTAGATAAACATGATACAGGTCTTCAAAAGGACCTGATTGATCCAACTATCGAGATCAGTGGCAACACACTAATGAGCGGCTGACTGGCCACAGGTTATCCCTGCGCTGGGCATTACATAGACGAGTTTACTCAACTCTGGAGGACTGTTAGCCATTTAAATTTTTATACATTTCCCTGGTCGTGAATTAAGAAAAAAAAAACAAAGGAAGAAAGAAATTAGCATGTGAATTATTGTGCAATCTTTTTTTTTTTTTTAATTTCAGGGGATAAAGTGCATGCAACAGTGTATGACAGATACATCTACTAACCACCTTAAATGGAAATTTATTCCATTGAAAAAAGTTTTAATTCTCTGTATAATATAGTAATTAGCATGGCGGGGAGGATTGCTGAATCCAGTAGTGCTGATGATGACTTTAGAAGCAGCCTTGTAGGGGATATCCCAGCAGTTAGTCTTCTAGGTTGATGTTTTGACAGTTAACATGTGGCTTGGCGATTAATACTTGGAACATCACTGATCACATCAAAATAAATCCACTTCTTTTCTTTCATGTTTATCAATTCATACAACTTGCTCTGCTAGTTTTTGCTTTATGTCCTTGTGTCTCTTTCAGCTGTTCATCAATAATGAGTTTGTTGACTCAGTGAACAAGAGAACAATACCTGTTATCAATCCAGCAACAGAGAAAGTGATCTGTGAAATCCAAGGTGCTGAAAAGGTGAGATGCCTCATTCTTTCTTTGAAATCATTGTCTGAAATGTAGGTATGTGGGGTCTGTTTATTTACAAAACTTCGTGATCATGGCATCAGTGTTTTTTTGTTGTTATTTTATGGTAATTCGGGCAAAATGTGTTTCATTGTGTGCAGCGAAGATATCATCGCTTATGAGCCATCTTCATGTAACACGATTTTGGCATAAAAATTATTTTTCATAAATGAAAATCACATGTTACACCATACAGTTGATGTGAAAATTGTAGTTCCAGACAGCAGCTGCAATTTGGCATGTAAAAATGTGCTTCTGAATGGGCATACAAAGAGTTACCAAAAAACTGCTTTGTCATAGTTGCATCTCAAACTCACCTATCAGAAGCTAAGCAGTTCTGGTTTCTTTCCTGCCACCCCGACACAGCACATCAGTTTGATGCATATTTATGCCAACACATCTTATCAGTTTGATGCATACTTATACCTACCCAGCACGCCAGTTTGATGCCTATTTATAGAATGAAACATTTTATTTCTGAAATGGTGTAACAAGACTAGCATTAGCAGAACTAAAAACTTAGGCCGAAATTAATTTTGAATCCGCCAGTCAAAGATTGAACAGCCTTTGCTGGGTGAGGAGGTTGGCCTGAGGAGGTAGTACATTAAATGATAAGAAACAAGAGTGTTCAGAAAGTGATTCAAAAGAAATAAAAACTGTACACATGGAATGGAGTGTAAGCATCAGCATGAGCAGTGCCAATTATTCTTTGGATGAAGCTCAGATGTCAACTAGTCCGAAGGCCTGTCATGGTCTAAAATGCCTTAACATTAGGTAGTCCAAACTGATTTTTACTTTTTATCACTACTCACCAGTTAATGTCTAATCTGATGGAGCTTGCTTTTCTAAGAATTTTGATACCAAAGTTGTCATTCTGGCTTAAAGGGTTTGAAAGTTATGGCATTTTCAAAAGTGAAAAAACACTTCGAATTTGCTACCTTTTGCAGATTGCACAATAGCCCAACTTTGACTGCCCATAAAATGACTGTTTATTGAATCACAGCATTAAAAATTATCAGTTTCCAAGACAAGGGGGTGTACATTACGTTCAATTTTTTTCGAGGGGTACAACTATAGTACAAGCATCTCATTTTACTTTTTTAGTCATCAAACGTCATCCGACATCAATTTTATGTGAACTCTTACAAGGGAGACAAAAATAATGTTTTTATTTTTTTTCAATTGAAAATTAGGTCAACCGCATCGCCATTGACTTAGCACTGAGTGTCAGAAAAAGGTGACGAAATTAAGCATTGGGTGGGTCTATAAAAACAGTCGGCGCTTAACATGCCCGAAGTCTAATTTTAGCACACCCTGAAAATACAAAGGCTGAGATTCATTTGCGTATAATTTTGATCCTGATCTATTAAAGTTTCCGCCAGTTTCTCGATCAAGAAACTTTTCAACAAAAGATTTTTAAAGGAATTTTAACTTAAGACAGGATGAAATATACATTGAATTAAACCTCATCTATCTGGCTTTCTGTTTAAGTTATTTTCAAACACGTGCGCTACATCGGCGCGACGCTCCGTGGTCCTTTGTTATGAGGGGGTCAAATCGGTATGTGCGGCTCAAGGCGAAAACGACAAGACTGTGTTTTGTTCAAGCAGTAAAAACACATGGCTACACACATTAAACAATACAAAATATAATATACTTTGACAGAGGAAGACTTGAACTTTATTTTGATGTAGGATACACGCCGTTTTACATAAACTCACAGCAGGAGTATCCCTGTAATGCTGGCCTAAAATTATGCCAATACGGGATTTTGCCCCTTCAGCGGGGCAGTTTGGTCTACCTACTTACATCCACAAGTGAACAGCTTGAGGAGCAAAATTTGGAATGTCATTAATGAAGCTGTGATTCATGGACCAGACAAACTAAATACAACATCAGCTGTTATTTGCTCACGCGTGAAAGAGAAAGTCAAAATGCAGCTGTGTAATTGTGACGAGGTCACATGACACAGTTGTGCTATAAAATATACCTTCTGACGTGGTATTTTAAGTTGAATATGTGTACTGATTTTTGGTTTCATGAGAAACAAGGTTTGTGTTTGACACATGAAAAACCGGAAGATTAAAAAAGATATGTCATGTATTCATTCAAAATGTTACCAGCAGGATACTACAGCTATACATCATCTCTAAATATAACTTGTGTTGAAAGTTATGTTTGAAGTAACAGCACCTTTTCATTTGCATGTTCATGTACATTCAGGTGGCTACGATTTTAATTCAGAAATATATTTTACAGGTCTTATGTTTTGGAAATAACAGAATTTTTCTCTTTTCGGGAATAAAATCTCTATTTTTAACTTCAATGCTGTTACAAATCAGATTAAATTAAAAGCTAAGGATTTGAGGAATGTCATTTAGATGCGAGTGCACACGATGGACCTTATACAAATTATGCATTTCACTATAAAAGTTGGCATGATATTTTAATCTCAGAATTCAGCATGGAGGTAAAGACATGTGGGGGGAAAACCCAATTTTATTGAAATAGCTGTGAGTCTAATGGTGAGTCAAAGCGTTGGTAATTAGGTTGATGATTCAGCATTCTTTAGCAAAGAACTGTCATAACGGTCCATTGGTGAGTTAGTATATAAGTGAGAGAATTGCGTGTCTAAGGAGGAAGATCGTAGAGTAGAAAGCAAGAAGATCGTAGAGTAGATAGCAAAAAGATCGTAGACTAGAGTTATGAAGGAAACGAAAGTCTTGTAATTTCATCATTACTGACATTGTACCATCGAAAAAAAAAGAAATAAATACAATGTAGTAATTAAGCAATCAAGAGTCGTTTGAGTCGAGCTGTCTTTGGAGCAGTTATTTCAAATTGTTGGCTTGTTGAAAGGAATTTTCTTGTTGTTCGACATCACTTGGGTGCACACCACATCTAATTCATAACAAATGCAATACGATAACTGCTCTCCAGCAGACATTTGACACTGCATATATCCAACATGTCGATATATCTAATCCTTTTGTTGTGAGCACTGACTTCATAGCTGGCATCAAAGCCTAATATTCCTGGGCGGGAACCAGCCTGCACAATATAGAACCCTCTGTCCATTATAGAACGCTCAGTGCATTATAGAACCCTTTGCAGTTTACCGACACTCTGGCTTTGCAAAAGGAGTGCGCTTAGATTAAGAATTGTAGAGAACTTACGAAGTACTGTCTCATGATATGTAAGTCCATGTACTTCATATGTGCAACTCAGATGAAGCATGTGACTTTTGACAGCTGCCTACATTTGGTTTTACTTCAGGATTCCTGATTTTATTTTGTAATTGTCTAAATTAAGCAAAAGTCATATCAAAGAGCATAGGGTGAACAGTCAACACCCCTGTTTTGACCTGTAGTTATCTCCTCTTGCAGGAAGATGTTGATTTGGCCGTGATGGCCGCAAGAGCAGCATTCAAACTTGGCTCTCCATGGAGAAAAATGGATGCGTCCAAGAGAGGGAAACTTATGGAGAAGTTTGCTTGCCTTCTTGAACGAGATGCAGAGTATCTCGCAGTATGTCTTATTGTGTTTGTTTGTTGTGAGAACAGCAAATGTCTTGTTTTGTCACCAGCATTCGGTTTGAGATAGTGCAACTTTTTTAGAATGAGCGGGATCAACATGGATTTTCATGGAAACTGTCAGCTGGATCTATTAGAAGCAAACTCAAAATCAGGCTCCAGCCTGACAAATAAAAAATCAGTTCCATAAGGTTTACTGTAAAATAAGAGCCCACCATGCAAAATTTCAAGTAAAGCCAATATAGACAGTTTTTGTGAAACTTGGGTTGATCCTGCTCATTCTAAAAGAGATGCACAATAACATTAATTTATTTTATCTTCATTGTGGATACAAATTTAAGAAAGAATAAAAAACTTTTTTGTGCACATCTTGTGGATTATGCAGATCTCTTTGTGCAGCATATGTACGTTTGTGGTACAAGTTCTGCAAAGTGATCTACGCTTGAATGTTTTTGTGTTTTAAAAACATTATCATTTCCACCTGTCCTTCAGGGTTTAGACACAATAGACAACGGCAAGCCATATTTTGATGCCACTGATGACATAGAAGCGACAGTGGATGTGTTCAGATACTATGCTGGATGGTGTGACAAAATCTGTGGCAAGACCATTCCAGTGGGTTAGTATTTTACTTACTCCCAGTTGTTCTGTGGTAACTTTATCTGTCATACCTGTATCTGATTTACCTAGAATGTCCAGACATTGCCATCCTCATGCATCACCTTTTCAGTGTTTACCTTGACCACTTCTTCTTCTTCTTCTTTCGTTCACCATACACCACTAAATGTCTTTGGGTCACATGACTTTAGTTTGTCAAGATAAAGTGTGTTTAAGTTCACTTCTTGAGTGATATGAATAGAGATTAGTTTACATGCTGAAATTCAGGATTGTTGTTTGGAAAGCAAACACCAAAATAGTTGTAATTGTTACATATACTGTAGTCATAATAGACAGCATTGTCTTCTGAATATGCTTTGGGAGTGGACAGAGCTTTGTGTGCATGTGTTGATCTTTTTCTCATAAAACTCACAGTAATGTGTGTGACAACATGTATATGGCAGATTTATTTATTTATGTACTTTTTTTTTTTTGCTTTATTGTTTTGTTGAGAAATCTTTTTCTCTCAAATCCATCCAAATTAATGCAGTCTTGATCAAATGATTTCATCTGGCTGGATAATGTCCTGAAGGACCAAAGTGGTGATTTGCAGTTCTGGATTACATGAGTTTGAATTTGAATTTTCTTGAGACTTCTTCAGTTCTTATTAAAATGCTAAGTCAGTGATTTTGGTTATTCTAAACCAGTTTTCATTTTGAGTTATTTCAGCTTCGTCTTCAAAATGTTACAGTAATTGGCCCTTTGCATTGATTTCAGTAATTGAATTATCATCTTGGTTTCATGTATTTTCAACAGATGGTCAATATTTCACCTACACCCGACATGAGCCAGTCGGGGTCTGTGGCCAGATCATCCCAGTAGGTTCATTCTCATTCTCATTCTCTTTCTCATTCTCAATCTCTATCTCATTTTCGTTCTCAGCATTCATTTAGGCTGTTGGTAGGAGACCTTAGTCTAATTACAAAGCTGAGTAGAGAAAATACAGAGTTGTGTTAATTATTCAGCTCGATCATTCTACGTAAAATGCTACCATCCCCTGACAGCAGCTATTAACCCTCGTCCTGTGGGAGGCCACTGTATTGGCCTCCCCGCACAACATGCGAGACACGCAAGGCCAATATTGTGGCCTACATTCTGCAAATCGGGTCCTGCGGGAGGCCAATATATTGTATGGCAGCGCTGCTCCTCGTGTTTTGTTTATTCGGTTGCCACGACTATCGTTTTTTTTCACGTTTTTTTTCCTCACAATTTTCGCGTGTTTATCTATCCTGTCATCCCTACTATATCTAACAAAATGGTATCGTAAGATTACGTTTATTATGTTGCAGCTATTCGTAATTATTCATGATACTCATGTAATAGTACTGACAGTCTGAAGTTCGAACTGGGGAAAATCTTGGGGAAACTTTTACTTTGATGCTGGTTGTTGTCTACATGTGAAATAAGAAGAAAGGGGCCATGTGCATATTTGACTTGAGACACCGGCCGTTCTATGTCTGTAATTATGAATACGATGTTATACTAGGGCATGCTGCATAGGGGCGTCTGTCTGTAGGTTTTTCATCAGGGAAAACTGGGAGAAAATGACCGACTTTGTTGTTGGTCGTTGTCTTTATTTGATGTGGTAATTAGAGAGATATTGTGTTGCTTTGATAAAACCGCTTTTCAGTATGTGTGTGTGCTCTGTGACCTGAAATCTAATCTCTGGCTAAGACTAACATCATAGTATGTGCAAAGATAGTAGGTATGTGGAAGCTTTACATAGTAGAGGAGGGAGAAGGCAATGCCACGATACAATCATGTGGTTAGTAAAATAAGCGCCTGGCTTAAAAAATAATTTGTTGACCTGAATGGCCTGGCTTAGGGGCAGAAAAAGCACAGAGGTCCTGGGAGTGTGAGAAAACGTGTGTTAAACGGCATGTAAATGCAGAAAATTCTTGATTTTTGGGCCTACCATTTAACAATAAAACTTACTGCATATCATCACAAGTACTTTATCCAAATATCATAGGGGTCACTTACGATTTATGCACCACTATTGTTGTTATTGCGTTCTAAAGTGAACACGATACACGTGTTCAAAAGGACCCGATTGACCCGCCCGCTAAGGTTATCGGCAACACGGGAACGATCAGCTGACTGGCTGCAGGCTATCCCAGCACGTGGTGTTACATGAATGAGTTCACTCAACGTGGGACGAGGGTTAATTTAGTGATTTGGATCGTTCAGTTGGTCTTCAGGTTTCGTCAGTCTTAATGACAAAGTTGGTATAGAGATGTAACATAAAATCTTTTCAGACAAAATGGTAAAATCGGTAATTATTTGAGTTTGTGATTACATGGTGCTTGGCTCTTTTATCTGATTAAATTTGGAGTGTGACGGTCGGGAGCTGCAGGTTCAGTGTGAGATATTAAGTTGTTGAAAAAGTTCAGTATTAATAAATGTTTTATTTCTCTACATTAAATACGTTTCCTGCTTTGCACACTATGTGTGAGCACAGAAATTCAGCTGAAAATGAAAGCAAATCAGTGACAGCAGGGGGACAAGAAAAAGGGGTTACAAGAGTGAATTTTCAGACCAGCTGGGTGTAAAGTCGGAATTCAGTGAAAAATCCTATCTATCATTATTGAAAAAGCAATAATCATATAATGCAACCCAAAAAAAAAAAAAATTGAAGTTAACTGCGTTGTGAAACATGATTTGAAATACTGTTTTTTGTTGATACTTGTAATAAGTCTGAAAATAAAAGTTTTATGAAAGAGCACATTTGGCATTGTAGGCTCACGGCAGAAACTCCAGAGTAGGAAGTGTAGGCAGCAGTGACTAAGGACATCAGAAAAGCGCAGCAGCTCCTGCTCCTTTTTGATCATGCCAGTGTCTCACATTGACATCATCTTCTTAATGACATGGACAGGTATTGTTCAGCAGGCTCAGAATTTTTTCTGTTTTGGTTGAAATTTTCAATGTCTTATTCTTAAATTCAAACTTTACTCCATGCATCAAGTTCAGATAAACAGAATTTTTGTGAAATACATGTACATGTATAACTTTTATTGTTATTTGGATTCGGTTATCAAGTATTTTATTATGGTTTAAAATTTGTGTCAGTATACCCTTACTGTACAGAGGCACTCATTTTTACCATTACATTGGATTTCTGAATAAAACATACAGCGGTATCATTAATAGACTCAGTTTGTTTATGTTTATAACACAGTGAGCCTGTTCTGCATGGCTGATTACATTAGAATTGAATACTGAGAAACGATGAATTGTGATAGCAGAGATACACCACTTTAGCCTTAAAAAATTTCTGGAACTTTTCATTATTATAGGCCAGATCACAAGACACATTATTGAAATGTTGACACTACATACACCACAAAGTTATTTTGACCCTTTTCACAAAAATTATTGGCTTTGATAATTAGGAAGGAATAATGTATGATGAAAGTCTTCACTTTCAGTCACACAAAAGAAAGAAGACAGCACACACATTACTGTTCTCGCTAACATTTAATAATAATAATAATGAACAGAAATAAATGGCATCCGGCTAATATACAAGAATTCTGATCTCAAAGACATTTTCATGTACACATTATCACAATATTCAACCCCTCTCCCCCCAAATGACACACCATGTAACAATGCAAGATCAATGAGGTGACTGTGGATATCACTGGTGTCGTGTAACCATCTTGACCTTCTGCCTCAGTTTTCATATTTGCTGCTCATCCAAAACATAAAAAGGCTGGAAATTGTACATACAATAATCTTTCTACAACGTTTGAACATTTTCTCCTTAGATTCACTGATCGTGAATTTTAATGCCAATACATGATGCTAAACATTGAAAACCTTTTACAAACTAGCTAAATCGCCTCAACGATTTATGAAGACCATTACTTTACACACACAAAAAAAAATCACAGCTAGGCTGCAGGCAGGGCATTTTGTCTTATTAGGGTTGTATGTCCCTTTCCAGGACGTTCAGGTTGTATCAGAGAGCATGTTTTGGCCCTACTGCAGGCAGGAAAACATCAGTTGAAAATAATGACACACAAAATGACAAATCACAAATTCAAAGAGACATCCACAGATTAATTCATTCAGAGTGACAGAATCACAGAATTAACTCTGGCAAAACCATGGCAAAATGATAATGTAGAAATGATGAAATGACTCCACAGACTAAACTATTATACTCCAGATTAATGAAACTATAATGTGTGACTGTGAGAACATTTGAGCATTGGGGAAAAAAAACAAGTCTCTCTAAATGAGTCTTCCTCTCTTCTCTCTCACACATACAGATACGGAATGTAAATTTTAAAGTGCAATGGAACAAAATGCCAGTGTAAGAAAATCAAAGACATTTTTGAAACTCCACATACAACACAAAAGTTAAAACCAAATGTTTGTACACTCACGTTCTGCTGACATTAAACAGACAACAAAGAGCCAAGCCTTTTAACTTTAACTTTTAAACTTTTTGGTAAACAATGGAACTTTGGTTTTCATTTTTAGAAGAGTCAAGATATAGATGAATGATCAAACAAATTCAAATGACATCCAGAATGGACGGCAAAATTCATGGTAAAGACAATCATCTTTATTTAAATCAATCTCCTGGTCAAGTGCAGACCTCCCAACTGGTACAAGCAGAATGTGGGGGGATTTCACAAAATCCGGGGAGATTACCGCAACCTCTTAGAAACTTGACACATACGCAAAGAAAAATTAAATACAACGACCGTATAAAAATTTTTAAAACGTTTCGCATACAACCCCCCAATCCACCCATTAGCGCTGAAAATGTGGATTTAGACTGCTACTCTCAAAATTGCCACCACTAAGTTTGCAAGAACCCACTAGATCATGTAAAACATTTTCGACATGGCTGAAGAAAACCTAGGGACAATTTTTGTGCTGAATCTGAGCATCCTGGTCAGTCCAACCTAGTAATTCAATGCCACAATCAGAAAGTTAGAATGATCTTTTGGGCAATAGTTGCTATACCAAGAAGAAAATAGTTTGTCTGTCGCTTTAATGGCAGATTGATTACACTCAGATAAATTGAGACTCTATGGTATGGTCTTGATATCACAAAAAAAAAGCCAATTTTTTTCGTTGTAAGTATTGTTTTTTTTTTCATCACATAAGACATTTTAAATGCCTTTGGTAAGTGCTGAAAATGAGGGTAAAGATGTTACCCTAATGTATAATACCAACATTTGATTTTTCAAAACCTCAATAGGCCTATGAATCTATGTAAAATAAGCCCACGCTGGGGAGTCGCAGGCCGATTTCCCTCAGCTTTTTTCCCTAATGATACTACTACCGTATACATAACAGGGCTCATAAGGACACAACATAGTCCTATCTGGCCATCACTTGCCTCCACGAGTGCCCTCTATAATCTTTCTTTCCATATTTCGAAAAAAAAAAAACGATTTAAAAAAAAAAAAAAAAAATCTCCAATATGGCAATAGAATCTGACCCAAGTAAGCAGGCCATCTCCATCCCACCTTCACTCCCCTACTCGAGTTGGGTTATGCCACACTTCACGTAACATCTCCTGTGGACATCAAAGCGAGTAGACCGACACTTCCCTAGACATGCCGGCACAACCACTGACTTGAAAACAAAGATTCTGTAATTCCACTACTGCCTGTCACAAACCTCACTTCTCTTTACTTGTTTGCTCACAATCAGAAGCATTCTGTATGTTCACACAAATTCACTGACACAATTCACAGCTCATAAAATATATGGATTTATCCCACCTACAAAACAGAATCAAAGGTAACTAAGCACATTTCCCACTTTCTGAGATTACACAAATTATAAATCAGAATTTTCGCATTTAAATTACGAAATAAAAATCAATACAAATGTGACAATAAAACAGAGCTTGGATTTTCGAGATGTATAAAATGTTCATTATCAGAATTCAGAACCGCTACAGAAACCAAATTACCCTTTTCATTTTCTTATTTGGATCAATCAACTGCTGTGGTATTTTTCTTCCTACTTGTTGTTTTTTTCTGATCCAAAGAATTGAAAGCAGGGTGAATATTTCAGCCAATTTCAAATACTTGATTTCTAACATCAAAATAAAACATCATGGTGACAGCGAGATCAAGAAAGACCAATCAAATGTGATCCTTTCATAAATAGTGAAGAGAATAATTTTGTTCACCACTGACAATCAGTACAGTATGTTTTCTGGCAGATGAAGTCCTTTTCTAGATAAAGGTTTACAATAAAACATTGAAATTTTAACAGCTGGTTCACTAGATCCCCCTTCTTGATGCATTCACTTTTTCTCTTCAAATTCACAATGAATAGAGCTTCAACTGGAAACATGTTTGATATGATAGAGTTCAGAGTCACATCGTCTTCTTGATCAATATTAAATTTCTTCCTTAGTTCAAAAATTGCTCAATTCTTCTAAATTAAATTTTCCTTCTTCCATTTACTTCAATTTGTATGGAAGGATACCTGGATTATTCTCACAATATTATTTAAGACCAGATTAGCCCAAAGAACGAAGTTTAGTTGATTTTCTTGAGGTCTTCTTGTGGGACTCTGTAAAGGATTGATTCCAGATTCGGGTTTAAATTCCACATGCCATAAGACACAAGATAGACGGTAATGATGAGGATAACCATCAGCCACAAGATGATGTTGAAGGTGACAGGAAAATCTGGGTAATATTCCAGCTCCAAGTTCAATGGATTTTTCTGAAATCATGGATGAACATATGAAAGAATAAAGACAACAGTAAACTAATACAATTACATGCGCTAATGATGAATAATCATACTTAAACAGTGCTTCCAGCAGCCAAGAAAGAAATTCGAGGAAATTTGTCCCCCTGAAGCCAAAGAAAAATTTAAAAAATAGAGGGTAAAAAATCAAAATCTGAGCATGTTGTAGGGCCAATTAAACATCAATATAACTACAATTTATACACACATTCTTCGAGTTTGTAACTTACTGGGCCAACTTTCGCAACATCTCTTTCATCTTTCTCCTCCAACCATCTCCAACTCCACTTGTTTTTAACTTTGCCCTCAATTTCTTTAATTAAAGCCTTGTCTTTCTCTTGCAAGATCTTCATCGTAATTAACAAGCAATGTTAATCAACATACTTCACTTCAGACTAGCTAGACCCCTCACAAAAATGTACTAGAGATAGAAGTAGGCTATTAGAAGTCACAGTCTCTTTATACAGTATAAAGTCTAGCATAGTTAAACTATTAGTAAAAACCAAGCACAACTCACAACAGTACACCACCAGTCTCGGATTTAAGTTTAAATTGCATGTGCATCCATAATAATATTATATGAAGACAGATGAAGAGATCTCCAACAACCAGCAGGAACTGTCACTCACGGCAGTAACTAGATCTAGTACTAGATCTAGTAACTCAAACTGGAACAAAAATAAATTCCTCACTCTAGACTCTAGACAGTCTAGCATGCATAGGCCCTAGTATTAGGCTATAGTTTTAGTACAAGTATAGGGGCAGGGCATAGGGTCACAGGAAGATTCTTGCAAGTCACTATCTTCATTAAAGAACAAAGCCACCATCATGTTTTGTTTGTTGTTCGATCTCAGAGTAGAAAAACTGCGTCTCTTTCTTAGTTAGTCTTGTCGTCTCGCCCACTCTTTTGTGGCCAGCGGCCTCACCTCTCTCTCTTGAATCGGTCTTATTCTTAACTAATAATAATTTAGTCAAAACTAAGTATAACACTGGGAACTACATTCCGCATGAATAAACAAACAGGAAAGAAAACTATCCTCTAGATCTAGATTAAGACTAGGCAACTAGAAAAAAAAAAATTCAACGATGTCCACAAACTTCAACTAAACAAAGGAAGTAGAATATCAGGATTGCCAGGTACGTTTTACGCTTGGGAGCCAGATCCATTACGCTAGGGAGCCAGGAAAGAGCCAGATTTTGTTTTTCATTTTTTTTTTTACAATTCTTCTTTTTCGTACACCTTTAGACAGCTGCTACCCCTGTCAGTCTAAAGTCTAACGAATAATGCAGTGTCCCGCAGATCCCTAAGTGCCGTACAGTTTCGTGTGTGCCTGGGTGGGTGTGGGCCATATTTCACTTCTGATTGATTGGTGTTCGGGATAGGCATTAAGCAGATGTTCTACTGTTTAATCTACCCATTAAATTCAAGAAAATACTACTGAAAGAGCTAGAAAGAGACACTAGAAACGTTCGTAGTCTATGAATATTGATAGAAAGCCAGAAAAAGAGCCAGAGCCAGAAAATGAAATTTCGGAGCCAGCTATATTCCAGAGAGCCAGATTTCTGGATTCTGGCACCCAAAGAGCCAAACCTGGCAACCCTGGAGTAGATCCTGCTACGGTCGGGTATTGATGAGGAACCGGGTAACAGTTACTAGTATAAGTAACGGGGACTCGGGTATCAATTAATTCCACTGTTGGCTTTATTAGCTACAGCTAGTAACCGCTCAGCACCCGCGGTAATATAAGTAAATAATACCCGTTCACGACAAGTAGTACAAACATGTTATTCAAGTGTGACCGCACGCGTCGACGACAATATCCGCAAATCGCTGAATATCGTAAATCTTGTACGTTTTATATTGTGAACTTTGCGGATCGAGAGGAATTTTGCGAAACTTGCTGAAATTTCGCGATTTGCGGATTTCCGCAAATTTGCGGATGTCTGGAAGCACTGTTAACTCATTCCCTACCGCGAGCCGCATTTTGCGGCTCAGGATTCTCACCCGCCAGGACCGTGAGCCGCGTTTTGCGGCTCAAGAAATACGGTGCCTGTCTAATCCAATATTTCCAAACCACTATTTCTATCAATCTTTCCTATCTTTTGAAATTGAAGAGTGACTTCCTGTTCCTCGTTTGAAAGCGTTAGTCAGACTTTAGCGCGAAAGAAAGGCATACGAACGACTGTTTTTGAGCAGCATTTACTTCCAAGTTTGTAAGTTCAGTAAAATGGAGCCAGGGCCATCAGGGGAACGCCCACCCAAGCGTTATTGTGCTAAGAAAGCTATGGGAATGCTGGATTCGTGGATAAATGGCACTGAGGACGATGTAGACGAACCATCAGTGTTATCTGAGTCAGATACAGACGGTGGTGAAAGCAGTGGTGACGAGTATAACTCAAGTAGTAGTGAGGAGAGTGATGGTAATCTGGAAAATGGGCGTGGCACTCAGCAACAGTGTGCTGGTAAGGGGAAAGGCCCTATGAATAGACCTGGAACTGGAGGAAAAAGAACAGCAGGGGCTGCCAGTACTAGATCTAGTACAACTACTGGCAACAGAGGTCTAGATCTAGATCTAGATCTACTGAAGTGGAAAAAGCAATTTTTTAGCATTTTTTTCAGTTTTACTACATTTTTTTTCTTGTGGTGTAATTTTTTTATTTTTCATCGTATTTATTTGAAATTTTCATGACCTAAAGACAATTGGATTATAAGTGACCTGTGAAAATTTCATGCATATTGGATTAGCAGTCTTTGAGATCTTCAAACAGTAAGTTGAAAATTTTTGTGTTGTATTATGAAAATTACATAATGCACTTTCTGTTTTGACAACCTAATCTTTGTCTGTTCATTTCAAAATAACTTTTGACTAACATTGCATGCAAGATGTATTATTTCTCTTCATTTTGATATATAACACTTTGGGGTTTGGTGTCAAAACATACGAAGGAATTTACAACTGAGGTGAAAAATAAGGTCAGTGAAAATGGGCTGGTCAGAATGAGGAAAATGGCCCAGTAGGGAATGAGTTAAATGAGGCCACATCACTATAATTTGGACAATCTGAATAAAACATATATGAGAATCTATGAGGAAAGAAGCAACAGGTGGTAGAATTCTTTGTTCACTTATGGTGGCATAATTAATTGCTAATGGATTTAACCAATATCTATGATTTTATCATGTAATAAGATAGCCTGGGTATTTAATCATGTTTCCTGGTTTCTGGATAGCTCACAAACTTTTTCTAACAACAAAGTTTTATTCTTAACTTATGAATATTTAATGATTCATTAATTTTTTAGTAATTTGAATTTGAATCTGCCTTCTGTATAACACTGCAATGTGTTTCTCATCTCCATTCACCGAGATAAAATCGAGATTTTAGCAAAAGGAATGATGGGAGACAAGGAATTTACAACAGAAGAGCCACCCAGTATCTTACGTTGTCATCTTTGTCTTCATCGACTGCCTTCAAACTGCGAGTTCTGCGAACCAGAGTATGATCAACGGAAGGCACTGTCAGAATCTCAACCATGACATTGCCTTTGTACAGAGATTTTAAATCCTCAGTTATCTGAAATCACAATTACATAAATATACTAATTTCAAACAGGAAGGTGTTTTCCCAGAAAGTAAATGTGCAGACACATATGACCTGTTCTGATAGGTATGCCACAGAGGGAGGGAAGGATAGACATTAAAAAAAAAACCAACTGTGATCCCATACTTTTTCTATGCAAAGCTGTTTTACAAGCATAGTTAAAATTGTATTTTGGCCACAAGACGATGGAGATTTTGCACATTCAACAGTGATTGCCCATGCTGTTTTACATACAACTACAATGGAACCCTCTAAGGCTCTTAATAAGAATCCCTTGGGGCCAGACCAATGTACATTTATTAAGAAGGTATACAGTCGACTCCACATAACATGAAGTTGCTTTAAGCGATGCTTCTCTTTTATTCCTTTCCCAATGCCTCATTTCCAAGGGAAAAAGACGCTTAGTATGATATCTTGGAACACGTCTTTACTCTTTGTGCGGTCTCATTTTCAAAACCGACAGAGGAAAAAAAATATGCTTAGCATGATTTTCCTAATCCGTGTCATGGTCAAATGCACGCCGTCATCTTTCATAATCGCTGTTTCGCTCCAGCTCGTACCAGCCATTGTTCTGTGTCTGCTTCGCCATGCTTCCACCTGACATGTCACCTACCCAGTGTGCGCCCGTGGCACCCTGCTATGACTGGATGTGGTCACTTTGTCCATGAGTGTAGGATTTTACAAAATTTATTCTGCTGGCACCACTGATTCCTAGCACTCAGGCGAGCTCAAATATATTGCCATGTGTTATTCATCAGGTGGATCGATAATGCAGTATAATAGTAAAACATTTCAGCTTTTCCAGGCATAATTTGATGTATTATTTTTTATTTTTATCAGTTTTATTTATAAGTTTTATTTTTATCAGCATGGAAAATGCATTGCAAATTATGAAAAAACTTAACATTAAATAAAAATTTTTACATCCTAGCAGAGTTACTCATTCAACACAATGATATTACTTCCTGACATCTAATTGTGGGCAAATACCAAGTTTCACACTGACTACACACAACAAAAACACAAGGATACAAAACATGTCACAGATGACCTCTGACCTGGTTGATATATTGGGTCACAAGATTCTTAGCTTCCTTGGCCTGATCTGAGTCAACCCCATGCTCTTTCCCAATATCCTTCATTCCAGTCAAGGTGAAGGACAGAAGATCTAGGGTCTTGGTATTTAACTGCCCTGCATTCTTTTTCAACTGTAGACAGAAAAGTATAGAATCAAACAGTGAACCTGATGTGTGTTCACTATTTTCTGTGAATGACAATGACCGTACTTTAGCGACACTCCTACAAGAGAAGCTTGTCTTCACTTCATCACAAGTTCCATGATTTTAGTTTACCTGGAGAATGGAGACTCCCTTATACATGTAGCAAAAAATTTACTTCATTTTTTTTTTCTCACAGCAAAGTCCAAGTTAACAAGTAGTACGTACATGAAAACATAATGTATTTTGACCTGCTTTTACATTTTTAATTCTCCGGTTCAGTTTTTAGCACTGCCATCATTTCAACAAACTTTTCAACAAATGATTTTTCAAGAAATTTCGTCTTAAAACAGGATGAAAAATACATTGAATTAAACTTCATTTATCTGGCTTTCTGTGTGAGGTTTTTTCAAACACATGTGCTACATCGGTGCGACGCTCTGCGACCCTTTGTTACAAGGGGGTCAAATCGGTACACGCAGCTCAGGGCAAAAACGTCAAGACTATGTCTTGTTCAAGCAATAAAAACACACAGCTATACATATTAAATAATACCAAAGATAGTATAGTTTGACAAAGGAAGAATTTAATTTTATTTTGATGTAGGATGCATGCTGTTTTATATAAATACATGGAAGTAGTAGCCTTGTAATGTTGGCCTAAAATTATGCCAAAACGGGATTTCGCCCCTTTAGTGGGGCTGTTTGGACTACCTAATCACAGTGGATCCTATGTAAAGACCATTTTGACAAGGGCCTAAAAGTACCAAGATTCAGTGTGTTATAGTATCACTGGGGATATTAGTGCCACTAACAGTGTTAAGTGAAGAAGTTTTCAATGGTTCCATTGGATATAAGCAATTCTGGGAAGTGCACACAAAGTTTTCACACCCTAGCTGAACTTGTTATCTGGAGAAAACTATGACTCTAACCAGTCAGGGTAACCTTTATATTTTACAATAATGACAAGTTAAGACTTATGCTTTACCAAAGAGATAACATCATCCATCATCTGCAGCTCTGCCAATAAGCCACCATCAGCAGTATTGCTGGAGTTTAGTGACGTACGGCTTGAAGAATGCAGTGAAGGAGCCATACGACTCAAGAATGAGTCTGGATCCAACAGCCTCTCCTTGGTTGCGGTGAAGGACGAGGGAAGAGACTGGAACATTGGTGAGCTGGTCTTGATATCAAAAAACTGTGAATGAAAGGAACACATGTTAGAATTGTTAGAACTGCTACTGAAATTGGGAGACAATGGTCTGATAAGTGGCAGGGTATTACTCGGTTTGTTGTGCTCACAGAGTGACAGACCGTGATTGCGGACTTGAAAAAAAAGCCAAATGTGAGGATGTGAATTAAATATAAGAGATATAATACCGCCAATGTCTATTGTCGGTTTCACCACCGTAAATATGTATGTATAATGCAGCCGCATGGATATCATAATGTGCACCCCATTTCAGTGTTGAAAATCAAAGTAAAAACGTTGCTCTCTCGTATGATGCCCTCCTGCAACACATCACTGGGTCTGTGCAAAACTTATACAGTTCTTTTTTTTAAAACACAGCTGAAGAAAATCAAATTTCACGCTGATTCCACAACTAGTCTGGTCAGCACAAACTACAGTCAGACATGAGACAATAAAATAAACTATCATTTACTGAGTTCTCCCTGCGCCACATATTCCTTAAACTTTGTTTGAACAGCCTGCTTGATGGATACCATATGGTGATAAAGTGTTCCTGGGGACTGTTGCCATCGGCAATGACATTTAATTTGTGAAATACTATGTTCAAGTATAATGTGACTCCCCCACTTTCCCAACCAAGACACACACATAGGAGCTACCCTAATACATGAGGGATAAAATTTCTAAATTATAAACTGTTCATTTCTTCAGTAACAAACAAAGCATAAAAACTTGTAACAGAAAAAAGTCTGCAATAATGGCTAATATTCCATGTAAATCACACTAAGAAATATGAAATTGACACAGCTTGCATGCATTTCAATATGACAGAAAACAAACTGTTATCACCTGGTTGGTGGACTTCACATCCAGCATTACAGGACTTTTGTCCAGGAACTTTCTTTGTACATTATTCATCAATTGCTCCACATCCACAAATGGAACCTCCTAAAGCAAAACAAACAAAAAAAAAGTTACTTTGACAATGAGAGCTTTAAAAATCCATTGGAAAGCCCAGTGTGTGCATCATGAAATTTTTCACCAATATATGTACCAAAAAAAAAAAGTATAGGTGCTCACACATAGAAAGAAACAAAAACAAAAAAATGCAAACAAAACCCTGATGCCTTTCATTTCATGATTTCAGCTGAAAGTACTGGCTCATAACAAAGCATGGTGATAAAACCCCTCTCCAGATTTTTCAAAGGACTACGAACCAAGAAATGTCAATAGAGCCATTCATAAAATATGCAGTATATTTACTGGGAGAAAAAGCAAAAGTCAGTACCTTTGAAAGAAGTGTCGGTCAGCCACTCCATCCTAAATATGTAATTAGATAACCATAATAATGATAATATCACTTATCAGGGTCTGATTCTTTGAACTCAAAACTGTCTAACATTTTGTGAGGCACCATCAAAACTGCAAGGCATGGCACCAAATATGCACCGATTGCATTCACTTTAGTTTTCTGCAATAAATCACCTTGCGATTTATTGACAGTGGTACCCTGGAATGAGGTCAGGGATGGGCTAACGATGCGTCAGCTGTTACCTGTCTTGTGCCACAAAAGCGTGCAAAAATTCACAAACTCTTTAAATAAAGTGGCTTCTCAAATGCATTTTGTTCAAGACTCTTTTTCTATTGCTGCAAAAGTTTTGATTATCAGAGCATATTGTTCAATAGTGATTCTTTCATTGTGCAGAAATTCATTGCGGCCTTCTTCAAAAGTTTTGATACAGTGGTATGCAGAAAGTGCGCATTTAGAATATTAGAAATTGTGGAGAATCTTTTGTTTTTTTATGAATAAAAATTTGCATTAATTTAGACAAACAGCAACAATTGATTTTAATAGAAGTTTTTTCATTAGAATCATAATTGAAGTTTACAATGATACTGATTTGACCCACAGGTCAGGAATAGTTGGTATTTATGAAAAATACCATGACAGCTATTGAAAATGATAGATTTTTTTTCCTTGTAACACTTGTCTTTGCAATAGAAAAATCTGCTTTTGTCGTAAAGAAAACTGTTTTCCTGTTAACCCACGTCCCGCTCGCGACAGCTCAAAGCCCGCTGTTCGGTCAGTAACCTTACTCACGGAGAATTGTGCCTGGGTCGCACTGATCCTTGCCGATGTACGATGACCACACTAACGCTGTCCACATGGCTCGGTTTTTATCTGATCGATATGAAAACATTCGCTGCTATGCTTTATCACACTTGATAATGAATTAATCAGCAAAACCTTCGTCTGTAAGTCTCTAACCAATGATCTGACTTATGAAACCAAACTGACAGCTGTAGTTTTCATGAGAACAAAGCATGATAACTAGCCACAACCCCCAAGCCCTAAACAAATGATTTCATCCTGATTGACACTTGTACAAATGAACATTTGGGGCAAAGATCGTTTCAGAGCTTGTTTCCAATTGGTTCTTAGATACAGACAACTCTAGATGATGTTAGCTTGTGAGAAAATGAGATAATATTGCAAATTTGTTGAGAAACAGTTTCCCATGTCGATGTTTATTGTTACACCTTTTGATAGTGTGGGGAGAACCTTTGAAAACTTAGTCTTTGTGATTCCGACCAGTCACCAGTGGTTCACTGGTTAACATAATAATAATCCTTGTGACAATGCCTTTAATTAAGAAGAGATACAGTGAGCAATACGGTAGTTAACTTTCAAAGAGGACAGTGACCCAGCGGGTGAAAATACAGCTTGCGCGCTGCATGGTCAGCTTGACCTTGCGGTAATGTACGTCTGTACAGAGTGAGTGCATGAGTCGATGCCCTATTTCGATGCCCTTTGCAGGGTGAGGGTTAATTTTAAGGTAACGAATTGTAAATTCTAAATATTTTCAGTTACAAGTAAATTCTGACAATAGAAAATAAAGTCAGCGAATACTTTCCTTAACTGAACATCATTTTTCTTTTGTCAAATCTAATCTTACAGTAACTGTTTTCGTACTTCCCTGTAGGCTGTTTAGCAATTGCATGGGATGTTTATCTATACAGTGGACCCTCCGAGATAAGACCCTCTCATGTACAACTTCCTCCCGATTATGACCTAAAATCTCACCACGGATCGGTTTTTCTATACAAACCCAGACCTCAGAGCAGCGACATCCTCTGAAATCCGACATACGACCCACTCAGAACTTTGTTCAGTCATCCCACCACTCCAAATAACGACCCTCCGGATGTTTGAACACAATCATGTAGTTTGTCATCGCGCGGTCGTCTTCATTGCGTAACTCCAGTGGGAGCACCTACGCTGTCCATTTCATGTATGAATATTAAATTATTTATATATCGGCAGGAACAATACTTAGGCTGCTATCATATGATTGGACAAAGGATTATATAACATGTTCGAGTAAGCCAATGAAATACTACACAAACCTTATCGCATTCATGTTTTTTTCCCACAGTAACTTTCACACGCGTGTGGTCATTGACATGTTCGAACGTTGTCTTCGAGACAGCACGCAACACACTGGTCGTAAATCTAACTCTAGACCCTCGGTTACAGTAATTACACACCGTCACCAGAACTATGTCAAGCGCTCACCTGATCCTTAGTTAAAACTTTGTTCCAGACTAGACCTAGATCTAACTCAGATCTGCAATGATGAGCAACCGCAAGAGAAAGGCACTCACGTTGGAGGAGAGAGTCAACATTGTAAAAAGGAGCAAGGCTGGAGAGACTGCAAAATGCATTGCAGAGATGGTATTCAAACAAGACTGCTGTCAGTGGTAGACCAGAAGGTGGAAACAGAAGATAAAGAGGAGGAGGATAAGCAACCCAACACTGGAACAATTGATCACAGAACAGCATCATATTACATTCAGGAACTAATAAAATTTGGACTGGCAAATGGGCTACCAGAAGTTGCAAAAAACTTGCAGACAGTCCAGAAGTCAATTGAGGACTTGCTACTGAACAAAAGCACGAAGCAAGCCAGTATCACTGACTTCTCTAAGAAAGTCTGACTTATTTTCAGTGGAGTATTATAATGTGTATTCACAATATGTTGTAAACACAAGCACAATAAATTTTCTTTTCTCATTAAAAAAAATAATAATTTCTTTGCTTGATCAAGTTAACTTGTGGGTGTGTGCAAAGCAGGAAATAGATCTAAACTTGTAAAAAACATTTAATTTACACCAAGCTCATTAAAATGTAACAAACAGATGAATAAATTGTTGTGATCAGCCAACATCAATGCTCACACCAGAGGTTCACACCTCTGAGTTAAGACTCCCGACCAGTTAAGACCATTTTCATGAACATTTACAAAGGTCTTATCTTGGAGGGTCCACTGTACTAAGGCAAAAATGTTGCCATTTAGTCTAAAGTCATAATCTGGTTCGATCAACAGCAAATACGATATTTGTATTTGTATTTGTATAACTCTTTAATCCCATTTGGGAAATTTGCCTTTGTGCCATGGCAGTCCAGTTATAACTGGAGCAGGCACGTCATCGCCACAGTGCAGCGCCGGTCGGCGTTTTTTTTTTGTTGTTTTTTTTTTTTGTGGGGGAGATGAGGGGGGAGGGGGAGGGACTGGTAGAGATGAATTTTAATTTAATTTTGCCCGGGCAGCGGCCTGCTCTTTACAATTTCCAACTGCCAAGGTATCTTTAACGTGCGCAACGGCCCTCCGAATTTTTCGTCCTTATCTGAGAAGACTAGGTACTCGATCCTACCCCCCAATAGGATCAAGGACACGAAAATATGAGAAAAATCCCAATTTCCAACATGCCTGCACAGCCTGGGTTTTGAACCCGGTACCCTTGGCACGAGAGGCGAGCACCTTGCCTCTAGACCACCTTGTCCCCATGACATGGATCACTTGTATGAAGCACATGTGAAAAATGTAGATGCTTTATGTAGGACTTATGACAGGAGATCCCTAACTGCTAAACAAAGGAAATCAGGGCAAAACCTGAAATACAGTGTTTTCAAGTATGACATTTTATTTATCCGTCATTTGTATGTCGAACAAGGCACTGCAGGCACACATTCCACAACAATTTGTTTCCCTTGTGTGGATACCATAAAAATGAAAAAAAAAAAAAAAAACATAAGAAGGAGGAATGTTTCAAGAATGCTTTGACATGCCCGCAGGATAGCCAGCATATTTGGATTCCCTATGATGAGACTCTGGCCTTTGGTGATTGTACACCATGCATGCGTTTTACTAATTCTTTGGCAAACAGATATGAATATATATATGTGTGCGTGCGTCTGTCATCAAAGTGCAGCTTGGAATCTTCATTACATTTATGTCTGTTCATGTACTCTTAATGAGAAACTAGCGATACTGCATTTAATCGGTGACCAACAACCGAAAAGTTGCAACCCTACAATCATTAGTGGAGTGATAAATGACTCTTAATGGCTATCAGTGCTCATTAACAACCCAACATATGGATGGCTAACCTGAAGATACCGAAACCAGAGCGTGGAAGCGACGCTCTATTGACATTTACAACCCTGTATTTTCTGAACTGCACTTGACCCGTGAAATCGGAAAAGTGAGACTTGTTGTTTAATGTCTCTTCCATCAGTCTGCCAAAATGCATGACATTTTATGGTTGCTATCTTTTAAAAGCTCATCCAGATCATCAAGGGGCTATATGCGAAAACCACCAGCGCAGTACTTGTCCAAGGCACGGTAGGAGAATGGTTTCGTACCTCAGTGGGAGTCCGTCAAGGCTGTCTTTTGTCGCCAACACTATTTAAATCTTCTTAGAGCGTATAATGACTGATGCCTGAGAAGAACACACTGGCACAGTCAGCATTGGAGGGCGGACAATCACCAATCTCAGGTTCACCGAAACGAACCAGAACTAGCCAATCTGGTGAACTACCTGGATGAAACATCCTCCAGATATGGCATGGAGATCAGTGCCGAGAAGACAAAGCTCAGGACAAACAGTGCCCAGCCAATCACAACAAAAATCACAGTCAGTGGAAAAGAACTTGAGACTTCAAGTACCTTGGAGCCATTATTAGTGAAGAAGGTTCAAAGACCGAAATCCTCGCAAGAGCTGCACAAACAACAGCAGCAATGGCGAAGCTCAAGCCCATCTGGAGAGACCGAAACATCTCTCAGGTCCAAGGTCAAGCTCCTGCATGCACTGGTCCTCTCCATCTTCCTGTATGCATGAAAATCCTGGACACTGAATGCAGAGCTACAAAGGAAGATCCAGGCAGTGGAGATGAGATGCCTCAGAAGACTTCTTGGCATCTCATACACGGACCACATCACCAACGAAGAAGTCCGACAAACTATCACCCGACAAGTAAGGCACTATGAAGACCTGCTGACAACAGTCAAGAAAAGGAAGCTCAGATAGTATGGGCATATGACAAGATCAGATGGGCTCTCTAAAACCATACTATAGGGAACAGTGCAAAGGAAGAGAAGGCAAGGCAGACCGAGGAAGAAATGGGCAGACAACATTGCGGAATGGACCAAGATGAGCTTTCCCACAACCCAGACACTCGCCCACAACTGCCACAAATGGAGCCAGCTGGTGCAGCGTTCATCACTGCAGCGCCCCTACGACCCCGGCGGGTTATAGGATCAATGACCAGTGATCTTTTATTATACCCACAATTAATTAAGCACTTGTGAGTGCCATTTTGTGCAAATTTCATAGAAGTTTGCCATCACTTAAAGGGTTTGAATTGGTGTATTTTCTATGTTTTTTTAATACAGGACAAAAGAACAATATTTGCTGTGTATGAAATGGTTGTTCATTAGTTGAAAAAGTTGTCAATAAAGATGTAATTAATAGGTAAATGACGTGTCTGTCACACATTCCCTTAACATGCCTGATCGGGCCAGCACAGGTAAAATTTTCACCTAGAGGCGGTGCGCGGCCTCCCGCTGAGTCTTGACAGATAGGGGTATAGGATTTGTGAACCGGGTATCAAACTGAAGTGAATGCAATTCGGCGCTGTGAAGGGGCTCACTTCACATCTGACAAAGCGTTTACACACCAAACTGTCAGCTAGGTTTCTCATTATCAGAAATAACTCTAAAAACTGTGATTTTAGGTGATGCTTTGATTTTCTTTGTGAAAGCAGAAAAACTCTATCTGCTTACTACTTCCTTTGAAAAGTTTTCGAAGTTTGCGTTTGAAAACATGGCATTTGGAGCTCTTTTACAATTTATCTGGGAGGTGAGGGATGAAACATGGACTTCATATGATACAGATTTACATGAAAATGCGGACACACTGATGCAGAAATAAAAAAAACCCTCCAAACTTCATATTACTTATTTGTATTTTCACTTCATGTCCTAAAAAGTATATTAACTCACTGACGCCCGTTCCCGCACAAGTTGCAGGATACCAAAATCGACGCATAAGCCCAATCCCGCACCTCCTGTGGGGTACATGAATAAAATTTCTAACCCCTGCATTGTTCCCGCAACGCTTACGGGATTGGTTCTCTGCGGCAGTTTAACATCTTGACTTGTTTCGTTGAAAGTTTCACCGGGTTCGGCTGGCAACTTTTTTTTTTACGATTTTTTAAAAACTATCACTCTATGCCGGGTCGAAATAAGAACTTCTGTCAGTTGCGCGATCTGTCACAGCTGATCGCTAGATCTAGTCAAGACAATGGCTTCAAAACGCCAGAAAACAAACATTTTCCAGCTGTTTGAAGACACCAGTGATGAATCTGAGGTAGATGTAGCCTATAATTCAGATCTAGATCCTGAATTCGTGCCTGGGAAGGGAAATTCTGACTCAGATTCTATATCTAGCCCTCCCAGTACCAGCGATCGTGCTACGGCTGAGGCCAGTGCACTGAGTAAGGGTAAGGGGGAAGGCAAAGCCAGTAGTAGGTCTAGTTCTTGTTGACTAAGGTGAATAATAGCATTACTTTCAAACACTTGTGACACTTTCATACAATTCTTTTGACATTTTTAATAGGTCATCAGTACAATACACAAAGGCCGGAAATTTTTGCGAAACAAAGAAACTTGCCAAATTTTGAAAATTCATGAAAAAAAAACTATCTGAATACATTTATTCAAGTTTTTTTTTTTTGCAATGTTCAATTTAAAACCTGTTATGTGTCAAAATATGGAATGGATTGGTGAATAAATGTGGTTGTGGGAATTTTTTGAAATACCCCCCAAAACCCCTGGTCTTTAAGAGTTGTTCCGCCGTGGCGGGCTGGTCTTCAGTGAGTTAATATCATCAAAATTAAGAGTGATGCCCCTTTGCTTATGCAGAGAGAGGGTGGACATGTGAAAGTGGAAAAGGTGTTTCATATTTTTGTTTTTAATTTGTATTTGTATACTTCTTTAATCCTGTTTGGGAAATCTGCCTTAACGTGTCACTGCAACCAGTTACAACTGGAGTAGACACGTCGTCACCACAGTGCAGTACTGGTCGGCGGTTGGGGGGGGTGTTGTTGGCCGGGCAGCGGCCTGCTCTTCTCGATTTCCAACTGCCAGGGTATCTTCAATGTGCGCAGTGTGCACAAGGGCCCTCCGAGTTTTTCATACATGTCCAAGAAGACTAGATGCTCGATACTACCTACCATAGGATCAGAGACAGGTAAATATGAGAAAAATTCCTTAATTCCAATATGCCTGCACCGACCAGGATTCGAACCCGGTACCTTCAGCATGAGAGGCGAGCACCTTGCCACAAGACTGCCATGTTCCCACACAATGTCAATCACAAGGAGTTCATTGGAAACGAGCTTAATCAGTACTAGAAAATTTACCCAGTCTAGTGGAAAGCTTGCTAAACTGTCAACTGGCAAGTCTTGATCTTTGTGTGTAACCACCGTGATGAGGACATTAGCCTTGGGTCTTTTCAGAATTGATTTTGACTGCATGGCAGGTGTTTGCTGTGGAAGATCAATGGGTTTATTATATAAATTATGTTTGCAATGAACAAGTAATGTAAGATACATTTTCTTACCCTTAACTTTACAAATAAATGGCTCTCCTTCTCACTATCTATAAACTTAGTAAATTCTCTTTACATTCTAGTGGCCTTGACTGCAGTTAAAATCTCTGAACTATGCAAATACTACAAAACAGAAAATTTTAATCAGCCAACTTGATAAATGGGTCTGTCGATATACAAAGGTGCATGAAAATTTGACAATTATATAAGACGCTGATGTTACACCTTGGGGCTGACAAAAAAAGTGCACGTACTAACCATCGTACTTATTAACCAAATGCCGGCTATTTTCTCTCTCAGTATCATGAATGTACAGATTACAAATTTTTTTATAAATGTTAACACACAAACAGCTCATACAGACATGCCTAACTGATATGAAAGACTCTATACTATTTGTTGAAATACAGTGTTCAGCATGTAATGAAAATCCTAGAACTGTAATGTTAACTCAGAACTGTAGGTTGTTCAGTTGGTCATAGGTTTGTGTCGAACAAATCACATTTTTTACTCTTTTGAAATTATTATTACATGATCTATACCCAGTCCTGTCCCCTTTCCTTGGCCGAATTTCCACACTTCATGATTACACCTTTTCAATGCCTGGGATGTCTGCTACATTCAATAGCATGCAAACTCAATGAGCATCCTCAAAAATCAAAAAAAGATAAAGGAGAGAGACTAGAAGTCAAAATGATATACATAGTAATTGCCTTTTTGTATAAACTGGATGCAATAAATACAACCTTCATAGAACTAGAAGAACAAAATAAAGTGGCATTGAGGATTGGAGAAGGTGTAAGTCATTAAGTGTTTAAATGTGTGTTGCAAACATTATAATTTTTATATAATGATTTATATTTTACATTACAGCATGTCATATATTTTCAAAAACTAAAGACTTTACAGTTAACATATTGAGCATTAAAAACATGGAAGATATTTTCATTCTTACTTTTGAATGTAGACCCAAGGGTCCACCTAGAACATTGTGAAGATCACTGGAACTTAGAGATGAATCTGGGCTCTGCTGCTGGAAGACCACATATGGAGGGGCATGTTTTACATGTAACTGCTGGCCATCACAAAATGATCCTGTGAGAGATGCATTTTAGTCGTGAAATTCGTATGTAACAACAAAATTAACATATAATATCAATAAATATCTGAAAAACATGATTCTACAAACACAACAGTACTTGATTTCTGAAGAGTAATAAATGAAACACTGACACTGACAGTAACAGCATTACAAACAAGCCCAGGTTATGGCAAAGGCACTCATGTCCAACTCTAACTTTCAATTCTTAACATTTTTATTCATGATATTTACACAGAAGATGAGGCATTCCGGTAGTTTCTTTGAACCAATTACATTATGGTAAACGAAGTCGCAAAAACAGGGTCAGATGTGAAATGAAAGACAAATCCTGTGAGTCATTGGTTTCCAGCACTGCAATTGACATAATTTGTTCAATCTATTTAATTTATTGAAAATTTATCATAAATGTTGATTTGAACTGCCAGAGGCATTCCATTTGAGCCACAGTGTCACAATGTGACTTCAGAAACATTCATGAGTTGGGGTAACACTAACAGGTGGAAGTTTTTACACAATGGTAAATGTGACAGTGTGGCTCGGTTATTAGCACATAGAATATGAAATATGTGTACAACTAGAGTTGTGTAACTCATATGACACTCCTTCTGAAACTACTGAAGTTCTTGGCAATATTTAGTTATGGCTGCCATTATCCGCCATCATTATTGGCGGATACTACCCGGGTTTATCTGCCAACAATATCGGTCCGGGTTTATCCTCCAGTATTGGTGCTGACTAAATAATAATAAAAATGTAAAAAAACTGGATTTATTCCCGATTAATGTATCATTGTCGTTGGATTAAAAAAAAATAATTAAACAGGCTGATTCCTAATGAAAAAGACTTAGTGAGTTAGGCCTAACGCCTGTTTACAGTGGTAAGTTTCAGGAGTAGAAAACAAGAATGGGGAAGAACTCTCCTGGCTTTCTGTGTTTTCCAATTTCCCTCTTTGAAACGCTGTTTGTTTACACTGGTCCGTTTTCTGAATGAGAAGCAATGCGCATCGTTTGTTTTGGTCATGTTTCGACAGGGGAAATTGGAAAACAGAAGACGGAATGCCAGGAGAGTTCTTCCCACACAGTCCCCCATTCCTTTTTTCTATTCCTAAAACCTACCAGTGTAAACAGGCCTTTAGGCTTTCGTAGGCTGCAAGTACAACAGCAAAAAAATACCCGGCTGAGAATTGAACCACGGTCACGCGATTGACAGGCAAAAATGCTCACCACTACAAAGTTGCAGACCCTGTATAATTATGAAGGAATTTTTCCAAATAAACATCACTAAATCAATTAGCCTATCGGCGGATAAACATTTCGTTTAATAGGCTAATTATTTACAGCTTTAAAATGTTTCATCCAATTCCAAGGCCTGAGGCTGAGCAAAATGTTTACAACATCACCGTTTCTTGTTCTGTTCACGGGATATATTCATATTTCTGGTGACTCAAAAACGGCTGAAAAGTTGTAAATTGTAGCTTAATAATGACATAATATGAATAAATGACATTTCCTTGCATAAATTACCAAAGACAGTCAAAACCAAGGCACTGATCTTCCATGTAAACGTAGCCATTTTAACTGGGCCTAATTATCACATGATAAACAGGGGAACTAACTGACATGCAAACATCCGGTCATAAGCTACGGTGCAGCATGTAAAAAAGTTTCCAAGACAATTGTCTCGACTGTGACAAAATGTTTTTCAGCAAACAGAAGAAATACAAATAGATAGTTTGGGAGGTCTTCCGTCCGTCCGCGCCATAATTTTTACCGCTATTAAGTAAAGCCCACGGTTACACATTGTCACTGTTATCAATTTAAACTCACAACACATGGAATGGTCAGATGGACCTGGGGGCGTGAGGGTCTAGTCAGTTTGTATCAGTGGGCGGTAGTCAGACTGACTAATGGGGCGAAAAGGGGCTGGGGTAGTTGTGTTTTCTTGACTGGCGCGGACGGGCGGAAGACCTTCCGATAGTTTATCTATAGATAATACTACTGTCGAAGTGGAATTATCACATGATATGATTTTCTGAGGTTGAGTAAAATTTTAAAATAATATACAACGGTTTAATTTAAGGCGACAAAACTGATTAGGGACACTAAACACGGGAGGTCAGACTGAAAATAAAAATGAAATTAAACAAAAAAGTATAGCCCCCTTGATGCCGCCCGGGCGTTGCAGAAAACAACTTCCATTATTTCCAGTGTTCCCAGATTTTTTTTTTTTAACTCAGCCAAGGTTAGAAAAAATATAGCCCAAAACCGCCAAAACTGGCAATTTTTTTTCCAGCCCAAATCCGCCAATGGAAAATAATCAAACAGGTAATGGTAATAACAAAATTAATGTGTCTAGATTATTTGCGTCTCATTCCAGCAGTGTGTTATTATCATAATGCGATATTGGTGCGAAAATTTGGAGGTGTGAATTAAATTTATATGTAAACAGGTTCAGTGCTGGTGCAAAGCAAGTAGAGCTGAGTCTTATAGGACGGTACAGGATTAAGGATAAAGAAGAATAAAACTCACAGGATAATCCAAAGAAAAACAAAAGCAATGTTAATGAAAATTTGTCTTCATCCATCATTTTCTTGTAATCTGAAACTTATTATTAAAGCAAAACAAAAATGAGTGTCCTGCATTAGACAAATGTATAGCGTCTGTGAATTGAAGATACTGTAGGAGAATTATAGCCCATTAGCATGTCTTCATTGTTGCTGTTGATAGGATTGAGAAAAATGCCGCGGTTGGAGGGAGGGGGGTAGCAAGATAGAGAGGAGACTATGCAAGGGCCGATCTATAGCTCCCAATTTCTACCTCTGTGGATTTTATGGCATTCGCTCTGAAGAGCGTGGGTTTAAATTGCGCAGTATAGTGCAATAACTGCATTCACATGTCATAATACCACCCCTACTCCCCCAAATGGAGATTCAATTCTAGGATACTTTTCGGTAATTTTAATCGAGAGAATTAATTTAGTCAGCGTGACGTGAAAATGCCATTACAGTTATTAGTTTGTTTCCTTGAGAAAAACATAAGATCGCATTTTATTAACACCACAGTGCATTCCACAAGATTGCCGGGGGAAATTTGTGATCAGTTCATCAGACCAAACCAGAGATGTCTCAGGCACACGCAGAATGACCACCCCCTTACTTTAACTAGGTTTACACACATGCCAACCTCGTGGGCCTTTTTTATCTGATTGGTTATACGTTACTTGCTGAAACCAAAAGGCGAACCTAGCAAAGGCCAGAATGTTACCACTTTGTACACAGAGACTGTCCCCCCAAAAATTATTTGATGATTTTTTCAATCAAAATGTTAATTTTCTCTCCAGCCTGACGGATCTTCCAAAACTAGCAGTAGCAAAGCCGCACACGAAAAAAAATTCCCTGAAATCACGAAAAAAAAAAAAAAAAAACGAAAAAAAAAAAACTAGCCCAATCCCGCTGTTTTCCGCCCATTCTGGAAACATTGTATTGTACTATATTTAAAAACAGAGAGCGCTATAATATACGATTTTTTTTGCCATCCGCAATTCGAAGTAGCAGTGTTTCCTGATGTAGTGTAGTATGCTGTTGTTAGTTTTTCCGAATGGATTGTTTTTACAGTGCGTGTGTGTGAGAGCAATTATGTTCTTACTTGTTGGTAATGCTGTGTGAGCAATGTGCGTGTGTGCGTTAAAGACCTGTAGGTCTTAGATATTGTATTTGTACTGTTACTGATGCTGTGACAACAAATGTCCTGGAAACAGGATAATAAAGTCATATCTTATCTTATCTTACTGCCAATGGCATTCTCTATGTACGTGTCATTGATTTACGGTCGATAACCGGCTTGGGCTGATTGTCGATCTAAAGTTTTATTAATCATAATCACTGGACTCCTTGCATTTTAAAGCTGTTTTTGTCTCTGGTTTTTTATCTTTGTCTCAAAAGTTCGTTTTACTCAGTTGCATTTTCTTCCTCTCATTTACATTACATGCATATATTTTGTACAGGACCACTATATAATATAGAAGTTCACAACCCATTAGCAAATAATTATTACATAAATATTTGCGTATACATGTAATGTATATTGGTTTACACACTGTGGATCTGTACTCTTTACATTGCCTGGGTTGGCTTAAAAAAAACGCGTACATGTATGTGTTGTTAAATGAGAATATGTAGGCACAGATATGCAAGATTTTAAGGCAGTGAATGAGTGATTCTCAATCATTTTCCGCCAATCACCCCCTTGGGCCCCAAAGTATCTCCCTCTCCCTAAACCAAGTCCCCACTTCAACACAATGTGCAATTGCAAGTGCACAGACTTCACATTAATTCTAACGTTAATTTGTTGATGGAACTAAAGAAACTGAAGAAACCAACTAATCATCCAAAATTTCAAATGGAACTGCCGGTACTAAAATTAGACCAAACGTTATAAGAAAAATTTTCTGTAAATGTGAAAAACAAATACGAGGCTCTTGAAGACATCACTGTAGTGGAAGAACTATGGAATAAAAATGATGGACTCACTTATTAATACACTGTATTACACAGAGGAAAATATCCCAAAAGAGGCCAAAACAGAACGCCAAGAAATGGATGAAGAAAGAAATTCTAAATTTAATGGAACAAAGACGAACATTAAAAAATAAGAAAGAATACAAAGATCTAAACCATCAGATTAAAAAGAAGTGTGATGAAGCAAAGAAAAATTGGACCAACGAACAATGCCATAAGAGCAAAACCAAGACAGAAACAGCAAATAATGCACTCCAAAATATAAAAAAGGCAGATGCACCAGTACAAGTTGTCTCAAATCGAAACAAGGACCAATGCTTATATAAAGATGATGTTTTAGAATTAAAACGAAATTTCTATAACAGAAGTTGTCCTTACAAAAAATTTTTGGTTTTAAATAGATGGTGAGAATATGTTGAAGATGTTTTTAAGGACAACAGGAGAAAATCCTGAAATCAAGAAAAACATGGAAGGTCCACCGGCCCTAAGGGAATAAGCAGAAACAGCAGTAAAAAATGAAACAGGGAAAAACAACAGGACCAGATAATACACCAATAGAAGTAATCGTGGCTCTAGAGGATCTAGGAACAAATATGACAAGAAAACTTCTAAATACAATACATGTATGTGATAGCGGCAAAATCCCAGATGACCTATGTAAATCAGCTTTTATAGCATTACCGGTACCTGAAACACAAGGGGCCACAGAATGCGGGTTGCACAGAACAATTAGTTTGATGAGTCATTTTACTAAAATACAACACTGTATTGCTCAGGGTATTGATGCTTCGGGTACGGAAGAGCTTAAGAGTAAGACCAGAACTATCCAAAACGCAGTTTGGTTTTGTACCCGAAAAAGGTGCCAGAAATGCCATCTTTACATTATCAATTATCATGGAAAGATACATAGAAGTGCAAAGAGACCTCCATGTCTGCTTCATTGATTACTCCTTTTGACAAAGTAAAACATGAAGAATTATTTAATATTTTGGAAAAACTAGACATCGACGGCAAAGACCTGAGGGTTATCCGAAATCTTTACTGGGATCATTAAAAAGAGGGGTGAGACTGGATGCGTGATGTCACCTGATCTTGTTAACCACAGCGAAATGATCCTCATGAACTTAGAAGACATCCCTGGCCCTGAAGTAAATAGAGAAAATCTTAACAACCTTAGAATAGATATCCATTTAACGACAGAATCAGAACAACAACTTCAGAGACTTTTGGACATAGTAGTTATAGAAAGTGAAAAAATGGGACTGTCTCGACCTGAAAAACACAGAATGTATGGTGGTCTCAAAAAAAAAAAAAAAAAATCAACCTGAAATGTAATCTGGCCAGCAAAGGAGAGCAAATCAAACAAGTTACAAACTTCAACTATCTAGGCCTTTTGATAACAGATGGTGCGGTAGGAGCACAAGTGACAGAAGGAAAAGCATAATAATGACCAAAGATTCATTCCAAAAAATGAGACCAATATTAATGAACGGAAATATATCAACGACTGCTAAAATCCTCTTGAAATTTGCTCTTGAAAACGTGTGGTCAGTGCTTTTATACGGATGTGAATGTTGGGCAATGAACAAAGAAATAGGAAACTAGAAAGCAGCAGAGATGTGGTTTATTAGTACATTGAGAATATCACAGATGGAGAAAAAAATTGAATGAGTCAGTTGTCAGGGTTAGGACTAGAAGTGTCGTGCTGGGTCACGGCTTGTTTATTTCATGGTCTCGTTGATTTTAGCCAGTGCAAATGTCCTTGAACTATTCTCGTGGACAGTTTGTTTTTGTAACGCTTTTTCTTAGAGATGGAAAGAAAGTGGGGCAGGATAGAATAAATGGATGGGTTAGCAGTGACGGTGCAGTTCTCGACCCCGTGATTTTGATGAATTCTAACAGGGAAGAGAAGGGGTGAGTAAAAGGGAAATAGTAAATTCGTACATAAAACGTAGAGGGTTGGAGACTTTAGTAAGGGTTTTGATATGTTAATTTGACCTTGGCTGTTACTAGTGCAAGGCCGTGACCGATTTCCATGCAGAATCTATTAATACTACGAGCTGAGCTCGAAATGGATGCACCAATCAAATCTAGGCAGTTGGCTGGGGATTGGCAGCTGGCCGCACAAGATATAAGCGGAGCCATTCCTATGTTTCTTCACTCCATGCAGAAATATCCTTCTGTGAAGGCAGTCGGCGTGATTCAGCCAGAGAGAATCAGAAGATTGTTATAGTCATGTCTATGACCTTGATAGACATTGGAATGAGACCATATGCGTCCCACAAATTATCTACTGCTATTATCTCCAGCTCCCTGATCTCGTATCAGGGACCAAGTGTAAGTGTTTGTCTATTGATTCGACGATGAACGTGAAGCTGACCTTAAATTCTCCAGTAGAAGTGCTACCGAAGAATGCAAGACTACAATGTATTTTAACTTGCACTAGATCTAGCATGAATGTCTGGTATACACATTTGTAAATTGAAATTGATGTGTCTGGATGAGGCTGGGGATTGCCAGCCCATCCTAGAGTAGATCTAGATCTAACTTAACTACGTCAGTTGTATTGACGAGTTTAATCCTTTATAAGCGGTAGGCACAAATAACTGAGTTAACATTGTCGTCTGAGACATTAGAATATTATTTGTTAGATAGTAGGCAGACTATATCTGGAAGATAGATAAGTAATAATTAAATTGTGAATGAGTCAGAATGATATAATCTTTTAGGAATCTAGAGGAGACTTCTAGTGATATATTATTGAATTTTCAGTTGATGCTGCTGATGTTGTCCTTTTAATATGTAAGAGCTAGACGAAATTTGTTAGGGATTTTAAAGTAAATAAATTTGTGGCCCTGCGGGTCCTTGATAAAACTTATTCGAATTGTTATTAGTATATGTGGCATGGTATGGAAGAATAATTCCTAAAAACCTCTCGATATTTTAAATGCAGTCGTAACACCAATAATTCCATATAATCCAACTCGTAACATCAGTCTTGAGAGACTCTAATCTGAAAAGAACAATTAAAACAATAATACAGAGGCAACGGAAATTTCTATGACACATCCGTTGCCTCAGGAGCCTCAAACATGTAGCACTAACAGTCACAAGGAAGACCGATGGCAGGAAAAGCAGGGGTAGACAGAGAAAAACTTTAACTGAAAGTCTTAATTCATGGACAACAAATAAATGCCACAACAACAACAACAACAACTTCTTGAGGTTGGCTGATGACAGATCCGACTGGAGAGCCATGATCACCAATGTCTATTCCAGACAGGGCAACTGATGATGATGAGTTTGTTGATAATTTTGTTTCAAAACTTTTTTGTGACACTTGACTAGTTCCATTTTATGTACATGTACGTGGCCACAGTAATTGCTTCCAGCTTGAAAATCCATTTGGCCAAAATAACAGTTTCTTTTTATTCATACAGTTGAGGTGAGGAACATTTCTGCATAACCATGTAATCTAATAACACAACCTCAACCACCACATACACACACATACATGTAATTATCAACAACCAATCTCAGACAAACTGACAATCAACAATTTTTATTTCAATTTTATTTCATCATTGAATTCATAAATGTTTTGATACGAAAAAAAAAAGCATGAGACGTTCAGCATCAAGATTGCCAGTTGACCCATTTCAATGTAAACTCACCAGCATGCAGTGATCAAGATAGAATACCTATTGTGGTTGGACTGTGTGCACCCAACAACCTACCTACATCTATGTCTTGAACATATACCATTCTACTGACTGAATGTCAACATCACCTGTGCAAAACAATTGTCATTAATGTCATGCACTACATGCTCAGTATGATGAAGTGAGGTGAGGTTGGGGAAATATGAAAACAAACTCCCAAATAATGCAAAATGTATGTATTATTTTTAAAGGTTCACCTTGATATTCTCCTTTCAGCACATCAGTACAAGGAGGGGGGGGGGGGGGCAGAAAGAAAGAGAGAGTG
Organism: Onchidella celtica; assembly: GCA_963931925.1. Classification (NCBI taxonomy): domain Eukaryota; kingdom Metazoa; phylum Mollusca; class Gastropoda; order Systellommatophora; family Onchidiidae; genus Onchidella; species Onchidella celtica. Next base: position 32,907,923 of record OZ007580.1, on the reverse strand, counting down.
TCAAAGTATTGAAGATACGATTGTCCATCGCTAGCTTTCTGACCTTGTGAATCATGACTCTTGTAGACACATGCATACTATGTGAACATGCAGTTACCTGTATTGGCACTGCTAATACAACCAACCTTTCAATGAAATATCATAAAAACCACAGAAAAACGTTTCAATGGTATCTCAGTCCAACTTCAAGATGCTTCAGTTTACTTACAAATGCTTCCAATTCTTCTGATGAATCAATCAGAAGCAAAAAAAAAAAAAAAAAATGCTGGTCACAAATGCTTCTGTTCAAAATACATCAGTCATGATAGATGAATAATGCATGTAAATAAAACAGATGTATTTTGCACCCATCTAACTGAGTGTTGTGTAATGTCATCATCTGTAATTGTTACACTACAAGTACATCATGTACATGTATCAAGATACATGTAAATCTGTTTCTTCTGTGGCGGCGGTGGGCCACAAGTATAATGTAACTTCCAACAGTAATCAACCTAACACTAGGGCAGGAACCTGAGTATCAAGTGAAATTTCATTTAGTTTAGTCCAAGAGGCTCAGCAGTGGAAAAGTCAGTCAGGATCAAGGAAAAGAAAATATTAATTCTGTAAAATTTTCAACAATCCATTCATTTGACTGCAAGACCTTACCAGAACAAATTATCCATATCTTTTATCAAAACAACTATGAGTGCTTATTCTAATTCCTTTATCTAATCAACAAACAGATACATGTGTTTCTCAGCATAAATACATAGCCTACATTTTGTCTGTAGATTCACGAGATGACCACTTAACGAAGACATTATTACAAAACCAAGGTAAAATTTACTCTCCATTTCTGAATATAAACATACGAGAAAACCATGTTACTCCATTCAAACCACAATCACACTAAATGTAAGTTTTCCTGTGACCCGTGAGGAGTAATTGCATTTTTGTCAGCAGGTCATTTTACAAACATCTACATTTTTCATGTGGAATATACTTGAGCAATAATTTTCAGCAAACAATGACAGAAGCAAAAAAAGCACAGAAATACAGTGTACAAAAAGAGTGGCATGGACCATGAGAATATGTATTGCACACTGGAAAGATAAGGCAAAACAGGGCGAATGATAACTAATGATCATCCCCAGCATCAAGCATGGCAGGTCAACATGACATCAGTTGGATATGGTTAAATTAACTGGGATATTAACAATAATCAATGTACTTGGAGAAACTGATCATAAGTAAACTATACTTGAGATCAACAATCCAGTAAAACAATACAAGCTGCAGCACCCATGATCTCATGTCAAAATCAAGAACTACCACTGAAGGTGACCAGTCTCTACCAATTGCTACCACCATTAACTTTTATTTATGTGGAGTATCAGCTGTTGAAAGGGTCAGTTCTGCAGGAAACTGTGCTTTCCTGGACCACTCATCAACTCGCTATTTTCGCATACATGATGCTAAGCAGCTGTCTGAGAAATCAATAAAAAACATCACAGCAAATCAGAACATGGCCATTTCAGCTGATAAAATTCAGTTTCCTACTTAAGTTGTCCTGCACTGTCTAGGAATGTGCAACTCAACAGATAAGATAGAATGATGACTGATTTCACCTTTGACTCATAGTCCTGATTCCTCCATTAACATTCCCCCCCCCCCCCCCAACACCTATCAAGGAGACAGTTCCTCTATCTAATCTGGTTCAAATTTATAAATCTGGCCTACACTTCAGCATAACTGAGTTCACACTCAAACAAATGTCTCCTGGCTACACTTGATTATTTCCAACACCACAAAACCCAAGGAGTTTAGGAGGTATCTCATGAAAACTTGGTTAAGATCAAATCTGGCAATAGGACAAAACCACTGATCTCTACTATACAATATACATTACTGCTTGTCTTACATCACAATCATCCAAATCTCTGAAAGACAGAGCAAGTTGGAGTCATAGCTCCAGGGCATTACCCTAGGCAAGAGTGAATGTAATTGTCAGTGGCCACAGTACTAATGCACTAAAGCTGCTAATCACAGCTTCAAATGTGGTAATTGAAAACCTAATTTTATATGGATCGTTATATAAATATGCAGAAACATAAGCTTGAATTATGGGCAACATGTATGGTTTATGTAATCTGCAACAAAACAGGGAATCTGGAAACACCAGAAATACGAAAATTTCTCCGCTTCCCATAGATAAATTAAAATATGAGCTCAGAAAATTGAATAATCAAACATGACAGTTTAAAAACATTGTGTCACACTTCTTGTCTCTGTAATTTTTTTAATTGAATCTGACAGTCAAGAACACAGCGGAGACCTTTCTGCATTAGGAAATTTTTTGTAACATAATTTATGGCCAGTTATATTTTGGAATCTGCTTTAGACAAATATTCACCTCATCCCAAGACTGATGGAATACACACTTGGTTTCCAACTTTCACACCATTCACATTCTCTCCAGCTATATAAAATCAAATATTCCAGTTGCACTTCAGTATAACAGATGTACTTTTGTCTGAAATGCAGGATTTCTCCTCCCCTTAGAATATTTATATGACAGAGTAGCGACTTGCTTTGAGTGGTCCGGAATTTTCGATCATTCACTTCAAAATATCTGGATATCCAGATATTGATCCAAGTCTTAGATCGGTTAAGAAAATCTGATTGCGATCAGGTCTGAGGAGAGAAGGTTGCAGCTTCCAACTTCACAGACTTCAAAGGAGAGTCAGTAAGTTAATTCTACTCTCTTTGATCTCATTTTTTTGTTCTTCTTTGCTCATAACTTTGCCAGCATCAATGCCATTTGGGGAGAGGAGGGTGCAAAACAGAGGGAGGGAGTCAGACTAAATTGTTTTTTTCATTGTTAAGGCAGAGAGACAAACTCATCATCATTGCCTTTCTCACCCTGGATCAGGGTATAGGCCACCAACAAACACTTTCCATCCCTCTCTATCATGGGCCAGCCTCTTTACATTATTCCAAGTCTTTCCGTTTCGTTGCACATCATTTTCTCTGGCTCTTCTCCACGTTCCGCGCGGCCTTCCTCTTGATCTCTTGCCCTGGGGATTCCAATCCAATACCTTCTTCGTGATGCTGTTTCCTGGCCTCCTGAGAGTGTGGCCGATCCATCTCCATCGCCTCCTACCAATTTCCTCTCTGACTGGGCTCTGTCTTGTTCTTTTCCAAACAATTTCATTGCTGACCTTGTCTGTCCATCTGATCTTAAGTAGCTTCCTCAAACATCTGTTGATGAAAACTTGGATTCTCTTTATGCAGGCCTGGGACGCATTCCAAGTCTCACATCCATACAACAGGACTGACTTCACGTTCGAGTTGAATATCCTCAGCTTTGTTTTTAGAGATATATCCTTGGTTCTCCAAATCTTGCTTAAGGACGTGAAAGCTGCCTGTGCCTTTCCAATTCGTGCTTTGACTTCTGCCTCTGTTCCTCCCTTATTGTCAATGATACTACCAAGATAGCAGAAGGACTCTACATCTTCCAGTGGTTGATCTCCTACTTTGACTTGTTCGCTTGGGGGTGCAACAATTTTTAGGACCTTCGACTTCGCAGGATGTATACTCAATCCGATAGATTCTGAAATTTTGTTTAGAGCTGTAGTCTTTGCTTGCATCTGGTCGTGTGTGTGCGACAATAGTGCCAAGTCATCTGCAAAATCTAGATCGTCCAGCTGTGTCCATGGGGTCCATTGTATGCCATTTCTTCCTCCATTGGTGGTTTCTTTCATAAGCCAATCAATCACCAGAATAAACAGAAATGGGGACAGCAAACAACCCTGCCTAACACCAGTCTTGATATCAAAGCTGTCAGTAAGCTCACCATCGTGTACAACTCTGCAACTTGTCCCCTCGTACATGCTCTTGATAAGATTCACCATCTTCTCTGGGATTCCATAATGTCTCAATATTCTCCACAGCGTTTCTCTATCGATGCTATCAAAGGCCTTCTCGTAGTCAAGGAAGTTCACTATCAGTTGGGAGTTCCACTCTAGCGACTGCTCTACTATAATTCTCAGCGTGGCGATCTGGTCGGTGGTTGATCGATTACTCCTGAAACCAGCTTGCTCCTCACGAAGTTTTGGGTCTGTTGCATTCTGTATTCGCTTGAGAATAATCCGATTGAAAACCTTTCCTGGGATGGAGAGAAGTGTGATTCCTCTGTAGTTACTACAATTGCTGAGGTCCCCTTTTTTTGGAAGCTTCACGAGGTGTCCTTCCTTCCAGTCCTTTGGAAACTTGCCTCCGATCCAAATCCTCGAGAATAGTGAGTGCAGACCCTCTGCAGCCCCAGCAGCATCTGCCTTCAGCGCCTCTGGTGGGATCTGGTCTGGTCCAGCTGCCTTGCCTCGATTTAACTGCTTTATGGCATCATTAATCTCTGCTTTAGTCGGAGGGTCGCAACTGATCGGTAAATCATTTCTTGCGGGTAGAATGTCGGGTGGGTTGCTTGGTGGAGGTCTGTTCAAGAGGCTACTAAAATGTTCTATCCATCTTTTTGCCTGAGCTTCCTTTCCAAAAATAGCCTTCCTGTTGTAATCCTTGACAGGAACTTCCGGTTTTCCATATTTTCCAGCAAGAGTCTTTGTAGTCTGGTAGAGGATCCTCGTGTGTCCTCCTGTTGCTGCCTTCTCTGCTTTCTCTGCTAACATTCCTATGAACTCCTCTTTGTCTTTTTTAATTGATTTTTTGACCTCTTTAGCTGATGCTCGGTACTCTTCCTGGTTACCAACTCTTGAGCTTCTTGTACGACTTGCATTTACCTGTTCTTTTAGGTCTCTTCTTATCCTTATCAAGTCCAGTGATTTTTGACTAATCCATTCCTTGTGTTCCACTTTCTTTTCCCCAAGAACATCCTGACATGTCGATGTAAATACTCCTTTTACCTTAGCCCAGTGAGTCTCCAAGTCTACTGGCTCTTCGAGGTCAACAAGGTGTTTGAATCTATTCCTCAGTGTCAGCTGGAACTCTTCCTTCTTGTCTCCATCCAGAAGGCTCACTTGAAACTTTCTCCTCTTTGTTCCTGCTCTGGTACCTTGTTTCTTGAGGCGGAGTTTGAGTCTTGCCAGCAGCATGTGATGGTCAGATCCAACATCAGCTCCTCTCTGTACTATGACATCCTCCAGTGAGCGTCTGAATCGTCGGGTGATGCAAAAGTGGTCAATCTGGTTTTCAGTTACTCCATCCGGTGAAATCCAAGTGGCCTTATGGATCCTCTTGTGTGGGAATACTGAACCTCCAATCACATAGCTGTTAAATGCGCAGAAACTTGCAAACCGCTCTCCATTCTCATTCATTTGTCCCAAACCATTGCACCCCATAATGTCCTCATACCCTGTATTGTCCTGTCCTATCTTGGCATTGGCGTCTCCCATTATAATGTTCACATCTTTTCTTGGCAATGTGTCAACTATTTCCTGAAGCTGGTTGTAGAAATCGTCCTTGTCCTCATCGGTTGCTTCATTTGTTGGGGCGTATATCTGCACAATGTTCATGTTGATGTTCTTGTTCTTTGTAGTAAATGATGCCAATATAATTCTCCTTCCGTAGGGTTCCCATCCCCTCAGTGACCTCTGGGCGTGCTTGCTCAAGATGATCGCTACCCCTTCTGTATGCTTTTTGTCCTCCCTTCCAGAATACAAAATCTTTTCCCCAGAATTAAGTTGTTTCAGTCCGGACTGTATCCAGCGGGTCTCGCTAACTCCAAGTATGTGCAGTCTGTATCGCCTCATCTCCATTGTAACCTGGGCGCTCTTTCCTGCTTCATACATGGAGCGGACATTCCACGACGCAATCCGGAGTGACTTGTTTGATGAAGGAGCAGTCGGGCCAGTGGAGTCCTTTCGGCTTTGTCCATTGTCCTTCATTGAATCTACAGGTGCAGATGCTCCCCCTTCTCCCAAGATAAAAGACTGATTTAAAGTATTTGCTTGTGTTTCTGTAACTGGTTTATTTTTACAGGGTGGGTAGTTGGCCCACCGCCAACTGGCTCTTCTCGGGAGACCAGGACCTTTGCACCTTTAGTCGCCTCTTACGACACAAAGTATCACGTCAGATGTATTCTTTGCTGTCCCTCTTCTGCAAGAGGGCCCCGCATCTGCACGGGCGAGAGAGACAAACTGGGGGCCACTAAAACAAGCACCCTCTCCTTCAAAGACATACAATGCTAGTTTAACAGTGCACAGGGGATGGGGGGTCAAGCTTGAGCTAAGGAGGGTCCATGGGACATAACAAAATTCCGCCAATAGTTTAGAATGTTAGGTACAATAGCTCAGGTTAAATCAAAGGGAGTTTTTGCGTGGGCTTACCCAAGTTCTTCTACTTTGGGAATTCAACTAGGGGAGTACATCCTCCACTGATAACTGTTCTAAAATTACATGTCACATGACTCTGTATATCTCTTTAAGTCTTTTTATTGGAGTCATCCATTGGATGGGGCAGGCCATATTGCTAACAGCCAAATAACTGACAGTGACAGCATGTATGGCTTTTTTTTCACACGCAGATTTTTTTCAGTAAGACACTGAATTCCCTGTGTTCTTGATCTGAGTAGTTTGAAGACACTAGGGTATTCACAGAGGGCTGAACATTCCTCTTTTTCTAATTTAATAAATAATCAACACCAGGATGGAACTGCTTCAAGAGAGCTGTATCAATCAAGCTGAAGGGTCCAAAGCGGATTTTTATGTGTAAGTTCAAGGTTCTTTCAAGGTTTTTCAAGATTTAAGTTTCAGTTTTCAATGTTACAAAATGCCACTGCAATGCCAGAGTGAAATAAGCAAACTGCTGTAGTATTGGAAATGGGGAGTCCATATGGTTCTTTGTATGTGTATTGTTTTTTCTCTGATGTTCATATCTGATGGCATTTGTTTAATTTTCAATTGTTTTGGGGGGGGGGGGGGGGAAGTTTGCTCTTGTTCTTCTTTTCAGGGTTTTTCATGAACCCTGAAGCTAAGACAAACTTCCCTTAAGAACAGTGCAAATCAATTCATCAAAAAATAAAGATCTTGCAATTTGATGTGAAGTATCAAATGTCTTGCAGCAGAAAATTTGTTGCTAGTCTTGGGTTGTTATTTGCTGACCTCAAAGCCTGACGAGCTTGTGAATCACTGAAACCCATTTCTACAAATCGCTGAACCTAGTGGATTAAACGAAATATAATTGACTGTTTTTCTGATGCAGTAAAGTCAAGTCCTTTCAGTTGTCATTACTGTACAAAATGAAGACAATGTATGATCTAATGACTAATGATGACCAATGGGAAATGGCTTTTCATGCTTTGTTTATATTTGTACTGTGTTTAAAATACCATTTGAGTTTGGGATTTTTCAGATTTCTGAGAGGTAGTACACTATGTAAATGTATTACCTAATGTATTTTACTGTAACATATGTATAAGGTCCGTAGTAAAATCCTATGAGCGAAGACATCATGTACTGATTGTCCTGGTACACAAAAAGCTTCATTCCTACCTGTTCTTCAGAGACTGTATTCACTGTGCTATCACTTGATGGAGAATCCTCTGCCAGAAATATCAACAATGGAATACAATAAAAATTTTAAAATGTCTCACAGACCCTTACAAGTTCCTCTGTAAGCAACAATGTGAAAACATCTCTTGAGAAATGAATGATTAGTTTCTTTGCAATTTTATGCCTAATATTCTGTTTTATCATTTCATGCCCAGTGTTTCACAGTTTTGCCAGCCCCTTATCACAGACTGAAAAAGTCAATAATTTTTTTAGGTTTTACTCTAATGTGTTAACAGCCGGTAGACACAATGAACACTATACCAAGCCTAGAACTCAACATAAGGCATACCGCAAATGTTACAAATTTATCACCACGTTCTAATGTGTCATAATGACGAAGATTGTACTTGCAGAAACTGCATCTTTATCTTTGCATGGACCTATATTACTGATAAATTACATTACCTTTACAAGTCTTCAGTGTTATATTAAACAGATGAAGTTCTTATGGAATTTAACTTATATAATCAAAGTTCTGTGAAATACTTTAGAAGCTGCGCTTTGACACTGACAGTGACCTTGCCAGTAATTTTTAACACCAGTCCCATGATTGGCAATCTCACACTCTCACCCAATCACCAAAATTTCAGTTTTAAAACTGGTCTCTGGAAAACTAACACTAGTCATAGCAAATAGACTAATGATCTCTTCTGGACTGAGGTATGTCAAGTAGGTTAATCTATTGTATAAATACTTTCTGCATTTTTGCATTATGGAACCATCAAGAGTCTTTCTCAAAAGGTCTCAGGGTTCATACAATGCCTTGAAAACTAATTTTAAGGACTTTTTAAGGGCTTCCTAAGGACTCACAGTAAACAAATTAAGAACCTTTGGGCCTGTGACCAAGAAATATTACATGTATGCAATACTAAAAAATCAAGTGCCCATGCGCAAGAAATATTACGACTGTGCAAATGGTGTGCAGTACTCATTGAAACGTGATGTTTCTGTATCCAGAATTCAAACATTGTAAATTCACTCTGAAAAGTTCAATTACTTCAAAGTACCAATTATCCAGTGTGCATCTGGAAGATTTGAATCTCAAATGTTTCCACTGAAACACACATTTTAAGTTTTTAAGGACTTTGACATCATTTTCAAAATTTAAGGACTTTTTGAGTACTTATTTTTTCTTTTGTGAAAATTAAGGACTTAAAGGACTCTTAAGGACCTGTGTGAACCCTGGGTCTGTATCGGTTTCTGCAAAACAGAACTGATCCTGGCATCTGCAGCTCAAAACTTTTTGGGTTTCTCTCTTGTGCAAGACCATCTTACCACTATTTACCAGTTAATATGAATATGTTCGCCCAACCTACAGATATGGACACTCACAAATGGCATCAAAGACACATACCTGGCTGTTGCTGGCCTGTGTTCCTGGTCTGATTTACATTACCAAAAATGCCTGGACCCTGGGCCAGATTCTGACAGAGATATAGAAGATGATAAAAGACAAAATTCCAAATGTCTGGCAAAATTCATCTATTTGCTGACCTATTCATCTGTTTGCTGACCTTATTCATCTGTTTGCTGACCTCATAAAATGCACTTTCAGATACTGTCATGCCTAGAAGTAACTCGCTGATCCCCAGATTCTGCATGCAGCAATAAATGAAGTCCAAATATTCCAACAACCATAAAGAGATCACAACCTGGTACATTCATCTTTTCACAGGCAGCTCACAACAAAAAACTTGCAGCAATTCACATCAAATAATACAGTAAGCAATTTGTACCAGCTTCAAATAAAATCTCACAACCCTTAAATTTTTAACAGGATTACAAGTATGGCCAAGAACACAAGATGTACCAAAGCTACCCAGTTCTGACCACATAATCAAGATTTATTCTATTCCAAGTGGCTATCTAGTGCCCACCATTGGCTGAGGTCGGCCAATCTCCATCCTGCGACTGGCCTGTAAAGCAGCTGCCATCATTTGCTGCTCCAACCTGTCCAGTTTCTCCCTCTGTTGTAGTTCAAGTGTAGCTCCCATGGGTAAACTGGTCATCTGTGAATCTGGTGACTCCAGGAACCCTCCTAAACAATGACCAAATCTATTTCCCAGGGCTCGAGGAATTTGAAGCATTGTTTGAACTTTCAAGATATTTAACCTCCACAGCAGTCCTGCAACCTGTGAAATTAACAACGTTGACATGAAAAGACTTTTCAATAAGGTGCCTGCTAAACTGATATGATATTCATTTTCCAGGGGAGACATTTGTGTGGCTGCCCGACAAAATGAGGCATTTTGTGCATTTTGGTGGTATGGAGACATTGCTATCACCAAATAGATTATCGAAAATCCTTTCATTTGGTAGAAAAAATGTTGCTATAATTTAATAAGCAGACAAGATATGGCCTCTCAAAGACAGTAAGTGACACAACCACAGTTTGAGAAAAACACTTTTAAAGTTTCAACTTTAAAATTATTGATGATGGCTCAATTCAGAGCCAGTTTTGAGGCATTTGCTCTTATCAAACAGAATTATCATTTGGAAAAAGGAGTAGTAAAGAGATTATACTTTTGAAAAATACTGAAACCGCAAAATTGATAAAATTGACCCCAATATGTCTTTTAACGATTTTCTCAAATCAGGTAGTGCCGAAATGTGCCTCATTTTGTCAGGCGGCTACACATTTCATTTTCCACAGTAAGGATGCAGAGAACAACAAAAATATAATGACATCCCTTTGCGCTGATCTCCCCCCCCCCACCACATATACACAAATGTGAGATAAATTGATTTTATTTTTTCTTTAGAAGTGACCATACCGTGGCGGTAAAACAAGAAAGTAGCTCATTGAACAGCTTAGGCCTAGAACAATAGTTCTGGTCAGCACACTTTATTGTCATTAAGCAATGTCTTAGTTCCTCCAAAGCTTTACCATAATTATATTTAAGTTTAATACAGTTACGTGATGCTGTATAGCTTAGCGAGCATTGCATGAGTGTGTATACCGTGTGTATGTTACATGGTGTACCGTATCTTGGCTGTACCTATTGTGGTTACATCAGCAATCGATAAATTGACTGGTCATAATGCGAGTACCATCTTGTGTGTACACACGCGTTGTTGGCTGGTATCATTAGTCACTGGGGCAGAATCACACTGCATGGAGGGGTCCCATCCGTATCACTGCCACCCACCGCGGCATGTTTTTCGCTTGGTCGGACAGGCACGTAAGAGGAAAACTCTACAGCCTACTGGCTGCATCATTTTTGGCACCACTACCCTCCCCTTCGATCGCTGCTAAGAGCAAAGACTTGCTGAACAGGCCTGTGTCACCGTGTTTGTGGAAAGTGGTTTTTACGGGGTTGGAAATCAGAAGTTAATTGAGGATGAGAGCGCTCGATTGGTTCGATTTATCAGGATTCTGGCAGTTCGAACTCGAATTAACAGTAAATGTTTAATAGCGATAAAGAAGAAAAAAAAACATCATTTCAAAATCACCTCGATTTAGTGGAAATTCGAATTACCAAAGTTCGGTTTACATGGACTCCACTGTAGTTTGTTTTCTTCCACTATCAGATCCTGTAAAATACGGGTATGCCATCCGTTTTCTACTAATTCTAACTACCCTAAAATAAAATGTTCTTTGAAACATATGTACCATTAACAACTTAAATCTCAGATGTCTATGTGCAGTAACAAAATCATCTGTGCAATACACTAAGGAGAGAATGTTTCCACCAATAACTTACAATAGCACATGTGACCACCAGCATATCCTCCACATCAGAGCTAGCCATCTGCAATCCTAAGATGTAATTCAATGTTTTGCCAGTAACAGGGACACCCATGATCCTCATTAAGGCCACACGTGGAATGGTGAAATAGAATGGGACATACAAGGGAAACACCATACTGTAGCTGAAGACGGAAAAGAATGCAGATAAGAGAAAACCGGTACTTAGGTAGACTCAGACTGTATAATATAATGTATTATACCACTTATCACATTGCATTTCGTCTGTCATATCGATGGTATCGCTGCTTCAAATGAGCCAACTCTAATATTTTCATAAACCACGATGTTTACTTATTATGCAGACAATGGCCGGCTACATCATCTCTATACATATTCTTAAACATTCAGGCAACAGAAATAAAGGAAACACTAGTTCAGATAAAACGGCCAACTCCACTGGTCCTTTTGTCTAATGATACAAAAGGGCCAGGTCATCCTCCGTCTGAATCAGTCGCCACCAAACTTCTCATAACACAAAGTGGCCAACTCCAAAAAAGCTTAACAATGGCACTATTTTTGACAAAAGCGTACATTTTTTTGCACAGCGTGTTTTTCTAGACTATGCTTTTTGTGTGAAATCTTGAGTTGAAATGGTCATTAATAGTTAAATAAAACAGATTTTAGCCTCTCCTGTAAAATTCACTTCTTCTGAGATAACCCATTTGCAGCCAACACCATCGATATGCTTGGCTTAAGAAACTTTGAATATGCTTGGCTTGAGAATCTTTAAACATATCTGGCTTGAACAACTTTATACTGGAGCATAAAAATGACTACCTACAGAGACAAATGTTTTCTCAATTGTGGGATTACATAAAAAATTTATAAATCATAAATGGCATTAAATGAATCTCCTGTTGTATATAAACCAACCCTTCAGCACAATTATCAACAAACTTCTTACATCTCTGAAACCTCCATTTTGTTTCCCCATCAAACACCCGGGCACAGTACCTTGCATGGAACTCTCACCCTGGATCAACACTTTATTATGTACAAATAATGGGGGTCTTACCATGCTATATTGATCAACTTAACTACTGAATTCATTATATCAACTGCTTTTACTTAGCAATCTCCATATCAATACCATTCTGATTCACATCTTTCAGATTTGACAAAAACATCTAAAATACTAATGGAAAAGAAATGTAAGGTAAATGTCTGCTTGATCTCCATTTCCCACCAGAGATACAGGTTACTCACAGTCCTGTTGGCATCTCCCCAAGCCGGATCTCCATTTTGTTCAGAACTGCAAACACCAACAACTCCAGGATACTAGCCAGGAATGTGGTAGCAATCAGGTGGGACTGCCAAAGACAGTATAAACATAAAACTGAATGCTCTTGTAACCATCAAATTAAACAAAACGACTCATGAACACTTGTGCCAGTAAATTTACCTGAATTTTTCATCACTGTGTAATTAGCTCCAAGAGCAAAGCATGGAAAATAAAATCAGTGTCATGTGCAAGACCATCTGGAATGTTTGATGAGAAATTGCTCGAATTTTATACTTAATAAAATAAAGGCAGCATATGTTCATCAGCCAATGCACAAAAACAAAGAGTTATGCTTTACATCATCAGTTCCTCCTGGGACCTACAGGAAGGAACAGCTGTTGATGGAGACAAACAAGTGTGAATGTAATGAATAAACACAATCTGATACAATATTTGATCTGTTGATGATAAGGCAAAAAAAGTCTGTAGCTGCCATAAAATCTGGTACAATACTTGTATCCCCTTCTCTGATGACAGTTAAGTAAAAACACAAATACATACACTTGAAAAAAAAGAGATTCATAATTCAGCAGAATTTGAAATGTTACTTACAATAAACTTTCTGGATCCGAATCTCCTTTCAAATACTCGGAAGTTGTAGATCAGCAGAGAGGAAAAAATTAGGTCTGGTAAATCCAAAAACACAAGTTTGGACATCAACATTTTCTTGAACTGAAAATAAATTACAAATAATGTGTATCACTGTATCATTTGCAAATACTGCACTAAAATGGTGTTTTAAATATAAAAACTAAAAAGCATCTATAGGAAATTTGGACTGACACAACCGTTAAACACCTATTTAAAAGAATCCCTACCATATCAAATGCATTGAAGATAGCATTTTGTCAGCATTTCGGCAGTGTATTTTCATACAAATGTGAGTGAGCCCCACTAACCTCAAAAGAAGACACACTGGACTAAACGGAGAAAATCACGATGAAACACAAACATCCGATTTTTTGACAATTTTCATATTTTGGTCGAACATACTTAAGTGCTTGATCTGGCCAGTCCTACTATATGGAATCAGGAATAAAAGCACTCCACCAAATGATCTGCAAAATTTGGCAGACAAATGAATGGCCAACAGACTGGAAGCTACAAGAATTCGTCATGCTATACAAAAGCGGCAATGTCAAAGACTGTGGAAATTATAGAACCATCGCCCTCATCAGTCACACCAGCAAAATCCTGCTCATCATCATACTCAACAGAATGAAATCTAAGGTAGAAGAGGAACTATCAGAATGTCAAGCTGGTTACAGGACCAACAGAGGAACCGCTGACATGCTCTTCATACTACAAATAATGATTGAACAGATAAGAAGCAATGGAAACGAAGCCTTCATCACGTTCATAGACTACAGCAAAACGTTCGACAGCGTTAGGCACCATCACCTGTTCGATGTAATGATTAAGATGGGATTCCCGAAACATCTTGTGACCCTGATCGCTGCACTATACCACGAACAAAAGGCAACGATTAGATGGAACAATGAGAACTGTCCATATTTCAACATCGAGAAAGGAGTCAGACAGGGTTGCATACTTTCACCTCATCTTTTCAATATTTATACTGAGCAGATCATGAGAAACGCAGACATAGAAGATATGGGAATAAAGATCGGAGGCCGAAACATCACAAACCTTCGCTACGCTGATGACACAGCTCTTATGTCAGATAACATCACCAGCATGAAAAGAGTGTTGCACAGAGTGGATGAAGCGGGCAAGACAGCAGGCCTACACCTAAATGCTAAGAAAACGAAAGTCATGCATACTGGAACAGGGCACCATGAACACCAGGAGATACTAGTAAACAAAACAGCACTAGAAAAAGTGACTGATTTCAAATACCTAGGATCACATAAATCGCAAGATGGAAGCTGCTCAAAGGACATAAAAACAAGGATAGGAATGGCAAAACACAAAATGGTTCAACTAAACAACATTTGGAAGGATAGAGGCACACCAACGGACCTCAAAGTGAACATACTTAAGTGCTTGATCTGGCCAGTCCTACTATATGGTTGTGAAGCCTGGACACTCAAAAAGGCAGACATAACAAGATTGGAGGCAGCTGAAATGTGGCTTTACAGAAGGCTACTCAGAATAAGTTGGACAGAAAGGAGAACAAATACAAACATCTTAGAACAGCTTGGCACCACCAGAAGAATAACACCTGAAATAAATAAAAGAAGACTTGCATACATCGGCCACGCGGCCCGAAACAAAAGCACGGCCCTTATGATATCAATCCTTCAAGGAAAGACAGAAACAAAGAGAAAACAAGGAAGACCACCCATTACATATCACGATAACATCAAGAAAGTCAGCCAGCTGGAAATAAGTGAACTAATTAGGAAAGCTAAGGACAGGATTGGGTGGAGGAGATTTTGTCGTGACATCCACTGTAGCAGCTAACATCGATGACGATGAAGCCGACAGGTGACAGGTGAGGTGACTTGGAAGTTCAACTATTTTTCTACATTGTGTGAAAATATTATGTCTTAAATCAGCCTCTAAATATGATAAATATTGCTATGCTTTTAAATTTGCCTCTGACATCGAACATCACTTAAGAAATCGATTTTATTAATATAAACCTAATGTCACAAAATTTTCGCACCACGTGTATCATTTATATTGGCATGGGCATGCAAAATTTCAAAGCCATAGGTCAGTATCCAATGCTAGGAAATAGTAAGGCCACCCATCTCACCAAGAGTGAAAATTGCTATCAGATTATATCTTTAATTTTCATTTTCTCGGAAGTTCCTTCCGTTTTTTTACCAGGGGTTAGGTGTCTTTAAAAAGCCATAACTTTGGGATGAAAAGGAGCATTACAATAATTCTTACACCAAACTGAAGATGAGATTTCACACTTCATGGTGATATTCATAACTCAAAACTGAAAAAATACGACTTCTGTTGAGATTAGTGAGGCTCACTCACAAATATTCTTTCTGTGTAAGCTTGGAAATTTCTGTGAGTACAGAGTGTGTGCACATCTAATTTAACTATTTGTACATAGTGAAATGTTTATGACTGCAGAAGATTTGCTTTCATAGACACCCAAGAACATTTAGGAATTCAATAATAAAGGCAACTGCACATTCTCATTCACACAAAAATGAAACTAACTGCAAGAGGCAATCTTACCAAAACATGCAGGGCAAAGACTACAATCTCACGAACATAATGCTTAGTATGGCAGAACTAGCACTGTAATTTTACCTGCCGCTTGGCAAATACATCTTGATTATAGTGGAACAGATGGTGAAAGTGTTGCAGTGGAAATGTGAACAGGAAGTATGTGGTAACTGCATGGCACAGCAAAACTTTGGTCACAGGGGCTCCATCTGAAAGGCACAAAAACAATAATTTTCAAGGGGTAGTGAAATCAGTTGTGAGAGAGATGGGAAAAGGTGGTTTAGAATTCCGGTCACAGTCTTATCTAATTAAGTGGTACTTTTTACAGTTTTACTTAGGGAAAGTAATCAGTACGTATTATGAAAGCTGCAAAATAAAAGCTCTGCATGTAGGTGGCGCACTGTGGGGTTGGGGTATGCCATAGAGTGAAAGCAGATTTTGCTGACATAGAACTTTGTCAGTAATAATATAAATTCACTAACTCTGTCCACCTTGAGCATGCAGTTACTGGGAAATGCCTCACAATTTCCCGAACTGCAGAGAGTTAAAGGAAAAACTTTATTAAACACATACATCTGTCACAATCATTTGTAACAGGGCTGAAGAAGAAGTAAGCTTATGATTGAGACAGGAGTTAGCATTCACTGATAATTTGCTTTAATATAATTACGTCCTAATCATAATTTGCATCTACATACTCGGTTAGGAAACCTCAGCAACAGAGAAAACCAATTTTATCCTTTGTCAGTTGGAATGGATACACTGTTTCCTTAGTTTCACAAACTGGTAATCAAACTGTATAATTGTCTCGCCTGCCATCGAGCAAAGGACCAAAACTGTTATAATCTCTTTTGTCACTTCAAAATACAATATATGATTGAATAGACAAGTTGAACGTACACATATTTTATATGATATCATAAATTAAATGACTACATTTGAATCGTATCATCAAAATCATCAACTACAATTATGATTTTAAGAGTTTACTAAATCTGGAATTTGGCCCTGGAAATTTTCCACTGGTTGGATATAGTACAATTTATTATATTGCATCCGGCAGACTTCAGTTCTTTGCAAATATTGAGTATCATGCTGATGATGCGCTAGTTTTTTTGTTTTTCTTCATATTTCAGAGCTTGGAATGTATTTATTTAGGGACAAGAGTAAGTTTTCTGTAACAACTTGTTATGGAATGCTGGGACTGACATGAACCAAAATCCTGGTAGCAGCTTGGAAGTTTTCACAAAAGAACTCACTGTATTGCTTCCTATATATTGTCATGGTGCTGGCCTTTTGGCCTAAGTCAGTTTTTGCACTTCTGAGAAAATCGCAAAAAACTTATTTAAATTCTTTTGCAATGCAGTCAGACTTAGGCCAAAATGACTCTGGGTAAAAGTGGCCATCATCCACATTGGCTGAAACGACCCCAGAACCAAAATGGCCTACATCTATAAATGAGTTAGGCCATTACACTTTACAGAAAGATTTATTTCCAGGATAATCATAATAGCTTGGCACTTTCAAATGATTTTTACATTAATAGATGCACCATGGATAGGGCAATGAAGTAACAGGTGCCTACGTCTGACTTAGGCCAAAAGGTTAGCACCATGACGATATAAAGCAATGACTTTAACTTTGGCGAAGGTATTCATTGTGAAATTCCGTACCCGTATTACATCATGTAACTGTATCTTTCAGTTCTCAAAGTATATTCCGCCACAATCCTCTTCTTATTCACATTACATTGTATACGTGAAGGATTTTCATTTGTTTTGCTGTAAGTCTTTACTTTGTGACACAGTGTAACTGACAGTGGAAATCTCATTTAAGGACAGAGATCACAAAACCCAAAAATTAAGCACTAGGGAAATAACATACTTATTCATAAACATCTGCAATCACTCACTCATCTACTGCTCACCACGGAGCACATTATGTATGTTTTATCTGATGCTTTCCTAGCATTACCGTCGACAAATCTCCATACCAAGTAAAGTTAAGGAAAAAAAAGTATAATAAGAAAACCTTTGGCCCCAGTTGTTCTGAGACAGAATATCTCTTCCCAACTGTTGCAATGCTGAGTATGTGTATTACTGTGTAAAAAACTAGCAAGAAAAGATTGAGATCATAGTAGAATAATGGAGGATTTTGTTTTAGTTGGTAGGAAAGGAAGCTACTACCAAAGACTGTGTACACAGATTTGTGGGGAAACATAAAACATTGTTTACAAACACCACTTTAATTTTTACACACATCTGCAAATAAGATTATGTTCTTATTCGCAGATCTGCAAATTCAAGATTCTGGTCTCATTTGCACACATCTGTGGAAAAGCGTGGTCATCAACATTTAGACTCTAGTTTCTTTTCAGGCAAAGATAGAACCAATTTAAAGACAAAACATCTTACATAACATAAAAACATAGAGAGGACTTCTGAATGAGTCTCATGGCCAGATTTTCTCATATTAAGGAAATTATTTACATAAATTCCAAAATGCAGGAGTATACTAACAACTATGGATCCCACAAGGATCCCAGTTTAAGAGCCACCATGTACCTAGCCTTGAGGCCCCTTTGCCAGTTCTATGGATGTTTAATGCACAGTCGGCAGCTAATTACTGTGTACATTAAAACATATAATCTGGCAGTACTGATTTGAGAAACTTTCCGAACTCTTCCAATAATCCAAGACACATGTCATGAGGGTTGAGTGGTAAAGGTGCAGTTAAATTTTCCAAATTTTTGCTATGCAAGTCATGTGTGTTTCAGCTTTGTGGTAACTGCGTGGCACAGCAAGTCAAATGTACGCATTCCCCAGTTTACTTCTGGTAGGTTTTTGGAATAGAAAAAAGGAATGAGCGGCAGTGGAGGACGAACTCTTCTGGCTTTCCAATTTCCCCCTCGACATGCTGTTTGTTTACTCTGGTCCGTTTTCCGAATGAGAAGTGATGAGCATCATTCGTTTTGGTCATGTGACTGAGATGGACGCTCGGGTGGCCGCCGCTGGCCTCTCACTTGTCGAGCGAAGGAATTGTTCGTTTCAGCTTTTCAATGTATGCATATGTGAAGTTTTTTCCAGACTTTTATTACTCGTTAAAATTCAGAGGGCTTTGGCTCTCGCCTGCTTGTTTTGGTACAAGGATGATTTTGTATCTCATACACAGCTCTCACCATCAAAAATGTTTTGGTGAACATTTCATCGATAGTGCGACTGAAGGCAATTTTACGCCGAGCCAAGGAGGTTGTCACGTAACACATAATTAAAGGAACTCTTCCTACATAAAAAACCCCGAACCAAAAATCCATCTGCAAATAAGATTCTGATTTTATTGAAATTCGCAGACGTCTGCAAATAAGTGGCCTTTTATAAAAGTCTTTTTATCAGCAATCAATCTGTTTGATGGTTATTTTTTTAATCCTTATCCAGCAACAATAACAGGGAATAAATCCAGTTTGTTTGTTTTGGTATTTAACACAATAACTGCTTTATCGGCCGATACTGTTAGCAGATAAACCTGGGCAGTATCCGCTGATAATGTTTGCGAATAATGGTGGCCTTTGGCAAAAGAACCATTAGAGTGAGCTGGTTTCTCTTTTGGAATATTGGAACATGGACGAGCAGAAAAATGGGGGGCTAAGGTGTACTATTACAGGTTGAGTTTCCTGGGCCAATCTGCTTTTCTGTAGTAACTTTATTCCAACAATTTTTGTAAGGGAGTGTGATTTTTTAGAGACAACAATATTGCGCTGGTCTCCAAAATCTATCTCTGGTTCTAGTGCATTAAATACTTACAAAACCCTGCTGGTCCTGCCAAGGCAATCATCCTTCATGCATATGTGTGATGCCCACTTTCATCAACCAAGCAGAAAATTGGAAACTGTCGCTCCAAGGTGTTCACTGTAAGACTAAGAATAAAATTTCACAAACGATTCTTGTAGTTGTAACTGAGTAAGTCACTGCAACTGGCAACCCTCCAGCACACAGTAAAACGGGCGCTTAGGTAGTACTACAACACTAGGTCTGTCTAAATCTATTTACTGGTCTAGATCTTAGTTTCTGTAAAGTTTTTTTTATCCGTAGTTTCTAGAGTGCTGGTCAAACTACTGATCTTCAGTATGACAGAAATAATGATAATTTCACACAGCAGAAACCCCCAATTTCTTGTTACAATAACTTACAATCTGGCAGTACCGACAATTTACAAGACAAGTTGTCCGAGGCAAAATTGATACAGGCTAGAGCTACCTGAACAACTTTTTATCTTCGACTGCCTACATGCATGGGATGGTAGACGCCTGACCTATAAATGTGTGTTGAACTCCGGGAAAAAGGCTGATTCACCAAACACTAAATTCACGGCATTAAATAAACTTTCTTTACAGATTCTTATCATACAATTCAGCAAACCGTGAACGTCTTTTTATGTTAGAAACCTAACTGCATAATAAGACATATTATTTCTGATTCCGTGTGGTTTTCGGGAAAAAATACATTTTTCTGTCGAAATCCAAGGTGGCAACTTGTTTGTCTAACTGACCGGACATTTGGTCTACACCAGAGACATAAGCTTGCCCATCGATTAGAAAACGAGTTAGAAAAATTCTGTAATCAAATAGAACAATAATATTTGTTGAGTAATTTTCATCCTTGCCATGATAATGTCCGTGAATTGCCACCATAGATGCACTACAGTGCACAATAAAAGGGTCAGTACACGTACGTGTATCGTCAATGAACAGAAAAAAAACAACTACAGAAAGCTAAATTATGGCAAAAAAGAGAGAGAATATATTAAATGTAGCAAAGCTCCTAATTAGATTCAAATCATGAAAAAAACAACCATACAATTAATCACAAGGAAATAGAAAAGAAAAGGTAAAAACAACATTAATTTGAGCATGTTTTATATCAGGGCTGTACGGACATGCAGCTAAAGTGATAGAACAACCTTGACCTCATACTAATTCCCTTACACTATAGATAAAATGTATTGTACATGGTGTACCAATACTTTCGACATATAGAGCCATAAGTTCCAATTTTGGGCTCTTTTCTTTTTCTTTCTGCTCAAAATCTGAGCTGTTTACAATTTTTGATAGTTTAAAGAACATTAGACCTTGTTTTCAAGAACTACCTGTATACACATTGTGTTTGATACGTCACTTCCTTATTGTCATTACACGACAGACCGAAGTTAGCTGCTGATGGAAGTGGAAAGCCAAGAATGGGAGGGCTTGTAATTTAGCGTGGATTGGTAAGCCGTTTTACACGTTTATACTTGGGGAATTAGGATGAAATTTTGTAAGATTCCGATTTATATGTTTGTTAATTTTGTATTAGATCTAGATCTAGATCTAGAGTCTAGCTCGAGCAATGTGGATCTGTTCGCCCGTTTCCGTTAATCCGTAGATCTAGGGTCTAGATCTAGATATAATATCTAGATCTAGAATCTAGATTCTAGATCTATATAATCTAGTCTAGATCTAGATCTAGATCTAGCTAGTCTAGAATCTAGAATGTCTTGAGACTCGTTTTTGATAGTAGTACTAGTAGTAGGCCCCACTCAGGCTACTGTGAGTCACACTCACAGACAGTGTGACGCCTGTGTCATACATCCAAATTCTGTCTACTTGTTACACTTGTAGATCACGGCTCTGCCAGAAAAATGGCAGGTGTAACCCTCGGAGTGTACGGAATCAGGGACATACAGTAACTGTAACACATGCAACATTTTTGGGACAGCAACTGAGCAAGCATAAAAACGTAATCCTTTTTTTTGGTTAAGGCCTATATATATCTGAATAACATTGAAAATAACTTACCTTAATCCCCACTGACCCCAGGCTGTGCTTCTGGCTGGTCAAGCCCGCTGACCTGGTCAGTGACTTTACTCACAGGAGAATCTTATCTGGGTCGCTGTGGCCCTTGCCGATTAACATGCTACCGCTGTGCACATGGTTTCTATCGCAACGGTAGGAAACATTTGCTCGTATTATACTTTATCACTCTTGGTAATGAATTTACCAGTGAAACCTTTGTCTATAGTGTAACCAATGATCTGACCCACATGATTCCAAACTGACACTGACAGTGACAGCTGTAATTGTAAATTGTGATTTTCTTGAGAACGAAACAACATACCCTCCTCCCTTCCCCACCCCCCAGTACTTAGCAAATGGTTTCAATCATCCAAATTAGCATAAAATACTAGCCGACCCCGCAAGATAAATCTTGCAGAGTCCTTGTATGTAGGAAGCCCAACCGCAATCTAGATCTAGGCTACACTAACAAAAAACAGCATCCGGAGTCAATGCAATGACTAATTAAATAGAACTTAGGTTAGAATAAAAAGATGTGACTACGTTGATTTTCGACCACCAATGTGTAAAGAGAGGTCATGGACGAAATGTTCTGTCACACTTTCCGGTTTTATCTGATGAAAATGTGTCTCTGTAAACTCTGTTTTTGTGACTGAAAAAATTTTATAACGAATAGTAAATACTGATTTTTGTTCAAAATGAATGTGATGTGTCCACGTAACTCTATGTAAAAAATTCATGCAGTACTCCAAGTTTCATAATTTTGAAGGCCACGCTTATTCGCAGATGGATTTTCTGTTTGTGATTTTTATTTAGGAAGAGCTCCTTATGCGTCACCTAACAACCTCCTCGGCGTAAAATAGCGTTCAATTGAGTTATCGATGAAACTTTCACCAAAACATTTTTGATGGTGAGAGCAGGCTATGGGATACAAAATCGCCCAAGTACCATAACAAACAGGAGAGAACCAAAGCCCTCTGAATTTTAGCGAGTGATCAAAGTCTAGAAAGATCAGATTAACTTCACATACATACATTGAAAAGCTGAAACGAACAATTCCTTCGCTTGACGAGTGAGAGGCCAGCGGCAGCCACCCGAGCGTCCGTCTCAATCACATGACCAAAACAAACGATGCGCATCACTTTTCATTCAGAAACGGACCAGAGTAAACAAACAGCGTGCCGAGGGGGAAATCGGAAAGCCAGACAAGAGTTCGTCCTCTGCCCCACATTCCTTTTTTTTCTATTCCAAAACCTATCAGAACTAAACTCGCCTGCCGAGTTGGGGCGGGGGGGGGGGGGGGGGGGAGAGGATTCAAGGCTCCGCAAGATCTGACGTTTTTTTTTGGGGTGACATTTTTACTTTGATGCTGGTTGTCGTCTACATGTGAAATGAGAAGAAAGGGGCCATGTGCGTATTTAAGACGCTGTTCTATGTCTGTAATTTTATGAATTCGAATGTAATATTAAGGCATGCTGCATGAGGGCGTCTGTCTGTAGGTTTTTCATCAGGGAAAACTGGGAGAAAATGACCGGCTTTGCTGTTGGTTGTTGTCTTTATTTGATGGTAATTAGAGAGATTGTGTTCCTTTGATTAAACTGCTTTTCAGTGTATGTGCTCTACGACCTGGAAATCAAATCTCTCACTAAAACTAACATTATAGTAAGTGGAAACTTTACATAGTAGAGGAGGGAGAAGGCAATGTCACGATACGTGTGGTTAGTAAATTAAGTAAATGGCTAAAAAATGAATTGTTCACCTGAATGGCCTGACTTAGGGAGAGAAAAAGCGCAGAAGTATTGGGAAAATGATAAAACGTGTGTTAAACGGCGTGTAAATGCAGAAAATTCTTGATTTGGGGCCTTCCATTTCACAATAAAAGTTACTGCATATCATCACAAGTACTTTATCCAAATATCATAGGGGTCACTTACGATTTATCCACCACTATTGTTGTCATAAATTGCGTCCTGAAGTATACGCGATACACATGTTCACAAGGACCCGATTGACCCGACCGCCGAGGTTACCGGCAACACGTGAATGATCAGCTGACTGGCTGCTGGCTATCCCCGCACGGGGCGTTACGTGGACGGGTTAAATACTGTTAAATACGGGGACAAGGTGGTCTAGTGGCAAGGTGCTCGCCTCTCATGCCAAGGGTACCGGGTTCAAAACCCAGCCGGTGCAGGCATGTTGGAAGTTTGGAATTTTTCTCATATTTTCGTGTCCCTGATCCTATTGAGGGGTGGGATCGAGTACCTAGTCATCTCGGATAATGACAAAAAAATTAGGAGGGCCCGGGTGCACGTTAAAGATACTTTGGCAGTTGGAAATCGTAAAGAGCAGGCCGAACAGGCCACTGCCCGGGCAAAATTAAATAAAAAATTCATCCCTACCATTCCCTCCCCCTCCCTCATGCAATGCTAAATGGTGGTTGTCAAAACAAACATATTTGATAACTTTCCTCACCAAGATAGCTGAGAGTTGGCATATTGCAAGTACAGACATTGAACGCAGCGACTCGCTTAAACTCGCTGTATGAGTTTCTTGGGCCGACGCTACAACAACAAGCCAATAAATTTGACAGTGCCCCAACCGTCAATCAGCTCAACATCAATTACTTTGAGCGTGGTCTGGTGAACTAGTGTTAATTAGAGTAATAATGTCTTGACAACGGTGTCAGATAGCGTGGATATCCATCTCACACTGGAGACCAAGTGTAACTTTTCTGTTTTCTTGTTATTATGCAAAGAAACTTTCGCTTGGGCGATTCATTATGTACAGTTATATGTGAGTGTGCATGGGAAAACCCGGCATAAGTCGGCAACATGACATTTTGAGTTCTGTACATATAATAAAAGACAAGAAATCTCTGATAAATTGAAGTCAGTGAACCCCCTAAAACAAGATTTTGAGAAAACGGCATTTAATCCTACAAGTGGCAATAGCTAATTGACCAAGTAATATTGGAGTGACTGCTGTTAGGAGACCGTAGTCTAATAACTAAGCAGTCATAGAGATCATAGTGAGTAGTGTTCACTGCTCGTCTACAGTTTACCCTGTAACATGCCACGGTCCCCTCAACAACAGCCAAGTTGGAAGTTTGTGTCGGACCCATATCTTCACTTCGAAGCCGTTTTTCTCAAAATCAGCTCTGCCGACTTATGCCGGGTTTTCCCATGCACACTCACATATTATAAACAGCATATTACATGAAATCTAATGTACACAATACAGTCACCAGTTGTTTGTAGGGTTGGAGTACACTATAGTATCATACATTGTAACATTCCATAGTGTTGAAGTCAGGCTCTGCATCGTTCCGAATTCCACAGCTTCTCTTCTCGATTTGATGTACAGTCTTGTTTAGGCATTCAAGCCCTTGTTCCCCGTGAAATCCTAATCCTAATTGGTTTTTGTGGATCCACTCCATGCAATGCTTTTCTAGTATTTGGTGTTTAAGGGTCACTTTGTTTGGATAAAATCTGTGATGGTCCATGTAGTTTGCCATTGCTTCTTGCCCCATCCTTAGTGTTTCTTGTGAAGTTGGCCTGGAGTTTGAAATCAGTGCGTGGATTCTTTGTTAGTTCTTATTAAAACTTTCAAATCTACCCCTGATTGCTATAATTTTACCTAAAATAATTGGATCCGATGTGTGTTGCAAGGCATTCCTTTGGTTAATTAAATCTACAGTGATTCGTTGTTAAGTATTTGTGGCAGTGGTTGACAATAAAAGCACCACTGTGGAAAGCTTGTCTTGCTATTTTGTGGTTATTTAAGACTTTCTCTAGGCTCGCTTTCAGTTTCACAGAACCTACAGCTTGATCTCTCTCTTCCTCGAGTTTATCTAGCTCTTTCTCACATTCTTGCACAGATCTTTCAAAGTGACATTTTTCTTGTCTGTCGTCCAAAAAAATGCAGCAGCCTTGAAAGAATTCCATGTTCTCCTGTGTTTTCTGTGCGCTTTCCCAGTTTTTTTCCGTACTGTTTAGAGGTCTTTAGCATTTGCATTGTTAGCTTTATCTTCAGCTATGAGGGTATCGATGGTGTCAGCTTCTTCTTCTAATAAATCATGATGTTTTAAAACTATACCTAACAACTAACATAATATGCATGCATGTATGGATGCAGTATAAAGGAGCATTGGGTCTGAAAAAAAAGGGCTAACTTTTTTACTAAAAAGCCAATATCTTTAAAACTTCAAAACCCATACAAAATATCCTTTGAGGACACCAATCTGGAATATCCCTGCTAACATAAAATGTTTGAACATTGCAAAAATTTGGTGAGGAAAATATTATAATTACGGTAATTAAAACACACACACCACTGGAAACTTCCCAAATTATATGTACTTTTCACAGCACTGTACACATTTTATGTACCAATCAAACACATTGGAATTTCACATATCACACAAGAAAAGGATGTGCAAAGCAACATGTCCGTGTAAAAAGTTTTGGTGTGAATTCCGTAGATTCGTGGTAATCCTTGATTTTAAGGGATCAATTTTTGGGTCGCGATGGCCGGCAAATTGCAGAGTGCCGGCAGTAATAGATCGGTCATTCACCCAGCACCTATCAAGTGATGGTTGGCGATGGACGCAATGGGGTGAATTTATGGCTTTTGCAACTAAAATGCAGAAAAATCAGGGTTTTGAACCGCCGTGAGTGACCTGGAACGTGAAAACATGCCTCCCGCCCTGCATGGTCGGCTTGACCCACCCATGTTTTCACCCCGTCACCATGCACCGCAAACATTTGAGAACTTGAAACCGGGCATATACACTCGTCACAGCATGGAGATTAAAAATAATGGCAACATTGCATGGATTTTTTTCAAAGTAACTCTATTTGCCAGGGAATCTCCACATTTTCATATGTCCCTCACTCCCTGCCCTCCCCACTTTCCTTTGAAAACTCTCGCTTCATTTCATTACTATAGATATTCATCCCATGTGTATTATTATTACCATATTAATAATGCAAGGAATTTTCATTATTTTGTACCTCAACTGTACGGCCAGTTTGCCAGGGAGGGGAGGGAATGTTGTTTCATAATAATTTGTGCTAACGCACTCGGTAGTTGAATCAACAATCATGTAAAAAAAAAAAGTTCCTAAATGGCGCCAGTGAAAGGGAAATTATTTATCTAATATTTGATCATGCAAGTTGAGCACAAAATATTCCAAACATTGCTTGATGTGAAGATTCTAAATGTTTTTTCTTTTTTTTTTTATGATTGAACATCTCCGGCAACAAGGTCTCTTCTGCAGTTAGTAAGTCAGTCAAATCACAAGATGCTCATGTGCATCAGTTTGGGTAAGGAGAAAGGATAGTTGAGGTGGAGGGGGATTGGTAGACAGTACAGTAAGGGAGGTGAGCAAATTATGTAATCACTCGTTGCAGAGTAGTAACACAATGGCAGATTTAATATTAACCAGGTCATGAAATGCTTCGAAGATTTTGCATCCCAAAAGACAGAAGCATCAACACCTTTCGATGATGACCACAATGTGGCTTTGGTGGACATGCAACTATTGAGTCGCAAGAAAAGGATATTTTAAGATCAAAGGACTCAAGAATGCTGGACGTTTAAACGAGATGCTTTCTTTGTGGAGAATGTCTGATCACACCAAATGTCCAAAAAGTGGCATCACAAGTTGATTGTACTTATATGTCTATGAACACATTCTTTTTTTCCAAACTGAGGTGGACTTAATCTAAAACAAGAAGTCAAACTGCCCAACTATCACTTTCACTCAATAATACAGTGGAACTTGGTTATAACGAGAGGTCATGTTCCACCAAAAATGTCTCGTTATACCAAAGGTCTCGCTGTTCCAGGAAAGCGTCCAAAAGGCTAGACAAGGGAGTAAAATACCCCACTTTGTGCGGGACATGCTAACAAGGGAGGTAACCATGAAAAATAGTGGTTACCCCTCTTGTTAACATGTCCTGTCGATCAACATACATTATTATACTGTAATATCTCGGCCTTCATCTCGGTACTTTTTTTTTCCGTCTTTATGTGCTGATGGTAGCCTTGTTTCGATCAAATTACGAGAGAGTAGGATTCAAAAGTTGGAGGCAGACGATTAACAGACTGGCCATTTGTTTGTGACACTGGGGCAAACTATGGGGCTGGCCATGAAGGCTACAACCGTGTAGCTTCGTCAGACGCGTGCACTCTCTGGTTACTACTTGTGATGTGCGATAATTATTACTCGCAGCATGGTCTTTGATCCACGTAAACCACAAATATAAATATGGTAAATTTTTTGGGTGGTGGCGTAGTGTGCAGTCAGTAAGAAAACAAAGCTTCTTAGGTAAAGCAAGATCTTAAGAGATGATTGGACGGGTTGGCGGGCATAAATTTATTGAGTGCGTGGGTGGTGGAAATAGACAACGCTTGCTAGGCCTGCGCAAGACATGATTGGACAGGTGGGTGGTGGCGTATAATGCTGTCACAGCACATGGGTCAGCAAATAGACATCGCTTGCTAGGCCTACGCAAGACATAATTGGAGAGGTGGGCAAGGCGGGCAAATGTAAATTTATTGATTCCGTGGGTGGTAATGAGTAATGCGCTGTCATGACACGTGCTCAGTAAGGAAACAAAGCATTGTCGGCCTGAGTGAGAGGTGACTAGACGGGGGGGGGGGGGGGGGTGCAGTAACAGACAAAGAACATGTCTGACTCACTACACGCTGTACTGCGGCCGCTCCCACAATTTGCCGTATGCACTGAGAATTAATTCTCTCACCATAGCAAAGATTGTGATTATCGATTGCCGTTATTCTAGAATTTTAATATACAACTTATATAATAGAAAAAACGGGGATTTAAAATGTTCTCGCTCTAGGCAAAGTTCTGGTTATTAGCAGTGTCGTCAAACATGATGGTCCTCTGTACAATTTTTACATAACATATCAAGTTTTGTAAGGTTTTTATTTAAGGTATCTAAAAACTGAGTTGCCAAGATGGCTTGAAGACATTGTTGCGCTGTGTTTTGCAGTGTAATTTTATGATCATTTCTCTTGTAACATCCAACTTCTTTCTCAATTCTTCCATGGTGATTTCATGACGAAATTTAAATCATCACTGACTGAAAATGCTGGAAGTTTATACAGTCTGAATAAAAAATTAACGTTTCCTTTGATAGGTTATGTTATGGGGGAAAAAAAAACAATGTTTATTATGCAGTCATTGTTTTTCTGAGGTATGTCATATTTCAATAAGGTCAAAAGAGTGTAGGTGTGTGAACATTCGTGACATGTCATTGTAGATCATGTACCGAATCATGAGACATAGATCTTGGTCAAGATCTCTATGCCATGTTCATTATTAATGTGAAAAGATTACTGATTGCCTTTCCTACGTAAATGTCAGGTTTTTCCGAGTTCTAGACCTGCACCATTATATTTATAATCACAAGAATTCTAGTCTATAGATCTGGATCTACTTGTCAAATCTTATTCTTGGCTGAAGACTGCTGGTAACTCAAAAGTCAGTCAATTATCTGGAAAAATAGAATGCAACATATGTATTGCTGGTGTTAAAATCCAGTTTTTTTCTACAAAATGTCGTCACATTTAATTATAAAGATGGTTTTTAGTCTGTCACAATTAGCGGTATTTAGGTCTTCTTAAACTCGAGAAATACGTATAAATACTTTTGAATGAAACTTGGGTGCATTTTCCCAGTAACTAACATGAACCAACATGAATAGGAAGGGTAAAAATTATGGGTGGCTAAACTACCATATCTACCAGTTGCGGGAATATTGCACGGTTAATTTGTGAATTTTATTTTCCTGTAAGTAACATGTTGAATATGATATTCTCGGTTTACTTCTTCTATGAAATTGATACTGTGGCCACTGAACATCTCAATATAATAAAAATATGTAAATAATTTTAGCTCAAACTTCCAATTTTAAGGAAACTATGGCAGCAAAGAAAATCAGTTTTGTCGCTCTCCTGTAAAATTTTCAAAATGTTAGTCTTGCACTATAGCGACGATTTTATGCCACAGTGTCTTGCTTTTCATTTATTTTAACATCTTTGATTAAATGGAGTGGGTTGCAGTGTCTAGAGACCAGTAGTAACAGACTATGGTCATCAGTAATTATCAACCAATTTTATGTGCCTCTTATTCCATGGCATTTTCAGATAGTTAATGAAAGTCTGTAAACGCACAAAGAAAATGTCATTCCTCAGAACAACATCCCCTTTACTGGAAGGTTACAATAAATAGCACACTCATGGACATACGGCTGTTTATATGAGATGGATATTCAATGGGTATGCTTGGTTATAGTAATATGCAAGAGAGTATTTGGCCAATGATTCCCAGCCATTAAGGGTGGATGCACTGGCCCAGTACTTGAAAAATGGGGGCCTTAACTGCTGTGTATTATTTTATTAAATTTATTAAAGTGACCAGGAATGGGAGGTTGTGAATACAGCTCTTTAAATGATGAACAATCCATCTTACCTAATTCATTCATGTCTCAGATTGAAGTCTTTCTCTACAAAGTCATTCCAAAGATTATGTAATGACAGGCAGTTTGATGAGAGTTTATCAATTTCTGTTGTAACTTTCTGTATTCCTCAGATTACATTTGGAACAGCTGTTGGACATTATTATAAATTTGGAAGCTTCTCTGTAAAAGAATGAGTTCGGTAAGTGGTGCCAGCAAAGGTCAGAGAAGATTGTCTGGCAAGGACATCACAGTTGAAGATGAAGCTGATGTGTTCGAGATTACTGATTTCACCACTGCATCAGAGTGGGAGAGATTCATAGCCCGACTGGAAGAGATTCTTCATGAATGGAAACTAGTCAATCATGAGCCTCGACCACCAGCCCTGAAAGATCAGTATGCCACTGGCACATGGACAGAAAAAAATGAAGAAGTGGTGTTTGCCGATTTCAAATTTACATTATCATATCTGAACCTGAAAACAAATGAAGCATCAGGTTCCAGCAAACCTGTGAAGCGAGAAGATGCAGAGGAGGTGGATGAGGAACATAAAACCCCAACCGTCTTTCTTGACCTTATGAATTTTGACAATGATTTTCCTTCAAGGGCTCATTACCTGTGTAGATGGTATGGGCTTCAGGAATTCTTTACTCTTACACCAGTCACTGAAAAGCAGTATATTGACAGTGAAAGCCGAGCAAGACTTCTACTGAGCTCAGCCTCTATAGCATTTGGCAATTCCAACTGCACCATTCCTATTTTTATTCAGCTTCATCAGAAGTGGAGAAAGTTATTCACAGGGACAGCACTTGTCCAGGGTGCCAGCATAGAGTTTGAAATGTCTCACCTTCGGCAAATGCCACCACAATTCTGCCACCTGGCTGGTCTACTCGATGTTTTCAAATCCAAGCTAGGCTGTGTTTATATTTCTATGCCACCTGTATCTGTCTCTGTACGATTCACATACATTCTACAAGACTGGACACAGAGTGCCTGGCCGCAAATGCCGCCTGACTTTTCTTCCTTCTGTGATGGAGAGGTTGGTTATGGTGATATTGACTTCCTTCCATTCGGAGCATGCACAGATCCCATTAGTGAACTTCATCTTTCCTGTACATGGCCGTGCCTGTCAGAAGACATGATTGTGGAAAATAGCCTGTATTCAGATCTCGACCCTTTACAAGCCCCACTATGGACAGTCAGGTTGCAAATGACTGAAGACCCAGAGTGTCTTCTAGGTGAATTCTTGCGTGATTTTCTGAACCTTTGTAATCGGCATGAAAGCACAGATGAGGTACTGAAAACAGTTATGGGAGAGAGTGATGCTGATAAAGATAAACATGGAACAGAGATCTCGCATGTTCTACAAAGATTAACAGAGCCTGTACCTGCTTTGTCTTCCATTCCATCAATTGGCAATGTCATGTCAAATGCTTCAGCCAGGATTAAATTTAAACCAGAGGATGCACCCATTCCTGGTGCTGTACTGGACAAATTACTCTTCTACCTCTTCCCTGATGCAAAGGTATCTCGAAGTTCTGCCAAGCAAAAAATGCCAAGTAACAAGAGGCAGGAATCCAATGCTTCATCTGCATCTATGTCAGAACTAGGGGAGGATGTTGGTGAAGATGGAAGGAAAAAGAGTGACTTAGACAGTGTGAATGAGGTTCTAGAGGAACTGAACAAGCAGCTGAAATCAGCCCCTGTTGACAGTTTGACACACAAGCTAAGTCTTGCACTATGTAATGTCAACCACAACTTTGGTGGTCTACTCGGAGTAGCTCACTTGTGGCAAGAATTCATTCTGGAGATGCGATTCCGTTGGGAGAATAAATACCTGATCAGTGGGATTGAAAAGGGCCCGCCTAACATGGGATCTTCTCTCCTACATCAGAAATTGCAAATGCTAAATTGTTGTATTGAGTGCAAGATAAAGCGTGAATCTGCGGGTTTTGGATACGGTCCAGATTCAGTCAATGTATATGACCATTCTTTAGATTCTTCATTTGATTCGAAGGACCAAGCTGATGAAGTGGATGCAAATACTCTAAAAAGACTCAGCAAGGCTGCCAGTCTTGTCAGTTCCAGTGATGATGATGAAGAATTTTTTGAGTGTCCAGAGGATGAGAATGCATCCAACCACGCAGACAGTGTTGATAGTTCTAGTACCAGGCCAGATGGTGACTGTCTGGAAGATATCTCCAGCACACCAGAGAAAACTGACAGCAAGTACAGGGATTCTGTTACTCATAAACCAGAAGGCAGAATGGTGCCCATGAAAAACGTCTACCTTCTGGCCACAGGAGAGCAGTTGTTTATTCCTATCACACAAGAACCTTCACCAATGACAGAAGATATGTTAGAAGAACATGCTGAAGTGCTGGCTAAACTTGGGACCTCTGCAGAAGGGTCACAAATCCGCGCTCGTATGCAAAGCGCCTGTCTGGTCTCAGACATGGAGTCATTCAAGGCAGCTAACCCAGGCTGTGTGCTAGAAGATTTTGTGAGGTGGTATTCTCCAAGAGATTATGTTGTTGAAAATGAAGAACATGAAAATAGTGTTGAGGGCAACGACTCTGATGAAAGCAGACAAAATGCTAGGAGTTCAGGTGCTAATTCTACTAAACGTGGACATTTAAGTCAGAGAATGCAAATACCAGGCAATATGTGGGTGGAAGCTTGGCAAAGCGCCAAGGCTGTTCCAGCTCGGAGGCAAAAAAGATTATTTGATGACACAAAAGAAGCAGAAAAAGTTTTACATTATCTGGCCTCTATGAAGCCATCAGAAGTTGTTCTTCATCTAATGCCTTGCGTCATTCATGCAGCTCTTTCCAAAGTGGCAGAAGAGTCCATACAAGCTTCTGTCCCCAATGTTAAGTCCATGTTGAGTCAGCTGATAACTAAAGCTGCCAAAGTCACCCGCAACTTTTCCTTGGATAGGAAGAAGTATGCTGATATTTTACGTTTGATAGAACTAGCAGAAATGGTGACTGCCCGCACAACATCACTGCGATCGAAATTTACCAGTGAGCACCTTACATCACCGGAACAGGAAGGAAAAGAGGAAGAAATTGAAGGCTTTGTGAATAATCTTCTAATGCAGACAGAAGTTCCCGTCAAAGGTGGAGCCTGCGGTCCTGCTGGTGCCATCATCCATAAAATGTTTATTGCAGCCCAGCGAGCAAGCTATCTGATCCTTGATGATGAAGATTCAAAAGAGGATCACTCACAACAGAATGCCATCATTGGAAGTCACCAGGAAAGGAGAAATAGTCGCAAAAATTCAGGTTTGAGTTTGCCTTCGCCATCTGCAGAAGTTCGATCTTCTGCTTCCTGTGCTGACTTCCCCTCTGCTAGCTGTAGAGAGTACATTCTACGAGCAATGGTACCACGCCCAGCTCCCTATTCAAAGGTGCTGCCTCAGAGGATGTACTGCATGCTGGTAGACGGTGAGAACCGAATGGCAGGGGCATTCACTGCAGATTCTACATTTCAGTGAGCACTAGACTGTTCCTCGTATATGATCATACTTATCATTGACACACCTAATTCACTTCTCTGGAGTAACAGAGCAAAGAGAACTGAAGGTGCTGTACTTTAACCAGCATTTCTTTCTATGTTGTTTTCCACGGGATTTCTGTCATTTTTGTATCTTCCATGTAACATTGTGTTTGGTAGTGGAATAGAACACCATGTGTTGTAACTCGTAAAAGTTCATACTTTTATAAGAGTACTTTCACAAAATGCAAATTTTTTTTGTTGTTGTTGTCAGTGATGGGTTCATTATTAACTCTACCTAAAAGTGCAGAATCACTGTCATCTTGAGACATTGATGCAACTTTACTTTCCAGAAAGTTAGTTTTCTGGGGTGACAGCGGGTCTGGGGTACCAAAAGCTAACACATTCATTTTCTCAGAAATTACTTCCATCACAAAGATTTTTTTGTATGTTTTGCAACCAGAGCAGACAGGAAATCAGTATGCACAAAAAATTAGATACCTAAAACAATTATCTCTTAGTTAACAGTTTCTGTCAATACTTACATTGATACATTCATCAAACAGCAAAACTTCCTTAACAGCTTCTCATTGTGATATTCGCCCAAACGTGAAAAAGTCAATAGGCCCCAATTTAAGTGCTGATACTTGTATTATATTTAATTTACTAAAACATGCCAGTAAAAACTGTTGTATTACCCATGAGATTGAGCCAAAATTATCTTGAAATACACGTGGTTTCAAGTTCACAATGCAAGCATTCAATTTTGTAACGGGAAAAATAATTGCACAAAATAAGATTGTTGGTACATGGCTACCAAAATGAGGAAATATTGTCCTCCTCACATAGTTCTCTTTTATACACACTCAGCGACTCATGATATGAGTTTCCAAGCTGCTTTCAATGTTAAAATGCACTGTTTTGGTCTCCCTATTCTTCAGTGAGTTTGTAGCTTGAAGGCCCATGCATCAGACTAGCCACATCAGGAATCTTTCACTGCTCTTTGTTATAAGTTGCCTTAATCAGAACCTAACATTCTTTAATTAGTTAGCAGCTTACAAATCGTGCTTGTGTGCATAGTGCTGTATGATAATCACAACTCAGTACGTTGAAAAGATAGGAGTGGGAAAGTGCCACCATTCCTTATTATGGATCAATAGGAAGATAATGGGCATTGAGAACGTGAAATTTAAGGTTGGTTTTAGATTCTTTATGGACTTTTCATGTCTTATCCATAGTGTATAATTTTTTAAGAACATTATTATTTTGTCCCTAATTTGGTTTAGTGCAGAAGATAAGTGCATAAATGATTGGTTGGTGAAAGTTTTAGAAAAATGAACTGTGATTTAATGCAACTTCATTCATTAGGGACTCTGGCTGGCATGTGTGGTTATGCCTGGCTATAATGTTGGTCCTTTTGCTGATAATGCATTTGTATTGCTTGATCTTGCTGAAATAGGCAGTGTCATGTTATACCAACACATCAGTCCAGTAGTCAGTCTGCCCAACTGTTTCTCTGATCTTTTTCTACTTTTGGTCTCTCTGTGTCATTTAGATTCATGTATTGTGACCCATGAATGTGATTCGTCAGTATGTATTAATTTATTTTCTGTGATTTCTTTTCTATCCTGCATCTTCACATCCATTTCTCTAAAATTAACACAACATTGTTCAAGTGCTTCCTTAGTCCCATTTCAGCTTACAACATACTATTTCTTGTTGCTTAGAAAATGTTCTACCTTTGTTAAGTAGACATCATTTATCAACCTGTAGATTATCATTATGTCTTGCCCCTTATTTTCACGTCAGTGGAAATAAAAATCAAGATAAAGGAAGATGTGTTTGTGGACAGACAACCCATACATTATGGGACAAAAGTGCAATAGATATAAAATATGTGCTGTGTGATATGAACCTATGCACTTTTATTTTACAGGTTTGTTTTTTTTTTTCTCTTATGATTTGTCATGCATGTAGTTTTCTAGTCTGTGGTAATTTGTGCCTTAAGGAAGCAAATTATTTTTTTTTTTCTTCTGGGAAAAGTGGTGTCTGATTAATTTGAGAGAAAATTCTCTGTTGTTAGTATCATTGTGGCTACTTGTTTTGCAGGTCTGAAATGTGTAAAAAAAAAATTGTCTTTGCTCAAATGGATTGAGTGAAAACTGATTTTAGTTTACTGATGTAAGATTTTAAAAGTATAAATACCTGATGAAGCATCTAGCAGTGATGTGTAACTTAACTTTGTTACTTTACATTAAGGGTCGCATCATAAGCTATTGTGGCTCAACTTTTTTAAAACTTGAGATATTTGGCATGCTTGCAACCCTTGAGAACCCCCAGGTCATGAAGTAGGTTGGGGGTTGTTTTTTGGAACTAAGGGTTAAATAAGGTTCTTTTCTTTTTTCTTCATTTAATATTGTAACTATTAAGTCGGAAAAAGAAAGCTATTCAGTTTTTTTCTTCTCCTAAGATTTTGTTACAATAGTTTATCATGCAGTATGAGTATGGAAATAACCTGGCACTAATATTTTATTTTGTCAGACACTCTGGTATATTATGTCTTTGAACTTCTGGTGCAACACATTAACTTTCAATGCCAGAACAGAGGCGTAAGTGGTGTCAGGTCACAGTAGGTGCAGCTGAACCTGTCTTGCTCACATAATTTAATTTTAATGTTCTGTTTTTTTTGTATGATAATTCTAAGTTTTTTAGAACTTAGAACATCTTTTGTGACTTCTAAAAGATGGGAAATTTATGAAAACCTGGCTATAAATTACTGTAACCATATTTTTTTGTATCGAATTGTTTGCTGTTTCTGTGATTATTTTGCTAGGTAGGAAGTTGATGAAATGTGTGTGCTTTACAATTGTCATCTTTGGCTCTTTTGGTGATGTCCGTTCAGGGGGTGCGCGGGTCCTGAAAGTGAAATTAGGCTTCAAAATATCGCTTTCAAGATTTTGTACTTTTCGCTTAGTTTATCCATTTAGGAACACAATTTTATTAACCATATGCCAATTTTGAATGTTTATAACCCTGAAATATGCCTTTTAGTGAGGTGGGGGTCAAGAAAAAGGCACAAGAATCATGCCATTATGCTGCGAAAAATAGCCCTAAATAACATCTCATGTCGCTATCAGAACCACAGGTTTTAGTGAATACTTGGCATTGAGACCTTTCTTCATATGTTGCCCACATGTCGAGGTCAAGGTAACAGGCCTGAGACATGCCATTCCCTTTTATACAAGCATACAACACCACTATACCGTCATAGAAAAACACAGCAGGGTGCGTGATCCCCCCCCCCCCCCCCGACCTTCACCTCGCATCTATTTCATTGATTGGTCGACTGTAAACGGCGCAATAAATTGAGCCTTCTCATTGGCTGAGGCATAGGTCATGCCCTCCATATTTACCAGATTTAGGTCGTGGCCTACACAATAGCCTAAAAAGTTCCTGACTGGACAGTATGTTTGCTTCTGGTCTTTGTTTTTATAAAGTTGCTCTGCGACATGAAATTTGTTACCATTTGTGAAAGATGCCCATGTAGGAAGTCACTTTCTGTTCCCTGCAGTTGCAAAAAGTCAGACAAGAGATCTCAAGAAGGTGTAGACCAGTAACAGAAGAAAAGTACTGATTATGTTACATTGTTTTTATTGTGGATAGTTGAGATGAGCTGTGACTGTAACTGGTTCAAAAGCTAGTAGAAAGGCGAGAGGTTCTTCACTAGTCCTTTTTGTACATGTTGCTACATAAGTTCATATGATACAAGCCCGCCTGCCCCTCACCCCTCTTCGCCAATGTATCCCCCACTCCCGACTGTTCTATACCCAGTCCCACCCTGGCTTTAGCTATGTGTAACACTTTTCAATATTTTTATTGAAAAAAACGTTCAAATGCGATTTTCTTGAAATTTCACTTTGATCAGTGATTTGTGAACTAGTTTTTTATTTATTGACCAATTGGTATAAAATTTGGCTAACAACATGTTTGAACAAATCAAAAAATTCATACAAAAGGAAATTTGTTTAACTTTTCATTTTTTGGGGGGGGGGTTGAATTTTTTTGTGATAGAAAATAGGAAAAAATGGAATTCCGCCACATACCATTTTCAAAAATTTGTAACAAAAGATCTGTCAAAGATATCAAAATTCTCTTATGTATAAAGTTTTCAATTGGATTGAATAAGACAAAAGAAGTTTCAAATAAGTCCAATAAAATTTGACAAAGCCTATCTATATTGAAGTTGACACTTTTTGGGGACTCAGAATCCAAGATGGCGGCATTTCCATGGCAACCATATGACAAACAAATTTTTTTACATTTTTTTTCCTGCTAATTCAGACATCCTGAATAGGATTATACATGTAATAGTTAAAATTGTCTATTTCTCATAGTAACAAAACTCACCTTCAGGACCCGCACGCCCCCCCCCCCCCCACACACACACACACACAACCCCCCCCCCCCCCCTCAAACTTGATTTAAAACAAAGGAAAAAACACATGGAAAGGTTGACTCAACTTCTTTCATTGGTCGTGTTTAAATTCGCACTTTTCATTATGATAAACATGTCGCGTCTAGGCAAAGATGAAGGAAATCAGATATTGGGATGCTTAATGCCAGATTCCCTATTGCTGTTGTAGTTGGGAAATTTAACATCACCAGAATACAGTATACAATATGGGAAACCGTCTGGCAGCAACTGGGACCCTAAAAGACCGCCAAAAACCAGGCACACCAAGAGTGACGACTCGCATTTATTCGCACTCGACATCATTTTAAGAAATAGCTTCAAAACAGGACAAAAGACAACAGATGAATAAAATGCAGTGGCAAATGCTCTACCAGTGTCAGTAAACACTTTTGCAATCACAAGGTTGATTCAGTCTATGCGTTGCAGGTGCCAGTCTGTCATCAATGCAAGAGGCTGACACACATGTTACTACACTTGTGACTTTTGATTATGACCCCTGTTAATTGTGAGTACCACAATAAATTAACATGTGTCCAATGTTTTCATTCAGTGTACATGTATTAATTCTTTTTCATATTGAACAATGTAGCATCTCTGAAATGTTCATATTGATCCAACTTATAATAATTGAGATTTAAGTATGAAACAAGGGTGTCAATTTATTTTTGAAAGACTGTGTATTGTGTATATTTTGTGATAGATTATAACAGAGATTTATCTTGCGAGAAAGACCATGCAATGCATTCATGTACATGTAATCTGTGGCCAATGTGAAGGTATGCGCCACCAACCAACGGTTGACTTTACTACAATCATAAGCTTATGTCCCTCAGCATGCATCTCATGTCAGGGGATAATTTTTATTCAGACATCGGTAAAGAATTTAGCAGAAGATGATTATGATTGTGATAAAATTGTGGTTGTACAGTACTAATGTTATTGTTTCCTTGTAGAATTAGTAGCATCATGTGCATTCTTGCAGTTGAGCTGGTATTTTTGCCACTATTGTCAGACACACCAGTACCATTCTTAAAATTCTAGTTTCTGTGGATAAACAGAATCCAGTAGTTTGAATATTGAATTGTAGTTTCTGTGCACATGATGGGCATGGAAATGAGCATAATGGATGCTTTCAATGGTGTGTGATAGTGGATTTAATGTTGTAAGAGTGCTGTAATCAATTAATGATATGGTAACAGTTATGTTGTTATGGAAGTGCATGAAGACTTCAATGACTGTACATCAGTGTATACTTCAAGGTACATGTAGTATCTGTGATTGACATTTCTTGTAAGATAATTTTCCCTATCTTGGTAAATTTGTAATTTTTAGTTTCCTCAATTGTGCTGAAAAGTAAAGATGTTGAAAAGATTGTTTGCACCAGTTACAATAATTATTAGTTATGCTTCATAAAGAATATCTGCAGTGCTATCACAGGGAAACACAGTGGCCTACCTCCACAATTGGGAAACACGGTGTGTGGAGAGATACATGTAGGCCTATATTGAAGGTTGATAAAAATTGATGTACACTCAAGTTTCTTTTTTCAGTTCATGTTCTGTTTCAAACACTGGAAATAGTGCAAAGGAATAGCAATAGCAACAGAGATGTGAACACCATCAGATTATGGCCCATATATTATATATAATATTATAGAGGGTTTTTCTCAAGTCAACAAGTATGAACACATTTTCACTGAGAAAGAAATGAAATATGAGAACCCCGATTTTGACCAAGCAGTGTGACTTCAAAAGTTCAACTTATGGTATAATGTGCAACTGCTGATATATGGAAAAGGGTAACATTTTTTACAATTTTTTTTTACATTTCAGTCATGGTACTGTTACATGTAATTGGATTAATACTAGACATGTATTGGCACATTATAACAAAAAATTGGCATTGACTTTATTATTACAGTTAAATACCCTTCTTTTTAAATACTTCCTACCTTCTTGTTCTTTTGCATTCAATGAAGATGATATTCTTTCAATTCAATTATCTCTTCTACTTTTGAAATGTTTATCTGTGCAGCCATTCAATAAGATATTTACATATTATATATTATGCACTGTACAAACTGCCTACATGATGTTGCAATTATAGAACATTCACTTGAAATAAATGTGCACAAGCTACCTAGGAGCACCTTTCCTTTTTCAGGCCTGAATTCACATTATATTATATGGTAAAATTCACATGAATTAATCGTATTCTTAATCTTCATCTGGTGGTGATGGCTGTACATGTACATCTGCCCAACAGTTTACAGTCAGGGCAGTTAATATGTTTGTTATCTCTGCAGATTAGTTTGATATCGCTTATTTCAGAAGTTTGCCTAGAGTCTTGGTTGGCACATTCTCTGGCCTTGATGGTTCAGTTGTCTTAAACTCTGGTAACCCATTTCATCTAGGCTGTGGTCCCCAGCTTGTGTACATTCAGATTTGTGCCAGCTTAGGGATTACCATAATAAATATTCCAGTTTTGCAAAATTCTCATTTTGAAAAAAAAAGAAGAAAATAATGGAAACTGTTGTTTTGAAGAATCGAACACGAATGTTATGATTGGACAATGGTGGCAGATGCTAAGTGCAGTGAATTCACAAAGAGTTACATATCATTTTATTTTGAAGTGCAGTTTCGACAAAAGTTTATGCAACTCTGCCCATTTAAATTTGATAAAATGTTATGCACTTTTGAGGATGTTGTACTGTCTGCTTTCTTTTTGTCACTATTGTCAGCTTAGTGGGGGAAAATGACACTGATAGCACATTTTAGATCAAGGTGAGCAAGGTGAACACTTGACTTGTTGCTTTTTATTTGAAACTAATATTTTGTCAAATTTGTCATTGCCTTTGTCTTTGTGAATTTTGCATAATGTGTCATTCATATGAGATGCTGAGATGTTTTGTTGTTTTTTTTTTGTCAAATTAAATTCTTTATGATGTCACTTAATCATTGGAGTGTCTTTATGTATTTCTTAATTTGTGTCATTACTTGTGAAATGCCTGAGTATGTTAGTTGTTGTGGGGAAAGCATGATCTTGGAAAAGCTAAAGTGAAACAGAAAATAATGCATTTTTGAAACAGGGTAACATTTGTATGTAATTGCCAGTTGATTTAAAACTTCAGTCATGTTAAATGTACCAATGGTAATTTAGAGTAATAATATGTAAAGTATAAAAAAAAAAAAATAACCAAAGACAGATACATGTATTTTTTTAAAGAGTTTGTGAGCAATACTGTCTGTCAGTAATTACATAGGTCTACATACCGTATTCATGAGAGACAAACCAGGGGACAAAATGGTGGAAATAAATCAAACTGGTTAATCTTCATCTCTGGTAGTAGACTCAGTTTCTTCAGTCCACACGATAGATGAAAACAACAATAGCAAAAATATCAAATAATCGTGTTCTCAAAGACTGGACTGATGAGGGGAAGAAACCAGCTTTTCAAATTTCACCCCAGCTTATTCCCCCCCCCCCCCCCCCAACCGCCTTTTTAAACCATCCACAGGGTGGGGTGAGCACAGAGAGGTTTGACTGTGGCTTTGTGCAATGCATTACATTGTTTGCATTAAATATGGTCTAATTCAACCTCCACAGATAACTCATGATTCCCATATCTCATCTGCATGTTTTCTGAATCACTCAGTCAGGGTACTCAAACGACATTCCACGCCACTCACTCATATCATAGCCTGCAAGAACCGAGAATTGACGGGGTCAACACCATGCCTTAGTCAAGGGATTCGGGTCACCATGTTCAATCTCACTGTAAAGTCCATAAACACCTGCTTGTTTGTTGTTGTTGTTGTTTTTTGTATGTGTGTGTAAAAATCTGAATGACTAAAAATCGACCATAGTAAGAAAACGAAGAAACCGTGAAAGGCACAAAGTGGCCTTTATCGCGTCGACGCCCGCACTGTTAAACCCAAACTTAAACTCAAAAACTCCACCCTAGTAGCTGCATGTAGACCATAACATTAACAGCATCACTCTTTGTCAAAATGTCATTCTCTGCCCTAAAGTTGAAGTCTCAGCGTCATTCTTTGCCTGGTACAGTGGTAGTCTCTTCCTACATGTGTATCTGAAACTGAAAACCGCTCTTCAAGGTCAGCCGCATAATTAAATCCACATGGCGTGGTTCAAATTCGAAATGTCTAGATCAGGGGTCGGCAAAATGGTCGATGTCATTGTCAACCCTCAGGGATCGATCAGACAGGCCAGGGGTTAGATCGGGGATCGGCTAAGCTTTTAAGGGATAGAGAGTTACAAAAAAACAAAAACGAAAAAGCATGTCGCGACTCCCTATACCAGGGGTGGCCAAATTTGCTTAAAGTAAGAGCCACATGCGATAAACTTCGGATGTTCGCGAACCACAAGATATGAACAAAATTGACACTTTTATTGTTACATAAAATGTTATTACACAAATATTATATCATATTAAGAAATGCATGTATTGTAAGCAACAATATTTACTCATGTATGCAGCTTTTTTAAACTGTTAATTTGAATTAGTTTTAATAATCATAAAGTACACATAATACCAAATGTTTTCAAAACCTATATATTGTTTTAACAATACTGAACGTATTAAATACGGTAATGAATTACGGGAACATCTAAGAAAAACGTGCAAATTTGCATTTTAGTGACAAAATTAGACTGCCAAAAATAGAACCGCGAGCCGCATATTTATTGAAGATCAAAGAGCCGCAGGTGGCTCTTGAGCCGTGGCATGGTCACCCCTGCCCTATTATGTGGAAGAAGTCAAGGGGTCGGTTTAAATACCCTTTATAACACATAACGTGTTGTTTTAGATATCTGTATTTATAAGCTTATGTTAATGTAACATTTTAAGCCCGGGTGGGGGCAGGCAAGCAAACAAAAAAAATGTGTTAAATTCTTTTACATGTACATGTATGTATTTATTCATTGCTTAGGGGTCTATGGAGGATCAACAATTTCCTAAAGGGGTCGATACTGAAGAAAGTTTGGGGACCCGAAGCCAAGACGAACTTCATTGTGAAGAGCATTCGGCTGCTCCTTACCCCTAATTGCGAATTTTATTTTTCCCGTTCAAGCAATAAATTAACAACATCTATTCTCATCATAAAAGAAATAACGATGGGTGTATTTCATTGTGGTGCATTTTCCGTCCCTTTTTGCGTAACGCTGCAGCCTGAAGAACAATTTCAAAACATAGAATTAATTTTCTGAAATGTCACCTCATCTCACCCAGTCCCTTTCGTATAGACATAACGTTAATTCAAATTTCAGACCTTCGCCTTTGGTCGTGAGTCTAAATGGGCTCAGGTTCAATTAAAAATGTTTGTAATTATCGTATTTCTGGGCATTTTTAAAAAATGAAATACCAGGAATTCCTCAGTGACATCATTGCTCGTCTTCCCATAGTTTTACAAATTTTAAATATATGCACGTGCTTACCCATCAGTGCGTGTATATGTGCATTCCTACCGGTGCATCCTTATTCTGTGTACCGGTACTCGTGCGTCCTGGGGTCTCACAGGCGCCATATATTTAAACTAGGATTTTAGTGTGGGAATTTATTGTCATAACCTTAGTCGTCCGTCCTGAGGTCTCAGATACACCACATTCCTAAAGAGGATTTTATTAGTATTATGTGAATTACAAAAGTACAATGGGTCTTCACTGATATGAGCCCATCGCACGGGAACCTGCACTTGGCACCAACAGAGTCTATAATCTTAACATGCCCATGTATTCGATTCAGGAGTTGAGACAAATCGACGGGCACGCTCAAAGACATCTAGAAGAGAAGAGCAGCGACCAATCGGTAAAGATGAAAAATCTAACGCAACTGATAAATTTCAAAAACACTGCCATAATGCAGCTACAGGACTGAGGAGGGTGTGTAAAGCCAGTATCATCATCTATCCACAGACTGCTTATGTCTGTGGAATCATTATCCGATGGCACAGAATGACTGATGTTTCATTCAGGGGACAAGGTGGTCTAGAAGCAAGGTGTTCGCCTCTCGTGCCAAGGGTCCCGGGTTCGAAACCCGGGCTGTGCAGGCATGTTGGAAATTGGGATTTTTCTCATATTTTCGTGTCCCTGATCCTATTGAGGGGTAAGATCGAGTACCTAGTCTTCTCGGATAAGGACGAAAAAATTCGGAGGGCCCGTGTGCACGTTAAAGATACCTTGGCAGTTGGAAATCGTAAAGAGCAGGCCGAACAGGCCGCGGCCCGGGCAAAATTAAATTAAAATTCATCCCTACCAGTCCCTCCCCCCCCCCCCCCCCCAAAAACGCCGACCGGCGCTGCACTGTGGCGACGACGTGCCTGCTCCAGTTAAAACTGGGCTGCAATGGCACAAAGGCAAATTTCCCAAATGGGA
Organism: Onchidella celtica; assembly: GCA_963931925.1. Classification (NCBI taxonomy): domain Eukaryota; kingdom Metazoa; phylum Mollusca; class Gastropoda; order Systellommatophora; family Onchidiidae; genus Onchidella; species Onchidella celtica. Next base: position 32,863,512 of record OZ007580.1, on the reverse strand, counting down.
TTAAAGAGTTATACAAATACAAATACAAATACAAATTATTATTTCTCGCGCTTTCTTAATTTTTGTACTCCAAAATGTATGCAGAGTGGATCATTCCGTGTAAATTCTCTCAATCAATGAATTGTTCATCTAAAATGTGAAGCCATACTCTCTACTTCAGGGTGCACGGATGACTCAATTTGTAACTACTATTGAAGACACCCGACATTACCCGGGACAAACCTGCCAAGGGTCTTTGTGCAAAAAAAGGATCGCAGGTAATCAAATCAGTGACTAAAGCAAACTAAAAATAGATTAACAGAAAAAAAAAACTTCTCCAACATTTCAAATCTCCAAATCTAAAAAAAAAAAAAAAAGAAGGGTCCGCCGGTCGAAAGGAATTAGGACCTTCCAAATTTCACGCCAATCCCAGCTGTTTGAGCGGCGGTAGGTCTTGTTAAGCGTCATTTTTCCGACAGGGTTTGAACCGGGACCGATGTCCTCGAAATTCATGACAATTGACATGTAACTAAGACTGATCAGACTGATTGTCTTCTTTTCATCAAATGTTTTTTTATCTTTTTTTTCCAGATGTGTAGCAAAAGACTTCGTCTGTATCCAGAATGGTTAATAAACCTTTAATACAAACCAGCTCAGTGAATTTGTCGTGATTTATGTCACGTGATTATGCCTTTAAAAAAAAGGCGTTTAGTAGTGTATATCTATGAAAAAAGGCCATTGAATGCTGCGGCCGTGATGAGCGGTCATCTCTGATGCTAATCTTTCTCTTGGGAACCCCGTCTACTTTTCGCAAGTACCCGTGACTCGTTCGAGCCCACATAGATATGTATACACTACTAAAGAGGTTCTACCAAGGCTGCATGTAGATGGTTTTAACCAATCATTCGCCGCGTCTATTTTGAATGTGGACGAAAAGCCTGACTGTCTCTGGTTTCAGTGATATTTTTACACATTTCTGTCGGCTGTATAAGACGGAGGCTTTTTTTTTTTCTTTGGTTACGTCCAGAATCTTGCAAACGTATTGGGTGTTCTACTGCTGTGTTTTTTTGTTGTTGTTTTTTTTTTACACGGGGACCTGCATACCTACAAAATTATACAACCATAACATTGCCAACCAAAAAATTTAATGACATCTCACTTTGGCTCTTTCTTTAACAAAAAGATGAACTGTAGCAAAACTTCATTTATGTTTTAAACAAAAAAAGCAGTTTACGAGTCATCTTAAAAATGTAAACATATAGATACAACTGTTATGGCAGTGTTAGTAGTGAGGTTACGATTAATTCATCCTTGTCTCTTACTCCATCCAACTAAGCTCTAAGAATTAATATATTTGTATCCCAGATCCCCTTGTCTGTCTGTCTGTCTGTCTGTCTGTCACTCTCTCTTTCTTTCAATCCTCAATGGAGTGGTAAACGCATATTGCTTCCACTGTCCTTTCTCTAATGGACAATTTTCTCCATCAATTTTTTTTTTTTAAACAAATGTTTGGTTTCTAATTCAGTTTCGCCTTTTCCTGCCGGGACGTGGGCTGCTTATTCACACTTTTATAAATATGGTTGTCATTTGATTAAGTGACATCGAATATTCGGGGTGGTATGGATTTATTGTCCCAGTCACCTGGGACTTACGGAAGTTAACGCTCAGAAATAGTTATGGGAAGAGAAAAATCAGATGAGTAGTTTCTCTGCGTGTAAAAAAATTACATGAATTGTGGAATTGCCTATTTGATTTCTATGGCTTATTGGATCATTCATTTAATTGCTCAAATAAGAACAAGAAGAAATCAGCCTTCAATGTTTCAAGAGATGAAGAGGGAAGAACTAGAGAAGAAAAACATCTGTGGCACGATTCCTCACAAATGATAACACCGTATTCAATTCAGGAGATAAGACAAAATTTTAACCAACATGTACGCTCAAGGGCAGCGACCAATACGTAGAGGCGAAAAATCAAACGAAACTGATAGATTTCAAAACACTGCCATAATGCAGCCAAAGGACTGAGGGGGCGTGTAAAGACAGTATCATCATCTATACACAGAATGCGCGCGTTTGTAAAATCATTTTCTGATGTTTCTTTTAGTATTGTTTGTCAGGCTTCCTTAGTTTTTGTACTCCAAAAGTTAAATGTAAGCAATAAGAAGCTCTCTCTGAAGAGAAAGAGAGGCATAGACAGTTAGAGAGGATGAGAGAGAGAAAGAGAGAGAGGGAGAGACAGACGGGGAGAGAGAGTGAGAGAAAGAAAGAGAGGGAGGGATAGAGAAGAGACTTAAAAAAGCACGTACAGGACATAAGAATATCTTGTCCAGACAGAAATAAAAAAAAAAAATTACACATGAAACGGGACTATCAAATGTACAGATTGGTAGGTAGATGAAAGAAAAAATGTGTAGCAAAAGACTTCGTCTGTATCCAGAATGGTTAATAAACCTTTAATACCAAAAAAAATAAAAAAATAAAGAAAAAATGCACGGGTCCTGTGGGACATAATTATGTCCAGAGTATTTCAAACTAGAAGCACGTAACCCAAACAAGAATTGATCTCAACATGAGTTGGTGACATTTGAGGACCCGGCAAAAATTTCTTACGGTATAGGCAAACTCCGGGGGTGAAGATTTGTTTATTTTTTTAAAATTTCGATAGGCCTACATAATTCGTTCCACGTCGTTGATAATCATGTATTTATGAAAACAATTTCCCCTCGCTTTAATGCGCATCTTGATTCAGTTTATTATATTATTAGAAAATAATCTGAGCTAAATATTCATTAAAACATTTTTAGGGTAACTTGTTCATACACGTTATCTTCTCTGGACTCCAAGCCTAAACTCGCCTCTTGTCAGGGCGCTCGACATGAATTAATCACCAACGGCTAGATCTGGCCCTGAGGTGTGATCCAAGATAGAGGGTGTGATCTCGCTGCTAAGATTTTGGCCTTGTCATGCGACGTAGACGTCCGTCCTCTCGTGCTACCACCGTGGCCCCGTGATGCTACCCTGGCGACCCTGTGGTGCTACCTCGGCATGATAGGCCCTTATCAGTGGCACGCGTTCAATTTGCTCAGAAACGAGAGCGTAGACGTGCCGTAGTGCACATGAGAATGGATCTATAGCCAGCAGAGACATGCTACTATATGGCAGCAAGACTAAATTATTTGTGGAAACTTTACAGATCAGAGGAAGAGAGAAGGGTGGGATCACAGGCGTATCCTGGGCAATGCTGGGTACCTCAACTAGTTGCTTAAAGAAAGAAAGAAAGAAAGAAAATGGTGACGAGAGTGGTGCAATTTTCGCTCCCCCCACCCCTTCTCAACGTCACAGTGCCAATAACAGTGTTTCACCTCAGAGTCTAGTATCGATGCATGACTCAGAGGAAAATTACTACCACCCACTCACTCTTTTCCGTTCCCTCTCATCTGACATCTCTACTTTCCATGCACCCCTCTTTGGACGATGCTCTTCATCAAATTCACTAGCACATTTGGACAAGGGCGAGCAGTATTTTTGTTTTGTTTTTGTTCTGCATGATTAAATTCCAGAATACATTTTGTTCTGTTCTTACCATAATAAATGTTCATCTAAATGGTAACTGGCGATTTGTAAGCGGCGAGTCGCAATAGGGCTAGGTGTAAAACAACATGCAACAACAACAACAACAACAACAACAACAGTTAGAGAAAAGTTGGAAACAAACAAACACACACAAAAAAAAAACACCTTATAGTTGGAGCCCCGCGGGCGTGGAGAGATAGGGGAAAACGTTGCAAACAGAACATGAGTGAAAAAAAAAAATCAAATAGGGTCCAGCATTATAGAGTGAGCTAATAAGGTCTCTGTTTGCAATTCACTGGAATCATAAATTTTGTTGAGTAGTAGCCGCCTGTATTTATTTGGGTATTATGGCAAATTGCCTTGAGTACCACTGCCGAGCAGAACCCAACCGCACGCAGTAAGGGCCTAATGCGCTTGTTCCAGCTACAGCATAATTACATTCAACTTCTGTTTCATTGTACCTGTCCACGCCTACAGGGGTCCACAAATTAATGTACATGTAGTTTTTTTTTTTTTTTTCCAACTTTCCTCTTATATTTTCAACTATAGACGTCTTGTACTTTTCTCCGGTCAGTGCTGGCGATGTTCCTTCTGAATCATCTCACACTTTCAGGGTAAATTACAACGTACAGTAGTATAATGTGCAAGTCTTAATCAATTTGTTTTGTGAACACTTCACATTCTCCAAGTCTTACTCTGAACTTTCGTTTCAGAAGTTACGTATTTTTAAACAACCCCAAAACAAACGTCACTTCCTTCACGTTGTGTATACGAGCACGGCGGTACAGCAGGGAGAGAGTATGAAATGGGTGTGATCTTATCGATCTCGTGGCTCAAAACGACGAAGGATCATTATGATGATATTCGTTATCTATAAACACCAAGACACGTTTTAACGGTAAATTATGGATCCATTTGACGGGAATGAGTTTCCCGGACTTTCATTCGACTCTGAATTTGAAACCTTTCTGGGAATAGACGGAGACAAAGATCTAGGCCTATCTACAAATCTGAGTTCCACGGGCCCGACAATAGATGCACCACGACTGACATTATCGACCCACAACGGGCATCACAGCCAGGGATCACCTGGTGGTAGTGGTTTACAATGTCCAGGATGTGTAAAGTATAAAGCTGTAAGTGAATAGAATCTAATACCGTAATAGTACTTAGTAGGCCATGCATGGCTATATATAATACTAGAGTCTAGATCTAGTACTACTAGATCTAGATCTAGATCTAGTAGTAGCTGCTGTGATTTAGTAATTTAGCATAGATCTAGATCTAGATCTATAAGGTTTTAGAATTAAATAGATCTATCCTAGATCTTGATCTAGATCTAGATCTTGGTCCATCCCCTTCCCCCCCACCTTTTTTAGTTGATCTTCTTCTTCTTCTTCTTCTTCTTTTATAGTTGGTTCGTCTATAACTATAAGACGATTCCCCAACTGCACTATAGTATATGCTACTCAACGTCGCTCCTCTGAGGCTAAAAACAGGGTAAAATCTTACATAGATGTTAGGACCATTTAAAAATATATTAGTTGTATAAAGTCTTTTGTATATATATAACTCTGGTATAAATATCTCTTGGTTTCCAGATTGTGCACAGACATACAACCCGCACTTTAGTTACAATGGTAGCTGCAACGGATAATAATGTTCTTAAATTCATTGTCGAAAGTCGTTGCAGACGATAGTGTTTGGACTTCTGCCGGGAGGTTGTTCCACATCCTGATGACATTAGGGTAAAAAAGAATAAAGATGGCTGTTAACCTGTGAGCTTGGGATGTTATATTTTATATTATTCCTTCTGTTGCCTCTGGTATTAATGGTGAGGTGGTTCAGTGGGATATGGATATTTCCTTCCCTGCCTTTATAAAATATTTTTACTTTGTTTTTTGCTCTCCTCTCTTCTAATGGTGTCCATTCGAGGTCTCTCATCATTTTATTTACACTACTACTTCTAGTATAGTCATTTGTCACAAAGCGGGCAGCTCTCCTCTGGACCCTTTCCAGTTGGTCTATGTTTATTCGACAGTGGGGGTCCCAGACACTGCTGCCATACTCTAGGGAGGGCCTCACTAGGGAGGGCCTCACAAAGGTGTTATAGCATTTTTCTTTTACTTTCCTATCGCAGTTAGAGATGTTCCTTTTTAGAAATGCTAGTATACCGTTTGCTTTGTTACATGTGTTATTAATGTGTTGGTTCCATGTAAGTTTTCTGTCCAATGTAACTCCCAAATATTTAGCCTCATGTGTTTCGCTCAATTTTTTGTCGTGTATAAAGTAGTCTGAGGTGATGTTGTGTTTTTTATTTGAAATTCTCAGGACTTGGCATTTATTGGGGTGGAATTCCATACGCCAGTCCCTCTCCCATTTTTGTAGACTGTCTAGATCTTTCTGTAAAATTTCCGTATCTTCTTTTGAGTTTATTGTTCTATAGAGGAGGCTATCATCAGCAAACAGTCGTAATTTAGTGCCTGGAGAGATCTTACTTGGCATATCGTTAATATAAACTAGGAATAGTAAGGGGCCCATTACAGTACCCTGGGGTACTCCCGAGAGAACAGCTGCAGGATTGGATGACTTTCCATCAACGACGACTATCTGTGTTCTATTTTCTAAGAAAGACTTAATCCACTTCAAAGTACTGTTTCTAACTCCATAATGGTTTAGTTTAGTCAAGAGACTAGCATGGTGCACTTTATCGAAGGCTTTACTGAAATCTAATAAGATGGTATCAGTCTGCCTGTTGTTATTCAAGTTATTAACAAAGTCATTGCAAGTTGTGACCAGCTGGGACTCACACGACCTGTGTTTTCTAAAACCATGCTGTACATGTGTTAAAACTGAGTGTTTCTCGAGATGCTTCATGATGCTGGTATGCAAGATATGCTCTAAAAGTTTACAAGATATTGATGTCAGGGAGACTGGTCTATAATTTTCAGGACTAGCTCTATTTCCTTTCTTAAAAATGGGTACTACATTTGCTTTTTTCCAGTCTTCCGGTATTTTTCCTTGTTCAATTGAAGCTCTAAATAACAAAGTGTAAACAGGGGCAATTTCCTTGGCACAGAGTTTCAGTAATTTGGCGGGAATTCCATCAGACCCTGTAGCTTTCTTTTCGTTAAGGTTTTCCAAAAGTTTCAGTACTCCATTTTCTGTGACAAATATTTCATCCATATCCGGCAGTTTGGCATCACTCAGCTCTCCCGAGAAGACTCCCCCTGGGTCGGAAAAGACCTTACAAAATTGAGTATTTAAGATATTGGCTCTTTTTTGGGCATCTTGCTGTGGGTGCCCTCTCTCATCGTTCAGTGCGGCTACTCCTAAGTTTTCTTTATTTTTACTTTTCACATATCTCCAAAGTTTTTTACTGTTATCAGATGAATCACTTATCATCTCATGGATATAATTATTATGAGCTTTCCGGCATTCTTTCTGTGTCAATCTTTTAATTTCTAGATATTTGTTTTTCACTCGTTCGGAGTTGCACTGTTTCATTTTTTTGAACCATTTATATTTTTTCCGAACTAATCTTTTCGTTAAAGTATTTATCCAGGGTTGGTGAATTTTTGTGGATGACATTTTTGTTGGGACATTTTCCATGATCATGTTCAAATTTAACTTGATACAGTCCCAGAGTTTGTTTGCGTCAGTTTTTGAAGAGTGGTATTTCATGAAAAAAGTGCCAAAAGTTGCTGCCTCCCTTTTCAAATTATTTTCGTCTGTCTGATTCCATAGGTAAATCTGTCGCCTAATAGGTCTTTTCTTAAAGGGTTTCAGTTCTGAATCAATCTGGACTATGTCATGGTCCCCTAGTCCAGGAAGAATTTTGATCTCTCTTGTAAGGTTAGGGAAATTAGTAAAGAATAGGTCTAACAGTGCATCTCCTCGAGTGGTCTCTTTTACTGCTTGCTCTAGGCCTATATCCGCAGCACTGTCAAAAAATAGGTCATTTATTTCTCTTAAGTTTTGGCAACTCTTCACATTTCCTTCTTCCCAGTTTATATCAGGTAAATTGAAATCTCCTCCTATCCAGATGGTAGCCTTTTTGTTCTTTTGGTAGGCACTGAGAAGTTCATTACAAATGTTCTTACTAGTTTCCAAGTCACTACCAGGAGGTCGATAGACTGCACCCACAACAAGAGGAGGTTTACCCTGCACTCTAATCTTACAGAGAACAGTTTCTCCTGCTTCCTCACTAGGTATTTTTTCACTAACTAAGTTCTTCTTCACTGCTATCAAGGTTTTAGATCTCTGCAGGCGTGGTCATAATTTTTCCTTAATGAAAATGTTCTAACTAGATCTAGATCTAGCTCTAGATATATTATGTGCCAGTAAGATATAAGCTGACTGCCAGTTGAAATACCTGCAACGCTGAAGGAAGGTCTTCCGCCCGTCCGCGCCAGTCAAGAAAACACACTAAAGAGGGGACTTTTGAGCGGTTTAAAAAAAGTTTGGGTTTAGTATTGTATGGGACAAAGAAAGAAAGAAAGAAAGAAATAGAGTTGGTTTGAATGGGTGGTATTTGTTGTATGTATGTATCTTTGTTCTTTTTATCTTGCTTCCAATTCATCTCGATTTGTCTAAGTTAGAAACACCTGAAAGAGAACACATACATAGTAATCATAAATCATGATGAGACTGGGATCCGCACCCATACCCTTTCGCTCCTGAATCACATGTCTTAACCATTTCGCCACACAAGTGAGTTAACAGATTGCTGGTAAAAATTTACTTATACTCACAGTCAGTACCCTTGACCTAAATTACGGAAAGTTACCGACCTTGTTAATTTGCATAGTTTTAAAAATTATGAATCGGCTTAGCAGCGAAACAATCCGATTTCAGCTGCTCGGAGATTGCATGATCTGGGCTAATGATGGCCTACTTGAGTGAACGTCGATTGCCAATGGCTACCCCAGCCCCTTTTCGCCCGATTAGTCAATCTGACTACCGCCCATTGATACAATTACAAACTGACTAGACCCTCACGCCCCCAGGTCCATCTGACCATTCCATGTGTTGTGAGTTTAAATTCCTCAACACCATATTAGTAGAGGGAATTAGGAGCATGAAAACCCTGAATTGTGCAAATAAATGAAGAAAGCATGAAATTTCTACAATTGATGCAGCATGACTGGAGCTTCAAAATTTGCTATAGAACCACTCTGTGGTGTGCCTAGGAGCTGAGATATAAGCCTTCAAAGTTATGAAAATTATAACCTGGGTGAAAAAAGTCCCCCCAACACCGCACTAAAATGCGAGCAATTTGTTCTGTTCACCGTGTAACTTAATACCCATCTCCGGAGAGCGAATGAAAGGATTCACCGTGTCAGTGACGGGTCGGAGGTAATAAATTTTTGTATCTCACCTCCCAAATCGGGATGCGGCGGGAACTTTTCATTTCTTGTAAGCGGTGTTCCCTAAGTTTTGTTCTGTTTACAAGATGGAATAGTATGGATTATCCACAATTTTTGTGTATATTCCTATGGCGGAAAGTGATGTTCGCTTCTATCTTGGAATTATCGTAAATACATGTATTCGTTTCCATTTATTTTGAGCACAGTTGAAAGATGCGACCAAATAGCACTACGCTACGACGACGTCTTTAGATTTTTGGTTTTCTTATCACAACATTTCTTTATGGCATATAGAGGTAGCTTTCAGAAACCTCATGCTGGAGGCCAATAGTCCCGTTCTAACTAACTTCGATACTAGTGAAACAGCTGGAGATGAAATTTATGAGAATGTCCGCAGACTTGAAGCAATTGGAAGAATTCTGTGCCAGGGGTTCATTGACCAGTGGCTATGGCAGATACGCATCACCATGAATGATCCGCGAAGGAAGCATCACTATTTACTACTAATGCCATGTCTATGAAAGAAAAATCAACATGGGAAATGAAAAATAATATTCTGCAGACTTCCTTGCATTGATGTTTGGTAAAAAAGCTGTCGATGAATGCCATTTCAATTTATGGTCCGATGTTCTAGCTAATGCATCATTTTCTACCAATCTTCAAAAGGAAGCCGATAAAAAAAATGCTGCGGACTGCAGAAGCAGCCAAAGCCATGACAGAAACATCACTGACCGATTGATGGACACTACTGTTATGTTAAATACTTTCTGAGAAATTCTGGACAGCATTTGTATTTAAAAAAAACAACTTCAGGACCATCACAGTCCGTGTTATTGTTATCCGTCCATATCCCTGGTCCAGATAGCCGGGCAGAACAGCCAGTCACTTGTATTATAGCAGAGAGGAAGTGGTAGGACCACGGAAAATTGTTGATATGCATTAAGTAGACTGAAAAAATAGCAACTACTTGGAGGAAGGGGGAGAGAGAGGGAGGAAGCGAGGCCAGGCGAGGGGATGAGAGGTCACAGGGGGCCAGAGAGAAAGAGAGAGAGACATAAAGAGAAGGGGAAATAGACAGAAACAGACATAGACACGGAGAGCAGGGAAAAAAGACAGAGAGAAGAAAAAACAACAACAAAGAGACAGAGACACAGACGAGAAAGGGGGAAATGGCAGAGAGACAGAGATACAGAGAGAAGGGGGGAAAAGACAAGACTGAGAGACAGAGCAGGGGGAAAAGACACACAGTGGCAAAGGGAGAAAAGACAGAGACAGAGAGCAGAGGGAAAAGGCAGAGAGAGAGAGACAGAGGCACAGAGAAAATGGGAAAAAAGACAGAGAGAGACAGGCACAAAGAGTGAAGGGGGAAAAGCAGAGTCAGAGACACAGAGAGAAGGGGGAAAAGACAGGGAGAGAAGGAGACAGGGAGGGAAAAGGCATCCAGAGACGGAAAGAAAAAAAGACACATAGATAAAGAAAAAGACAGAGAGATGGGGAAAGAGACCGACAAAAAGAAAGAGAAAGACACACACATACATTACACATGTACACACAGATAGAGAGAAAGAGGCGAAGAGAGAGACACAGAGAGAGAGAGGGCAAGGATACAAGCAAAAACGACACACTTACAGAAGGTGAAGAGAATGGGAGAGACTAGGAGATAGAGAGAACGGGAGAGACCATGGAGAGATACCCCCCCCCCCCCCCCCACACATACAGATGAAGGAAGAGATAGAGCGAGAGGGAGAAGAAAACGTAGAAAGAGAAACACAAACAGTCACACAGACGGGGGAGAGAAAGGAAAAGACAAGGAGGGGTGGGGGGGCAGACAGAGGGAAACAAACAGAGAAAGAGACACAAAGAGAGGGAGACAGGAGGAGAATGAGGGAGACAGGGGGAGGGAGAAGGGAGACAAAAAAGATAGAGATGGAAAGGGGTGGGGGAGGGGGAGCAGAGAGACAAAAAGATGGACAGAGACGGAAAGGGGTGGGGTTGGGGAGAAACAGAAAGAGAAGGGGGAGGGTGAAAGAGAGAGAGTCGAAGAAACACACACACAGGCTGACCGAGATTAATGTGGGAGCAAATTAATTGATGCGTTTCGTTTTCAAAATGCAGTTCTTTTTCAAAATTTTTCAAAATCTTTACAGATTTACCAATCCTCTTTCATAATATCAATTTCTTTAAAGAAAACCTCGATTATTTAGGTTTTTGTGGCCCCGCGAAACAAACATATTCCTAACACAAAATACCAGTCTCAACGCTATTTCCGCAGTTATGGCCCCTGATTTTAATATACAGTGCACTCTCCCGATTACGACATCTCCGAATAACGACATTCTCCCGATAACGACATTGACCCCCGGTCCCGATTTTTTTACTATATGTTATTAGTAATAAAACTCTCTAAATAGCGACATACTTTTTAGACCACTCTCCGGATAACGACATTGAGTTAGCAATAATCGGCTGTGACTTTGCTAGATACAAAAATAAAAATAGCTAAAATATTGTTTCCGGTCAGTTTCATTTCATTCTCTGAGCCAATAAAAACACTTCTTTTCCGACCAATGAAATGTCCTACCAGAGGCACCTCATAGCCAATGAGATCGCTTTGTTATCGGCCAATGAGATCGCTTTGTTATCGGCCAATGAAAACACACCTGTGTCTATTGTCGTCGGAACAAAAAGGGTGACGCGCATTAAATGAGTCAGTCATCACATCGCTGACCGCTGAATCGATTGTATTCACCCGAGAACAATAACGCACCCCAAGATGTCGACAGCTGCTGTTAAAAAAAGAAAGATACTGACAATAGATGCCAAGCTGCAAATTCTGGCTGATGTGGACACAAAGACATTAACAAAACAACACACACAACACACACACACACTTCGTGTATTTTACATGTTTGGAAAGTCCGATCACTGATCACCCACTATGGTTGGTACGTTACATTCTAAGGGTCTAACCACACCCCTTTTTCCGCCATCTTGAAAATCTCCGAATAACGACATGTTCCCGATAACGACATGCACCTCTGGTCCCGAGCCATGTCGTTATCGGGAGAGTGCACTGTAGTTTATAGGGAAATATTTAGGGTCCTCAAAATCATATTTCGGTAAATTTGCCAGAGTGGTTCTATAGCAACATTTGTTCCTGGTGGCTTTAGCATCGTCTGTGCCAAATTGGTACTTTCTTCATTAATTTGCACAATTATATCCTAATTCCCCCTACTATATCAAGTTTTGTTTCAGCAAACCTTCGCCAGTCGCGCTTTTGGTAAATTCTGTGATCGTGACCTCTCCCCAGCAAGTTTCAAAATGGCAGCTGTTTTTGGATTTTGTCTCACTTCAGACTTTCTTCTGGGATTGTACTGTTTTTCTTGGCCAGTGTGTTACAAATGTTATTGTGAATATGAAATGATAATTGGTCATAAGGTCTGGAACAATGTGTAACCGTGAGCTTTACTTAAAAGCGGTAAAAATTATGGCGCGGACGGGCGGAAGACCTCCCAAGCTGAAAAAATCAACACTCCCTCCTCCCCCACCCATTGATCTGTCACTGTCAGTCTCAGTTTAGGTCTTCATTCATTGTTCTGACATTGTGTTCACAATTTGGCCAATTGTAGAAATGTACATTGTTGTAAAGCAGATCTAGTTTAATTCTTCATAAACTGATACCCTCTTGGTAAAGTAGTGGAGACTTAGCCTATGATCAGACAACCATATATTATGTACATGAACTGTGAGTCCATTCCGCCATTAGTTTTATGTTATTTTCTTTATGGTGTCCCTGTTTCATCTCTATCCATTCCGGGCACCTCTTATTTCCGTTTGATATCGTCCTGGCCCTTGCCTCTTCCCAGTGCAGAAGTGTCTCATGTGTTATGCATCAGCCAAAATCATGTTATGATTTTAAAACCAAAAAATATGGCCTATTACTAGAATAGTTCTTAAGTTATATAGTTAGTAGTTTATTAATTAGGCTACTTCTGGAGGGCAATTTAAGAATGGCAGTAGGTAAGTACCGCTGTCTTGCCAGCAGTTTAGAGATATAGATAACTAGATGACCTACCGGGCATTGCCCGGAATAAACAACCATGTTCTCCCTCCCCCCTCTCTCTCATATAATAAAAGTAATATAAACTACAGTCCAGCTTCAGAACTCATGCGCACCAGAACACTACGCACCAAACTGAACGCTTGACACGGTTACTTTTTTATGACACGCACGGTACTATAATAAATTACGAAACAAACATGGAAAAAAATAAGATGTTACATAGCAATAAACATTGTTATTTTTTTAAAATACATGCTTGAAGTAAACAACTTTTAATTACAGCCATCATCTTCCTTGTCACAATTGCCACCTTCCTGCCAAATTTAAGGCCTGAATAGTGTATAGTTTGGTCAGTTAGTCATGCCAAAGGTTGCAAGTTACTGAAATATATAATAGATATATACACATAGGTCCTGGTTAATTAATCTAGAGAATCCTGCCATATTTGGTCACAAAGGCATCCTTCAGAGTAAATTGTAACAAGCTGTTTCCCAGCACATATTGTACCTACTGTAAAAAATTTAATAAGATGTAGAAATCTGGCCAAACCTCGTTCCGTAATTGTGGTGGTTTTTAACTTTATGGTTACAAATTCAAATATATTGTATTACTATTACCATGATAGAAATGTGCAAACTGCAAAGTATGGAAATGAAATAAATGGATGACTTAAAGACTATGGAAAACTTTCCTGAAGTGGTAGAGCTTTTTCCTAAAATTAGAGGGTAGATTTCAGTAATATCAATCTGATCTTTATGCCAAATCTAAGAACCATGTTAATGTTATGATTTGTGTTATTTTATTTAGGATTTGGATCGTTTGGATCAGGAGCACCGAGTCAACTTTCAGTTCCTCAAGAAGAAAGTCATCAGCACAGAGTGAGTACATTTATAAGGCCTTTCCTTATAATTATTACCCCAAAATTACAGTTTTCACTTGTTTATTGGGGCCATTTTATGGCTTAGTTTTATTACATGGAATTTGTTGATTTTAGCACCCCAGCAGAAATTTACACGTGTATTTCAATAATTCTTTAGTCCACAAGAAAAACTATGTGATTCTACCTTTCGTAAGTCCAAAAACCTGACTCATCAAGTTTCCAGCTGCACCTGTAAATTATGATGGAGCCCCATTCTGCCATCTCTTCTGGACACATTGAAGAAATAGAAGGGGATGGATGCTGGCTTCAAATGTTGATGAAATTTCATGCAAGAGAATAGGAAATAAGACCTATGGCTTTGAAACTTGGAATGTTTTAAATATTAATGGAGCGTTGCTGGTAATAAATTAAAGTTAATTCTCAAAAATATTATCCAAATAATTTTCAGTAATACTTATTATTTAGGGAAATTCAGTTCAATTTTATTTGTCAGTTGCAACAGTTGTGTTGCTGTGTGATCCCAATGTCTTTGTTTTGATGAGACCTTTTTACTGTAGACTTTGATTTTGTCTGACATGCATGTTGATTTATCTTCAGTTAGATAGATGCAAAGAATGATGTATAAACAACCACACACGTGATTACCACCATCAGATAGAGGTACCCTTTTGTTCTGAAACTACTTATTTCTACTTGTTTTTCCACAGCATGCTTATTCGGAGATTCAAAGCTAAGACAGATGATATCCTTTTGTTCTGTATTTTTTTTCATTCCAGTTTTTGTCTCATTATCAATAGTCCAGCCCCATATATAAATATTGATGTTGGTGAAATTTGTAATTAATAAATGTTATATTTATGTTGATTTGCTTGGATTGGCCAGGCTACTGATCAATTCCTTTCAAATGATGTTATGTGTACAAATTACGTGATTAGAAAAAATTTGATGTTTGGAATTTTGCTGGAAAGCAAGCTGTTTTGTAATTGTCTCTCATCATCTGATTTCTTTAACTACTTTTGGAACTCAAGTCTTGCCTTTGTCATTAGAATCAGCATGGAGATTAAATCACACACATTTCATGACTCATTCGGGTATATCATTTGTAACATTGGAGATGTTCATGTATTGATTGTTTTCATAAGTGGGTCCTTAGGATCAAAAGGTCAGAGTATAACAGTGACAGGTACACAAGTGTCTAAGTTAATCCAAGTGCTTGACATGCAATCCAGGTTTCCTGTAATGTTAAAAGACATGAAAATAAACAAGTTGTGATATTTTAACTTACCAGATGGAAGACCAGTGAGCTGATTGGGATGTTCTGTGAAATTTTGTCTTCTTTACTAATGCAGTTCTAAAGAGTGTTCAGGTTTGGAGTGAGTGGAGGGGAAGATTTTCATGTTGTGCCAGGTAATTAATGGTTTTGTCGCGTGTGACATTGGTAATTTTTCTTATGGTTTTTAGTTTTTCTTAACTCTCTTTACAATCTGAAGTCCAAGGGAAAACCATAATAGATCTGAAGCAAAGGCTGGAACAGGTAACAAGGTGAGTGTTATCAGTCAGACTAATATCATCATTGCTGAATTTGTAGTCACTGGGAACTGTTTGCTTCAGTGGACACAGGAAGGCTTATTATATATTAAAAATAAAATACACACATGTACACATGCAAGTGAGACAGAGATGTAGGCACAGATATGCTGGATATTAATTCTGGTAATCAAATTAATTGAAGCAAGTTTATTTGTCGGAACAGAATTAATAGGGAAAATACAGTATAAAATAGTAATATGTTTTGGGATCGCCTATAATCAGGATGACTCGATCTATGACAAGTTCAATAAGTTGATCTCACTCTATTCATCAGTGGGCACTGGAGCCTATGATAAAGTTAAGGTTCGATCCTAGCAGACTTGCACCATGGCTTACTTCAAGATGAAAGTTTATTTTCATTGCCTGTTAAGTGTTATGTAAGTCATGCACATTTTGTGATTTTGCTCATTATTGGAAAGTATCCATTTAATTACTCATATGATAGCATTTTTTTTTTTTGTAGATCAAATTCTGGGACAACTGACATAGTGTCATCTTTATTTTTCTTGTTCTTCTCACATCAGGGACTCAGATATTCTTTCAGAGCAGCTAAAATCCGCTATGGAAAATTTGAAGCCTTTGCGAGAGGTATGTCATTTTTATTCCATTTCTGTTGCTTAAATAATTAAACTTGATCAGCATGCTTCTGATGTTTTCAGTGGGTCTCTACCATAGTCATATTCAAAATAAATGGTATCAGGTTTTTCCAAATTTCTTTATGAAAAGCATCAACAGATCATAATTGATTTTTGCACATGTTTATCATCCCATGCTGTAGCTGAAACATATTTTCCATTAAATTTTGTCCACAGACGTTAATATGGTGATATTTTAGGCTAGTTGGCGTTTGGGTAAAGCTCATCTTTTCTCCAACAGTTGTCATGAGCTCAGGACATGGAAATCAGCTGGCTGTTAGACTTGGAAATTTAGTATGGTGGAAATTATTTATGTCACGTGGGAAGCTGAAGTCTTCATTTTCAATTTTTTGGGGAAAAGCGAACCAACACAAGACAATATCTTATTTAGAAAGGGAAATCATTGTGTATCATTTGTAATGCAGGATTAGTGTCCCATTTCTTCATTTCATTATAACATGTTGGATTTCATATTATTTGCATCTGTGATGCCTTCATTAAAAAAATATGGTAATTGCTGTTTGTTTTACACTAAGGGCATGAAATCTTACAAATTTCTTTAAACAGAAAAATGAACATTTGAAGTCTGAGCTGCACCTGAAGGCTGATCAGGTGGGCAAGTTGAAGGACAGATTACATGCAGAGGAGGTAGGTTTGAAACAAAGCAAGAAACAGAACCTGGAATGAATTCACCAATTCAAATCAAATTAGTTGATTGTGTAGCTTGGTCAAACTGTTACCATGTACTTTGATACAGGTTTTGTACTGCCAGCAAAATTTGTTTTGTTAAAACTAATCCCTACATCTTGTGGAAACTGAAAGAGTCTGCCACTGTTTAGTGACTTGTTGACTGTATCACATGTCTTCAGTTGTATCCCAAAGTTTGGAGGTCTTCTGAAACTTGCAGTGTGCAGGAGTTGTGAGAGAAGAATGGTGGTAATTGGTAAATACTGTAAATACTTGTGTTTATATGATGTGTACCCAGGGATGCAGATCATTTTTCATTTTTGAGGGTGTTTATCTGAAATGTGCATTCTCTAATTCTTCATGCGTGGATATCATTTTCATGAAATTGTCTGCAGGCTTTTAGAGCACAGCGAAATGCTTTGGATGAGCACAATAGGAGCCTGGAGACTGATATTATCACGCTGAAACGGCAAAACAACACTTTGAACAGCAAGTAAGTCACTTTAATTGCTTGGTATTATTGTGTGCGTAAAATATTGCGTGTGACTGATATCACTGTCAGCATGAAATGTGTTGTAAATTAACATAGCCTGTCTTAACCCTTGTCCTGTGGGATGCCACTATATTGGCCTCCTTGTGCAACATGCGAGGCCAATATTGTGGCCTACATATGATATTGCAAACCGAGTCCTACGGGAGGCCAATATATACAGGGTGATTAAAAAAGAATGAACCGATTTTATGACGCAATATTTTAATAAGGAAAAGCAATAGAAAAGTCAAGGTAAGTCACAAGTATTGTACTTACAATCAACTTTTATTTCCTATCTTACAAGTGTTCAATGTGGCCACCACCAGCAGCACGGGCAACATCAATGCGATAAGAGAATTCATCCCAGGCACGTTTCAGCATATCATGGTCCACTGAGTTGATCGCTGTTGTTATTCGATGGTTAAGGTCATCGAGGTTAGTGGGTGGCGGAGGAATATAAATGTGATCTTATATCCCTACAAGAAAAAGACACACACGGTGAGGTCTGGGGATCTGGCAGGCCAAGCACAGAGAACAAGGTCTAGGGCCCCTTTCTGACCAATCCATCGGTGGGGCACTTTGTCATTCAAAGAAGGTTGAACCATGAGATGCCCATAGGGCGATGCTCCATCTTGTTGAAAAATAAAGTCGTGCGAATCTGCTTGCAGTGATGTGAAGAGCCAATTTTGGAGCATATCGAGATAGGTTTGTCCTGTAACGGAATTGCCTTCAAAGAAAAAAGGGACCAAAAACCTTGTCCTGAGACACAGCACAGATGATGTTCACCTTAGGGGAATCTCTGTTATGTTCAACTGTTTCATTTGGGTGCTCTGTTCCCCAAATGCGCACAGTGTGACGATTGACTGTGCCGCTCAAGTGAAAAGTCGCCTCATCACTAAAAAATTAAACGTGAAATGAAGTTTACATCTTCCAGCATCGACTCGCAAAATTCCATCCGCTTCCTCTTGTTGTCATTGGTAAGTGCCTGAACGAGGCATAATCTGGATGGTTTCAAAAGTAGACGTCTCCTTAGAACTAGCAATTAAACTATCCTTGGTGCAATTTAATTGTGGTTTTATGAGTTATACGAAGTATGAAGGATTGAAACGAGAGAGAGGGCGCATGCGCCGTCAGTCAACCTTGAACGTGTAAATGGCCACGAATGAAACAAAATAAAGGAGGGACAGGGTGGGCGTTTCAATCCTTCATACTTCGTATAACTCATAAAACCACAATTAAACTGCACCAAGGATAGTTTAATTGCTAGTTTTACTTCGTTACACTCCGTATTCCGGACCAAAACGAGAGCTTGAAAGCAGTGGCCATTTACCACCCTGTCGTCCCAAAGCAAGCAGTTGTTTTACCTTAATCTTGCTGGAGGCCTGCTATAGCCTTAGGAATGTCCCCAGTATTTCTGTCCAAAGGTTTCTTATAATATGTGGCGAAGGTTGATTCACTCCGCCATCCAACAGATGCCAATATTGTTCCCAGAGATACATTTCTCTGACTAGCGAGGCTGGTTGTAGCACTTCTGAGTGAGCGGGGCTTAAATTTGTCCATGTTTACTCCCGCTCCTGTCATTACCCATCGAATCCAACGACTGAGGGTATCACGGGTAATAGGTTTGTGTGGAGTATTGTAGCTTAATAGTAATTGATGTGTACCTCGACGTAGGGTTGAAGTGCGATTTAGGTACGCTTTTAAATATGTGACAATGCAAAGTCTTTTATCAGTGAAACTGGGCAATACAATCTCTGGATCATGTTTTCTCTGTTTTGACGTTTTTGTCAGCTCCCCAATGAGAATTCTGACTTCATCATCAGAAACCCAAATATTCTTGATGTTTAAATTCACAATAGTATGTCCCCTTCGGGCAGAAAGCAATAACAATAATGTTGCAACTTTCATTGTCAGCAGTTTCAAAGATATTGTCCTGGGTGGATCCCACTCTTTTAGTAGGTTCAACACTAGTTCAGGGTTCCAAGTAACAGCATATTTTGGCAAGGAAGGTCGACTATGGAACACTCCCTTCATAAATCGTTTTATCAAAATATGATAGTAACCATCATGTCCCTTAAAATTTAGGGATGCTATGGCACTCCTGGCACAGTTTATAGAGCTATATCCTAAATTCTTTTCATATAATTGGGTCAAGAACGACAACACATTGCCTACGTTTGGGTCACATGGATTTTCCTGTTTTGTACCACAAAATTCAATCCATTGTCTTGCATATGTTTCATATTGTTTAACTGTTCCCAATCTCCAGGATGATAAGATGATATTGATAGCTTTTTCCGAAATGCCATGCTTTTGTAAGTTTTCCCTGATAGCCTGCATGCCACTAGATTTAGTTTGTTGATCAAGGGATGCACTCTCTTGTTGTCTGTAGGATGAATCAGCATTTCTTCTGGTGAGGCAAATGCACAGGATTTGTCACCAGAAGTCGTCCCAGGTTTGGGAACCATACTTGTGTCTTCCAGAAAGGCACAATTATGCACATTTCTGCTTCTTCTTTTTCTATTTTCTGAAGAACTGCTGGAATAATACTTAAAGGGGGGAAAACAGTATGCATAAACATTACTCCAGTTTAAATGAAATGCATTAATGAACATGGAATCTGGATCTGGCTTCCATGATACATATGGTTTGAACTGATAGTTCAAACGAGATGCAAATAAATCCACATCAAAAGTTCCAAATTTATATGCAATCATTTCAAAAACACTCGGATTTAGTTTCCATTCTAGCTCTGCCTTGTGATTTCTGGATAAACCATCAGCTAAAATATTCTCTACACCTGGAATATGTGAAGCAGTGATGTGATTTTTACGTTCCATACAAGTGATCCAAATTTCTCGAGTAATATTATTTAGTGAACTTTTGCAGCTGCCCATTCTGTTCAAGCATGAAACGGCAGTGCTGTTGTCTGAAAAAATTTGAATGCATGCATTCTTCATTTGTTTACAGAAACATTGCACTCCAATTTTAATAGCTAGTAGCTCCAAAGCATTAATGTGAAGTGTTTTCTCTTCTTCACTCCATAACCCCTCAGTCTTTTGTCCATGGCAAGTCACCCCGTATCCGCTCAAACTAGCATCTGAATATATTTCCATTGAGAATTCTCCAACATGTATTGGTCTAGGGTATTTGTCCACATTGCATATCCACCGTTGTAAGTCTGTTCTAGCATTTTCTGTCAAGTCTATTTTTGCTTCATAATTTCCTTTGTTAATTTTGAGTCCCAGATTCCTTAAAATTTCAAGTCTTTTAAAATATATGGGAGAATACATGTTCCCCGCTGTCATTGCTACTAGTTTCCCAATGACCTGAGCTAATTATCTGATGGTGACAGATGTTTTGGTTATTAGAGAGGCACATAGGCTCTTAATATTCTCCGTTTTCCTTTTTGTAGGCTTCACCATCATCTCTTTTGAGTCAATCTTAAAGCCGAAAAACTCAATTGTTTGGGTAGGCGTAAAAACTGACTTGTTCTGATGTATCGTAAACCCTAGATTATCAAAAAGGGTCACAGAGTCACGAATATTTTCTTCACACTCCTCTTCAGTATCACCTTGCAGAAAAATATCATCCATGTACCCCACATTCATGTGGCCCTTTGATCGCAAGAATGACAAGGGCGGTTTTAACAGTTTTGAGAATATTCTAGGCGATTCCCTATACCCCTGAGGTAATGCACAAAATTCATAAAGTCTCCCTTCAAATCTGAATTGAAAAAAGCGTCGAGAATTTGGGTTTATTGAAACTGAAAAATACCCATCCTTAAAATCTAGCTTTGCGAAAAAAGAGTTTTTCTTAACTAATTTTATCGCACTATGAAGGGTATCCATTTTGAAATGTTGTTTCTCAATCAGTGTATTAAAATTTTTAAGGTTGAGAATCAAACGCTTTGAACCGTCTGGTTTAGGCCGCAGAAAAAAATTAGATATGACCGAGGGTTCACTCCTTTCATCTTGTACCACAGCAATAATCTTCTTTCTTAAAAATTCTATTATTTCTATTCGTACCAGCCTTTTCTCTTCATCTGAGAAGTTTAGTTCACCTTTTGGCAAGGGAAGATCATGTACATCAATGTCCATTGGCACACTAACTCCTTTCACAAAGCCTATAATGTTTCTATCTGAAGTGAGTGCTTTCCAAAATTCTCAACAAAATCTTATTTTGCCACTTTCAAAATTCTCAACTGTATTTGCCAAGTTAAATCCAATGCTTACTTTATTTACATCTTTTTCCTTGACACACAAAGGCTCTCGACCTAGAATTGTTTCCTCTCTCTGTTCATCCACGCAGCTGACTTCGCTGACCGTGACCCCTTGAACCCTGAGCTCCGGGGCTGGAATATTTGCTGACTTTTCACTGGTTGTTCCCTCTGCTGCCACTGGGGATGAAAGGGGCCGCTGGCGCGACCCCGCCGAGCGTTTTTTGTCTGTGTAGACGACAGCCGGTTTGTCAGACGCGAAGACTCACTAAGGTCCTTGATGCGTTGAGATAAGTTCTCTCCGAATAAAAATTCAGTCGATGGCCCTGTCGTCGACACATCCATGGCCTTTGAACACAAGGGTCTAAACTGTTCAGCTAAACCTGTTTTCATACCGTCTTTCCTAATTGCGTTTATGTCCGCATAACATGCAGACGATAGGCGTAAAATATCCATTGCAGTTTTTTCTGTTGCTTTTATATCAAGCCTTTTGTTGTCAACTCTGGCTTGTCTCAATATATTAACTAGTTGCACAGCTGCTGTAAGGCTTTTGACCACTAAATTCTGGGTCCTTTGTAAGCGAAGATCTCGACTCTTTTTGATTTCTAGATAACCGTCTCCAAATTTCCACATTTGTTTTTGGTACTCTCAAGTTCTTACAATTTTCTGGCCTGTTATACCTTTTGCATGTTTCGGCAACCATCTCCTCAGTTGGGCTATGACAAAGGCCTGAATTCACAGCAGTTGCTAGCTTCTCTTCAACCTTTCCACTGTAATTGTCTTTGTCCCCATAAAAGTCGAGAAGATCAGATAAACTGTCTTCATCGCTAGAGACAGTAGACCTAGCATCAAAGCTGATGGAATCTGTCTCACTTATAATATCAAATTCATCATGTTTGGGCTTTTTTGACGATGACTGAGGGGAAAGAACGGTTTTTGATTTCCGTTTGCCGAGTTAGATCTCGACCTAGATCTAGATCTTGAGCTAGACCTTGACCTATGTCTTGTCAGAGAGATGCTAAGCCTCTGATCATATCTAGATCTAGTCTGACATGAGGTTCTAGATTTAGATCTAGATCTATCTATTGTTCTTGACTTCGAACGGGACCTGTCCCTTGATTTCTCCATCAGGAGTGAAACCTGATTTTGTATGTTACTGATGGCCGACATCATTTCTTTTATTTGGCTGTTTTGGTGGTCATTTTTGCCGACTTTTCCTTTAGAATTAGATCTAGAGCTAGATCTAGATCTAGATCTATTGGTCCCATGAAGTGTTATCTGAGGAAACATATCCTTCATGGTACATTGTTTTGATTTAGTTGCAAGAGGTGGGGTGTCCATATCGTTAGATCTAGATCTGTGTCTACTTGGGGAATGTGACCAACTTCGGCCCGTCACCCTCGCTGCCTCGGCCATGATAGCGCTATCGATAGTAGGCCTAGTAGTTTGACCTTGGCCCTCCGTGAGGCTTCCCCGGGCTCGTTTCTCACGATTAAGGGTCGAGACAGAGTGAACTCACATTTCGTACAACTTCACACTGCTTCCTCATCGGTTGCACAAAAACTCTATAAAACCGTTGTAAGCGAGCGGAGTGCAGCATACAAACAACCGTTTGAAAGTTCATGGTGTCTCCTCATCTTCCACACACGGGCGGATCGTGATTACATTTTTACCGCTGCACTAAATTTCGTCCTCGGTTCATCCGGGAAGGATGACGCAATGACGACCGGGGGAGGGGGGGGGGCGTGGTCGGTCGACACATGTGTTGTTCTTTTGAAATTCAGTGTGATACCACTGAGGGTGTATTGTTCCTGAAAATCAACATGGATGAAGCATTAATTGCGGCTATAGAAAAGCGTCAAGCTTTATATGACAAAACATCCAATGAATATTCCAACCGAATATTCGTTCAAAAGCAGTGGACAGAAAGCACTCTGGAACTTGGACAAGAAGGTATGTTTAATAAAATTCAAATGACTTTAATGGCGTGTCTGTATTTGAGCCAATACATCACCATGAGTCTCAAACAAGAAACACCGACAACTGTTGACGGCATCTTGAATGCAAATGAGCCGTGTCAGATACGAGTCTCGAGACGGACCAGTGAGAACGGCTTGTGAACTCACTCTGCTTGAGATTTCACATCACATTCGTTTCACGGTTCAACCACATAAAATGTGGAAGTAGTGTGAATTGTGGGTGTGGGTCTACTCTGTTTCGACCTTTACGAGAGAAATCCGTGCCTCTCGGAGTTTTCAGGTACACTGTAACTACACAAATTAAATTTTCCACAATACTTATCTGAATGAGTCCTATTGAAAGCACAATCACACTAAAAACACAAATTATAATCCTGGAATTTGAAAACCACGCATTGGTTCCTGACAAGCAGCGTCTCGATGACTGACGGCGCATGCGCTCTCTCTCTCGTTTCGGTCCGGAATACGGAGTGTAACGAAGTAAAACACTCCAGATAGTGGGTTGAGGGATTGCAAGCTCACGGCTAGCTCGATATGTGGACTTCCGTGGGCTCCCCTCAAACGCAGCACTAATCCTCACCACTTGTTCCTCTTTGCTTTACACAGACATCCTCTCTCTTGAAACTGTTTAAACCACCGTTGAATGTTCTTAGGAGAGGGCGGATCAATGTCGAATCGCCTTCGAAAAGCACGCTGCACCGTGACAACTGAATTTGTTTTCGCGAACTCCAAAACACAGAACGCCTTTTGCTGAGGACTCACCATTCTGAGGGTAAACAAGCAACTGAACGTTGCTGGAAGAACGACTTGACAACAGCACCCCCTGTGACAGATATTCAAAAGTTAGATAACTCCTCTTTTAAATGGTTGCTGACTCATTCCATAATGATGCTTGAGAACTGAAGCAGTGCGTCATAAAATCGGTTCATTCTTTTTTAATCAGCCTGTATTGTATAGCAATGCTGCTCCGTGTGTTTTGCACGGTGTTCCTGAGCGTCACTTTTAGTTCACGCATGACTGACTCTCTGGGTGCACCTGGAAGCAGTGGTCACCGCGGTAATTTGCTTCGTCACGGTCTGTGGTTAAGACCCATGTCAGGATCATTTTACTGAGTTTAAATAACTCCCCATTATCTGATAATTTCTTACCTCAATGTTATACTTGGATAAAAATTCGCAAAATGAAAGAACTTGCCTCTACATCATGCATGCAAATTCAAACATTGTAGCTCCCACAGGAACAAAACTAGAGAGGTCAAAAGTCAGACAATTTTCAGATTTTCAGCTTTTAGTTAGTCTTTTGTTTGAAGATGAATTAATTAAATCTCTAACGTTAGTATGCTCTGTAACTTCGTTAGTGAAGTCTAGAAAGATACATAAAACAGCTTACCAAGTCTGATCTTCTCTTCAGTTTTTTTATGCCAAGTTATTACAAACTTCATGACATGATCTGCTCCAAATTTGTCTCTGCATACCAAATCGCCTATCAGAATTCCAGCAGAAGATGATCGGTAATGTCATTCACATGTTTCATGCAGCATTTGCCTTGCCACAACATTGACAGATTCATTTAAGGCCCGAACTAAACAGAATAAGCCAAGCTGTACCATGGCGCCTTTAGGGAAATGACAAATACTGAATTAGAGGAACTGTTTACACTGGTAACAAGTTGTCAGAAAGGCATGGCAAGGGGACGGGTGAGCTGGATCGCACTGCCTTATGTCTTCATGCACTCCTGTCAAGGCGGCTGGAGCGGAATTGATCATTTTTCTGTGCGTATACGAAAGTCTGCTCTCCGTTAACACACTGTACTTGTACTGTGTTCTACCACTTCTTTATCGAGTTGATTTAGGATGTGATTGCTAATTATCAACAATGAGTGCTAGTGAAACTCAGTCAATACTTTTTTTTAGAAGAAGATAATTCAGGCTCAGAAGACACTAATACCTCGCTGATCAGATTTGTAAGAAAAAGAGCCTACTCATACAGCATACGTGACAAGAGATACAGTGACAGAAAGAAAGAAAGAACGTGGACTCAGTATCAGAACTGGGACTGACAAAAAATATTGTTTCCCTGTAGTTTAACGAAGAGCAATAAATCTTGTCCTCTGTGAGGGAAAGCAGTTCTGAATGATGCTAGGGTCATTCTTGCATCGGACAGTATATATACAGGTATATACCGTCATATGACAAACGGTATGGTACAGCTTGGCTCATCCCATGTAATTAAGGCCTAAAAGAGTCATGTGCCCCTCTAATGTATATTCCTTAATTAAAAACGGCAATAAGTTAATTGTCAAACTTTAACTTGATGAGTAAACATTCACAGGCAGAGGTGAAGATATCGGCCAGTAAAATCAGTGCCTGGCATCTGACTGGTAATTGAAGAGAGAATGAGAGATTTACCATGAAATCTAGATACAGGCCAAAAAATAATCCTAGATTAAAATATTAAATCCATCGTTTGAGAGCTGAGATGTGAATTTTTAAATTAATTTTTTACACTGAAAAAGAGCTCGAACTAAAAAATGGACACACCGTCCTTAACGGATCACAGCTAGGAAAGTATTGATCACAGAGAAACAGGGTTGTCAGTAATATGAAGAGTGTATAGTGAAGATAGAATGCAAAATAGAAATGAAACATATTTTGTATGAACAGTGGGATTTATAGCGTTGAAATTGAGTGCAAATGAGCAAACGAAATTCGACCTCCACCGCCAAGTGCGACTGCTACTGATGGTGGTATCCCCCATATATTATTTGCTTATATTTAAACGGCCATTACGGGCTTGGGCTGAATGGACATATCTGGCTAATAACATCGTGTAAAATTGGTCCACGGTGGATTCGGGAACGCTCAGGTACCCGCCTAGTCACGATTTACGAGTTCAAGTGCAATTAGAGCACCGAGAAACTAAAAATCCGGTTTTGAGTCCAATTAGGACGCCATGTTTGTTTATTTGGTTGCTGTGACTATCGTTTTTTTCATGTTTTTTTTTTCCACATTATTTTTCACTTGTTTATCTATCCTGTCACTCCTACTATGTCTAACAGAATGATATCGTCCGATTACGGTTATTATGATGCAAGATCATAGATGCTATTCGTAACTATTCACCATACTCATGTAATAGTACTATGGTCTGAAGTTCAAACCGGGGAAAATCATGGGGGAAACTTTTACTTTGATTCTGGTTGTCGTCTACATGTGAAGTGAGAAGAAAGGGGAGGGGCCATCTGCGTATTTGAGAAACCGTTCCATGTCTGTAATAATGAATTTCGATGTAATAGTAGGGCATGCTGCATAAAGGTATCTGTCGGTAGGTTTTTCATCAGGGAAAACTGGGAGAAAATGACAGAATTTGTAGTTGGTCGTTGTCTTTATTTGATGTGGTAATTATTGTGTTGCTTTGATTAAACTGCTTTTCAGTACTTGTATGTACTCTATGAGCTTGGAAATGAAATCTCTTGCTAATAGTATGCTAAGAAAACTAACATCATAGTACATGGAACCTTGACATAGTTCAGGCAGGAGAAGGCAATGTCACGATACATGTGGTTAATAAATTAAGTATCTGGCTTAAAAAAATAATTTGTTCACCTGAATGGCGTGACTGAGGGACAAAAAAAAGCACACAGCTCTTGGGAAAAGAATAAAGCGTGTGTTAAACAGCATGTAAATGCAGAAAATTCCTGATTATGGGCCTCCTGTTTAACAATAGAACTTACTGCATCTCATCACAAGTACTTTACCCGACCCAGACTTACTTATTTTACTTTTCCGATCCAGGAGTACTTTACCCAAATATCATAAGGGTCCGCGGGTCCCTTGTGATTTATCCATCACTATTGTTCTTATTGCGTCATAAAGTAAACATAATACACGTGTTCAAAAGGACCTGATTGACCCAACTGCCCAGGTTATCGGCAACACGTGAACAATTGGCTGACTGGCCACTGGCTCTCCCTGCGGTGGGCGTTACGTGGATGAGTTCACTCAATGGGGGAAGAGGGTTAATAGTTGCTTTTCTGCTTTTCTCATGTCATTTTCCTGGCACTACATGACAGTTCTTTTGGTATGCCACATTTGTCAGTTCATCGTATTTCTTTACTATTATATAAATCTTGGAGTGTTAGTACATAATATCCAGGTATAACATTTATTATTGTAGCAGGTGGGGTCACAGCCAAGTAGTAAGTGAGTTAGTTGTTAACTCAGCATTGTGTATGAAGTCAGTCTGCATATTACAATTGTTACTTAAGTCTACATTCGTGCCTGTGAATTTTGACTTGACTTGAGGATGACATGAGTACTGTGCACTTGATTTCCAATGTCAAATTTGTTTTTAGGCAGCCGTCTCGTAGACAGACACAGTTTGATGTTCATGCACTTCGGTTTAGTTTTATTGAACATTAAAAAAAAAAATTTAATGTGTTTACCAGATTGCTGTATGTAGTATCTGAAATATATATTGCACGCAAATAATAAAATAAGTAAATTAGACCAAATAAACATTACATTACATTCAAAGACGATGGTTCAACATATTTTTTGTCTGTCAATTGTAGTTCGTTATTTGGTTCAGCATGCATGATTCAAATCAAAGGAAATCTTCTGAGTTATTCGTGCTGTTTGAACAGTGATCCAAATAATGCCCACCTCTAATGCCCTTGTCCACAATGACAATGAAGAAAAATGCAGAAAAAATTTGTCCCATCTTATATTGTAATATATGGTTGTTTTGGCTGCCATTTTGTGGCCAATCAGCACCATTCAGGCAGCTCACCAGGGACAGGTATAGATTTATATTGGTATGGTC
The DNA here is from genome assembly GCA_963931925.1 of Onchidella celtica. Lineage (NCBI taxonomy): Eukaryota > Metazoa > Mollusca > Gastropoda > Systellommatophora > Onchidiidae > Onchidella > Onchidella celtica. Next base: position 32,835,181 of record OZ007580.1, on the reverse strand, counting down.
AAATCAGATGACTAATGACTTCATGTTAATTGATCAGACTGGAAATGAACATTTGGTCCAGAGTGCAGAAGTAAATGTTAGGGTAGACTGACAGATCTAAAATATGTAATATCAGGCTCTTGTCTCCAAACTTAGATTTATTAACCGAAATTCATTAGTTATCTGTGCACAGATGTTTTCGTAGTTCTTGCCGCCTAAAAAAGCTTGTTTGCCTCATACTTAAAGTGTGATGCAGACAGTGGGCTAGGGGCTTTCCTTACACCCCAAGACAGTGATACTGTTGAGTGTGCTGAGTTTTTAGAAATGGTTCCCATTTCTTTTCCAATCTTCTATGCTCCTATCATTCTTACTCCTACTGTAGTCCATGAATATGTCCCACCCGATATCATGTTTGTCATTGCCTTTAATATTCACTTACCATTATTTTCCATTCAGCGAGTCATCAGTTAAGTTTTTTGATGTGTCTTTTTTATAACTAAATTGTGCCATTACTACTTTTTTTTACAGAAATCAGACTTTGGAGTCCCAGTGTAAGGAACTGGAACGTAAGTAGAACAGTGACTTCTTGGTATTGTTAAACCAAAGTATTCCTTATGCTTTCTCTTACCTACACAGTCCAAACAAATCAGTGACAAAATGTCAGTTCAATGATTTATTTTTCCTAGTAATGCACACTTCTGTTTTTGTTACATAGAAGTTCTTGTTGCACTGACTGGAAGTGTAAAACATGTTGTAGGTGGGAAAAAACAAAACGGAACAACAAAACGTGAGGCGTAGATGATGAACACAATTATTACAATAGTAGAGGGTGTACATTATTTACAATGCATATTGGAATGATGGATGATAATGGTGGTTAAAGGTCCGTTGTTGAGGAGACAGTTTGATTATAGTTATAATTATATATATGTGTGGGTGCTGGTGCAGAATTGACAGATTCACATCAGAGCCAAACAGCTCACGCTGTGACCTTTGAGGGTCTGGTGGGCATGCCTGCTCCATGAAGTATCCACGAAATATTGATTCATGTAAAAGTTATCGTAATCAGCCTGGACAGTGTGCACAAAAATGTGCGGTTTTCAAGTGATTGATGCTGTGTCAGTTTGAGCTTACTGAGCATGCAAAGTTCCATCCATCAGGCACCATCACCCAGTGGTTTTGACCAGTCATTGAGTTGTCTGCATGTTCTGCATGGAAGCTGTGTCTTGGTCACTCCAGATAATGTAATCCTTAAAATAAATACACTAACTGTCCAGATGTATCCATTGTCCTAGTGACCCATCCACTAGCAGCCCTTAGACATCAAATTATCTGCTCAGTAATGGGTTATCATAAGCTCCTTAGATATGTTGTCATCCTGGCCTTGATTTTTTTTCTCTGTATGGAGAAGCAGATGGCCACTCCCGCTATCAGAACCAGCAGCAAGAGGCAACACAGGCTGGCCACTACTGCAATCTCTAACATGTAGTCAGGCATGTGGTATACCACTAGCAAGCCCATCTGGGCAGCAGAACCCTGGTTGTCAGTGCAGGTGTAACTCCCTGCGTCCTCCATGGTGATGTTTTTGATGGTCAGCGTGCCATTAGTGTGGTGTATCCGGTGACTGGAAACGAGTTCTGGCAGTGTGAGATTGCTGTGGCTGCTGTTGGTGTAAGTCCAGGTCAGCTGGAGGGTTTGGTTGGTACTGACCTTGCTGTAGCTGCAGGTGAAGATTATGGTTTCCCTTGGCTCCACTGCCACCTGGAATGGCTTCACTTCTAGTTCAGAGTGACTGGTGCCAAGGAGAAATAAAGTGATGGCCAGGACAAGTCTGAAGGAGACTGTTGGAGCCATGGTAGCCAGGGAATGTCTTTGTTTTCTTTGTGTGAGCAGGGGCAGGGTATTGAAGTACAGCTGATCAGTCGTTGCAGTTGTGAACTAAGCCCATGTGACTTCTCCTTGGGAGAAAAGCATGTCAGTTCTGTCAGTCTTGCACGTTGCAATTAATCCTCTGGAAAGATATGGACTTTCAACCTGAAAAGACACATAATAGTGTGTTCACAAAACTCTTCTGATCAGAATACAAGTATTGCCACATTTGGACAGAAGTGAATACAGAACCTTTTCTTTTTCCCTGATTGGTTGATTTCTTTACCAGACAAAAGTATATTCGAAAATCCCCCATTTTTTTTTTTAAAGGAAAAGATGTAAGCATTTCTGTGAAGTAGCATCCCTGTTAATGCGTCTGATATTTTACTTCCTCATTTTATTAAATGTTTAGAATATGTATGAAGTAAAAAGGTGTTCTTTCGCAGAAAACTTTGTCGTGTTTATTCTACACAGAATTTGTCACCAGCAACACGTGGTGACCTCCCAGATACATGCACTATATTATTACACTGGTACTAACTGAGGTGTGCTGCCAGGGATAAATCTGTTTTTCAGTTTCAGTTCTGGGTGACTATATTTAATGTGTCTGCTTGACTGTGCTCGTTCCTTTAAATTTATTTTGTTTTGCAGTTGTTTGTTTGTTTATTCTTAGACTATGTCATCTTATTGTATCTAGCATGTTGGGTCTTGCTGCACCCTCTGCACGTTAAAGCCCTATGCCACCCATCAGCAGTCATGAAATGACAATGAACTGCGCACTGTAATAACAATGTAATAGTGAACACATTGGAAGGAAGTGGGGAGGGGCCATCTGCATATTTGAGAAACCGTTCCATGTCTGTAATAATGAATTTCGATGTAATAGTAGGGCATGCTGCATAAAGGTATCTGTCGGTAGGTTTTTCATCAGGGAAAACTGGGAGAAAATGAAAGAATTTGTAGTTGGTCGTTGTCTTTATTTGATGTGGTAATTATTGTGTTGCTTTGATTAAACTGCTTTTCAGTACTTGTATGTACTCTATGAGCTTGGAAATGAAATCTCTTGCTAATAGTATGCTAAGAAAACTAACATCATAGTACATGGAACCTTGACATAGTTCAGGCAGGAGAAGGCAATGTCACGATACATGTGGTTAATAAATTAAGTATCTGGCTTAAAAAAATAATTTGTTCACCTGAATGGCGTGACTGAGGGACAAAAAAAAGCACACAGCTCTTGGGAAAAGAATAAAGCGTGTGTTAAACAGCATGTAAATGCAGAAAATTCCTGATTATGGGCCTCCTGTTTAACAATAGAACTTACTGCATCTCATCACAAGTACTTTACCCGACCCAGACTTACTTATTTTACTTTTCCGATCCAGGAGTACTTTACCCAAATATCATAAGGGTCCGCGGGTCCCTTGTGATTTATCCATCACTATTGTTCTTATTGCGTCATAAAGTAAACATAATACACGTGTTCAAAAGGACCTGATTGACCCAACTGCCCAGGTTATCGGCAACACGTGAACAATTGGCTGACTGGCCACTGGCTCTCCCTGCGGTGGGCGTTACGTGGATGAGTTCACTCAATGGGGGAAGAGGGTTAATAGTTGCTTTTCTGCTTTTCTCATGTCATTTTCCTGGCACAAAGGCGCAAACTCAAAACCAGGCGACGGTCTAGAAAAAAAAAAAATCAGTTCCCTATGGTTTAGTGTGGAATACAAGCCTATGTAATCTTTCAGTCAAATGTAAAAGATAGTTTCTTAGAAAATCGATGTTGATTCCCCACAGTCCGCTCATGGTAGGAAAGACCGACCATACCTTCTTTAGTGATTTACCACCTCGTATTGGGCGCTGGAAGTTGGAACGCAGCATCTGACCCCAATACCACCATTTACACCGCCATTCTTCTTTATTATTGAAAGTAAAGAACTCCAGTTTCAAAAGATGGGCGAACGCTAGCTGTACCGGTACCAGTCGGGTTATATGTAAATTAACATTACTAGTAGTCACTTCTTCCTTTCCTTGCCTCTGTATGACTGTGATCAGAATCTCCCACCTCGAGAGGCAGTTAGATGACGCCTTGGATATAGTCTTTCATGTTCTCATGAGCGGGTCAGCCGCGGATCAAAATCATTAGTACATCAGACACTGGCCTATCGTCCAGATAAAATATGGTTTGATACGCACTTCTCCGATATTCTGTGAGGCAGTTATGCTAGTAGCAGATGATTATATTCTCATGCGTATTTATGTGTATTGGGTGTTTGGGTTCGCAGTTACGACAGTCGGTGTACTGCAGCTTTCGTAATATCCAGAAATGCAACAAGATAAAACATACTTGTATCCGAGCTGCATGCTGTTTTGAGTTGTCGAGTCAGAACGGTAACGGTCACTAGATCTAGGCGATTTTCAGTTTTTTTGTTTTTGTTTGTACTTCACTGTATCTTGATTTTCAGAGCTTGATCAATTAAAATTCCACAAAAAGAAAGCTAATGGGGAAAAAGCCAATATAAAACGTCTTTGTCTGCAGTTTTGTAAAAAAAAAAAAAAAAAGCTTTGTATAGGTCTAGAATGAAATCTGATATAGATCTAGAAATAGAATGAAGTTCTAATATCTAGAAATAGAATGAAATCTAATATATAGATCTAGAATGAAATCTGATACAGACAATTAACAAATTATTCACTTTTGAACGCAAAGGGCTTTTTTATTAGGCCACTTACAGTAACCAAAGTTTGCATGCAGGTTTCAAATACCGTGGGGGATGCACCGAGGTTTGGATTTCTTGATTGCGTTTGTTTTTCAGTTTTTAAATTTGCTTTGTGTCGGGGACTGCTCGCCCCCGTTCCCTTTTTTTTTCACGAGCACATGACCCGGGGTGTGAACACTTTCTATAGGCCCAGTACCGACAGATTTTAAAAACTATTCACCGTGTTGGGTGCTAAAATTAGGACACAAGAATACCATGTAGGGAGGGTAGAAAGTGACGGGCGGCTTTTGAACTTGTTTAAATATGTTAAAAATCTTTAAATTAACTGGTAGATTTCAGCTTCCGCGAATAAGGATGGGCTGTAAAAAATACACCTGGAAATGCGCGCCGGCATCTTGAATTTTCTCGCTGTTTACGCCTGAACAACGTCCATGTACATGGTGGATCAAGCTACAGAATAATTATGTCACCAGCTATGCTTACCTGTGACATATAATGGACATGGTTCTGTCAACTCCAAGGTAGCCGGGTGTCAGCTCTACCCCGGCCGCCACTAGCGCCACAGGCTAAATAATCAAGATGTGAGATCTGACAAGAAAGCAGAAGGAAAAGCTTGATGAAGAATTTTTGCACAGAAACTTGTGCGTTAAATGACACTCAGTTTCATACCCGGTGGGTGTTTATCGTAAGGTTTGGTAGCGTGGCGCTGAGTCAGGAGTGTTTTCTATCTCTAATACATGAATGATCAGGGGCGGCTCACTCTCTCTCCCTCTCTGTCTCTGTGAGGGGGGGGGGGTATTCTAATAGTTTGTAGTCCGCAGTGTTACTGAGGTTGTTTTTTTTTCTTCTCACTGTTATCCCACGTCTTCATCTCACATTCTGCTTGTCCGGGGGGGGGGGGGGGGGCACGGGCGCCTATAGCTTTGTTGTTGTTTTATCTTTCTTTCAAAGATACTACCTTTGCCCTAGTTAGTAGTATCAGTGACTGACAGTCCGGTGTAAATATGTGCAGTGTGTGTACTCAAAGACATTATAAAACTTGAATTTGTTGTATCCGTGGCGCTGTATCCTACATTCTTGAACTGTGATGAACGAATCCAGTATGACTTGTAGGTCGTGGTATGAATGAAAGGGTGTCTCTAAAGAGAGGAGAGTCGTAGGTCGTGTCTTAGCTGGTGGGTAGCAACCGAGTTGATGGTAGCAAGGATCACTGCTCATACCACAGTGTGGACAAGGTGAAGGAGGCGGGGGTTTGAGATGAAATGTTTGCTGATTGCTGGCATGAAACGTTGATGAAAGTTGTCAGACATCTGAAATTATATTTTAGGTCCTGGGTCAAAATTTCCGCTGAAAACTGAACAAAGTAAATAATGAACAGAAGGAAGTAATGGGGTTGCCACTTTGAAACGGATTCTGCATATATGAAGATGCGTTCATATGTTTTGTATTCAGGTAGTGTATTTCATTCAAAATGGCACAAAATCCCAACGTAGTTTACTTTTAGGTACCAGCCTTCGTGTATTACATCATTATTATTTTCCCCCGAAATCATATTTTGTTGTTTTGGTCGATGATGAAAGGAGACAAGTGAAGAGCGACAACGTATTTCTCCCCAGTGTCTCCCATCCCTTTTATGTACAGTAAAAAGTTGATCTTGTCAGTCCAATAGGATGGCAAGGTTTCACAATTTTCCAACATTGGTCGCGGTGGAAAAGTGCATGCACTCTCCAGCGTGTATAACAGTCAGCCACTCCTCCAGCTTTGGGCAGACCCTCGAACTCTCACGATTCTGAGCGAGGTTGCTAAAAACGGATGCCATATTGATATTGGTTCACTTGAATACCTATAATTAGCAGGATATTTGCTGGAGCCATGAACACTCTGTTTACTACGGGCGCGCTGTTTCGTCTGTGAAGCTGGGTTTCAAGCCACAAGTAAAATTCAATATTCTACAGATCTGGTGCATCCCCTGATCTTTGGTGGCTTATATCTTTACAGGGGAAACATACTGTAGTATCTTTCACTTGTGATGTTCACCAGCGCAGGAGACCAAGCGCATTATTGTTTACCTTCATTTCATTTAAGAAAAAATTGATGCCTTCTTACCACGTTTGCCAACGAAATGAAATGTACTGTGTTCAAATACAAACATAATTTGATCTGTCCATTTCACACCCACCTAATCTGATGGCCAGCAAGTCACACATGGAAACTGACTGAGAACAGACCGGGTGCCAGTGTAGACCCCACTCCAGCCCCCATGACCCCATCTCCTCATCCCCGCAGCGATACACCCCTGACTTCAAAACTGACATTATTCTTCACCTTCACAGGCTATCGAGCCTGGTGGTTACACTACAGCAATATTATTTTGTACAGACCAAAGACCTTGATACATGTATGTGTTTAATAATAGCACGTCTTTGGTGCAGACAGACAATAGAACTTTTGTCGTACTCCGGTGACAAGTCTCAGCTTGCAGCTGAATAGCTAGATATAGAAGCATAATAGATGATAACATATCTCATCGCTTCACCTAGTTCGTCAGGTTGTAGTGAAAAGTGGAGCATGTATGTTTACATTTGACTCGGTCAAGGAGCTTATAATACTAGTAGTATTATAAACTCCCTGGGCTTGGTAGACACACCTGTGGAGAGGCATTAAGTGTCATCCCCTAGTCACAGTATGTCGGCCACTTTTGTTAAGAAACCGCATACGCAAATAGAAGTATCAAGGATGGAGAGAGAACGGAATGTGTTGTTGTTAGGACACACAAGGACTTCGGTGCCGGTGTAGCAGGCCAGATTATACCCCCGCCAGACTATACCCGGGGTTAAACTGGCCTAGCCCAGAATAACCCCCGGGGTATATTCTGGGCTAGACCAGTTTATACCCCGGGGTTTACTTTGGGCTAGGCCAGACTATACCCCCCCAGTCCAGATTATACCCCCTACTTTTTTTTTAAAAACAAGTCAAGATCGCAGTTTATTTCAACTTTAGTTTGAATTGTCCATTATCACTGTCATCAGATATCATATTGAAGCATACATTTTTGACTCCTGTAAATTATGATACATTTAAAAGGAAATAAACATGCTTAAAAAGCATTGATATAGAAAATCAGAAATGTGCTTGTAGCATCTGCGGGCTATCCCTTGCCCTCCCCCGTTTTCTTGTTACACTGGTGAGCATGTGTTCATTTCTTCTTGACAACCGCTAGAGCGTACTGTACTCCGTGACCTGACCTTCTTTCCTAGTGAGTAGTTTTTTCCTCGCCCGCTTGTTGTCAGGTGTTTTGACTCGTTCAGTAAATATTAGTATGTTCCCGAATATTCGATAACGGTGTGGAAACGAATGTTTACGCCAGATTTGGCCTTGGGTGATGTAACCTGATGACGTATTGATGCGTGATTGGTTAGTTTGTGCGAGGGCAAAGGTAACGTTTATTTCGGGAACTTTCTGTAGGAATGTTTATATATATAGACCTGTGTGAGTGGTTGGGGGGGTGAGTAAGTGAGTTTCCTTTTGTGTGGCGTAGATATTTAGTTTCACTGGCGTCTTCCTAGTAATTTATTGTTCACTATACAGTTATTAAACTTTAGTATTATTTAATCTATCGTCGGATCTCGTGTTTATTTATTTTACAGCTGTAATAGTTTCGTTTTCTAAAGGGTTGTAGTTAGATCAACTAACTCCCCCCTACTATAACGTGCTAGAACAACCTCAGCTGTTACATATTGGGGGCTCGTCCGGGATCCGACCATATTCGAACGGACCAGATCTAAATTACTAGATTTATTTACATAGTTTACAGTAGAATATCATCGACAAGCTATCTACAACATGTCAGAGGTTATTGGAAGACTTAGCCAGGAAGCGGACGCTATGGAGCTCACTGGGCAGGAGAGACGGGACTTCCTCCGTGAAGGCCTAGAAAGAGAAAGACAGCTGGAGGCTCAACGACAGGAGAAGGAGGCTGAACGACAGGCTCGGGAGAAGGAGGCTCAACGACAGGAGAAGGAGGCTGAACGACAGGCTCGGGAGAAGGAGATGAACCACGAGCTGGAGATGGAGAAGATCCGCCAGCAACGTGGAGGCAACGACTCAGCGCAGAAGACCGACGACCACGCCAGTTCCAAGAGACCTAAGCTACCTGCATTTCAGGACAAGAAGGACGATCTGGATAGCTGGTTGCTGCGGTTTGAGAGGTTTGCTGAGACAGCTGAATGGCCCAGATCCACCTGGACGACATCACTGTCTGCCCTGCTGACCGGGAGAGCTTTGGAGTGCTTCTGCAGACTACCGATCGACGAAGCCAAGGACTACGACAAGGTCAAGGAAGCGTTGCAGAAGAGGTACAACCTGTCAGAGGACGGATACAGACTCATGTTCAGACAAGGTAAGCCTGAAGATGGAGAAGATGTTGGAATGTTTTTGACCAGGATCAAGACCTATTTAGAGAGGTGGATAAAGCTGTCGAAGACGGAGGAGACCTACGAAGGAGTGAGAGATCTGTTCGTCAGAGAGCAATTCATGGATGCCTGCCCACCAGACCTTGCAACCCATGTGAGGGAGAGGAAACCAAAGACGCTACAGGACATCGCAGATTCAGCGGAGGCGTACCTGGTAGCGAGGAACCGGACGCTCAGCGGGAGCGCCAGACTGCAGAGCCGGCCAGTGCGACAGAGGCCCAACGGAGACAGAAGCCCACAGGTCTGCCATAGGTGCCAGAGGCCGGGACACAAGGCGACGGAGTGTCGTGCAAAGTTAAACGACAAAGGTGAGTTGAAATGTTACCTTTGTGGAAAGCCAGGCCACGTTCGGAGGATGTGTCCAGCCCAGAAGGATATGGGACGAGGCAAGCCGAACAAGGCGGCGGCGGCCGTAGTTATAGCGGCGGACGAGTCGTCAAGACAAGATGTGACGACGGCTGACACCAGCATCAACGTTCAAGCGGTAATGAAGGACGGGAAGCTACAGTTAGCGGTGCCTGTTACGTGCGGAGGATGCAGTGACGGAAGGACCGTGGAGAAGCTGAAGTTACCAGTGATGAAGGGCTTGATTGGAAATCGAGCGGTAGATGTCCTAAGAGATACCGGCTGTGAAGGTGTAGTGGTGCGGCGAGCACTGGTGGACGACGGACAGCTCACCGGTGGGAAGAAACTTATCGCGAGGATCGATAACTCCTTGCTAGCGGCGGAGGAAGCCGTTATCGACGTGAAGACGCCTTACCTGACGGGCAAAGTGACGGCGCTGTGTCTTACATGTCCTGTTGTTTGTAGGGAGATATAATACAGAGATGTCAACGGAAGGTCAGTGGGTGAGTGGTGGAGGTGGTGGTGGAGAGCGTTTCGTAAGTCAGAGAAAGATTTTATTGTAGTTATTGATGTGTTTGTGCAAAATTTCGTCGTCACGTCTTCAGACTGAGAGGATCGTGCCCGGTGTAACATTTTAGGGAAGACCGATTCTTTATCAGCCTCTGAAATCAAGGCCATTTATCTGCAGTTTTGTTTTGGTTTTTCTTTTTTTGTACTACCTTACTTGGTATTAAGACGGTATGCAGCATGACGCGTATCTCTTGACACCTAAGAAGGTGTTGCATCATAGGGTGTGAAGTATGTGTTAGGTAACAGGAAAGTTGCGAGCATGATCATTGCTTGATACAGCCGATACATCGTGCCGTACAGAGACACTTTGTAGGCGCTGTGCTCCCTGTGTTTCTGGACGTGTCCTTGAGTTGACAGATTGTAGTCGAATTACCAGGTCTGGGGTTGGCAAAGAATCTTAGACCGAGATTTATGTTCAAGTATCCTTTTGTGCTTCGCTTATGTCAGCTTTTGCTGGGGGTTCCGGCTAGATGGAAGACATTCATGTAAAATAAAATCAAAGTGCAAACGGAAGTATAATTTACAAGGGTGCATTTTCTGCATGAACAAATTAGTGGTAGGCAGTTTGCATTCATTGATTTAGCTAAACCACATCATCCAGGTACCGCTTATGATGAGAGGCTTGCCGTTGTGAGGCTTTACTTTCTCTATCTACCTGGTTTCAGACCACCTACATCATGTATTTACTGGCCATCACCATACCTGTAACAGCACCCACCATGCATCTTTTTTTATCCACCTACCTATCTATACCCCAACATCCCCTTTCTTTAGCTTTCCATCTGACTGTGCCTTCTCCACAGATATGCGACTGGTCCCAGTAGAGCTGCGTACAAAGTTGCAATGGGCAAAAAAAAAAGGGGAGGGGGGAGGGGATATTTGTGGAGTCCTACAGGAGTGACTTGCACCAGAAACTGAATGATAAGGTTCACTTCCTATGCCCTATTCAGTTTATTATCATTCCTTTCATTTATTTGTTCATTTATCGAGATTCTATTCATCTGTGTGTTTCATGTGTGCGTTTGTTGTTTTTGTTTTTCTTTTCCATTTGCATATAATAGGCTTCAAGAAGGTCCCAGAGACTTTGCCTCCTTCACAAATTTGTCCTGGTCTTCCTTTAACCTGACATTCAGATTTCAGAGATCAGTTTGCTCTAGGGCAGGGGTCACCAAACTTTTTTCACAGAGGGCCGGATAACTGACAGACTTACAAGCGTGGGCCGCATAGGCAATCTGTTCAATACTTGCAAGCCAGAAGAAAAACTCTAGAGCAAAGACAATTTTTTAATATTAAAAAGGTATCAATCTACTAAAAAAAAAAGGTCATCAAAGAGGTTAGCAAGAAGGTAGTTACATAATGCATACTCACAACAGATGAAGTGTTCACATACAGAATCTCACAAACTAAGCAGCCAAAAAAGGTTAGTGAGATTTGTGCAACCGACGTTTGCCTTTTAAGGTATCCTCAGTGCTTGGTTTGGAATTGGTGCATCCAATCATGAGAATTGCCTTCAAATGTTCATCAGTCAGTCTGGTTCGATGAGTCGACTTCACCAACTTCATTTTTGAAAATGTTTGCTCACAAACATAAGTTGTTCCAAACACTGATGTCATACTGGATGCAAATTACTTCAGTTTCGAGAACTCGTTATCAGGCAAGCAACGGTAGAATTCAAGAAGTTCCCCTCTCTGTGCTTCTCTTTAAACAAGTTATTTGCTTGCAAATCAATAAGCTCCAACTGTAACTCAACTGGGACATCATCCAGGCTACAATCAAACAGATTTTCGAACAGATGAATGTCACTCTCAATTCTGTCAAGCACTGAAAATCTCTCAAAAAAATGCTTCTACAAGTCACCAATTATTTGTTTCGGAAAATCGAGGTTGACATCTTCAGCGATCGTAGCGCAAAATTCTTTGAAAGTGAAAATGAGAAAAGTTTTCTCCTTCCAGTTGTGTTTCAAACAGTGACAACTTTCTCCGAAATCCTTTGACGATTTTGTAGAGATCACAGACGAGGTTGTCCTTTCCCTGAAATTTCCCTGGTTTTATCAAACAAAATCCAAGTACCATGGCGGGCCGGATGAACTGACGTCGCGGACCGGATCCATAGTTTGGTGACCCCTGCTCTAGGGGGTCAATTCTGAAATCTCCAGTACATATATAGGTGGCTTGAGTCTGCCCCCGGGAGGGCTCTGCAAGTACTCACTGAAACCATCATCAATTCTGGGTGGTCTGTCTTCATGCATATTTGTTTTATTTCTGTCCATGCACATTCTCTTGCCGGCCAAACATCTTTCTCATGAATAAGTCATAGTCTTAACATGTTTTCTTATAACCTTCATATATTTTAGGAAGATCTGTACTCAAGAAATGTAAGCTTTTTAGAAATTTTGAATTTGATGATCAAGTTTTTGTCCTGAAGACAAATCTTTTATCTGTGTTTTATCTGCAGGTAACAAAAAGTCTTTGTGCAGCAACAACAATATCACAAGCAAACGTTTGGAAGTAATGGCTGCAGCTTTGGTGGATGCCCAGGTAGGTAGTGGCTTTTTCATTCTTGAAATCCTATATTTTTCAAGTTCTGTCAGGCCAAAGATGTTTAGACAGTTGGTTATGTGACAGATAGCTGGAATTGCTTGTCTTGCTCTACATTGTGCATGTTTCATTGGGTTCACATATGTTACATCGATGGAGTTTCCATTTGCTTGAGTTGCTATGGCTGAGACATAAACTAGAAATCAGTTGGTGCAGGCATGTTGGAATTTTGGGATTTTTGTCATTTTCCTGTCCCTGAGCCAATGGGTAGGTAGGATCGAGCACCTGTTCTTCTCGCGTAAGAACAAAAAAACTCAGAGGACCCATGTGCGGTTTGCGCATATTAAAGATTCCTTGGCAGTTGAAAATCAAGAAGAGCAGGCTGAACAGGTCGCTGCCCAGGCAAAGTTAAATAAAATTTATCCCCCCCCCAAAAAAAGCTGACTGGCGTTACACAGTGGTGGTGATGTGTCTGCTCCAGTTGTAGCTGGGCTGCAATGACACTTAGGCAAATTTCCCAAATGGGATTAAAGAAGTATACAAAATACAACCAAAAAAAACAAAACAAAAACAAAAAGTCAGTGACAGTTTTCTTATACTTGTGAGAGTGTCAGTGACAGCTCCCCATCTACAGACTTAAAATGTCCAGACCAGGGACATAATGAGTTTTCAAACACAAGGAATTATCTGCTGTGTAAAATTAAATTGTATAATTCTATGTTGTTTGAAACCATTTGAATGGTTAAAATATCTTAACTCTACACAAAACTTATGAAAACCGACATTTGTTGTTACATCAGGGATGGGAATCCTCAGCAAAGTTCCACTTTTCCAGATTTTTAAATGTTTTATCCCCGTGGATGGAAAGTATATGAGTTCATTGTAAAATAAATGTGTGTATTGAGGTTGGCATTATGTCAAAAGTTCTGTCAGTGGCACCCATCCCTGATAATTTGATTACAATTAATTTCCAAATTTTTTACCCATTTTGTATTGCTGTATGTATCCAAGTGTAATGTAAATTTTTACCATTGATTGACAGGAAGTCTTCAACAGTTACTGGAGCAAGTTCCATCGTGCTGGTGAGTATCTTGTTGCAATTTTGAGCCGCTGTCACTCATATAGGCATCAGATTCTCTTGATACAGGAGTGAACATGGGAGTATGAGTGTATCCAGGGGACAGTGAATTACACACAGATAAGAGAAAGATTATTGGAATGAAATGTGTGAAAAAGAAATAATCAGAAAGAAAACAGTGTGCATATATTCATGTTTGTACACTGATCTATTAGATCGAAATGGATTAACATTTTATATGAAGATAGAGAGGTGCCTGGCATTATCCGGGAGAAATCTGTGCATCGGCCTTTCAGTCTCTTTCTCTTTCTCTTTCTGATCCAGAAAATTTCCTATTATATTCTACAGTTTTGCTACAAATATCATGTGCCCCTACATGCTCATTTCTGGGCCAGGAAATCACACCAAACTGAACGCATGTGAAATATAATTTAAAAAAAAAACAATCGGATGCAAAAAGCAGTGACACAAAGCAACTCTCCACAATTTCAAGTCTCTAAATCTGAAAAAGAACCTTGTGAAGATCAAAAGAAAGGCACCTGTAAAATTTCAGGCAACTCCGTTGACCCGTTAGAGCGGAAGTTTATTTTGTTAAAAATCGCATGGGTTTTTTTTAAATATAGATTTTCCAGTGCACAGGATGAGTTGCATAGCTTGACAGCAAAGTTGTACAGGGGAAGAATGACAGATGGGATAACATACTATTTGTTCGTTGGATGGGTAACATATACTTTCTGTTTGTTGCAAGGATGAATTTGTTGGCATGTGTCGTTGAAATTAGAACTGGGGAGGGGGGTCTGCTTGTGCAAATCATTGTATATATAATACAGCGGAGAACGGTTAAATCGAAAATGGCTAAATGGAAAGAAAATAAGAATCCTCAATTTGTTTCCTCTTTATCTTTGTTAACAAACTAGCGCTAAACCGAAATAACGCTACGGTTAAACCGAAAAGAAAATTGCTGGATTCAGTGCCCAGTCCACTATGATTTGCCATACATCGAGTTAAGTCACTGAATCACCTCACTACACCTCCACCCGCCCCTTCAAAAAATGAGAGCAGAGCATGCTTCACCCTGCCCGGTAGTTAGGCCTACATGGAAGCGGCAGCACTACAGGGATAGGGGGAGAGGGAGGGAGGCCCATAAACTCACGGGTCCGAAATCAGACGGCAGCAGACGTTACATTTGGCGCATCGCGACTGACCTTTCATGTAAAATGTGTGATATCAGAGAGACAACAGTTATCGCGGACAGTGCATTTCATGGCATTATGTACGGTAATGGTAATGAGATCGGCGGGACGGCGGTTCTGTACTGTCCGTCCACACGCATGTCTCCCTGTTCTGAGAGTTAGTCCACATTCACCCGCATATCCATGCTTTGAGTGTGTCTAGGCCTTAGCCATCGCCCACCCTCATTCTCAGTCAAAAACAAAGAGCAAGCGAGGACGTATTGAGTCCGTTTAGCCTGTGCGCTTACATTATTTGTCCGCTATGATAGTGATTTGGGCTGCCTCTCTTGAAACTGGCATTTTTCAAGCCTCCTATCGCTAAACCGAAACTCTGTCTAAACCGAAAACAAACCTGTGGTCCTGCCTATTTCGATTTAACCGTTGTCTACTGTACTTGTACTCTCACTCATCACCTTCTCTTGTAGCTTGGTTTGGTCATTATCATATCGTATTTTGTCATCCATATGAATTTCCTAGAGTTTGCTTTAATTAAATTGTTTAACACAGCAATTTCAGACCTGTATAGCTCACAGTAAACCAGTAGACATTCAGCTTTGTATTTTTACTGACTGTAATTGATTTCTTTTATAGGTTTGGTTAGAGGAGGGAAGAGACCAAATTTCATCCCAGATGGTTACAAATCAGTTATTAAGAAATTGGCACAAGGTAAAATAAGTCTCTCTGTCTTCTTGTGTCTCTCGTCTCTCTTCTGTCTCTATCTCCTGCCTGTATTTTGTGTGTGTATATGCATAGTATACTTTTCAATCATCCTATTTCTCCTCCTCTCTCCTCTCCCCAAGTACTCTCCTTCATTTTATAGGAAGCAACTTGTCATTCACATCTTCATTATCTCATTCATTCCTCATGCATATATAATACCAGAAACTCTACTTCTTCACTTCAGACTCAGTGCCAACAGTTTTTGTTATCTCTCACTTATTCTTTCATTCACTTACTCAAGCGGTCACCCAGCCTCCTATACTTACCGATCCACTCACTATGGCACATATGGAGCAATTTTCTGTTTTTGTCTTTCTATATGGTTTTTAACCCTACTGAGTATTTAGTCAATCAGATTAGCTGACTTTTCAGTATTATGTTTTCAGAGGCCATGAAACAGGCTTTCCAAAGAAATATGCTTGTCATCTGCCATATAAGATAAATGCCTGAACCAGAATGAGAGGCTTTGAGAAAATGAGACAAAAAAAAGAACTCTTACATTCACATGCCAAGCAATTCTGTTTGCAGATTGTGATTACATTATTTATTAGGGACACAAAATGATTTTTCTAGAAAACCACCTGTTCTAGAAAATGGACGTAGGCAATTATAATTTTAAACTGCATGACTTACGCATTTATGTTATGCAACTAATGTTATATTGTTGAGACTTCTGGGTCAATGCAAGCTCAAAATACCAAATTTATACAATTATCACTTGTAGTTCAAAAACCTTTGGCAGAGCATAGGAATTCCTTCCAGGCAGCAATCCACGGAATAAATAGTCTGAAAAAAATGATAACAGCTATGTCATGTTAATCATTGGCGAAATTACGCAATATTAAAAGATTTGCAAGATTTGAGGTCTCTGTAATAGTTTCAGAGTATTTAATATCAAGTTACATTTTTGTTTCAGAGAGAGCTGCAAAACTGGGCGTATTGGATGGTCAGAAAATGGGATTGGGAAACACATTTGTCAGAAATGTTAAGAAAAAAGAATTTGACGATGCTATTGATGGTTTTATCAGTGGGGAAAGGGACGAAGATGAAGCAATTGCGTTTAAGGATATGGATGATGATGACATGGACCTCCCATTCATGAATGAGGATGAAAGATTAGAGAAAAGTTTACAGACACAGGAGAAAACTGCAGAGGCAAAATCTGAAGTGGAGAAGATTAGTGTTTCTAGTAAACAGGAGAAATCAATTCAGAAATCTGAACAGGCTGATAACAGCAAGGAATCAAAGGTATCTTCTGAGTGTAGGAGTGACAAGTGTGAAGGAAAGAAGAAAGCAGGAAAAGAAGTGAAGAGGCATGTGGACAAACAGCCTGAGAGAGACATTCCTCCAGAATCATCTTTGTTGTTGTCCGTGTCATCCTCTGGAGACATCAGTGATGATGACATTGATCAGGAGATAAAGTCTAGTAAAACAGGAGAGTGGAGGGAACAAAACAAGGGAAAGAGTGCAGAAATGACACTGGATGAAATATTTGCTTTTACAGTCATCTGTGATCCATTATCTCCCCTGGCTGTCACTCCAGTCCCCAGAAGGATGAGGGTAAGACATTGAAATAGTTGTACCTGTGTTTTTTTTCTTGAAGGTTTAAATTTAACAGGCTATGACAGTATATAGCATGTACTGCAAATATGTGACCAATATTTTCCCACAATTGAGTTGGAACGTCATGAGGCACAGATCTGTCAACACTCCCTGCTTTGGTGGAATTTTTTTTTACCTCTGATTGTGCCATTCTGCATGTCCCACAACAATTAAGGTTTTTTAAAGTCACGATGATTGTTTAATAATAGTTACGAAGTTTTTAGCCGCTGATACTGTCAGATAAAATTTCCCCTGGGATTTTTTTTTTATCCGCCAACATAAATTCTGTATTTGTGAGTGATCTCCCCTGATTCAAACCTTTCTGTATCTTCCTCCTTTGTTCTGTTCATCCCGATCAGTGTTCGTATAGGCATTGCAGTTGACTGTTATGACAGGGGTGGAAAGGATGGATCCAAGCTGGTCAGATTCCCTACCATCCGTGTAAAAAAAGGGAAAGGAAGTGAAAGAATTGACTGAACGTCTCCCATGTGCGTGCCATTGTTTACTGTAGCGAACTACTTTTAGCTCACCTCCTATTGGTTCGTGACGCCTCAAGTGCTTGCAGTGCAAATCCGATAACGAATCAAAATCAATGCCACAATCGCCATGGTGATGTGTGAGTCCTTACTGCAAAGATGGCTGATATGCGCGTTCTACCTATTGCACGTGTTGAAAACGATATTGAAATTGGAGAGGCTTTTCTGAATAATTGGAATTTTATTGATTAAATCGATACATAAGGAGGTTCAGGTCTTATCTGTAGATATGGGTTTCTTGGTTTAGTCATACTTATTTAGTACGAACTTCCTCTCAGTTACTCAGGGTTCTCAGTAGCATAGTGGTTAGCATCTCTGCCCGTCAATCAGAGGGCAGTGGTTAGATTCTGAGCAGGGCAGTTTTTTTTTTTTTTTTTTTTAAATCCAAGAACAATAGTGGAATAAATCCAGAGTTTTTTTTTATTTTTATTGTATCTTCACCTGTCAATCGGGGGACAGTGGTTGGATTCTCAGCAGGGTGGGTTTTTTCTTCTTTTTAAATCTTTTTAGCGGTAATCAATCAGTTTGGTAAAATTTTTTTTATATATCCAATAACATCAAGAATAAATCCAGTTGTTTTTTTCTGTCATAGCCAACACCAATACCTGTGGATAATCCAGAGCTTTATCCGCCAATACTATTGGCGGCCCAAGATCTGCCGATAGTGTAGGCGGATAAACCCAAGCAGTATCTGCCAATGATGTTTGCCGGTCCAGGCTGCATCTGCTGATAGTGTTGGCGGCCCAGGCAGTATCTGTATATAAATCTATACTCTCTGGTATCTGCCAGTAATGTTGGCAGATAAACCTGGGCAGTATCCGCCAACATTTTCGGCACATAAACCTGGGCAGTATCCATGGATAATGGTAACCTTAATAATAATGCAGTTTTTTTCTCCGTTCATGAAAACTTCTCTCGAGAGAAATTCATGTGATTGGAATTGACCTTTCAGTTTGGTACTCGGTAATGTGGAATGCTTAAGTGATGCTGCGGTAGTTTAAGTTATGAGTAAGTCCTCATGAAAGCAGACTTATATTTTCAATTGTATTTTTATATTGTATTATGTTTTTGCCTTCTGTCTTTCTCAGAGCCCCTCAGTTGGTGAAGGTGATGAAAACTGTGAAAAGCATGAGGATATGAATGAAGTGACCAGCCACCCAGCACCAGTTTGTTTGACTTCTTTATCCAGTGACCAACCAACAACTGAGACCATATTTACAAACACAGACAATAGTGTTTCAAACACACATGCAAAGACCACCTCAAATGTGTCTGAAGCTCATGAAGTTGAGGACGAATCACTGAGTGGTCAAGTTAAATTTTACCTGTCAACAGATAGTGAAGAGGATGCAAACACAGACAACAGTGTTTCAAACACACATGCAAAGACCACCTCAAATGTGTCTGAAGCTCAGGAAGTTGAGGACGAATCACTGAGTGGTCAAGTTAAATTTTACCTGTCAACAGATAGTGAAGATGATGCAAACACAGACAACAGTGTTTCAAACACACATGCAAAGACCACCTCAAATGTGTCTGAAGCTCAGGAAGTTGAGGACGAATCACTGAGTGGTCAAGTTAAATTTTACCTGTCAACAGATAGTGAAGATGATGGACGACCTCATACTCCAGTCAGCCAAACCCAAACAGAACCGGCACAGGCAATCACAGGTAGCCTGGAGGTAAATGGTATCCGCGGTCAGTCAAACTCTGAGGAAGGGGACAAAACAGCAGATGTTTCATTTCTCAGTCTGGACACAGAAATGTCAAAGGTTAGTGATGATGAAATTTTCACATCTGTCACCAATCTTTTTGGCCCAGCATTGAAAAACACTGCAACATCCCAAGAGTCAGAGAATACAACATCAGCATCTATCAACATTTCATTTACACCATCTGCTCCAGAGTTCCTATTTGCGTCAATGAAATCACACACAGAACAAAAGATGCAGGTGGGGCAAAAAGTTAACAAATATCAGTCTGGTGTGAAATCTGTGGCTGGAAATTTTGATGAGCCTCGGTCACCTATGGGGAATCGAAGGAGGAGAAAAAGAAGAAGTACTTGCATAGACTCAGAAAATCAGCAAGAAGATAGAGATGATACAGATGATAAACAAATACCTGTGAGAAGTCAGAGGCTGAGGACACGATCTCAGTGCAAGAGTTTTGGTTTCAGTACAGAGATGGTGGGCAAAGACAGAACAGAGCTGGAGAAAGTGGAATCTATGGATAATCATGTTTTGGACACTGGAGGGAGTACCAGACTGAGGGGTCAGGTGGACTTATGTGAGGGTTCAAGTGAAACTGACGATGCTGTGTTGCTGGAGACTGCAGAAACTGAACTTCATCACAGTGGAGAGATTGCTGGCAGTGACTGTGTCCTGAAGGTGGACAAGGATGTATCACTGAGGCAGGCAGGATTACAGAGTCGAACTGGGGCACCTGATGTGGCTGATCATGGGGTGACCTCTGACCCCATGGAAGATGTGAAAGAGGGAACCAGTGAGCCTGGTTTGGAGTTGGAGATGGCTAGGAGACAGACAAGATCACAAAGTGGTGTGGGTGAACAACAGAAGCTGAAAAGTCCTAACAAGTTGGCCAATGTTGATAAAGACCAACTGGCTCAAGTTGTGCAAGCTGGTCAAACCAGCAGAGAAAATGAAAGGAGTGTCATTGGCAGCAAAACTGTGGAAAATATGGCACAAGTTGAACCCAGCATGCAGCAGGAGGAACAGTCGAGTAACCATTCTGTTTATGAGATGAAAATCTCAAATTGGACAAACCAGCAGAGTGACAAAAGAGAGAAATCAGATGAACAAGGATTTGTATATGAGAAAACAAAACCTGACCCACTGAGAGATGGGCAGAAAGCTACTTGTATAGATGATGTGATGGGGGATGTTAGTGATCTGAGCAGCAGCAGTAGTGAGGACGAGAGTGACCACCCAAACCAAACACTACAGCTTGCTAGAGAAGGGACCACTCAGGAGACGCGGATTACTCCCCCTTCATCCAGTCCTATCAGTGGCCCCAAACTTAAGAAACCTATGAACAAAATGAACATACAAACATTCATGAAGAAGTGTCATCTGAGTGATTCTGATTTGTCAGAGAATGAAGTTCATACCAGGGATCCAAAACTGAAAGGGTTGCTACAGAGGAGGCCAAACACCCAGATGAGAAGAGGTGATAAGATCATTAATCTGAACAGAAGGAAGAAAGTAGGCGCAGATGATAATTCAATGGCAGATACCGGCTGTGACAGTAAGATAGAAAACAGCTCCTTAAAACTTTCTGGCAGGTTGGAAAATTCATTATTACCTGGGATGCAAACAAGACAAAGCTTCAGACAACTGAGTGAATGTAGTGATGCATCAGTGACAGATTCTGATCCTGGAGCCAAAGCAGGGACTAATAATAAGTTGCCACAAAATTGTTTACGGAAGACCAAAGCTGTGTCAGAATCCAATGAATCAGCAGCAACTTCTCACCAAAGCTTTCAAAAGTTTGGAAGTCCAGACAAATTTGTGCAAAGTTCTGGATCATCTGTGGTATTACCTGAGGTCATGGGGGGCAAGTCTCTCAGGAGGTCATGTCGACTGAATAGTGAAAGTAGTGTGGCATCTGAAGAAAGCTTAGCTCCTCGTCAGATCGCTCAATCTGTTGTTCACAGCTCTATGACAGTGCGTCAGAAGTCTATTTCTGCGATGGATTCTCCACAGAAAGGAAGTAAAAGTGAAGAAGAGAAACACGTTTGGGCTCAGAAGAGATTGGGGAGAAGAAGAGGAAGCCAGTTATTAAAAGATAAAAATAAAAGAGACAAGGCAAAGCATGTGGAAAGTCAGCCTAGTAATGTTTGCAGCAGGCTTAGAGAGAGTTCATGGGAATGTCGGTCAGATGATACTGGTGTACAGTTTGTGGAGAGAGAGAATTCACTGACAAGGGATATAAACCTGAGGAAAACTCAGATGGAAATTGCTGCTCACCAACTGTCTCTAATGTTACAGAAAGCCAAGAGTGTGTATACAGCTGGAGACAGGGGAGGGAATGTCCATCACAGAAGGGTCAGCAGAACAGCGACTAGCAGGTCCAGCAAATTGGGTTCAACTGCCAAGACTGGCAGATCCACTGGTCAGGATGAAAATGCAGGTAGAGGTGGTGATGATGAGGATAAAAACTTGACCCACAAAAGCTGGATGGGTACCAGAGCTATTCCTGGCAGACCTACTGTTGCCAGACATAAAGGAAGATTTGCTGATGTGGTTGCTTGCCCTATGAAAGTTTATGACAAAAGCAAAGGGGCAGAGGAAGTGGAAGACATTGATACTAGTGACCTTGACACTAGCAGTTTGTCATCTGACTCAGATGTGGAAAAGCCTGCAACAGTCAAACTGCTCAGCCCAGTACATAGTCGCTCTTCTACAGTTGATCACCGGGCCAGAACCCTTAGGCTGTACCAAGTTTCAGACAAGCCTCCCAATACTGACTCAAACTCAGACAATGTTGACATTGCCAGTCCAGTGAAGGAGAAAAAGACTGTGGTCGATGACACGGGAAATAGCTGCACAAACAGAACTGGAGGTCAGACAGGGTCAAGTCATACTAGAGGAAGATCAAAAGCAAATGCTGCAGGTTCAATCCTGGAGACCGTACTAGGATCAAGAAGTGGGAAGTCTCAACTACAACATGTCAGAGAGTCTTTTGTTTCACCTAGTGTGTCAGAGAAAACCGCTCATGTCAGCAGAGATGTAATAATGGTGAGAGAGGAAGTTGAGGGAGGGAGAGATGACAGTGGGATAGTGGTAGTCGGAGGTGAAGAAAAGTATGAGCAAAACTTGATTGTTGGAGGAAGAAGAGGTAATGTGATTAGTTGTGGTGACGAGGCCAGTAGCTCAGACAGAGGAAACTTGACAGATAGTCAAGGTGAAGAAGCTGTGATGAAAGAGTCCACTATTTCTGAAAACTGTGATAAGCTAATCCTGGACACGGTGTCATCTGCAGAAAACATGTGGAGGAAATCTTCTCTGTCTGCTGTGACAGGTTTATGTGATAGTTTTGTGAATAGTGATGAAAGTTTGTTGTCACCTTTGGATAGCATTTTTGATTCCAGTATTGGCCACATCAACCAAGATTGCGTGAAAGATGAAACAGTTGGAAATACTGAAAAAGATGTAGACACAACTCAAGACAGCAATAATTTATCATCGTATAGAGAATTTGTATCCGGGGTTAAGGAAATAAATTCAGATTCTTCTGTTATTCAAACTACAATTAGTCTTGAATCATCTGGTTGTAGTGATAATCATACATCGAGAATGCATTCGTCATTCAAAGCCTCAATAAATTCAGCTTTTACCGCTGTGAAATCACCTCGAACGTTTACAGAAAGTGAAGATATGTCATCAGAATCCACCAGCGCCACGTCAGAGATTCAGTCAACCATCAGTCATCCCATGCCTGTTCCTGGCACCACTGTAAACCTACATTCCACCTCCTCAGCTGATGTGCCTCAGGCATCATCTTTGGCCGGACATTCTAAAGTTGTGACAAATGGCAGCACAGACTCTGATGTAGATATTGGCAGCACCTTGGCTGTTGGTAATAGAACTGTAAAATGTAATGAATCACAAGAAAGAAACCAGCACTTAAGTGCACAAACTGTTCCTCTTGTGACATCCACCACCCACCTGGCTGGGACCCTCACAATGTCCCAGGTTTCAACACTGACAGAGACTGGTCATACCTCTTGCCACACTGTTGGTGTTTCCTCTGGTCATGGAGTAGGCAAGAATGAGGAGTTAGCAAATGCTGTGGTCACAAATGATCATGAAATATCAGATAGATCTCACCAGGCCAGGTTTCCAGAGGCCAGGCAAGCAATCCCTATCCAGAGCATGGCTGTGAAGGTTTCAGCAACCACTGGACAGAAACGTGCATACACAAGTGAAATTAACAATAGTCAGCCTCTGTCATCCTTAGGCCCTGCCTGGACATCTCAGAGTTCTTCAGTTATGTCTCAGCATGGAACAAAAATTGCAGTCAGTAATGCTGTAGTCAAGTTGCATGATGCAGCTGAAAATTTGTTCACATCAAGCAGACACATTTCTCAGGGTGGCACTAATGCTTCAGTTTGCCATTCATTGTTTTATCCCGGTGGAACCAAACCACCAGCCAGCCATTCTCAACACCTTTGTGGTCGCACCAGATTACAGCATGAACATGTTGGTCACTCCAGCCAAAATAATGCGGGTTCTGTGTTCTCTTTTGGTCATTTAGACAAACTATCACCAGCTAAACCTCCAGTGATGAGGAAAAGGAAACTTTTATTCTCAGAGCCAGAGGGAGAATCATCAGCAGCAGGAGGAGATGGTGACCAGTCAGTGTATGCTCTGGCCACAGCAGGCTTAACCCAAGTCTTTGGTTTCTTCAAAGTGCCACGCCTCCTATCCCCCTGCCCTCCATCACCCTCTCCATGTGACAAAAATGGGGAGTCACCTGTGGATTTTGCTTCATCGACACCATCAGATGTGGTGAAGGTGGAGCCACTGACACGCTCTGAGCCAGGACTGAGACGGGAAGGCAGCAGCCAGCCAAGCAGTCTGTCCCAGCAAATGGCTGAGGCCAGGAAATGTTTAGCCAGGAGAAAATCAAATGCTCCCATGTGAGTTTGTCTAGGGTTCCAGCTTTCGCTGTGTATAGAAAGTTTAATGCTGATTGTCTTTTAGTTGTTTGGTGTCACTACAGTAGTCTCCGTCTAAGAACCCGGTCAATGGGAGACAGAAAAAGCGGGTTCTTAGGCGGACTGGGCACTTAGGCGGATACAATATGGGGTCCATTGAGACCTGTAATATCTGTGTGATAACCACAGTCAGCCCTCAGTACATGTACATGTGCCATGCAAACCAAGCACGTGGTCAATTACGCATAAAATTCTGCCCCTCGAGTCAGACAACAATAGATGTTAAGTAATGGCTATGCTAATTTAGTCTAGGAGTGGCCTGCTTGCACACGAAAGACGTAACTGGGCTTCATCCTTTGTACGGTTCGCCTCCCCCTACCTTCCCGCCACCCGTTCTCTTTCACTGTACTGTGTGGCTTTGTTCTATCCCGTCTACTTGAAAGAGAATTTTTTGTTTAATATCGACATTTTACGTAAAAGTGTGCTTGTCTCACGGCCAAAAGCCGGGTTCTTAGGCGGATTTTTCATTTCAGAGCGGGTTCTTACGCATGTAAATTACAGTGAAAAAAATCGGTTTCACGGCAACAGCGGGTTCTAAGGCGGCGATTTCTTAGGCGGAGAGTACTGTACTTTGAAAGTTAATCTGATTTTTGTGGTCATTTTACAGCTGTTGATAATAACCATAGTATTACTTAATTTTTGCTGTGCTTACTTATCATTAAATAGCGTACTTTGGAAATTTTGATATGCATTGAAAGAGGTTCTGCTGAACAAAACTTGCAATATAACTTTTGTCACAATACGAAGCACATCACACTCACTTTCCTTGTTTAAAAAAAAATTTTAATGGACAAAGAGTTGTAAATATATAAGAACACAATGAGACTGTCATGCCTTCACAGAAAAGGGACCAGTCGTTTGTGTGTCAGAGGTAGGAAAAGGAATGGAGAAGAGTTGAAAGCCAAGGACAACAGCTCTGTAGACAAGACACAGGTCAGTACAACTTGATTCTTCAACGACATTAGAACTGTAGTGATATTTTATCCGATCTTCAGAGGTATCTAAGTTGAAGGCAGTTATTTTATTTCAAAATCACTCCGTCTTTGCGTGGCAGAATCGGCATTGGTTGGGCAGTTATATTGGGGGCGGGGTTGGGTGGCCGAGGGGAGGTTATGTATTGTAACAGAAGCATGTGCAGTTGAGCATAATTTCAGTCAGTCTTGTTAATTGTCTCTTCAGAGTTAAGTGTTTGGTTGTATTGTTCTTTCAACAAATGATTTACACGTCTTCAAGGAGGAACAGGATTTTAAAAATAATTTGCACACCTTCAGTCAGTAGGCAAAAACCGGTGTTATTTCACATTTGAAGCATTCACAGTTCATGACAATGCACACAAAAGTGCAGTGGGTGTTCAGTGAAATAGTCAGTCGCAAGCTTAATTAATCACAGAGTACATAGGTGAGTTTGACGCATCTTATGATTATGGATGACATCTGACTGTATGCCTGGTAAAATTGAAAATTAGTCCACCAGACTTGTCCATATAATCTGTCAGTTTTATTACCAAAACCCCTGATGAAAATTGTACATGTGTGTTGATGATATCTAGTGAGTTACAGGAATCTGAAAGAAACAGCCATCTGGAATTTTAGGTGAATGCCGCATTGATTGGGTCGTATATATAAGGCCTATGGTCAGGTCAGAAACATCTGCTACTGGTAACATGTAATCCAGTACAACCTGTTCCATGAACTGGTACGCTAGCATGGTATCAGTGGGCGTGCACCTGTCGGTGCAAACGGCCAGTGCGGAGGAGGTTTCATCTAACCCAACGGCCACATGCTAGGGCACAATGTGACCCTCAGTATTTGAGTCCTTCATATTGGCCCCCGGTAGCGGTGTGGTCATAGGCTTGTTTGCCTAAATCACAGACGAAGAATTGAGCAAACTTCCCGGACGCAGCTTCGAAGCTGGCGGCAGCAGGCCAGTGGTTGATTGATAGGGCAGATGGCAATATACCGTCACTCTGGCCTGGATATCGTGACACAGAGCATCCACCAGTATTGGTG
Source organism: Onchidella celtica (assembly GCA_963931925.1). NCBI lineage: Eukaryota > Metazoa > Mollusca > Gastropoda > Systellommatophora > Onchidiidae > Onchidella > Onchidella celtica. Next base: position 32,808,773 of record OZ007580.1, on the reverse strand, counting down.
TTCTTTGGTTTGGGTCTTTCACCCTAGTCAGTTGGGACTGCGAGGCTGTGGAGTAGCCTACAGGCAGCCGGTCAGGCAATATGACTGTCCCTCTGGCATCCTCCTGCACCTGGATACATTTCCAGTCGTCTTGACCTTGTCTTGCCACTTGGATAAGTTGTGTCCAGGCGAGAGAGTGAGTCTGATGTTTGCGCAGCTCTTTTTCACTAAAAACAAACTCTTTGCGCCAGTCTTAACACTCACCTCGTCTTCTTTCATCTTTGCGTTCGTCTTCTTTCCTCTCAAAATTCCAACGGCGATGGGCGAGTGCGGTGGCAGCAGGTTTGGATAGACTGGAAGCTGTTAGCACAGACCTACACGTTGGTGGCTGTGGGCTATGGTCGCTTCATCGTCGATTGAAGTGGAGGCGTGGGGAGGCAGCACCCACAGTAGCTGAGCAGCCTTATTTAAGGATAGCACTGCTCACCTCAACTGAGGAAGGGGCTAGAAAAGGTGCCCTAAAGAAAGCCCACTTCACATCACCCTGACTGGTATACCGCGACCAGTGGGGATCCCTTTTTGCGGTCGAAACAAAAAGAAATTCAGCTTACTCAGGCTAGGAGCCTGGAATATACGCACACTACAGGACAACTCAAACAACCCGGAAAGACGCACTGCACTTATTGCCATTGAGCTCAGCAGGTACAACCTGGACATAGTGGCACTCAGTGAGACCAGACTCCCTGATAGTGGCCAACTCAAAGAGCTCAGTGGTGGATACACCTTCTTCTGGAAAGGCAAGGGTGCAGTCGAACCGAGACAGCATGGTGTTGGGTTTGCAATTAAAAATGACCTTGTCAGAAACTTGCAGTCCATGCCAATTGAAATAAATGACAGGCTAATGACACTCAGGATCCCAGTTGGGAAAAGCCAGTCAGCCACCCTCATTAGCGCATATGCGCCCACCATGACAAACCCAGATGAAGCCAAAGACAAGTTCTATTCTGATCTAGAATCTGTCATATGCTCTGTCCCGGCAGCTGATAAGCTGATTCTCTTGGGGGACTTCAATGCTAGGGTTGGCTCCGAAATCTCAGCGTGGCCAAATATTTTGGGCCCTCATGGAGTTGGTTCATGCAATAACAATGGGTTGCGCTTACTTACTTTGTGCGCTGAATTTGGCCTGTTCATTACCAACACAAATTTTAGTCTCCCCGTGAGAAACAGAACGTCATGGATGCATCCCCGCTCAAAGCATTGGCATCTCATAGACTATGTCATTGTGAGGAAGACTGACAGAAAGGATGTCCTTGTAACAAAGGCGATGTGTGGTGCCGAGTGTGGAACTGACCACAGACTCATTGTTTGCAAGCTCAGACTAACATTGAGGCGCAATAGACGCCCTCAAGGGAAAGCGCCACCTAAACGCCTAAATGTTTCAAAACTCTGCTCAGCTGAGAAACAGAGCGAGCTCTCCTCAGAACTCTCCTCAAAATTGGATTGCGTGACTTTTGACCCTGAGAACATTGAACAGAGCTGGACTGACCTAAATACGACTGTACACTCTTGCGCCAGCAGCACAGTTGGTTTTCCTGTCCGCAAGCACCAGGACTGGTTCAATGATAATGATAATGAAATCAAAGTGCTCATCAAAGAAAAAAATAGTCTCATCCAAACTCACTGCAGTGACCCCTCTTCCACAGCAAAAGCTGATGCACTGCGTGCATGTAAGGGTGTACTCCAGAAGAAGCTGAGGAAAATGAAAAATGACTGGCTAGAAGAGCGAGTAAGAGAAACTCAGAAATATGCCGACACAAACAACACTAGAAAGTTCTTTGAGAGCCTCCGAGCTGTGTTTGGACCATCCCGCTCTGGCACTACGCCACTTCTTGCGTCAGATGGTTCAACACGCATTGTTGAATTGAATGCCATAATTGAGCGTTGGGCAGAACATTTCGGAGGTGTGCTAAATCGGCCATCAAATATAAATACTGAGTCCATTGACCGCCTCCCTCAGACTCCTATTAATGCAGCTCTTGCCAAGCCATTCACAGCAAATGAGACCCGGACTGCCACAAATCAGATGTCCTTTAACAAATCACCAGGCGTGGATTCAATTCCTGCTGAGGTGTATGCCTTCGGTGGAGAAAAGCTTATTGAAAGGCTGACCGAGTTGTTCAATCATATGTTGAAAGCAGGGAAGCTGCCACAGGACTTCAAAGATGCTTCAATCATCCATCTGTACAAAAACAAAGGGGACAGCCAAGTCTGTGACAACCATCGGGGAATCTCTCTACTTTCAATTGCTGGCAAAATATTGGCAAGAATGCTTCTGAATCGCCTTCTTGATCACCTCTCGTCAAATGACTTGCTTCCCGAGAGCCAATGTGGCTTTCGTAAAGAGAGGGGAACGGCGGATATGATCTTTGCTGCCAGACAGATTCAGGAAAAATGCATGGAACAAAATAAAGCGCTGTACATCACATTTGTTGACCTCACAAAAGCATTTGACACAGTGTGTCGTGAAGGCCTCTGGAAAATCTTGGCGAAGTTTGGGTGTCCACCCGAATTCATCACAATAGTGCGCCAGTTTCATGATGGCATGCAAGCTGCAGTCAAAAGCAACGGCAGTGTTTCAGAGCCCTTTGCTGTCACAAATGGGGTAAAACAGGGTTGTGTCTTAGCCCCAACTCTGTTCACCATCATGTTCTCTGCAATGCTACAAGAAGCCTTTAGCTCTCCTCTCCTCCTCAAGGGGTAAGCATCAAGTACCGAACTGATGGCAGTCTATTCAACCTCAGGAGACTTCAGGCAAAAACCAAAACCAAAAGTACTCAAGTCTGTGACCTACTATTTGCTGATGATTGTGCACTTCTGGCACACGATGAGGATAGCATGCAAAACTGTGTTGATAAGTTCTCTAGTGCCTGTGACAACTTTGGCCTCACAATAAGCACAAAGAAGACGGAAGTGCTCCATCAGCCTACTCCAGACGACAAGTATCCTGTGACCCCAAATATCAAAGTCCATGACAGTCTTCTGAAGGTGTCGGAGAACTTCACCTATCTTGGCAGTACACTGTCTTCCACGGCTCGTGTTGATACTGAAATGCCCTCAAGAATCAGCAAAGCCAGCTCTGCATTTGGCAGGCTTCGAAAGAGAGTGTGGGATGTTGCCGGCATTCGCACAGACACTAAGCTGAAAGTGTACAATGCCTGTGGTCCTTCCCACCCTACTCTATGGGGCTGAAACCTGGACAGTGTACCAATCGCATGCCAGAAAACTAAATCACTTTCATCTGGCCTGCCTTAGAAAGATCCTAAGGATCAAATGGCAGGATAAAATTCCAGACACTGAGATCCTCAATCGTGCCAAGGAATTGAGCATCTTCTGCCACCTGAAAAAAATTCAGCTACGTTGGGCAGGACATGTTGTCAGAATGCCCGACTCCAGACTCCCTAAGCAAATCTTCTTCTCTGAGCTCTCCAGTGGAACGAGGAATGTTGGGGCCCCAAAGAGACGTTACAAAGACACTCTCAAGCAATCACTGAAGGCCTTTGCCATTGATGTGAGTGAGTGGGAAAAACTCTCGCTTGATCGAGCAAATTGGAGGGCGGCCCTTACCAGAGGCAGCAAAGCATGGGAAGCTGACAGAGTCCAGCAGGCTATCAAAAAAAGAGAACGGCGCAAGAAAAGGCCCAGTGGTACTGAACCAACGGAGCACTCTTGTCACTTATGCGGAAGGGTCTTCAGGGCAAAAATAGGACTTACCAGTCACATGAAAAGCCATAAGTCATGAAAGAACAGTCTTTCCATTCTGTCCTCTGTGTCCTTTACTTCTCTTTATTGTCCATGTGTTGAAATTCTCAACAATTTCTGTTCTTTATTCCTCTGGTGTTGTTAAGGTCATCATCATACCTGATGGACGAACTATTATTATTATTATTATTATTGTATATAAGGCCTGGTATTCAAAAAGAATTGTGCTGTAAATAAATTTACAGTGAATTATATATATATATTGTTGATGGTATATGTTACTACTACTTGTAATTGGCAAAAGTACACGGTGTTCAAGAAATTTGTTGAATATGAGAAATCAAATGTTATCTAGACAATACAGTTAGATCTCAGGAAAAATCAAGAAATAACAAATGTCATGACAGAATCAAGACAGATGGATCTAAAATTTCACATATGCAGTCATAATTATATATATATTATGTTTATAAAAAATGTGTATTTCAAAAGTATTTTTACATTAACTCTTGTATGCTTATTCCCAAAGTGTTGGAAATCACTTTCCATACAGCCTCTTTGCATGTCAAATTTCTTGTACTGAAACAATGACAGTCAGTGTTGTCTTTCCAAACATGTACAGAAACTAGCCAAGTTTGCTGGTTCTCAAGGACTGGCAAGGGCAGTTATGTGTGATCTCAGAGAATTCCTGGCTGACACAGACATACAGGTTAATGCCATTGTAGAGAAGTTGTTGACATACGTTGATGAAGGTCAAGTGGAGGCTGTATGGCAAGTGCTTCTACCAGCAGTCATGCAGGTAAGTTGGGGTTTAATATACCGTATCTCGTAGTCAGCTGTGACATTCCATTCTGAACATTTGATATCCAAAGTCAATAGGCATGCCATTGTTACTGGGCAGGAAAAGACGATGTGTAATTTTCTTTTGTTTATCAGTGAGGACAAACTGAAATGTAGAGAAAAGTTTAGTAAACACTGCATGAGAAGTTTGGGATGGAAAAATTCTGAAATGATTTGAAAATGGGAGATCAATGTGTCTTTTGAGTGCCCACAGACAAGCGTCTTGAATTTCCTCTTTCCAGGTTTGCTGCCCTATTTAAGTTTGTTTTAACCATGAAATTACAGAGAGTTTACCCTTGGGAGAATAAAATGCAATACATCCTGTCTTGATTTGTAATACAATTTATTTACATTGCCATGTAAATATATGACAGCATATCGTTGATTACAACCTATGTCTTTTGTTATTGTAATTGATTGTAGTTGATACTACAGAAGGAGGATGAGGAAGATATACAGAGCAAGTTACTGGCAGCATGTCAAAGAGAAGGAATCCCTGCCAGTTCTATGTTTGTCAGTCAGAAAGAAATACGGCTGGTACATCTGGTATCTGCACTTCTAGCCCTGGATAAGGTAGTCTTTCTTATTCTCTCTCAATTTCTTTGTATTTCTTTCCTTGTCTGTCTGGTCTTGCCTTGTTTCCAGTCTGTCTTCCCTAGTTTTTTTTTTATTGGACTTAGGCAAATCTTAACTTAGAGTCACCTTCAGGAAAGTTTGGGAACTGCTGAAATGTGCACAAAGGCGTTGCTTTTCTTTTTCTTGCATCTTTTCTTTGTCTTGCTTTCCTTGTCTTTTTTTGCAGTCTGTCTTCTCTGTTTCTATTTTTTTTTTTATTGGAAGTAACTTTCAGACATAGTCTGGAATGTTTGGGATCTAGTGATAATGATATTTGCGCACAGATCTACTGTTATATGTGTGTGGAATAAATGAACACAATGGTTGATTGGTTCATGACTCACAATTTATCTTGTCTTCTCTTCCCTTACCCAACCCTCTTCCAAGGAGCTGGATGTCAGCAATTTGCTAGGTATCTTATGGGCAGCAATCTTCAGCAAGAGCACAACTAGTCAGCCTGTACTTTTGTCACTGTGGTAAGTTAGCATCATTTGGATCACATTGATCTCAGCAAGATGCTACGTAAATATTGTATAAAAACCACAGAAAAACTGTGGGGTTGCAGCAGGGCTATAAGCAAAGTCAAAATTGGGCAAAAAGAAAAGGTTGTATGTTGCAAAGCCCCGCGTAAGAAATAAAACCCAAACAATACAAAGCAAACTAAAGAGAAGACAGAAAATACACAAATTTTCGGCTTTCGCCTTTGTCAAGTGAAAAAAACGAACAATAAAAGACTTCAACAGGAACGAAGTGAAACAGTTTACTTAGCTGCGAGTTCTTGCTTCGTTAGCAGCACCAAAGCACGTCTGTCCGCCAAAAGCATGGAAGCACGAAGTGACGCAATTGGTTAGTAACCAAGATGAAGGCGCCATATAGTGCCTCAGAGCACAAGACAGGGATGGTGCGCAATGTCAGGAGTCGCAGTAAATGAAAAGAAAAAGAAAAAGAGATTTAAAAAAAAAATAAAAAAATGAAAGAAAATAATAATAATAAAGAAATTTATATATATATATATATATATATATATATATATATATATATATATGACTCATTGCAAAATAAGAACAGCCCAAATCTACCTGCCAAAGTATAGTTTTTAAACTGCATATATAGCTATTTAAATATGCAAAACTGAATATTACTCAATGAAGGAAAGTTGTTCGTCACATCGAAGTTGTGTGACATGTCATGTGTACACATTTCTTTCTTTTGTTTCAGTTTATTAGAGTTAGTGCCCTTGCTTTAACAATGGCCATTGTTTTTGTCAGTGTGCACACAAAAAGTCGGACGCAAACTCATTAAAATATCGACCATAATGCGCCTTAGGCCACGCTGGTACCGATTTTCGGCCCAATTTCTTTGTTATTGTTGAAGATGCGACTGTTGGTGGTTGGAACGGCCACATGCACTTTTACAGCATGTAATTATCTAAATAGATCCAAGAAATAACAGTGTGCACACACGGACAACAAAAACCCCCGAAAATAAAATAAATTGATTTAAAGTGAAAAAAATGCAATCTTCGCATTTTTATTGCCCAAAATCGAATAGTAAATTCTTTATCTTTATGAAATGATGTGTTTTAAAACTCTAAGATACCATTATTGGTCACAATTTGACAGTTCATAACAGGGTGTAAACACAGGTAGATTTGGGCTGTTCTTATTTTGCAATGAGTCATATATATATATATACATATATATATTGATATTAGCAACAGTGGAATTATCGAAGGCAATGTTGGACATTGATGCCATGGGGAGTGATAGTGCCGAGCTGGAAAATTAATCGTTGTTCGATCTCAAAGCATACATCAGCGCCTGCATGACAAGACTTGAGCCCCAGAATTTGAATGTCGTTGGATGGCTCATGGTCTGGTCGATTAAAATGGACAGAAACAGGCTTTCCATTTCAATTTTCAATGTCGCGGAGGTGCTCCCGAAACAGAGTGTGAAGCTGACGTCCCGTTTCACCATTGTACAACATATGACACCTGGCACAGCGGATAGCATACACCAGATTGCGACTATGGCAAGTGAAGCCTTCCTTAATGCTCCCCACATCTGTGCATTATAAGGACACGGACAGCCATACGTACTTACATTATGGTTCTTCTCACCCGCGTTCTTGCAAGGATGCCATTCCCTTTTTGCAATTGCTCCGTTTGCATCGTCTTTGCCAATCGGAGGCAGACTTTGCCACTGAAGGCAAGAGGATGTTAGAATTTTTTCGTCTTAGAGGTTATCCAGAACATGTTCTGGATAAAGCCTGGTCGAGGGCCCGTGATATCAGTAGGCTGGATGCCCTCACTCCCAGACAAAGGAGGGAAGATAATCGTATCAAACTAGTTTTCACTAATCACCCCCAGTCTTTTCCTATTAAGCAAGTCCTCCTTAGAAATCTCTCTATCTTGAGGGCTGACCAGAGCCTCAATGACATGCTTGATGCAACACCTCCTCTGCTGGTATATAGACGATCCAAAAACTTAAAAGACATTTTGGTCCGGAGCAGGCTCATTCACACTGTTCGTTGCGGTACTAAACCGTGTGGCAATTCTCGTTGCAAGACGTGCACACATGTCCTTCAATCGTCTTCCATCGAGTGCCCTTTGTCGACGTTCAGCATTATGGAAGGCTTCACTTGCCATAGTCGCAATCTGGTGTATGCTATCCGCTGTGCCAGGTGTCATATGTTGTACAATGGGGAAACGGGACGTCAGCTTCACACTCTGTTTCGGGAGCACCTCCGCGACATTGAAAATTGAAATGGAAAGCCTGTTTCTGTCCATTTTAATCGACCAGACCATGAGCCATCCAACGACATTCAAATTCTGGGGCTCAAGTCTTGTCATGCAGGCGCTGATGTATGCTTTGAGATCGAACAACGATTAATTTTCCAGCTCGGCACTATCACTCCCCATGGCATCAATGTCCAACATTGCCTTCGATAATTCCACTGTTGCTAATATCAATATATATATATATATATATAAATTTCTTTATTATTATTATTTTCTTTCATTTATTTATCTTTTTTTTATTATTTTTAAAAATCTTTTTCTTTTTCTTTTCATTTACTGCGACTCCTGACATTGCGCACCATCCCTGTCTTGTGCTCTGAGGCACTATATGGCGCCTTCATCTTGGTTACTAACCAATTGCGTCACTTCGTGCTTCCATGCTTTTCGCTGACGGACGTGCTTTGGTGCTGCTAACGAAGCAAGAACTCGCAGCTAAGTAAACTGTTTCACTTCGTTCCTGTTGAAGTCTTTTATTGTTCGTTTTTTTCACTTGACAAAGGCGAAAGCTGAAAATTTGTGTATTTTCTGTCTTCTCTTTAGTTTGCTTTGTATTGTTTGGGTTTTATTTCTCACGCGGGGCTTTGCAACGTACAACCTTTTCTTTTTGCCCAATTTTGACTTTGTAAATATTGTATGTAACTTAAGCCAGTTAAGTTTGTTTACTTTTCGTTCATGTTTCTGTCCTTTCGGTACCACTGCCTGCAGGAGGATGACAGGAAGACATCACCTGTAGAGCTGCTTTCTGTCATATCTTCACTTTTATCCTGACACTGCATCCCTCCTTAGTTCAAAAGTCATACTCATAAAAACTGCCCAGATCTTAAGGAAGTAATAAACATGTGAAACAAACAAAAACAGAAAGATATAATGTTAGTTTCAAATGCCATATACGGTGAAATATATTTTCTTTACATGCCATGACCAATGTAATTTTAGGTGAAACAAGCATACTGCTTATTTATTTTTAAAATTCATTTATTTGTTTTTTGACATCATGTGTCTTAGTTTAATAATAAATCACATGATTTATATAGGCTTTAAATACAGTCCAATCCACTAATCTGGACATGGCTTTTGTCGACATTCTGGGTAACTCGACACAATTTTTAAGCCCCAACCTGTTCCTTCTTTAATATTTCCCTGTAACTCGACCTGTTATTCCATTATTTCCTCTTATATCGACACATTTCCCCCCGATCAGAGCACAACAAGTGCAGTAGATCTACTACTGTGCTACCGAAAATGCCCAGGCAACTCTCTGCATATAACATCTCTATTTCTTTTGGTGGTGCTGGTGGGGAGAGGTAGGACACAGAGGATGACCCTTGGCTTCAGTAACGTGAGTGTGGAGTGCCATGCATAAGCGCACAGGCAGTAAAAGTTCAGAGTACCACATACTAATTTTTTTTTTTTCCACAAAACATTCATCCACCGTTGATACTAGGCCTTGACCTAGATCTCTTGGTTAAGCGCCGTACTGTGTGTGTATCGGTGTCATCACATCTTCTGGAGAAACAGGTCAAGGTTAAAATGAAATAGTAAAACACTGCGCAATTGATGTAGAGCTACAGCATTTCGCCGATATTGGCAAATCTTGCCTTGCAACTGCTCCATACAACAATGATATTGGAGGAACGGGTGACAGTTTGCCGATAATTAAAAGAAAAAGGGACATAATTGCGTTATTTATTGGACTCTTATTTCCATAATGGTGATGTTTGATTCTCTTCCCACTTTTTTCTCTTTCACCACTAATCTGCTATTTCGGCTTTCTCTTTACTCAATGCAAGTCAGGCGGTCCCACTGATGTCGAGATATTAGGATTGCACTGTACATACATTTTGAAATGACTACTAATTGTCTGTTTGCACAACACCATGCTGTGAGATTTTGATGCATTTGTTAATAGAGTGAATAAAACAGATGAAATTGTCCAGCTTCAGCTGGAAGTTGCAGTGTTCAGTTAACTCATTGCCTACGTATTGCCCACATGAGGGTGATGGACAGGGTTGGCGGAGCCTAAGTGCAGCACACATGTGGTTGACAGTGTTTTCCAATTTTTTTTTTACGCCTTTATACAACAAGGAAGGGAACAAATTTGACATCAGCATATTCTTCAACCATTTTTCTCATTTCAGCAATACCGCTGAAAAGAACACAATGATATAGAGATATTTGTGCTCTATCTGTAGCTCATTCTCCTCTGTACTTCACCTGTGGCGTAACCCTCACCCTGCGAGGGGCGGCAATTGTCGGTATTGACTCGCAAGCGCTCACGCCGCACGGGCGGCAAAAGTCGGGAAGGTCAAGCTGACCGCGCCATGCGAAAGCCGTATTTTCACGCATCAGGTCACTGACCTTTTTGAGACGTAACCACCGTGTTATTGTTCACTGTATCTCTTCTAAATCAAAGGCATTGTGACATGGACATGTTAACCAGTGAACCACTGGTCGGAATCACAAAGACTAAGCTTTCAAAGACTCTCCCCACACTTTCAAAAGATGTAACATCGACATGCGAACTGTTGCTCAACAAATTTGCAATATCATCTCATTTTCTCACACGCTGACCACCATCTGGAGTTGTCTGTATCTAAGAACCAATCAAAAACAAGCTGTGAAATAATCTTTGCCCCAAATGCCCACATTGGTTTATTAGTATGTGTCAATCAGGATGAAACCATTTGTGTAGGGCTTGGGAGGGCGTGGCTAGTTACCATGCTTCAATCTCACGAAAACTACAGCTGTCAGTTTGGAATCATAAGTCAGATCATTGGTTAGAAACTGACAGACTAAGGTTTTGCTGGTTAATTCATTATCAAGCGTGATAAGGCACAGCAGCGAATGTTTTCATACCGATCAATAAAAACCGAACCACGTGGACAGCGTTTGTGGTCATCGCATAGCGGCACGGGTCAGTGACCACCCCAGATAAGATTCTCCGTGAGTAAGGTCACTGATCGTGCAGCGGGCTTTACGGGTAGCGCGCGGGGTATGGGTTAAAAAAAATAATTTTTTTTTGGCAGAGAGGGAGCTAGCTTTGACAGCTTATTATGGAACCCCCCACTGAACAGTGACTTTGAGTTATATATCAATAAAGAGATAGAAGAATGACCTTTCATTTGATGTATAAAATGTTAGCCAAATGGAAATGTGGAAAGTACACGGATTTTTTAAAAAGTGGAAGGAGACTGGCTAGGCCTAAAGGTTGCCGTAGGCAATGAGTTAAATGGTAAAGTTCAGTGTTCCAATCCTACAGTTTTTTTATTGTTCATGAGTAATGAATATGACTGGGACGTTTTGGCCTGACAGATGAATTTTTTTCTCTTTTCAGTCGTTTGTTTACCTTCCTGTGCATGCAGCAAGGTAAGTTGGAATTGTAGATCTTGAATAACAATTGCTTTATGTGGATGGACTAGAGTGTATTTAAGAGAATGATTTTGTCATAAAGATTGTGAACTGGTTGCTATTAAGTCTATATATGTCACAGACTCCTTTCTGTATATTTTCTTCATATTTATTTATTGCTGTCTGTCTCACTTGTTATTTCAGAGGCCAGAAAGTGAAAATAGTTCAGCTTTTTTATTTAGTCATAAAAATTTCTGCAGTTGACAATTGATGTTTGTAAAATTATAATGTGGGATGACTGTTTAGCTTCAGGTTAGTGTATTTGGTCTTTTTTTCTGGGATCGTAGACTAGCCAGTAAGTCTAGGTGCATATCAGGCTAATTTGTTTGGCTTACTAGTCAGATGGTGACATCACAACATTGAATTTCAATGAGACCCAGCTCACCAGCTATCTCAAAGGATCTCTCAATGTCGTGACATCACCATCCAACCAGTCAGCCTATCAAAATCAGCTCGTGTGTGCCTAGGCATATTGTGACACTTTGTATTGTCAGATGTTCTGCATGAGATATTTCCATGAACAGGAGACTTGGAGCAAGCAAGAGTCCTTGTTTATAACATTGCCTGGTGTGGTTATCTTGACCTTGGCCCCCCTTTCATGGCCATTGTGGGGGTGTGGCCTGATGTGCTTGATCCCACGTACTCTGACAGACATGGCACCATCAAGCTGGTACTGGAGCTAATGTTGAGAGAAACCCAGAGAGACCAAGAAGATCAGTTTCAACAGGTGATTGCCTTTTTGTTTTATGGAAGTACTGGGATGGGGACCCTTCCTTTTATTGTATGTTGCATAAGAATATATGAACATGGCTCAAGAAGTTTTGACTACTTTTCAGGAGAAGCAAAAAACTGTTTTATTTTAGCACAACTGGTCTGGTTATGATGACTTTTGGAAAGTTTGCTATTTAATAATTTTTCTGCTTAGGAGTCTAGAACCAAGATCATTCGATGTGGCTTTGAATGTAGTTGAACATATGTGATGTGTTTCCACGGTTTGGGGCATAATGTACCCCAGGGGTGTTTTGAGATATGAGTACCACCTTAAAGTCCATGTCATAAGCTTTCATTTGATACCAAGTTTAAGACAATCGGTTGAAATTTGGCTGAGATATGCTCATTTGAACTTCGATGGAGCGGGAATGGCTCAAATCCATAATTTTGAGAAAATTAATAATAATAATAATAATAATATATTGCATTTATATAGCGCCCAACCCCGTCGATGACAAGCTCTGGGCGCTTTAACAAACTCTTACACACACACACACACACGCATACACAAAAGAAATTCAAAAATATTTACTATTGTTGCTGCCGAAAAACACCTAGCCTAGTTTGTCTGAAAGAAATGGGTCTTCAGATGGCATTTGAAAGAACCAATGTCATTAATTTCCCTGGTTGTCTTTGGAAGAGTGTTCCAGATGGTAGGGCCAAGAAATGAAAAGGACTTTTCTCCTACAGTGGACAGATTCATTTTAGGCATAAAAGTTGAGATTTGTCTCCATAGCAACGGGTATATTCTAATGGTGTTAGACAAACCAAATTTGGCATGGGTTTTATACTCATTGCCTTCTAGGTACACAGAAAATTTCAAACCATTTCATTAAGTTCTTAAAGTTTTACAGCTTTTTTATGTTTATGCTCTGGGCGCAGTTTCCCCTGACGCCAGCTTAAGCTTACACCCACGCGTAAAATTTCTGACCATTTCCATCTCGTCGTCTGGATTCAAAACATTCTCCCCCTCTAATTTTATATTAACTCCAACGTCTACTACCAAATTGCATCGTCCCGATCTACCTCATCATCACTGCTGTTAAAACTGTTAAAGGTTAAAACTAAAGTTTAATAGATAAATTTACAAATTATTAAAAAAAAGAAATTTTGGTAAAAAAAAAGAGGTTGCAATGTGTTGAGCGAATTTTCTCAAAACAGTCCAGGGTACTTTATGCCCTGAACCGTCAGAATGCGTCACATATGAAAATTGATTTTTTTTTTAATGTTTGAGTTAATGCAGTTTGAGGGAACTGACAACTCGTGTGTGAGGAGGTCACAGGGATGACACATTAGTCCTCTAGATGGATGTTTTTATGGCCTTTGATATAATTTTTTATTGCAGCTTGAATGCCACATCTTTCCTGCCTATTTTTGCATGGAAAAATATGGACAGGAACTGTCCTTACCGAATCTCTTCCTTATTTTTAAAATTTCTCAACATATTTTTCCTATGCAAAGTCTGAGAGGTGCTAGCAATTAACATTTGCAATTTCTGCCTCTGTCAGTATTGAGTTAGGATCCAGAAAGTTGTAAAAGTTGATTTGGTAATAATGTTCTAAGACTTTGCAGGTGAAGATCTATGGAATTTCAGATTTTGTCTGGTCACAGTTTTACGTTTAAAATTCTTGAACATTTTGGCTTTTCGCAACGATTACAAGATGCCAAAGCACCACCACCATCATCACCCACTTTCTATTAACACTCAACTCACATTTGGAGTTGTTATGAATTATTACTGTTCTTTTGATCAAGAAGGGAAGCTCTTCGCAGCTTGATGATCATTAGCTGCATGCAGGTGCTGATTCATTTTCAGTAACTTTGAAGCAGTGACGATGACAAAACTTCTTTCATCACTGAGGGATGAATTGTTTGCTCCTGATCATCATTGAGAAAACATACATTTGAACGGAAAATCTGAAGTCCATTCATTCAATATGTCTGTAAAAGTTTAGATACACTGATCAGTCTCTTTGTCTTGGTTGGAGGCTTCTTTTTTTTTGCCGATTCTTTTCATTTCCATTCAATTAATTATAACAAGTAAGATGTTAATTCATCTCGCATTGAGCCAATCAAGGAAAAAAAAAACTGGTAGAAAATTTTTTAAAAATATATAAAAATTGTGGTACTGGACACAAATCTAAAATTGGGATTAGTAGTTAGCACAAATAAATAACAAGTAAATTTGATGCCACTGATGACAGATTGGGGCAAGAACAGTAACATTTTTATTCAATCATCACCTGGTTTGTTTGTCTGACAGGTGTGCCATGTGATGTGTCGAATGTGTCAGTGGCAGGTAGACAAGTCAGGAAGTCGGGCTGAAGATTTGCTGAAGAGTTTGGTTAAGAGAACTCAGCACATTGCAAGGACTTCTTCCTCTGGTGCTGGAACCGGTCAGTGCAGTGGTTGAATAGATGGAACTTAAGATTTTAGTTGGAGTATTGTGGAAGTATTTTTTTGTATTTGTATACTTCTTTAATCCCATTTGCCCTTAGTGTTAGGAATTTGTTTTTTTTTTGTTTTTTCTGTTTTGAATTAATATTGTCTGTCCACTGTTTACACATGACTGTCCATCCATCTGTCCAGTCTTTCCGTTCTGTTGGGCTGGTCTCTTTCTCTGACTACAGTTGTCTGCTTATCTGCTTTGTTTCTTTCTGTGAATTTTTTGTTGTTGTGTGTCTCCCACATGAAGAACTGTTGTTTATACAGAATGTTTTAATATAAATAAGATTATAATATAAATGCATTTCATTCCAGATGCCACATTTGAAGCCAAGAAGGCAATCGAACTTCTGTTAGTTCACCAGGGGCCAGCTTGGACGGATGACCATTTTATCCGGCGCACGCTGGTATCTGTGACTGCAAGATGGGACAGTAAAGGAGACAGCAAGGATGGCCCCCCTCCTGCATTTGTCATTAGCATGTTGGAAGTGTTCCGTAAGTGGAATCGTCTCAATATATTGTCTGTAGGAGAGCTGGCGTGCCTGAATACCATATGAATGTGGAATAAAAATGACTAAGTTTGACTGATAAGGCTTGAAAAAAGAAAGAAAAAAAAGCAACCCAAATTCGCCCCTGAAAATTATTTCAAGAAATGTCCAAAATGCCAGATTCTTAAGTGATTAAATTTTGTGTGTTCTTGAAGCACATGAATATAATGTAAAGTTAAAGAGAACCAAGACAAACAGATAAGGCATTTGGAATGGACTGCTGGGGTTTTTATGACTCCAGTCATATATGTACTATTCATTTGTACTGGAAAATTTGGTATCATGATTACTTCATACCCCAGCTGCCATGATTGCTTTCTATGTGGGCAGATGTTGCTTGTGGTCACCATGGAATTGAGAGCTGGTCATATCCTTTTACCATGGTTTGACTATCACTGCAAAGTCAAAATCAACACAGTTTTTCGTTCATGCTTTCATTGTTGTCGGTGTATTTTTCACAAATGTTTCATTTCTGTCAAAACGGATATTATTTGGTATCTTTGCCAGGTTCAGTGTTGATTGTTCATCCGCTGTCCAAAAGTGCTGTGGGATCCTTGCTGGGTATGGTGTTCTCTCGTTTGCCGAACAGGAAAATCTGTAAGTTATTTTATTTCATGAGTGAGAACCCCTTAAGTTTCATTTCTCTTCATATTGATTAAATAAAATAAAACTCAGGCAAGTTTCAGCAATTTCCTGCTATTAAAATCACCCATTCTGATAAAAGAATTGGACATTTTAGAGTTAAACAACTCTTTTTCATAATCCTCTGGTCCAGATATGCTCCAGAATGATTGGAATTTGGGGGAATTTAATGAAGCAATATACATATGGTAGAGTGGTGAATAATATCATGCACAGCTGCATGCTATTGGATATTGCCACACACCTAGATTTACTGCCATTTACTTGTGTTTTCTACATTATATAATGATAACACCAGAGGAGTTTGAGGTCGGGTCTAATGGCACGTGGGGCGGGAGGATTTGGTTATTTTTAGCAACTGATAGTATCAGATCTGGACTTGACTATTGTTTTGACCATTTGATTACGTGCTTATGTGCAGGATAACAATAAGTGCATTCCGGTGTTCATAAGGATTTTTTTGTTTCCTTTCTCAGCAAACATGAGTGTTGAGGTTGCCTTTGTTGAGGCCCTGCTAGACATGGTTGCCTGCAGCCCTGACAGATGTTTGGCAATTCTGAAGAAGTGGCAGACCAGGAACTCTGCAAATGTTCCACCTGAGATTTTCAGCAAACTTTTACAGGTGCGAAGTATCATGTCCCAGCAAGCCTCTGCTGGAAAAGGAGCCAGTTTAGAATAGTGTTGATTGAGATCTTGAAAATTTTGCTGGACAAGTTGGAAAATTGGGAATTTCATCCAGGGATATAAGCAGAGATGTCACCCATTCCGATTTGATCGGAATCATTCCGATTTTTCTTGAAAAACGGGCGTGATTCCGATTTTCCGATTATCAAGCAGGCATTCCGATTTTTTTTTACTTCCAGCAATCGGCTGTTTTTTTTTTCCGTTTTCGTTCTTCCGGGTTCTAGTTTTTAATTATAACTTTCACACAATGCGCCGAATCGGAATATTGCGATCATTTTAGGAATAAACCGGAAGTCAGTTCTACTTTCTTATCGCTTAGTTTGCACCGATCGGGAATTTGATCACTTGCTACACGCGTTGTTTACATTCTTTTTACCGTTCTCCGTGGCGGCGATTCCGAAATAATTCCATAGATCTATCTATTTGCCTTCACTTAAGTTTAAGAGTTATATTTGGTTCTGACTGTAATGGAAAGAGGAATCAGTTCTAAACCTAGCTAGATGTGTTCTCTTCCTTCAAACTGAACACTCACCCTGCGCGCTACCCGTAAAGCCCGCTGCCCGGTCAGTGACCTTACTCACGGAGAATCTTATCTGGGGTCACTGACCCGTGCCGCTAGACGATGACCACATACGCTGTCCACGTGCTTCGGTTTTTATTGATCGGTATGAAAACATTCGCTGCTATGCCTTATCACGCTTGATAATGAATTAACCAGCAAAACCTTAGGTCTGCCAGTCTCTAACCAATGATCTGACTTGTGATTCCAAACTGACAGCTGTAGTTTTGGTGAGAACGAAGCATGATAACTAGCCACGCCCTCCCAAGCCCTACACAAATGGTTTCATCCTGATTGACACATACTAATAAACCAATGTGGGCATTTGGGGCAAAGATTATTTCAGAGCTTGTTTCTGATTGGTTCTTAGATACAGACAACCCCAGATGGTGGTCAGCTTGTGAGAAAATGAGATAATATTGCAAATTTGTTGAGCAACAGTTCGCATGTCGATGTTACATCTTTTGAAAGTGTGGGGAGAGCCTTTGAGAGCTTAGTCTTTGTGATTCCAACCAGTGGTTCACTGGTTAACATGTCCATGTCATATTGCCTTTGATTTAGAAGAGATACAGTGAACAATAACACGGTGGTTACGTCTCAAAAAGGTCAGTGACCCGACGCCTGAAAATAGGGCTTGCGCGTGGCGTGGTCAGCTTGACCTGGGCGACTTTTGCCGCCCGTGCGGCGTGAGCGCTTGCAAGTTAATACCGACTATTGCCGCCCCGCGCAGGATGAGGGTTAAGCTTAGCTAGACATCGCCTAAGTCTAGATCTAGGTGATTTACTTGGCAGCGACAATGACGGATGCAGGAATGAGATCTAGATCTAGCCAGATCTATGGATAGACGTATTAAGACTAAAGAAATTTATTCGGCGGCGATTTGTGATGGAAGGAGGAATCAGTTTTAAACTTGCCTTGACCTAGAATTCTTAAATCCAAGCCATGAACATGGAGAAGGTTGCATGGGCACAAACTGCCAAATTATAACATGAGACTGGAAGTAGTAAAACACTCCTCAGCACAGAATAGGCAAAAATTATGCATGGCATTTGTGCGTTTTGGCACTCAAATCTCAACATGTCAAAGCCGCTTTTGTCTGACATAACTAGGAAAAACAGCTTCAGAGCAAGAAAAGTTTGCCACAGTGCTTTTCTGGAGAGAATTCTTTTTCAGTTTTGGCCAAGATCAAAACAAAGGGTGGATAATAAGACATGGTGAAATGAACTGTAAGTAGTGTAAGTTTTCAAGATGATTTTCAACTTAATCCTTTGTGACCAAGAAAAAAAACAAAAAACATAAGTTTAGTACTGGTACGGTACCATTTCATTTTTATCGTCGTTTGCACCGAGGGGGGGGGGGGGGGGGGCTGATTCAGATTTTTGTTTTTTTTAGGGTGGCATCTCTGGATATAAGTGTGCTGGTTTTCCTGGGTGAGAAAAAAATTTGAGAAACTGCAGCTGTGTTATGTAAAAATTACACAGATGGGTAGTTTCATTTTGGGACTTTCGTACTTTTTACAGAATTTTACATCACTATTCATTGTGCGCACCACGTCATACATATCCCAAATCTGGGACACATGAACAACTTGTTGGCTTTGCTGGCATTTTCACCTGTTGTCACATATTTTGTTTTGATTGTCAGTCAGCCACTGTGCCAAACTTTATATTGTTTGTACAATTTTCTTTTTTGCTAAATATTTCATGCTGAAGTTTTCAAAGCATGGACATGGAGGAGCATTGTAGTGCTGTGGAAATTTCCCTCTGAAAACTTCAATAGTTCATGTCAAGATGAGGTTTGTCAAAATGGACACTAGAGCTGATTACAGTCGACGTTGCACAGCATGATGTCCGGTGGACTTAAGAAATAACATTGCGCAATCCATCAAATCATGCTAAGCATAAATAAACTACGATTCTCTTAACTCTCCTGGCGCGTGACGCCTTAAAGCCCGCTGTCCGGTCAGTGACCTTACTCACGGAGAATCTTATCTGGGGTCACTGACCCTTACTGCTATGCGATGACCACACGCGCTGTCCATGTGGTTCGGTTTTTATTGATCAGTATGAAAACATTCGCTGCTATGCCTTGTCACGCTTGATAATGAATTGACCAGCAAAACCTTAGTCTGTCAGTCTCTAACCAATGATCTGACATGATTCCAAACTGACAGCTGTAGTTTTCATGAGAACGAAGCATGATAACTAGTCACGCCCTTCCAAGCCCTACACAAATGGTTTCATCCTGATTGACACATTCTAATAAACCAATGTGGACTTTTGGGGGACATGTCATTTCAGAGCTTGTTTCTGATTGGTTCTTAGATACAGACAACTCCAGATGGTGGTCAGCTTGTGAGAAAATGAGATAATATTGCAAATTTGTTGAGCAACAGTTCGCATGTCGATGTTACATCTTTTGAAAGTGTGGGGAGAGCCTTTGAGAGCTTAGTCTTTGTGATTCCAACCAGTGGTTCACTGGTTAACATGTCCATGTCACAATGCCTTTGATGTAGAAGAGATACAGTGAACAATAAGACAGTGGTTACTTCTCAAAAAGATCAGTGACCCGACGTGTGAAAATACGGCTTGCGCGTGGCGCAGTCAGCTTGATCTTGCCAACTTTTTCCACACGTGAGCACTTGGGAAGTTTGGCATTTGATGCCCTGCGCAGGGTGAGGGTTAAAAGGGGGAGGGGGGATTTTTTGTGTGTAGGGCTAAGTGTAAATGTATATATTGAGTATTCGTTCAAAGTCATGGTATATGAAACATTTAAAAGAGAATGCTCTGTTTCAATTATAATCAATATGGGCAAGAATACATTACTAGATCCATTTGAATGAAAATTGAAAGTCAACATAAAGATTTCAAACCCAAAGAGACACTATTGCTGGATCCAGACCTCCCAACTACATGTACATGTACTAACAGGGTATGGGAAGATTTCATAAAATAAGTGTGGAGGTTACCGCAACATTTTAGAAACTCAACAAATAAATGCACACATGCACACACAAAAATGCCATTTAGTGCTGAAATTGAGGGTAAAAATGCTACTTGTGGCCCCTGCACAGTTTTTCTGTGGTTTTTATAATATTTCGTCTGTCTTCGAAAGACCTGGGTAGGTGTATGTAAAACATTTTCGACAGAGCTGAAGAAAACCTAAAGTTTTTAGGTAATTTTCACGTTAACTCTTAAGCAGTCTGGTCAGCCCAATCTGGCATTTCAATGTCATAATCAGAAGTTGCGTTGATGGTCACCCATCACCTAGTATAGACAAGTCTCCCTCCCTTATTCACCCTCCCACTGGTCACACTGGCATCATGTAGCGCTGAGCCTTAACTAGCACAATAAACATTGCCCAGTAACTGAGTGAGCATAATATTTGACACTTTTGTGGACTTGCTGGCGCCGACTGTCTTTACTCCGTGTATCGTGAAAATGATTGAATCTCTGTTGAATACTTTAAAAGAAAAATCCATTCTCAGATGACCAAGAATAAGTGGACTGCATTCAGCTTGGATCTTAACTAGAACTGCTGACTAATGGGTAGAAAGTCACAACTTAAGTAAACTGGAGTAAAATTACATTTTGATCACTCCTCAGCCAAATGTCTTGTTTTTTTTACTTTCAAGGGCAAAAAAAAACAAAAATGAAAGATAGAACAACTGTGATTTCCAAGTTGTGGACAAAAGTCCTTGAATTCCATGTACATTGTTTTGAAATGTATAATCATTATGTAACTGACCTTCAGGAACATTGACAGAGTTTGTTAGAGTGAGTCAGTAGTTTTAGAGAATGAGTGCAGGGAAGTAGCGTGGATGAATATATTGAGTGGTCTGGAGTGGTGGACTGTCGGTGGAAGAATAAGTGAATGAGTGAAAGAAGAAAAACTGAAGAGTATGTATTAGAAGAGAGACTTGCAGTATGATTGCACCACTCAGAATGGTTGTATTTGTTTCAGCCATGAAATGTATCCTGAAAGCTTCATGCAGATACAAAACACCATCATCATCTCCGGTGGAAGTCGTTCGAACTGTTCTGCTCACCGATGTTCTCTGCCACTATGTGAACTTAAATGCAATGTATTTTTCAATGTTATCTGAAAGTCTAGTCAGGTGTTTTGGAATACTTCTTTCTGTGCAGACACTGACATTGTCCTCAGGAAAATGTTGATCGATATGGAAGTGGTGTAAGATCTGGGTATTGTCAGTTGTTGAAAATAAATGCCAAAGCCTTACAGTTTAAAATTATAATTTCCTGTGTCACTTTTCTAGCATCGATTTAGTTTTCAATAAAAATCAGTTTGCATCATTAAATGGATGAGCCCTCTTGATCTTTCTCAGTGTATTTTGACTCACTATGGAGTCAGAATTGGCCATTCTCAAAAGGTGGGCCTGGGTGTAGTGCCTCTTTTTGTCCAGCTCTGACAAATGGCAAAATGAGGAAATTGTATGACACCAAGTTTACAGGACTGAGGAATGACCAAAGTGATAGTTTGAGATACGAAAAAGGTCAGATACCACAATTAATAATAATAATAATATAAGTACATTTATATAGCGCCAATCCCCATTGAAGAGCCCTAGGCGCTTTACACTGACCTGTTAAAATCATCATTCTCACGCCCATTCACTCTGCACAAGTCCATCTCACTATCTACAAATAACTTTCAAAGAGGTGCGTTTTCAGATTCTGTTTAAACAGCTCAAGAGGTAAAGATAGTTGACTATGGAAATGCCTTGTTTATCATCCCAATTTTTTTTTTGTTGCGTCGTGATGAGACTATTTTTGTGTCACTGAACCACAGAAACAGTAGGAATAAAGCACTCAAAGAAAAGAAAAACAAAATACACGTAAAACTACATGCAACATTGCAATCTTTATTTTAATCTGCTTTTGTAATTAAAATTAAGTTTCAAAATTGCATACTTGGTCGTAATAGTGTGTGTCACAGCACTATTATTTTTGTTGGAGTATAAACAGCTCAGCTGCCCAGAATTAATTTTAAAACACATGTAGGCTTTGATTAAATCTGTTCTGTGTGCGTAGGGCAGCGATTTTGTGCCAACGATCAGATTACGGCAATGTATGTATGTGTGTCTTTGCGTTATGAACAAGCCTTCCCTGTCGTAGAAGTTCAGAATTAGATATATACCCATCATAGTTTTTTTCAGAACCCCTCATTTTGACTTTGGCATTTTTCTTATGCAACTGACGATATACATGTATTATCTATCATGCGGTGATATAGTATCCTGAACAGTCTGTCAGCCAATTACTCTCTCTGTGCTTTCCTGTGGGTTTTCAGCTGTTTTTTTTTCAATTTTCTTGATGTGTCTGTGTGTAAATGGTTGCATCACTTGTGTGATGATGCATGAAATGTGGTGCTTTGGAAATGATCATGTGATTGATAATGCTTTAGCTGTACCTGTGTGTTCAATCAAAGAATGCAGGTGTTGGTGAGAACTTGGGGTAGAGTGTGTATTTACTGTGTGTGTGTGTGGGGGGGGGGGGTGCATTTTTGTGAAGAATTTCTTCACTTATGTTTTTTTCTTTTTTTCTAAACTTGTATCATATTATTTATGAAAGAAATTACTTATTATTATTACATACAATTTTAAAAGCACATAAACTTATGCCAATTTGCTTGTTTGATATAATTTCTGTTGATTGTCAGACAATTCAGGTACTTTCTCACAAATAGCTATGGCTATCACCACCAGTATTGTTACACTGTTTTGCTGTGTTGTAGAGCAAATGAATCAAATCTTGTTGACATCCAGACTGTTCGTATGTTGTAATTTACATATTGTATGTTTGTATATAAAATGAAGCAACATATAAAGGGGTGTCTCATACAAAAACATGTAGTAGTACAAGTACCATGTGTTACAGTGGACCATCATGTTTAACGACACTGCTAATAACGAAACCTTTGCTGACAGCGAAAACATTTTAAATCCTTGTTTTTTCTGCTACATGAGCTGTATAAATTATAATAAAGTACTCGAATAATGGCAATTGATAATCACAGCACCTGCCAGGCTATAGCGAGAGAATTAATTTTGAGTGAGGTCGGCCGCAGAACGTGTTGGGAGTCAGACAATAACAACATGTATTGTTACGACATGCCCACCATGTGGCCTTGCGAGTTGTCACCCTCACCTGGCCATATCTTGCCTTGCCTAAGTAATATGCTCTCTGTCCCTATTGACCACGTGCTGTGAAAGCACACTACACGCAGTCAGTTCAAAGTGATGGCTCATCACTCACTGAGGCAAACTGTGGGGCAGGACATGAAGGCTACAACCGTGAAGCTTCATCAGACACGTGCACTGTCTGGTCACTATCTGAGCTGTGCGATAATTATTAGATGTAGCACAGTCATTGATCGTCACTAATCGCCGCGCGGCGTATGCTCTTTGTCTGCAGCAGGCTTCGTGACCATATGCCCACATTTCCTGTGTCACAAACATGTGGCCAGTCTGTTCCCATTCTTCCCATACTTGTCTGTCCCTGACGTTTGCCTCCGACTCTCTCGTCTTTTAATTGAAACATGGCTACCGTCAGTACGATAAGAAAAAGAAAAGTATCGATATGAAGGCCCAGATCTGCCATCAGTTTGATATTACTAAGTATACATGTATATGTAAATATATCGACGATTTAGAGGAAATGCTAACAAGGGAGGTAACCATAGAAAATGATGTATTTTAATCCTTTGCCTTGTGTTTTGTACGCATAGCAAGACCACAGGTATAACGAGACCTTTTTGATGGAACATGACCTCTCACTAGAACCAAGTTCCACTGTAGAACAGAGATGCCAGGAGGTTAGGATGCTAAAAGAAAATGTCCTCATTGTAACTTGCAGTATGATTAAATGAAGAAAATGTTAGCAAAATATGTGCAGGAAGTCTGGAAATGGAATCTTTAAGTCATTAACTCTGTTTGTGTAAGTGTGTCCTTTATGCAGGCTTGGACTGTTCATAGAGGCTAGGGAGAATCTCAATACTGTACTAGCTTAGCATTGTTACTGTTAGAATCAGTCATCAATATTAGACCAGTGAAAATGACCACTAGACATTTTTTATTTCCTTCTTGACCAGCCATTAATATATATGGTGGGACTGGGATGGGGGGGTTGCATGACTAGATCTTTGCTGTGTGCTGTGGCTGTATTTTTATCTGTGAGAATATAGACAATCTCTACAAATAATGTCGGGCTGATCATTATGTTAGATATTGTGTACAAGGCTTATTAGCTGCGGAACTTCACCCCTAGCTATGTGTCTAACCTGATACAAGTATGTGATTAGTCAGTATTGTCTTTTTTTTTTCTTTTTGGTGTTAAATGAAGAAAGCAAAACAACACATGCTTAAAATAAATGTTTTTTAAATAAAAACTTGACTGAATCATGCATTGTTCTTAAGAATGAATGGACAGTGAGAGGAAGATGCACAATATATTAATTCTGAGAGTTTTTATCACATTTTTTTCAATCTGGATGACAAAATCAGTACATGTATTGTCGCGATGTGGGTTAGATGGGGATAATTCGACTGACACTCTTTCGAGGTCTGCTCCCACAATCGACGAACACACAAAAAAAATACTTGCACTCTAAAAACTAAATAAATCAATTGCTTTGATTTTTAGCAGAGCTGTAGGGCAGTTTAATTACAGGAATTAATGTATCAAATATAATTATAAATATAAATATCAATTCAAAGGCAACTGAATCTACTAATGAAACTACAGCTTTCTATAAAGACTAACTTATTCACTCTAACTACTTGCAGATCATATGAGTTATATGCCAAATAGAATCCGCGCACGTGGCGACGGATATAACAGTTTAAATTCTATTAATTCAATGAGACATGTTATGATATGGACATTTCCTCTAGATACGCCATGGAGAATGCTTGTACAACCATGCGTTGTCTGGCGGTAGCTCTGAAACTGTCTTCAAAAGTAAGTAGAACGGTTCACTTTCATCATTACAAATTAGTATGGACTCTCACCATGCGGCCCTCACTGGGAGTGAGAGCGCTGGATGTAAACGCTGTGGGTTTATATCAAACCAAATAGCTTAGGCTCTGGAGCTTTAACTCATGGTGCTCCTCACAATATGGACTGCTCAACTGCGTCTCTTATGTCTCTCATCTGGCTGAGGACTATCGCCGTCCACCTCGTAAATGGATTGTCTACATGTGGCATCTATCTAAGCTCTGCACGGGTTTAAATACTAAAGCTATGTCTCGACCTTCCGTCCAGATTCATACATTTGATTGGTGCAACCACCTCTAGCTCAGCTGCCGAACCGAGTTATTTTAAGTAACAGCCCTACGCAACGACCTTGGGTCGACATCAAAGGTCGAATCACTCAAGACAATAAAATGTAATTTTATAGTAATAAATTCTTAACATGTTCAAAACCCCGAGCTTTTACTCTGGATCACGGATTTTCTGTACGTCAACAGACGTCTCAATAACATTTAATTCCTACTCACCCCTTCCCTCTCTACTAAACCTGGTTCAAAACACGAGATATAAAAAGTGCTCAGTCATGCACACCTACGCTGTCCGTCTATCCTTCCCCACACCTTCTGTCTATCTGTTAGGAAAAAAACTGTTCAAAACAAATTGTTTACGAGACCAAGTTATGCTGGCTCGCACAATAATTACGTTTGTAAAAATTTCTCACTGCTCTCTCACAAAAATTTACTCAGTGGAAACATTTATGAATCAAATCTGTTCTTGACATGTATTTGTTACAGAAAAGTTTTTCTTTATGTAGGCCTATCACGTGTACATCTGTTTTCCTCTCACATGGTAAGAGATTTTCTCACTGGGAAGACAAACATAAAATTTGGAAGCAAACACAAAGAACAGAAAAAACTGATTGTGATAACAATTGTCTGAAAAATAATGCACACTTCTTTAATTTCACAACAAATCAGTATTAGTAATCACACCATTAAAATAGTAAACATCTAAGTGACAAATGTAAAATTTGGCAAAACTTCGCACATCTGCAAACTAGTGTAAAATGTTGCACAAAGTAGAGATTGTTCCATCAAACTGATAAATGGTAAGCTTTTTCCATTCTGTAGACACAAAAATCATTAATTGTTCTATACAAACAGAATTGTAAAAACTCTGGTTAAATGAAATTGTTCACCACAATTAAATATCATTCAGGATTTTTTAAAATAAAAAAACAGTAGGAACTGAAGGGCCTAGTGCCACGAGTACTGAAGTCACATTTTCTGAAATTTGAAACTGTTCAAAGGGAAATGTTTTTTATGAATTCTTAGGTCCACTACTTGAATATTGCAAACAAGTACCATATGTGGGTACCTTATATTATGGCATAGACATTTCATTTCGATCAGATTTAGCACACAAAAAAGTTTTCAAGTCTGTAAGCAATGCTAAAAATGTCCAATGTCCAAAAGTAGTCACAAAGATACTTGAAAAGAACCCTAGGCAAAAAAAATAAACCGCATAAATTTGCGAGGCATAAAATTGAATGTTGACACTTCAAACATCACAGAATGAGCAATGCTGAGAAAATTCATAATGCGACGAGCCTGACTGAAGGAGAATTTTTAATTTTCATGATCAATTTTCTCAAAAAAGACATTTTGTGACTTAAGTACTTTTAGCACCAGGGTCTCCAATTCTTGATATGGAGAGGTTTAACATGCTGTGTGCCTTTTGATGGTATTCACCTCACTTTGGTATAAGACAGTGGCTGTTCTGAATATGATAAATACTGATATCATAGCAATGACCCTGTCTCAGCCAAACAGCTCTCTAGGATCTCTGCTTACATTTTGGATGGGATGAGCATCTGCTGCAGCGAAAGACAAAACTGTTGGCTAAGATGTAGTTCGACAACCCAAGTTGGGTTTTCATGAGTATGGAAACAGAAATGGCAACAGAAATCAGTCAAGTAATAAAAAGAAAGTGTTTCCACGTGTACGGAAACGGTGATGAAAATATTCTCTCTACTTACTTGCAAAGTTTTTAGCGTTTCCGTGGCCGTTCCTGAACACATGAAAACCCAGCTTTAGTCACAAATGAAGCCTGGGGGGTCCATGGTACATCTAAGCTTGAAAATCATTCCACATACAAATCACAAAATAAGAGAACACACATGTAGATCAGGCTCTGTCTGACTATCATCATAGGTGGGAATTGCTAAATCTTCATTGCTCTGAAAATAGACCTAAACCATTGCCGGGGTCTAGACTAATTACATGTATAAATGTGCACACATGCATGTATTTTGTATATTTTATGATAATATGATACATGAACACACATGCTAAGGGTAGATGGAAATCTCGATAGGGCTGAGGTCAGGCCTGAGGAGAATAACTCCCATCAAGTTGTCATTGATTCGAGATGATATGTCACTTAAAATACAGAGACACTGAGTTAGTACATGTATTGGTTTCCTTCTCCGTGTGTTCTACATGTAGGCCTACATCATGAATGGAATTAACTGCAACATCACCGGATTAAATCAGCCTGTAAACATTATTGTACATGGAAATTTTAAGGTACATGTATAAAAATGTTTTGTAACTCAAAAAATGTCACACGAAGTCCACAGGTTGCATGCATTTGACTCCTGATCATGCACAAAGATCAGAAATTCCGTCAAATGTAATTTTTCATGTTAATGACTTACACTATGGACAGGCGAAATGGTTTTGATCATATTCTGTGGTTGCTATTATTACTGACTCACATTTGCCAGAAATCTGCCTTTTTTCCCTTTTTTTTGAGGGGGGGGGGGGGGTACCTGCAATACCAAAGAACACAATAAATACAAATGTATAAAAACCTCTATCTTTACAAACATGAGATTCTGCTAATAAAAGTCAAATCTAATCTTCAACTCATGGCATAGCACAAACTGACTGTAAACATCGCCAAAAATTCAAACCAACAGTGATATTTATCATTAAGTACGGGTACATGGCCAGACTTGGTCAACTGGACTTCATTTCTATATAGAACAAAAGGTCTTCATCTTCCTACACAAATAAAGTTTGCAGGAATTTTGTCAAGAGAAACTATTTCAGTAGTGGGTCAGCAGTCAACCATTATGTACTAATCAATCACTGATTGATAAGTAATCAAGGTAATCGATACATAGAAATCAAAATGCCCAACCCTGCAAAACAGACCTTATCGTCCTACCCACATATAGATTTCAGACTGCAATAGATAGTCCTTATCTTCCAATATCTATAAATTTCAGTCTGTAGTACATTGTCTTTATCTACCTATACAGATAAATTGTATCACAATAAAGCCAGTGAAGAAACTGAGGTTTTACTGCCTCTGAAAACACGTGTTTAAGGCAACCAGTGACTTCAGTTCTCTACACCCACTGTATGGAGGAGTAAATTCTGTTTTGTTGTGAGAATTTTCATGACAAGACTTTCTCCAGCACAACATAAGCCATCCAGGAGGAAAGAAAATGTTTTTAAAAATGTGTAAGTCGTACATTATTATGTATATATTATGTATGGACATCTGATTTTGGGAATTTTGCATCTGACAACAAATCAACATAAAGCATTAACTCATTTACAAAAATCATCACAATAGCAAAGAGTTGCCTTGGTTAATATTAATATTAAGTAACATCAAAAGTACTAATCAATAAAATGAAAACCACAGGTGACATTATAATATGTCAGGCAGAGCTTTTGTTGATACATGTTACAAAAATAAAATGACTGATTCAATGAATTTTTTGGCTTGAACACATATCACAGACTCATTTGATTAAAAAAAAAAAAAATACATGTATTCATGTAGACTGCAAACATATCCCATGGAAAAGTATTTCCAGTCTATCATCTGGAATGATTGGCTACACTGTTGGAGGCCTAAAGTTGGACCTGAAGCTAAAATAAAACAAATTTGGTGCAGTTGTTTTCTTCTTTCACACTGACATACATTACATGAATTTATATGGTTAGCGTGGGCTGGCAGTCTGAGGGATGTGAATGAACTGATTTAGCATGGCCTGGCAGTCTGAGGGATGTGAATGAACTGATTTAGCATGGCCTGGCAGTCTGAGGGATGTGAATGAACTGATTTAGCGTGGGCTGGCAGTCTGAGGGATGTGAATGAACTGATTTAGCATGGCCTGGCAGTCTGAGGGATGTGAATGAACTGATTTAGCATGGCCTGGCAGTCTGAGGGATGTGAATGAACTGATTTAGCATGGCCTGGCAGTCTGAGGGATGTGAATGAACTGATTTAGCGTGAGCTGGCAGTCTGAGGGATGTGAATGAACTGATTTAGCATGGCCTGGCAGTCTGAGGGATGTGAATGAACTGATTTAGCGTGGCCTGCCAGTCTGAGGGATGTGAATGAACTGATTTAGCGTGGCCTGCCAGTCTGAGGGATGTGAATGAACTGATTTAGCATGGCCTGGCAGTCTGAGGGATGTGAATGAACTGATTTAGCATGGCCTGGCAGTCTGTCTGAGGGATGTGAATGAACTTGATTTACAAATCTGGGTCATGTGAAGGAATTGAGATTCAAACTTTTGCAGGGCAAAACTAATAAACAAAAATTACTGCCACAGGAGAAGAAAACTAAAAAAAAAAAAAGATATTAATTATACCACATGAAAGCCAGGGAAAAAATGCGTTTGTGTTTGCTTTGAAATTGTGTTTGCTTTGAAAATTTGTACATGCATAAAAGGCAACTAGTGATCTTAATTCTCTGCACCCACTGTATAAAAGAGGGAACTCCATGCTAAAAATGAAAAAAAAAAACTAACAGTACACAGAATCCATTTTCTATTCTCCAGGTGACTTCATAGGTCAAGGCTTTCTGTCTAAGTTGTGTTTGTGGTTCTTCCTGAAAATCTGGTTTCACGTACACATCTTTAAGTACATGATCAAAGAAGACAATGTATTCATTACAACACATGTACTCACACACACAAATTCACAACTTCAAGCAAAATGGGAATGCTTTTTATCACAAATGGAGACTGTTAAAAAAACTAATCACAAGTGTCTAAATCATAACACTACCAAACCCCAATACAGTAATACATGAATTTAAACATTTCAGACAGGATATAAAACATATTAAAAGATATGGCCAGACACAGGGACAAACAAATGGAAAAATTCAGCCTTGAAATACAACATAACAGACTTTAAAGAAAACCCTCTCTGAAAAAAGAAACATCCAACCCACCATAATTTATCTACATAATACTTATATTACACACTAGATCTGTCAGTGATTTGTTACCAGCAGGCAAGGACCAAGTAGTCATTAGGCATTGCCTCTGTAATGCTGAGAAATGTTTGCTTGCTTATGCCTAAAACTACATGTAGTACATGTACAATAAATGTTAATTACATGTACCACTGCCTGCCAGATCTGTACACAAACACAACCCCAGACAGCTGCAAAATATAATATTTTCAAAATACATTATAATTTGTGCGACAGGTTTTTACACATCTCTTTCCTTGTGCTGAAGAATACAAGGCTTATTTGTTTAGAGTGAGATGCTCTTGTGTAGATAAATTCTGAGCCATTCCATAAGTCTAGAACTAGAAATGCGAAGTTTAATTTCTAATAACATAGAAGAAAATAATAAGTACTATGCAAAGAAACAAGGAAGTTAAAGTGTATGTATTTGATAACACCACATATATATAAATCTGCAAATGCTGACAGAACTACTCAGTGAAAAAGCCTATCCAGACTTGATTTCAACAAGAGAGCACTAATTGAAATAACAACACATATGAATGCTGACAGAAATGAAGCTTTTCAGGATTCTGGCGTTTCTATTCTAAAACAACCCATTACTCATCAAAAATTAAACAATGCTGAATACAATACAAGAATCTGAATAAAACATCATACATCATACATGTATCAATTCTATGTACATTACTACTGACAGACTGAGGCAAATATGGATTTTGAATGTGCACAAGAGTTAGTATCAAAATAATACATGCACCAGCAACAAACATATCATCACATCTTCCGCACAGTTACAGGGACTCACAAGTTGGAAAAAAGCCATCCTGGCTGTAATCTTCCATTAATCTTAACATGTAAAGTTGGACTTGAGCGTGAGGTGTTCTCCGCGAACTCTTTCATTGTCATAGGTTGTACAGAAACCAAATTTTTCAGGACTGACAAACTTTATCTCAAGCTAGGTTTTGGTAAGGTGTGTCGTCCTTTAATGATCCCTGGTGAGTGTATGATTGCTGTCACCTATTTATGCCACCAAGCTACTGACATATTGCTATTCATTACAAGTCTTGCACACATGGGCAACATACAAGAGTGAATCACAATTAGTGCGAGATCATAGAAACAAAGAGTAGTTGTCCAAAAATTAGAAAGTATTCCAAATTTGCAAGTCCCTATGGCTTTCCTTGTCTTTGACTAAATTAAATCTTTCTGTTTCAGTACATTTACATCAAAACACCTGTTGTCAATTACGAACTAGAAAATTAGTAAAGTTTTTTTCAGGGTTCAAATCTCCATCCCTAGTGATGTCTCAAACTATCATTTAGGATGAATTGGCCGACCTGCTACATGAAATCAGCTGAACATTTTGTCTGCACACATAACACAGACCTGCCAACTGAATCATCACTTTGCTCAGGGAAACCTCAAGGGACACATAAATCTTTGCCATGGAAAGCCAAACTGAAACTGTCTGCATAGACCATATAATGGACTGTAGGTACCAAATATCCACATAATGTGCATCTGTCCCCACTATCTTGTATTTGACTGGACATTATCTTAAAACTTCACAGGAATTTCTTTTTTGAGACAGGAAAACAACAATCCAACTATTTCTCATGTCTTTCTGCAATACCCAAACTGAAACTGTCTTTATAGACCACATAATGGACTGTAGGTACAAAATATCAGTATAATGAGCATCCGTCTCCACCGTCTTGTATTTGACTGGACTTATCTTCAAACCTCAAGGCAGTTTCTTTTTTGTGACAAAAAAACCCCATTTCTCACATCTATCCCCAACACCTCTAATACAGAACAATCCTGTAAAAATATGGGACAGTTGGCAGGTTTGTGAATTTGACAAAGAAAAGCTTAACTTCTGGGGTTGATGTGAAATAACAATCTGGAGACTGGCTACATTGCATACAGTTGTAACAGGTTAGTAGCAAACTTCTTGAAAATGGTACTCAGTATTTTAAATACATGTAATATTTCAACAGGGTCATAACACAGTTGCTTAAGTCATGTTATGATGTTTTTTGATTATCAAAGAAAACTGTTCACTTGGAATATAGTAGTAGCTGTTCTTATTGCAGCGTAGTATTTCACATAGAAAGCTGTAGCTGAACAGTGAACACAACTCAGTATTTTCTCTCTTTGGCTTTGTCATTAGACTACACTCCTTTAACACCAGTCTAAATGGTGGTTTAGATAGATGTGGGTTTTCATTTAAAAACTCAAAGTCAATGAAACAAAACAATGTAACTGCTGAATGATGCAATGTGACCGTCTGATTAAGGTAAGCATTTTATCTCAAAACACACACAAAAAATGACTTTAATGATTTTTTTAACTTAACAGTTTTGCAAGGACTCCTGTTTGTGCACAATCTGGGCAAAACTCTCAATGTACCTATCCAGTGAGAAACTCTAAATCATCAGAAAGAACGTGTTGAAATGAGCTCAGCCACTGTGAGTAAGTTACCATTAATTGTGTGTGCACCTGAAGAAAGGTCCCAGTTGCCGGTACAGCTATTTTTGAGCTAGGGGGTGAAAAGGTCGAAAAAGTCGTGCCTAGTTGAAAATGTACTTCTAGCAGAAAACACAAGTTTAAGCATTTCTAAATAGCATTGTCAAGAGCAGATTTAATTCATAAGAGTAAATTTTTGCGAGAGCAGTAAGTAATTTTTAGAAACGTAATTATTGTACGAGCCAGCATAACTTGGCCTTGAGCTGGTCTCGTAAACAATGTGTTTTGAACAGTTTTTTCCCTGATAGATAGACAGAAGGTGGGGAAGGATAGAGGGACAGCGTAGGTGTGCATGACTGAGCACTTTTTACATCTCGTGTTTTGAACTAGGTTTAGTAAAGAGGGAAGGGGTGAGTAGGAATTAAATGTTATTGAGACGTCTGTTGACGTACAGAAAAACCGTGATCCAGAGTAAAAGCTCGGGGTTTTGAACATGTTAAGAATTTATTGCTATAAAATTTATATTATATTGTATTGAAGTAATTCGACCTTTGATGTCGACCCAAGGTCGTTGCGTAGGGCTGTTACTTAAAATAACTCAGTTCGGCAGCTGAGCTAGAAGTGGTTGCACCAATCACAATCCAGGAATTAGACGGTAAGCTGCAGATGCAGTCCAGTATTTAAGGCCATACAGAACTTAGTTCTGGGCCACATGTAGACAAATCCATTTACGAGGTGGACGGCGATAGTCCTCAGCCAGATGAGAGACATAGAGACGCAGTTGAGCAGTCCATTGTGAGGGGCCTGATTTAAAGCTCCAGAGCCTAAGCTACTTGGTTTGATATAAACCCACAGCGTTTACATCCAGCGCTCTCACTCCCAGTGAGGGCCGCATGGTGAGAGTCTATACTAATTTGTAATGATGAAAGTGAACCGTTCTACTTACTTTTGAAGACAGTTTCAGAGCTACCGCCAGACAACGCATGGTTGTACAAGCATTCTCCATGGCGTGTCTAGAGGAAATGTCCACATCATAACATGTCTCATTGAATTAATAGAATTTAAACTGTTATATCCGTCGCCACGTGCGCGGATTCTATTTGCCATATAACTCATATGACCTGCAAGTAGTTAGATTGAATTCGTTAGTCTTTATAAAAGCTGTAGTTCCATTAGTTAGATTCAGTTGCCTTTGAATTGATATATATATTTATAATTATATTTGTTACATTAATTCCTGTAATTAAACTGCTCTACAGTTCTGCTAAAATTGAAAGCAATTGATTTATTTAGTTTCTAGAGTGCAAGTATTTATTTTTGTGTGTTCGTCGATTGTGGGAGCAGACCTCGAAAGAGTGTCAGTCGAAATATCCCCATGTAACCCACATCGCGACACTGGAGGGGACACTACACGACATTGTTTAGTTTATAGTTTATTTAGATTAGAGTATATCGTTTTTCTCTTTGATTAACTTTTGTTCTTTTTTCAGTTTCAGTGCTCACGTGGTCTTCACGTTGAGCTACTTTAATTACTTCATTGTATTTAGTTTTGTATACTGCTTTCTTTCATTATTTGTTCCACATATTTCCGGCTCTCCCATTGACCCGAGGATCGAGGCCAAGGAGACTTCAACATAACTAAACGAAGAAAGACAAACGTACTGACTGTGGTGTACGCAAGGGCTAAAGGAATCTCCACCAGTTCCTTGAGTTAAGTGATTCCATCCTTAATATCGTCTGCGTTAAGGAGTTGAGTGTTCCTCCTTCTGTTTTACAGGCTCATTTTACTTTTTCTCTGTGTTTAGGAACCCACGGGCGGTGGCGAGGGCGTTCTTACGTGTGCGTGTCCTCTGTGCCAAAGTGGTGGCTTGGTCGCCGATTTTGCCGTTTCGACGACAACGTCTGCGGTCTCGCAACAACCAGTGGTGATTAAAACAGTGAGGATTCGCATTCGTGAGAATAGACTTTGATAGGGATCTGTACATTTTGTTTAGATTGTAGCGTTTCTATCTTCCTCGTTGTTTTAGGAAGACGTCTCTCTTGTCCTCTTCTTAATCCTATCTGTAAATATGTTCAGACTGTAGAGTTTGTTATTGTCCGTCTTTTCTTGTTAGTCTAGCGTCGAGTTTCGTGTTGTTTTTTTTTATTACACCTTACGTACATTGTAATTATACATTCCTTTTCTTAAATATATTGCCTGTGTGAATCATGCGTCAATGTTGACGCATTGATTATATTCTCTGGTTGTTGTGACGAGTAAGGCTCATAGGCCGGAAGTTAAATATATTGTTGGGAATAGAGATTCCCCATTCAAGCGCAGTTGTGCACCTGCCTTGAATCTTCAGTAACTAAGTACTGAAATAGTAGTTCTTAAAAAGAACTTCAGGTAATAGAATTTACCTCGGAATTTAAAATATACGATAGCTATATAAAGATAGCTGTAATTTTAATCAACGAAATAAAATTGTCGTTGATTTATACGTCATAAACATTAGTTACGCAGTGATAACAGTAAGGACACTGCAAGTTGTATAACGAAGGAACAGTGTTGGTAATTCGTCGTTCTTAGTAGCGGCCACCCGACGAGGTCAATTGGCCTCAGGGATAATTGATAACTTCAGGTTAATAATTAAGATTGTTATTTTAATCGGATAATCGTAAAGAATACAGTGCTAACATAGTTCACTGTACGCAGGTTATCGCGTGAAGGATCCGGATACCTGACCTTTATCAATACTAGATCTCATATAGAGACCTATTCGGAGTCTTAACCATAATGACTGATTACTCTGCCTATATTAACGCGGCGAAGCTGTTGGGCGTCCCCGATGATCAGCTACCCGCTTGGTGCGAAAGGAAACAAAAGGAAGACCAAGAGCTGGCTCGAGAGGAGCGCGCCGCAGAACGAGCCGAGAAGGCCGAGGAACGCGAACGAGAAAGAGAAAAAGAACGACACGAAAGAGAAAAAGAAGAACGAGAAAGAGAAAAAGAAGAACGAGAAAGAGAAAAAGAAGAACGAGAAAGAGCTGAGAACGCGGCTCAAAGAGAGCATGAAATTTTTCTAAAGAAACTAGAATTGCAGGCCATCCAGCCCACCGCGGCTCCGCTAGCATCCGCGAATAATGTTAAAACTAAGCCGAAGCTACCGACCTACAATGA
The DNA here is from genome assembly GCA_963931925.1 of Onchidella celtica. Classification (NCBI taxonomy): domain Eukaryota; kingdom Metazoa; phylum Mollusca; class Gastropoda; order Systellommatophora; family Onchidiidae; genus Onchidella; species Onchidella celtica. The sequence goes on along the minus strand of OZ007580.1, from coordinate 32,772,812 downwards.
TAAGATCGACCACATCGATTCTTACATCCATCGCTTTGAGCTCCACGCTGTAGCCGCCGGTTGGGACCGCACGGAATGGACTTCGTGCCTTGCAAATTTATTGACTGGTCGTGCGCTTGAGGTATTTCATGGCCTCAATATTGAAGATTCTAAAAACTATGATGTCCTTAAAAAGGCTCTTCTCAAAGGATTTCAACATACAGAGGACGGGTTTCACCAACGATTCCGGACGTGTAAACCGGACCCATCCGAAAACTTCTCTACGTACGTTGATCGATTAAAGCACTACCTCGACCGCTGGATTCAGTTAGCCGGCATCGCTGACGGTAGCTTTCAAGGGCTGTACGAGCTAATATTAAAGGACCAAATTTATAACGCGTGTCACCCTGATCTGGTGTCCCACCTTAAAGAGTGGGCACCGAAAACATTAATAGAAACCACGTCGTTGGCGGAGCAGTACGCTTCTGCCCATCCCAATCGTTCGCTGGCGAAACCAAAAACAAGCGAACCCTTTTATGCCGGAGTCAGTGGTGCTCCACCTGCGGGAAGTAGAAATTCCCGTCCTACTAATCGCCAGACACCGTCTCCGAGGGCATACTCCCAACCGCCACCGAATCGATCGCGCGGTTTTCCGCGACGTGCTGGACCACCCACTGGACCACAAGCGCAAAATTTTTCTGGTCCACCGCGTCGGGATAATTACAAGGGCTTCCAGTATCAAGGCCCACCATGCCCACCTCCTTGGGCATATTTTACTACTCCATATAACGCGCCTCCAATGCCACCCCAACGTAACGTGAATATTATCAGGTGCTATCGGTGCAATAGACCTGGGCATATATCAAAGGATTGTAAAGTAAAATTCGAGGCTGCGAATGCTTGCACTGTCGTAGTTCCGGCTGCACAGAATGTCAGCCCCGTCGAACTCACGTCGCCCATGACGGGCGCCGTCCCGGTGATGTCGGCCCTTCATCGGCACGGGTCATTGACATTATATAAAGGTCATGTAAATGCCATACCCGCGTCCGTGTTACGGGATACAGGATGCACCACCATAGGTGTCCGGGAGTCTTTGGTTCGACCGACCCAACTTATTGAACAAGAGGCAACATGTATTACTTTTGGGGGCTCCGTCGAGCGTTTCCGACTCGCGGAGGTCTACGTCGCCACGCCATTTATTACCGGTGTCGTAACGGCGTGTGTTTTACCGAATCCGGTTGCCGATTTAATAATTGGTAACTTACCACAGGTGAACGATACACCTGACGGCGACTTGAACATCTGGACAGAAGAAGTTGCGTGTGTAATCACCCGACAACAGTCAAAGCGTCCACCGGATAGTAATTTAGCGACCCCCGTTTTTGATTTCAATGTCACGCCTTCCATTTTTTACAGAGAACAACAAAACGACTCTTCACTTCAACCGCTGTTCGCGAGGGTTCAACCTCAGAATGGAAATGCCTCTCCATTCCTTATTAAGAATAAATTACTTTATAGAAATTTCAGAAATAAACGCGACGCCGTCGAACAGCTGGTAGTTCCTAAGTCGTTCCGTCGTGATATTTTGCGTCTCGCGCACGACACTTCCTTTTCAGGCCACCAAGGTTCAGCCAGAACCAAGTCACGAATATTGGCACATTTTTTTTGGCCTGGAGTATACGCGGACGTCAACCGTTTTGTGGCGCGCTGCGATGTGTGTCAAAAACGTACACCCAAAGGTAAGGCATCGCGCGCGCCCCTACAGGAAATGCCTCCAGTCTCAATCCCATTTCAGCGGGTCGCGATTGACTTGGTGGGCCCTCTTACTAAATCAGATAGGGGCCACCGTTTTATTCTTTCGGTCATCGACTACGCGACGCGCTGGCCTGAGGCTATTCCCTTGAAAGACATTACGGCTGACCATATCGCTGAAGCGCTTATGACTATTTTCTCGCGAGTCGGATTTCCCGGCGAGATTCTTTCCGACAGAGGTCCACAATTCACCTCTGAACTATACAAAAAGGTGCTGGAGTTAGCGGGCATTAGGCAGAAATTAACGTCCCCCTATCATCCGCAATCAAACGGTTGTTGCGAGCGGTGGAACGCGAGCATGAAGGCAATGTTAGCCCGCGTATCTGCCGATAGACCAGGAGACTGGGACCGTCAGCTCCCCGCTATTCTTTTCGCCTATAGGGAACTCCCCAACGCGTCCACGGGTTTCTCCCCATTTGAACTATTATACGGACGTAAACCACGTGGCCCGATGGCCATTCTTAGTCAATTGTTCACCGGTTCGGAAACCGATGATTATGATACGCGCTCCGCGTATCAATATGTTGTCGATCTCCGACAACGAATTATTAATGCATGCAAAACCGCTCTGCAATTTGCATGCGCTAGAGCGAGTTCTTCAAAATTTTATCGCGATCAGGGCGCCCAAATGCGCGCCTTAACCGTAGGAGATCTGACACTTGTACTTTTGCCTCAAACGCAAAATAAACTCCTTCTAACGTGGAAGGGACCATATAGAGTCCAAAAGAGACTCTCCAGAGTCAATTACTTGATAGACATCCGCGGGCAGCAAAAAGTATTCCATATTAATATGCTCAAAAAGTACCTGCCTAGCGATGATCGTCGTCGAGGCGACTCCGTTCATGTCATCGCAAGGGCCAACGCGGCTTTAGTTACTGTCGACGACGAGGACCCGTTAAGTATCGACAGATCCTTGCCTATATTACAAGCCTCCGAGAGCATCAGTGATATTAATATCAGTGATGAGCTTACGCCGTCTCAAAAACAGGACCTTACGGACCTGCTCCAAGAATTTGCGACAGTGTTCACTGACCTGCCCGGTTGTACGTTTTTAGTCCAACATGTAATCCGTCTCCAGACAGACGTGCCTGTTTTTGTAAAACCGTACCCGTACCCGCTGCACGCTCACGAAACAATAATCACCGAGGTACGTGCAATGTTACAATTAGGCGTAATAGAGCGGTCTACAAGCCCTTATTGCTCGCCCATTGTCTTGGTCAAGAAGAAAGACGATACCGTGCGCTTCTGCATTGACTATAGAAAGCTCAATGCTATTACCATCTATGATGCGGAACCCATTCCCAATCAGGAGGACCTTTTCGCGCGGTTATCTAACGCCACTATCTTCTCTAAAATAGACTTATCCAAAGGATATTGGCAGATTCCTCTCGAAGAGGATAGTAAACAGTATACAGCCTTTCAAACCCCTTTGGGTTTAATGCAATGGAAATATATGCCTTTTGGACTGGTTACTGCACCAGCAACTTTCGCGCGCATGATGAACATCTTATTAAATGAACTGCGCTGCGTGTTATCCTACTTCGATGATATATGTATTTTTCAGACCGATTGGGCTGGCCACTTGATGGCCCTTCGTGAAGTCTTTGCCACTCTTCGCCGAGCTGGCCTTACCGCGAGGCCCAGTAAGGTCTTCTTGGGCTATTCCCACATAAACTTCTTGGGTCATACCATAACCCGCGGGGTTCAGACTCCAGACAATCGCAAAATATCCACTATTTTGAAACTTCAACCCCCTAAAACTAAAAAACAAGTCCGTAGCTTGTTGGGACTTTTGAATTACTACAGGAAGTTCATACCAAACTTTTCTTCCCTTTCAGTCCCGTTATCTGATCTAACGAGGAAGAATTTTCCAAATAAAGTCGTTTGGACGCCTCAGTGCGCTGATGCCCTTCACACTATTCAGAATTTATTTTCTACTTTCCCCCTGCTTGTTTTACCAGATATTCGCCAGACCTTCGTCGTCCGTACAGATGCGTCGGATAAAGGTATCGGCGCCGTGTTGCTCCAAGAGCATGAAGGTTTCTTACGTCCGTGCTTTTACGCAAGCCGGAAGCTACTTGATAGAGAGACTCGATATGCGATTATCGAACGTGAGTGTCTCGCGATTGTTTACGCGGTCGATGCATTTTCTCGATACTTATTAATGTCCGAATTTATAATTGAAACGGATCATCGTCCATTACTATTCCTCAAGTCGAACAGAGCGAGAAATGCGCGACTTACCCGATGGAGCCTTGCGCTCCAGGAATACAAATTTACCATTAGAGCTATACCTGGGAATGATAATCTACAAGCCGATGTGTTGTCCCGGTTAATTTAGTATCATTATATAGTCTGTAAACATTGAGGTTGAGCATTTTTCACCTTATTCGGAGACCGTGGATGGTTTCACATTATTTGTCCTACAAGTTATGGGCATACTTTCTCAAAATTTATGTGATTCCTTTATCCACTAGCGTCCATTCTGACCAAGACCTGAGTTCCAGACAACCTTGATGCCTTTGTCTGCGGGTCAATGAGATGAGGAAATGGCAAACCAAGGGACCAGACCTACTGCTGCCAGGATACCATTACGTTAGATTAACCATTGTTTGTACATGTTATATATGTCATAATTACGCTCAGTGAAGCTATGAGCTAGATGCTCAATATTTTAAGTCTTTACAGTATGTCTTTGTGAAATAGGTTATCACTTTAATTGTAACGATATTGTTACATTACATATATTACACTATACACAATTACCACATATATTATAGAACGTCGCATATGTCCTTCAGAATGCACGTTCTCAACAATTTTTTTCATGACTTTCAGTTAACGCTATAGTTTTTCCATATGGCTTCCAAATGTATTCTGACTTAATGACTTTAGTACACATTGTGTCGTTCAAACCCTAAGTTTTCACTGGGGTGGGGGATGTGTCAAGAGCAGATTTAATTCATAAGAGTAAATTTTTGCGAGAGCAGTAAGTAATTTTTAGAAACGTAATTATTGTACGAGCCAGCATAACTTGGCCTTGAGCTGGTCTCGTAAACAATGTGTTTTGAACAGTTTTTTCCCTGATAGATAGACAGAAGGTGGGGAAGGATAGAGGGACAGCGTAGGTGTGCATGACTGAGCACTTTTTACATCTCGTGTTTTGAACTAGGTTTAGTAAAGAGGGAAGGGGTGAGTAGGAATTAAATGTTATTGAGACGTCTGTTGACGTACAGAAAAACCGTGATCCAGAGTAAAAGCTCGGGGTTTTGAACATGTTAAGAATTTATTGCTATAAAATTTATATTATATTGTATTGAAGTAATTCGACCTTTGATGTCGACCCAAGGTCGTTGCGTAGGGCTGTTACTTAAAATAACTCAGTTCGGCAGCTGAGCTAGAAGTGGTTGCACCAATCACAATCCAGGAATTAGACGGTAAGCTGCAGATGCAGTCCAGTATTTAAGGCCATACAGAACTTAGTTCTGGGCCACATGTAGACAAATCCATTTACGAGGTGGACGGCGATAGTCCTCAGCCAGATGAGAGACATAGAGACGCAGTTGAGCAGTCCATTGTGAGGGGCCTGATTTAAAGCTCCAGAGCCTAAGCTACTTGGTTTGATATAAACCCACAGCGTTTACATCCAGCGCTCTCACTCCCAGTGAGGGCCGCATGGTGAGAGTCTATACTAATTTGTAATGATGAAAGTGAACCGTTCTACTTACTTTTGAAGACAGTTTCAGAGCTACCGCCAGACAACGCATGGTTGTACAAGCATTCTCCATGGCGTGTCTAGAGGAAATGTCCACATCATAACATGTCTCATTGAATTAATAGAATTTAAACTGTTATATCCGTCGCCACGTGCGCGGATTCTATTTGCCATATAACTCATATGACCTGCAAGTAGTTAGATTGAATTCGTTAGTCTTTATAAAAGCTGTAGTTCCATTAGTTAGATTCAGTTGCCTTTGAATTGATATATATATTTATAATTATATTTGTTACATTAATTCCTGTAATTAAACTGCTCTACAGTTCTGCTAAAATTGAAAGCAATTGATTTATTTAGTTTCTAGAGTGCAAGTATTTATTTTTGTGTGTTCGTCGATTGTGGGAGCGGACCTCGAAAGAGTGTCAGTCGAAATATCCCCATGTAACCCACATCGCGACAAGCATATGAAAAGGATTTTGGAATATTTTATGTTTAAATATTATCTTATTAATTATTTGTACAACATGTAACTCTTTAAGAAGTAATATTGAAGTGATTGTTGCTAGGGGACCGTGGACTAATTACAAAGCCGTTATAGAGATAATACTGAGTAGTGTTCACTGCTCATCTATAGTTTTCCGTGTAACATGCCACGGTCACCTAAAAACAGCCAAGTCGGAAGTTTTTTGGATCTTGTTAGGAGAGCGCAGAATTTTATATAGAGAGCTAGAGCTGAGCAGTGAACACAACTCAGTAGTTTCCCTATTTGCCTTTATAATAAAACTACGCTCCCCCAACAGTATCCAAAAAGTCTGTCATGGGAGTGAGCTGTTAAAGCTGTTTTTCTCAAAAGTTTGTTTTTGCCCCGTCTTACAAAATGTGTCATATCTTCAAAACTACTTAAGATATTGTTAAAAATTTTTAAAGCAGCGTGTTCAGCATTGAATTTTCTAGAAGAATATGCCCTTATCTCAAAATCCAATATTTGCGACAACTGGGACCTTTCTCCAGGCACACACACAATTATTTTGAAAAATATGGTAATTTCACTCTTTTTCCCCTAATTTGGGTCCCTAAAGATTTGATTGTCCAGTGACAGAGCAGAATGCATATGCAGAATAGAACCTTGACAAAACTGAAACAGGAATTGCTGCTTTTCTATGATTTCTGCCTCTGAACACAGTTTCATCTGGGCAACTGATAATCTTATCCTTCATTGCAAACAAACTATTATGTTCATTTTTATGACACACTCAGCTACAGAATCATACATTCAAACAGAAATACATTAACTATCGGACCATTCGGCCTAAATAGACAAATTGTTTCCACTTATGTACAATAAAGCTTAACTCTGACACAGTGGCATGTGGCATTTGGAAGTGGCTGAATAGAGACATAACAGCCAACTGCTTCAAACAAAACAGCTCGGATTTCATTCCTCCTCCCACTGCGAGTTTACACTAGTGAAAGAGTCTGGGCCTCTCCTCTGATAAAGGAAGACAGGCATCACAAAATGAATCTCATTTCACTTGCAGAAAATGAAAATTTCTCACAGCCACCAAAATGTGTGGTCAGTAGCTGCCAAATGGTCAATGTATACTTGAAAGACCCTGATCAAGACCATGGCTGGATTAACCATGAAGCACGATAAGCACGTGCTTGGGGCATCAAGAGAAGGGGGTGTCACAGAAATTTTCCATTGCCAGATTACCATGGACCATACAGTGCAAAACTGCAAATGGTGCAGCTGAAACAGGCTCCATAAAAAGGAGGTCCCCACAATAAATGAAAAAAATTAAGGTATTTGCTGGCGTATAAGACTTTTAAAATTATTATTTTTAAATGGTGCTTCATCTAGTTGAAAAAAAAAAGAGTTGTGGGGTCTGGCTGCAAGAAAACTGAGTTTTGAACCTAATATTTCAATGACAGTGTCTTGCCAGATCAAGAGGCACTAAGTATGGACTGTACTTAGGGCATCAGTTGGCATTAATCCGGCCCTGATCAAGACATACACCATCTTACCTCAGCAAACATGGACCTGTCTTGAGCCTCAAGAATGCCACGTATACATCAGATCTTATACATGGCAGCACATTATGCATACAACTGTCTTCAGTCATGCTTCTGTTAAGTTCTCAAGCAAATGCTTGAAATGTACTGAACCTATGTACTTTGTACTTGTCGGGAATTGTAAAAAAACAAAACACAAATACCCCATTTAGTCCGGACATACATATGCGACTTGTGTTGCAGTTGCATCGTATTCTTTAAAAATCTAGGTAATGGAAAGATCTATGTTGAAGTCAACACCACGTTCCTGTTCACAATTCCATTCACAATCTGTATTTATCCCACACTAATGAGGCCCTCAGGTTTTCGCACATCTGTTCCACTGACATGAAAAGTTACAGAGTGTAAAATGTAACTTTCTCACTGTTACCGGTAAGCTTAACAAGCTACTGAGCAAATACTGGTCAAATGGACACATTAGGATTTAACCCTAAACTGGAAATAATAATTAGATCCAATCAATTGTTTGCCAAAATGGCAACTGAAAGCACACACAAGCAAACACCTGTTAACCTCCACTCCACATGCTTATATTTCCTTTCTACATCAATGGCTCTTTGGTCAGTTTTGTGGATTCATAACAATATCAAAGTTCTGAGCCCAACTTGTATTAACACAGAAAATTCTGAGGAAAACACTCTCAAAAGATCTTCCAATCACCACATAGATTAAAGCTATTTTCCCACCTCTATTCCACCGCATCACTACATTGTCTAGTTGTAGGTGGGCCACAAAGTCCATCCTCATGCATCTCTCGTTTACTCCAATTAGTGAGAAAAAAATATTTTATGGGTAAGTTAGAAAATAGTTTATAAAAATCATTTGATGGAGACCTGCGCCATCTTGGATAGGGGGACTCTCGTTACTAAGGTGCAGTGTTGTACAAAACAATCACTGTTTATTGTCTCCATGCCCACCCATGGTGTTTCCTGTGCTCTGATTTATAAATCAGTGTCCAGTGCACTATTCCTACAATATTTCCATTGCTCTCCTGTAGTTTTAACTTTTCATTTCACTCTGTGCTTGCTTTTCATCTTGAACTCTTGATAACCGCACTTTAATTCCTTGTGAATTCGGATCTAAGTTAGTGCTCAGTAAGCTTTAACTTGAACAAAATTTTAATATTTGCCAGCATTAAGATCTTGAAAGCAGATCCAGCAGTATGAAGAATTCTATCAGATGTCTAACAAAGATCTAACAAACTACTCAGCCGCTCGTGGAGTCTAGAACAGGTGGGCAACAAGCGCTGATGGCAAGAGCTTTTGTGGCTTGGGGAAACAAAACACCCCTTGAAAAGTTCAACAGAGCAGTTTCTGGAAAGAATTGAAAAGGACTATAACAATATACTGAACGATCAGGACATTCCTGATTCTGCCAAAATGTCATCCAGTGAATGGTCAACAGATGTTAACAGGTAGCCAATTATTGACATGGGGAAAATTCCAACTTTCTTCTGAGTTCCAAGGATTATAACACGTATTATATAGGCAAGTACAAGACTCAGGAAGACCAGTCATATTTTGCCAATGCCAGTAAGTTTGTGGGTACAATTCTGTTGGCAGCACTGACCACTGTTACAGGAGATGTTGCTCCATCTCAAAGTGGTGTGGTGAGTGCCACAAATCATGGCTTATAATAAAGAATAGTGGGGATTTCATGACATCATGGTGCACCTGTACAGTGAGCTTTATTAAATCTGCAATCGTGGGACAGCTGTGCTCTACAGAATAGACTATATCAACAATTTTTACAACATCCCCCCTATGAACGGAAGCTAGCAAGTCCCCCTATCCAAGATGGTGCAGGTTTCCGTGACATAATAGAACCTATTATATATATACAATTATCTTTCAAGGATGGATTTTAGCATATTAAGTCACACAAACATGTCACATTTCCAACTCATCAGCTCTAAAAGTAAATGAAAACATTTTACAGTATTTGTATTGTCAAACTAATAAATATACAATTGAAACTCCTAGGAGAGCGAGTTTACGAAAGACCTTCACAGCAAGAGAATCCAGGCTCATAACAAGTGCCTTTGGCTCCCTTACGCTCTACGTTACAGCATAGATCAAAACTAAATAAATCAGCAATAAATATGATGTTGGCACTAGCATTCAGAATACTCTCCAGGTGTTCCTCATCACAAAGAACATTCTTTACAAAATAAATTTCCAGATTTTAACTTCAATATTTTACTAATATGATGTTATTACAATCTCCATGTCTTGAATTCTCCCCTATATTTTAAGTACTGCTGTGTGATATGTAATTTTCAGTGCATTCCATTACGGGAGAACACTGAGGAAATTAAAACGACAGAAAACACCTCAAAAAAGATGAAAGTGCTGGCCTATTAAATATCCCAAAATATATCACACATAGTGATAATTTACACAAAATTCTTCACAATCATACACTCACACATGCACAGGCAGACCCGCAATTCAATCTTAATCTTAGGTTGGAGGATATAATTACTGTCTGGTGTATCATAGATTAAGACACTCTATCCTTGACATTAGATGAATTCTGACAAAGATGATAATGATAACGGTTGGTGTAGTGGTGACAATGAAAAAAATAATTTGGTTGTGATGATGATGATGAGAATGATGGTGGCAGCTGTAAAAACATGGATGACAAAGTCCTGCATGTAAAAATGCTGATGAATGCGCAAACACATTCTCCACTGGCAAATACCACGTGGGTGGAATACAGAAAAACAGATCTATCATAATTTGAGCAAATGGATCTTTCTACAAGATGACAAACATAATTAGGGAATTGAATATAATACAGTTTTCTTTCACAAGACATGGTGAACCTGAGTTAGGGGTAAATCAGACCAAGGCTGGTGTGGGTGCCAGACTGGTGGCTTGCCGCCCATAAATTCTGCTTCACGCTAGCACAATAGGCACTGCTTGCTGCATCCCACTGGGTCACTGTGAGGATGGTGCCTACTGTGCTTACGTGAAGGAAAAGTTATGGGTGGCAAGCCACCAGCCTGGTGCTCTCACAAGCTTTGGTCCATTTCACCCCTTTAGCTGCAGGTACTCACAAGGAAAGTTGTGGTGAATGCATGCAAAATATCTTTGTATAATAAAGTCCACATCAAAGTACAAAACAACAACCTGGAAATATTGCCTGAAACAATACTTAAGTTGATTTTGATTCATGATGAAACATCAAAGTTATGGTTTTCAAGACGCAGTTGTTTTTACTGGAGTTTAAATGCATCTTCTGCGATGGAAACATATGGCCAGCATCCAAACAGAAGCTGCAAAGAAATCAGTGAATAAATGTGAAGTATTCTGAGACCAACGGAAGTCTGTTTTAGCACAGAATAATATTTTTCCTGTCATACAGTTTAACCCTTTTGTGTTTAACCTGGCCTTTAAATATGGCCTGTGATTTGTTCAACCCGGCCGAATCCGGCTTTGTCTATGACACCGCCATGTGTTCAACCCGGCCGTGTCCAGCCGGCCACTGTCCCCCAGTTTTGTATACAATTTTGAGAGGGAGAACAGTGCATGAATAGCTATAAATAGTAAATGATATCACCAGATAAATCTTCAGATGTCCACTGACCCAGTTTGAACCGTAAAGCGTGGGTTAGGCCTACAAGTAATGTATTGTATTACACATGGTCATCCAGCAGGCCTGTTCCTTCCTCTAAGCCTACATCATGTATTGATCGGCACACACTTAGTATGTAGTACATGCATGTACTAGCGTGGTGCCTGTGGATAGTGTTGTATGCTTGGATAACAAATGGGATGGGATGCGATGGTGTGTAATACAGTCGAGCATGGAAAACTCGAATTCTTTGAGGTGGCTTCAACTAGTTCGAGTTTGCCGAAATTCGAGGAATATGTGAAGCATTAATCATGAGGTATTTGTCAGAATCTAATGTAGTCAAAGGGAAATAACCTAATTAAAGATTAAATATGTTGGCCTAACCACATATCAAGATTAAATTGGCCTAAGATTGAATGCCACCGCATGTCAAGATTAAATACGTTGGCCTCAGAGTGAAAACCACTTTTACTGGAAAACCAAAAATATCTATTAGAGTGGCCTTAAAGAAATGTCGTCTGCTGTGTCAATTTTTAACTTTTAACTAATTAGCATATAGAAAGTTAACAACCAAGTACAGAAAGCTCCGTATATTGATAATAAAAAGTAAACATGTATAGTAGTAGCCAGTAAAGAGATAAATAAAAGCCTTTGGGTTTTGGACGAAAGATTAGCGCCCCAGTTTTATTTTAAAGAGGGGATTATATTTTATAGAGTTAAAAGGCTAACCAATGAGGGCCAGCGTAGAGATCGCGATGCAGTGCAAACCCCGCGGGGGGTGCTCCTTTTTTCATTCCGTGCCAGGCCACCACCGGCGAAGGAGTCGGGGCTGATTCGACTTGAAAGAATCACTATGTATAAAGTATGATATGTTTGGATGAAGATCTGATCATAGAGATATCCATATGGCTCATGTGAGAATGAACAACGCTCTTGTCCATTGTTCCTGGCCTTAGGCCAGGACAATCGTAAGTACCAAAAACTGATCGAAGCTTGTGATGATTGAAAATCAATAAGGAGGCGAGAACATGACCTTTATCCGATAGGAGAATGAAGAATCTACCAGGAATGTTTGCCGGAGGATGCAAGACGCCAAATATATAGATCTAGCTGTGATTCCTAGAACAGCAACTAATATTAATGTGTGAATTATATAACTGTGATTGAAGTGTTTGGGTGAGGCTGGGAGTTGCCAGCCCATCCTTGATCTATATTTAACTGTGCCGACGTCACTTCGACGGGCAAGACCTAGACCTATAAATTTGAATCTAAATATCTGAGATGACCTTATGTCTCCAGAGACTATAGCAGTGTATTGATTGCCATACAGGAAGCAGACCAGAGTTTAGAGATATATAATTAATTTTATTTAAATAATTAGCGAGAACAGAAGTTAAATGATTTTATAGGAAACCCTAGAGCTGGACTTGTAACGAAGTATTAATTGATTATGAAATTGATGCTACTGATATTTATCATTACTACATATTAGATCTCTAGTCGAAATTGTTAGTGAACTTAACGTAAATAAAATGTGGCCCTGCAGGCCCTATTGTTGAATTTAATCCATTTTGTTTCTTAGTAATTGGCATGATATGGAAGTTAGGGTTAAACTTAATATCTCTCAATTAGAAATATGCAGTCGAACAAACACATACACAACATTATAACTCCAGCAATGATAACAAGTAAATCCCATTCGTAACAACTGGAGGTGACATCATAACACTAGGAATAGATCTAGGAATGGGTCTATATCAGTATTATTATTGTATAATCCAAAAAAATAGTAAACAGCTGACATGTACCACGAATTACATCCTTTAACCCCCCCCCCCCCCCCTCCCCCCGACGCACGTGGTGACAGCAGCATATGACCTTGTGCCCGAATGCTTTTTTTTTTTTTTCTCTTCTGGAAGTGCTTCAGTAAGGACCGTTTCCACGTCAAGCCCGACAGCGATCAAATAAACTGAAGGGCGAACACAACTCACCATTTTTCTATGTTGGACATCAGTAGTGCTTGATCCTCTTTTTTTTTTTTTTCTATTCGTGCATGAGCACTGGACAAACCAGAAGAAAAAAAATGGTTATTGCCTGCCCAAATCAATCGTCTCAGGAATTTTAGTCGCTGTTTTTATCGAGGGAAGGAGGGAGGGGGAGACTATACGCACTATCCTGCCACCAGTAGGCTATGCCATGGTTAAGCGTATAAGTTTCCGGTGTTTGTTTTTTTTCTTTTCCCACTTCTGGGCTACTTGGATAAACTCGCAGCGGGAAAACTGGTTCGACGAATCCGTGTCACAGTTTGAGGTTCGCGTGAAATAACTGCAAAAAATATTGAGAAATAAATTCGGGACCTAGATCTTTGTTCGTGGGATCGACGATTTCGACTTGGGTGTGTTCGAGTTTCGCGTGCTCGACTGTATGTGTTTTGTCCGTCTGTCTCAGTGGTAGTGTCACACATTCACGTTTAGCATTTCACATTCACAAAACCAAGAAGCAGATTTCGGCATTCCAATGTAAATAGATTCTTCTTTTAGTACATTCATTTCTCAATAAGTATGTCAAAATTCATTATCATAGATGCGAAATGGGGGCTACAATTTCCAATTTCGTGAAGGCACGCAGCAGCAGTGGCCAAAGTGCTGAAAAATGTAAACAAATCACGGCGGCCGCGTAGCCATGAAGTCGGCCATAAGAGCGCTTCCCAAGTAGCCAGAATAGAAACACGAAAGGGTTAAAGGTGACAGATGGCAGGTCAAAAACTGAAAGCACAACCTGAGCCCATCACATCTATATAATATAATCAGGTTTATTCTTAACTGGTTTCTAGGACTCAGTCTAATCAAAACCTGGCAAAAAGTCTTGCCAAATCCTATAGGTGGGTCACAAAGTCCGTCTTCATGCATCTCTCATCTACTCCAATTAGTGAGAAAAAATATTTTATCGGTAAATTAGGAAATAGTGTATATTATAAATAATATCTAGATCTATAAATACAAAAGTCTCAAGGTGCAAACAACTACAGTCCTCAAGAAAATATAAAAAGTTTTTAAAACTGACAAGGCCTTTAAAAAAAAATGTTGAGCCTCACCTTTACTTTTGGTGACTTCCGTAGCAACATGTAACGTGCGTGGATGCTGAAATATGAAATTATGGTAAAAATTATCAAGTAATTAATCAATAATATGTACCAGAAATTCATATAAATTTTAATTGCTAACAACAAGAGTGGCTCATCCACTGCATGTGATATGAGTGCAAATATATGGCCTAAAATGCAAAAGCTGTATTTTGCAAAGTTCTAATACTAGAATTAAACCCAAAAAAAAAAAAATGTATGACAAATTCTAAAAGGATAAAACTGAAGGATGCCACACTACCTTTCAGTCAAAAAAGGTTTTCATCAGTCTAAAATACTGGAAAAGTATCCAATTTTTAAAGGGTTTGTCCAATTGGATGAGTCACTAAGCTGTGGTTTAACTCACTGACGCCCGTTCCCATACAAGTTGCAGGATACCTAAATCGACGCATAAGCCCAATCCCGCACCTCCTGTGGGGTACATGAATAAAATTTCTAACCCCTGCACTGTTCCCGCAACGCTTACGGGATTGGTTCTCTGCGGCAGTTTAACATCTTGACTTGTTTCGCTGAAAGTTTCACCGGGTTCGGCTGGCAATTTTTTTAAAACGATTTTTTAAAAACTATCACTCTATGCCGGGTCGAAATAAGAACTTCTGTCAGTTGCGCGATCTGTCACAGCTGATCGCTAGATCTAGTCAAGACAATGGCTTCAAAACGCCAGAAAACAAACATTTTCCAGCTGTTTGAAGACACCAGTGATGAATCTGAGGTTAGATGTAGCCTATAATTCAGATCTAGATCCTGAATTCGTGCCTGGGAAGGGGAAATTCTGACTCAGATTCTAGATCTAGCCCTCCCAGTACCAGCGACCTGCTAAGGCTAAGGACAGTGCACTGAGTAAGGGCAAGGGGGAAGGCAAAGCCAGTAGTAGGTCTAGTTCTTGTTGACTAAGGTGAATAATAACATTACTTTCAAACACTTGTGACACTTTCATACAATTTTTTTGACATTTTTATTAAGTCATCAGTACAATACACAAAGGCCAGAAATTTTTGTGAAACAAAGAAACTTGCCAAATTTTGAAAATTCATGAAAAAAAAACTATCTGAATAAATTTATTCAAGTTTTGTTTTTTGCATTGTTCAATTTAAAACCTGTTGTGTCAAAATGGCAAACACAAAAGATGTGCTCTCAAGATGGCACGAATACGGCAAGATGCTGTTTGCGGACAACATCAGACCAGGCCCGAGGGACCTCCAACAACCAGACTCACAACAGATAGATAAAGAACCAGAACCTCTCTTGGAGGAAGTACAGGCTGCAATAAAACAAATAAAGAATGGAAAATCCCCTGGATTAGACAACATACCAGGTGAACTCCTGAAACATACCAGCGAATCAGGAATAAAAGCACTCCACCAAATGATCTGCAAAATTTGGCAGACAAATGAATGGCCAACAGACTGGAAGCTACAAGAATTCGTCATGCTATACAAAAGCGGCAATGTCAAAGACTGTGGAAATTATAGAACCATCGCCCTCATCAGTCACACCAGCAAAATCCTGCTCATCATCATACTCAACAGAATGAAATCTAAGGTAGAAGAGGAACTACCAGAATGTCAAGCTGGTTACAGGACCAACAGAGGAACCGCTGACATGCTCTTCATACTACAAATAATGATTGAACAGATAAGAAGCAATGGAAACGAAGCCTTCATCACGTTCATAGACTACAGCAAAGCGTTCGACAGCGTTAGGCACCATCACCTGTTCGATATAATGATTAAGATGGGATTCCCGAAACACCTTGTGACCCTCATTGCTGCACTATACCACGAACAAAAGGCAACGATTAGATGGAACAATGAGAACTGTCCATATTTCAACATTGAGAAAGGAGTCAGACAGGGTTGCATACTTTCACCTCATCTTTTCAATATTTATACTGAGCAGATCATGAGAAACGCAGACATAGAAAATATGGGAATAAAGATCGGAGGCCGAAACATCACAAACCTTCGCTACGCTGATGACACAGCTCTTATTTCAGATAACATCACCAGCATGAAAAGAGTGTTGCACAGAGTGGATGAAGCGGGCAAGACAGCAGGCCTACACCTAAATGCTAAGAAAACGAAAGTCATGCATACTGGAACAGGGCACCATGAACACCAGGAGATACTAGTAAACAAAACAGCACTAGAAAAAGTGACTGATTTCAAATACCTAGGATCACATAAATCGCAAGATGGAAGCTGCTCAAAGGACATAAAAACAAGGATAGGAATGGCAAAACACAAAATGGTTCAACTAAACAACATTTGGAAGGATAGAGGCACACCAACGGACCTCAAAGTGAACATACTTAAGTGCTTGATCTGGCCAGACCTACTATATGGTTGTGAAGCCTGGACACTCAAAAAGGCAGACATAACAAGATTGGAGGCAGCTGAAATGTGGCTTTACAGAAGGCTACTCAGAATAAGTTGGACAGAAAGGAGAACAAATACAAGCATCTTAGAACAGCTTGGCACCACCAGAAGAATAACACCTGAAATAAATAAAAGAAGACTTGCATACATCGGCCACGCGGCCCGAAACAAAAGCACGGCCCTTATGATATCAATCCTTCAAGGAAAGACAGAAACAAAGAGAAAACAAGGAAGACCACCCATTACATATCACGATAACATCAAGAAAGTCAGCCAGCTGGAAATAAGTGAACTAACTAGGAAAGCTAAGGACAGGATTGGGTGGAGGAGATTTTGTCGTGACATCCACTGTAGCAGCTAACATCGATGACGATGAAGCCGACAGGTGACAGGTGTGTCAAAACATGGAATGGATTGGTGAATAAATGTGGTTGTGGGAATTTTTTGAAATACCCCCCCAAAACCCCTGGTCTTTAAGAGTTGTTCCGCCCTGGCGGGCTGGTCTTCAGTGAGTTAAGAGACAAATGATTGTTCCTGTAGAAAACCTACATTGTATTTTTGTCCAGGTTATGGAAAAGTAAATATTGTAGTCTTTCTTGTTCAAAGCAGATAGGTATCTCATGAATACATTTCACATTATTTTTTACTTAAGACTGAGCAATTTTTTTTCATGCCTTCAGCTGGAAGAATCATTTTAAACACTGAATCTGACTTACGAGAAGAGTATTCCTAAATAAGTCCCTATGCCAGCAAATATATGCCACCATGCATGACATTCAAACAGCATCCCTGATGACTTGCCCACTGGCTGGTCTCGTATAGATCTGACATGAGAAAGATGTATATATTTGTGTAAGAAACTGGTGGATCAGGACATGTTACTGCCACATAGTCACGGTTGCAATGCAAAATGTTGTTTCACAGCTGTATGCAGTAATGTCTCACAGCTCTAACTCCCCTCTGCCTGGGTTAATTGGCTATGGTTTAAGGGAAAACTTAACAGCAATGTCAACATACACATGACCAGAATATTCTATTCTATTTATGTCTGATGGTGTCAAAGGTTTGTTTTCTCAAATGACCATCACAAAAAATTTAAATAAAAAATGGTCCAAACAGAAATGGGCAGTGCAACAATTATGAGGCAGGAATCAGATAATTCTAGATATTTCCAGGATCAATGTAGGCATTGTCTGAACTGGGCAATAAATCCTACTTGTGCGACATTCAGCAATTAAAACAAGAAATCACTTTAATGGGTAAGATTTGACACATCTGTATAGTTCACTTGTCTACATATTCAAATGTTTTATGTGTCAATAATGTTATCCTCAAACCTGGACATCCAAGGATGAAAAATAGAGAGGGTAGTGAAAACAGAGGGAAAAGAGGTCACTAAACAGAGACAGAAGACAAAGAAAAAGGTATGGGTTAACAGTCACCAGTACTTTCTCATCTTAACATACAGAAAATTCTAGAATGTTCTAACCTCAAATGTGGACAGTAAATGTTGTCCACATTCCACATGAGAAAACCAAAGGCATACGAAAAAAAAGCCACTAGATACAAAGTCCGACTGCATCGGGTTGTTCTGAAGAAAAAAAAGCCAACAAAAAACACCAACACTAAAAACATCACAAATAAATACAACATAACTATTCATTGTAAATTTTCAAAGAATAAGAGACCTGTGGCCGTATGCATAATCAATGCGTAAACTAAAGTAAATACGTTAACTGGTGTTAACACGAGAAATTGTATTCATTTCTTGCGTTAACACCAGTTAACATATTTACTTTAGTTTACGCATTGATTATGCATACGGCCACTGACGACTAAACAGCCATACAGGCAGGTAGAAAAAGCTGAATTATCTGACCTGAAAGTTTACTGCAAGAGTTTTGTAACATGTGACTCACGTCAGGCAAATTTTCCCACAGCCACATAATCATGATGCTCATGCAAGAAAAGTTATTTTAACACATTTGCCACCATAACATAACCACCTACATGATCTTTTTTTTAAAGATTAACCCAAAAAGAACAACTGTCTGGTTATCTCCCTCCATCTTTCACCACCAACCTCAGTGATACTTACAGAAATACTTTAGTGCCCTGACAAACAACACCGAACACCATAAGGGCATAACAGATCTGGAAGAGGGAATAAAATTAATAAGTTTTATTAATGATGAAAATGTAGTCAAAAACACAGACAAACCAGTGAAGTGGTTTGTGACGTCCCACATATATCTGTCTTTTCTAAACTGTCTTTCATGCAATAACAAATAGATAATGATCTTTTTCTCTCTTCATATTGGCCATATTTTACTTTTACTGTACTTATATCTTCATTATAATGACAAAATGACACATTAGGGGAAATTTTACAGTGTGTTGTCCTGATGCAGGGAAATGTGTTTTGGTTCTTTTGAGCTTTCATGACACTGACTTTTTTTTTTTTTTTTTGCATCTGTCCATCTCACTAATTGACTTTTGTCCTTATCTGACTGATTTAATCCTGTCCTCACTTGTCCATCTGATTGATTTACTTCTATCCATATCTAACTAACTGACTTTTGTCCCTATCTGACTGACTGACTTTTGTCCTCATCTGTCCATCTGAGTGATTGATTTTTGTCTGAATCTGACCGACTGAACTGACCTTCCATCGCTGCCGTCTTTTCTCACCCTAAACATTAAGAATCAAAATTTATTCACCAGCATGTTTCACACTAAGTTGAACAATTGTTCACACTTGTCTGATGTAAACCTGCTCACTGCTGGCTTTCAACATGTCTTCCACCTTTAATGAATACAATTTACGTTTCCTTTCTTCATCACTTATTACTCCACTCCTAATTGGTCCAGACCATGATTCAGAAATACTGGTATATATAATAGTATATTCTGTAGACAGAGAGGGACAAGTTTTAAGTCTTGAATGTACACAAACAGACAGAACCTGTTCAATGTTAACCCTCTTGCTGCCACAAGGCCAATATATCAGCCATGTGAAGGTCTTCCACAACATATGATGGGCTGATATGCTATCCTTTCTAGAGGCAAGATGTTTGCCTCTCATGCCGAAGGTACCACGTTCAAAGCCCAGTCGGTGCAAGCATGTTGGAATTTTATGATTTTTCTCACATTTTCCTGTCCCTGAACTTATGGGAGGTAGGATCGAGCACCTAGTCTTCTCGGATAAGGACGAAAAATTCGGAGGGCCCGTGTGCACGTTGAAGACACCTTGGCAGTTGGAAATCAAAAAGAGCAGACTGAACAGGCCACTGCCTGGGCAAAATTAAATAAAATTCATCCCTACCACTCCCTCCCCCTTCACACCCCCCCCCCCCTCAAACCTCGTTGACCGGCGCTGTACTGTGGCGATGACGTGTCTGCTCCAGTTGTAACTGGGCTACAACGACACTAAGGCAAATTTCCCAAATGGGATTAAAAAAGTATACAAAAATACAAAAAAATAAAACTGCCATGAGCCCGATATGTCGGCCGAAATTGGTCTGGCATGTTTTGCACTTCTAATTTTATACTACTTCCTGCTGTCTTTCTATCCAATAATCCATTACTCTGGTAGACTAAAGGAAGAAAGGGCATTAAAGCTTGGCAGCAAAAGGGCTGAGGACTGCAAGGCAAGGAACTGCACAAAGTACAGTGGAATGGATGAGAGAGGGTAAGAAATGTTCTTGAATTTACTACTGCAGTACAATGACTCAAAGTTGGGTTCTCACCTGATGGAAGATTGGTGCATTGATTAGAATGTAGACCTGTCAATAAACAAAGAACAAGAACAGATTAACAACTGACACAGCACAAAGAGTACTGTCTGAAAGTTCATGTGTTGCTACTAATGCCAATCCAATGCACAGAAGCTTAAGTTAGAAACAGCTTCACATTTGGTCAATGTTATTTCATTTGCTACCTGTTGCAAAATGGGTGTGTACTGCACCGTGCAAAGCCTTGAGTATACTATGCATACATGGAAGTGATAGAAGTTTTCTTTTTTTCACATTCTGAGAGTGGACATGGAAGACAATTGGTCCAGCTGAGTCCTAGCTAAAATGAAAGCTCTTGAGTTTATTTTTTTCCGACCATACATCACACATATGATGTAAATCTAATAATAGAATTACTGTAATTTTGTGAAGTCGTGAAATATAAAACGTAACAAGGGAAAACCAGGACTTTCAGTTTGTGTTAAATCCATGACAACCTGACAAGATTTAGCCCACAAACACTTTCATTCACTCTCTTAAACCTCCCTCAAAATAAATGTATTACATGACATCATAAATTTCTTTAAGACTATTGCATGTAATCATCTCCTGATAATTGAAAAAAAAAAAATCGAATGGAAGAACAATCAATCCCAATTGAACATTCAGTGCCATTCTGAGGATATTTCAGGCTGTTGCTGACCTGCCGAGCAGTTTTAAAATATTTTCACCCCAGGAACTACAACTGACGTATAATATCACAAAGTCATTATCAAGGTCAAATATGAAAATATGACATGTACAAAAACAGTGTAATGAAAATATTTAAAAAACCAACAAACAAACTACCAGACTCAGTTACTTACTAATGTAACAATAACACAATAGGCAAGCAGGAGAAGTTGAAGGGTCACATTTTCCTCCTCTGGCTTGCTGTCTATCATGTACCTGACAGATGGAGAAAAATGGCACAAGACATGAGTTACTTCAAATATAACTTTATTACCTATAGTTGTTTACATTTAACATGTGCACAAAAGTCAGAAAAATAAACTTTACTCTCAACATTGTCAGAGAGAAGCAAATAGAAGGGTTTAGTCCTATGTCATGCCAAAGTCACAAAAATCTAAAACTAAATTTCGAGCAAAAAGTGTTCTTTTGTGCATGGTGAGACTTTTTATACATAGGACTTTAAAAAATATTCTGAGTTTTATATCCATCTAGTTATCTTTCCTGTACTCAGATTTTGTGTCCAGGACACCATTACACCACACACGCTATACAACTGTTGCTGCCACCAGCTATTTCGATTTGTCTGGAAGTTACTTTTATCTGTGCAAGATTTTTTACCTGACACAGATGTAAACAATAACAACAGCAACCACAAAACTGTCAGGTGCACACAAGAAACCACTATGAAAGTTTCACTCACAGGGAATAGACGAGAAAACTGGTCCCCCATATCATTGGAAGTTCATCCATCAGCTGTAGGTGAGACAAGAAAATTCTGATTAAGTAAACATGTGGCAAAAAGAAGAGGTTGTATGTTGAAAAGCCTCCTTTTTTTTAATAATGCAGCAATGAATCTATAAAACGCAAAGTATGGGGGAAGACAAAACAAGCTTTCGATCAGAGACCTTCTTTCTGCAAAAACTTGAAACAGTCCAAAGGGTAAATGAAAATTTACAAATATGTGGACACATTTCTTATGAATACAAGTTCCAGACCAGAAAAGTAGAGATTTTCTAAGTATTTTATTTATAATATCTAGGAAAATTTTGATGTAGTTAACTTATAATGTAAAGTTGTGAGCAAACAAGTATGCACATTTTGAATATGTGAAAACATCAGAATCACTGTCGGCGTGACAGTCCCAGGACTGGTACCGGCTGCCTGCTAGGCAAGAAGAGTCATTTCCTGTGAGAAACATTAATTAATGTACAGAAAAATGTAGAGCAGTCCCAGAAAAAACAAACAAGTTTCTCCTACAGGTAGGACAGTGGTTGATGGAGGACGAACGGATACATGATCAAGCATATGATTGAGTGAGAGAATGAGTGTGAATGTATAAGAATGCGAACAGTAGTAGTATAGATTTGGGACGCCATGCACTCACCTTTTAAAATTTTTAAAAATCACAACATTAAAAACATATATTACAAAATTCAACCCCTATTAATACATAAAATTGCTATTTTATGGACACCATGGACTCACCTTTTAAAATTTTTAAAAAATCACCCTCACCTTTTAAAATTTTACCCCCTATCCCACAGTTTGAGAACCAGCAATGTCCCTTTCTAGACCAACTTTTAAAACACATAAGCTTTTTCAAAAAAATAAACTCCCCTAAAACTCCCGAGTTTGAGAATCCCTTCTGCAGAAAACCTGCCGACAGGTTTTTCCATTTGCCGAAGCAGGAAGAAAATAACAAGGAAGATAAATGAAGACTAACTACAACCCTTTGTGTACCAGGAGGTTTTTCCCGAAACAGGAAGAAAATAATGAGGAAGATAAATGATTAAACATGTTTCCCCGGCCAAAGCTCATTTTCTCTTTGTGCTTCGTTGAGGAAAGACTTAACATTTTCAGCGTGTGAATAACTGTGTTAAGACAGTGTATCAATAGACGACTTAGATAGACGAAAATTTAATCGCACATAAGGAACTTTTGGAATATTCTAGACAAAAAGATATTTTCATTTTACCAGAGGCAATGGCATCAACGTCACAACATTTTGCGCAAGCAATGGATGTTTCTTTACCTCCTGTGACACCTTCAAACTTCTCAACCTTCATATCCGTGGAATCAAGAGGATTAAATGTGTTAAAGGAGCATTTGGAATATCATCAAAGAATATGTCAACTTATTCAACAAGTGGGACCATTTCATCTACCAAAAAGACCAGCAGCCTAGCAACAGCGATCACCATATCCAAGATACATCAACACAGTCTTAGTCTCAACAAGAAGTCTAATTTTAGTAACGTTCACGCGTGAACGCCAAGCTGAGGCATTTTCTATGCTTGTCAGTCATTAAGCAAGTCAACCTCGAATTAGGTTGCGCTCATACATGAGCGCCAAGCCGGGATTTCCTCACAGATTCACTTCCCCCATACTTGTGTACCGCCCGAGTCATCAGCCTAACAACCGCGATCACCGTATCCAAGATAAACACCTTCCTCATCAGCCTAGCAACCGCGATCACCGTATCCAAGATAAACACCTTCCTCATCAGCCTAGCAACCACGATCATGTATGATCACCGTATCCAAGATAAACAATAACACCACGGCTTTAGCAACTGCAACTCAGTACCCGCTTCTCTTCCTCTGCTCGGTCAAACCTTCCATTAGAGGGTTATGACCCCCATTTAGACTTTGTTGACATTCTGTTAATAGAAACGAATGTCACTTAAGTGTTTTTGGGGGTCCCGAGCAAATGATGAATGGTTCCCCACTCTCTCACACAGTTCAAGTGCTTCTCACAGTTCAAGTGCTACTCACAGTTCAAGTGCTACCACTAGTAGCTCACAAATGAATGGTTCCTACACAACTCCCTTACACACATACGCATTTGTATTGTTTGGCTAAACCCTGGCATGGGACATAACCAAGAAAATACAACACTATTTCTAAGACGACAACAGTTATTTCCTACTAATTCTTCATTTTCTTTCCTTTTTAAAATGGATATCACAAATCTCACTTGGAATGATAATTTAACCAATAGAAAAAATAATCCTTTGTTACCTAAGAGTATAAGAGGAATTATAGTAGGAAAAAGCGGTTGTGGTAAAACTAATCTATTATTGAATCTACTTTTAAAAGACGGCTGGCTTGACTACAACCAGTTATTTGTTTTTGGAAAGAGTTTACTTCAACCTGAGTACAAGATTGTAAAAACAGGTTTTGAACAGAATCTACCTACGGATGTTTTATTTAAATTATTCAATAAAAAAGATTATTGTATAAAAAAGAATATTTCTCCTTGTCAATTTTTAGAAGAAATTGGAAAACAAAATACACATAATGTTTGTCAAAGACAACGCGTAGCTAACATAAATCCGATTAATTGTCAATTTTACAAAAATAGTGATGATGTTCCAGATCCAAATGAGTTAAATTCAGAAAATAAGAATTTAATAATATTTGATGATATTTTACTGGAGAAACAAAACAAATGCGAAGACTTGTATTGTAGAGGAAGGCATAACAATGTTGACTGTTTCTACCTAGCTCAAAATTATTTTAAATTACCGAGACAAACAATAAGAGAAAACGCAAATTTTCTCTGTTTATTTAAACAAGACTTGAAAAATCTTCAACATATTTATAATGACCATGTAAGTAATGATATGACACCTTAGTTAATTTAGAAACTTACTATTCTTTCCCCAATGTCCATGAGGAAAACAATATGATAGAGTTTTATGATGGTTCAACTTGGCAAAAAGTGTATATACCAACAGGCGCTTATGAAATTAAATCTTTAAACACTGTAATTCAAAACCTGATTGGTGATGCTATAAAAATCGAACCAAATAATCAAACTTTAAAATATGTCATAACAATCAAACAAGATTATAAAGTAAGTTTTAAAGAAACCAATACCTTAGCTGATTTATTAGGATTTCATCATGAAATATATGAATCGGGAACTCATGAATCTGAAAACATTGTAAACATTCTTAGCGTTAATAGTATTCTAGTTCATTTGAATATTATAAACGGAAGTATAGTTCCGGTTATTTATTCTTTTTTCCCAAATATATCTCCGGGATATAAAATAGTTGAAAAACCTAAAAATCTTGTTTTTCTGCCGATAGCTATGAAAACGATAAATAACTTAGAGGTTAAAATTACAGATCAAAATGATAAACCTTTAAATTTAAGAGGAGAAACTGTCGTCATAAGATTTCATATTAGAGAAATTTAATCAGCCGAAGGCATTTCTTGAAAAGAAAACCATTTAAAATGGCGCTATCCAATTTCGATATTTTAAAAGCTGTAAAGGAATCAAAAATTCCCAATTTTAGAGGTGTGTTTTTAAGAACTGAATTACCTGAAAAACCGAGAAGAAAAGAATGTGGAATATTGGACTTAGGTGATGGAACTACAGGAGGAACTCATTGGGTCGCTTGGTATCATGACGATTCTCCGAATCCAAGCCAAGGGCGTGACAAAGTCATTAAATTTTATTTTGACAGTTATGGAATTCAACCTCCTTTAGAAATAATCAAATATCTTAGAGAGAAAAAAGGAGATATTCAATATTCTACTAATCAAGTACAAGATCCGAACACAGTAATTTGTGGGCATTTGTGTTTGTATGTTTTAAAAGAATTATCAGAAGGAAAAAGTTTTCAAGAAATTATTAATAGTTTGTATTAAGAAAGCCTATATAAATTTTTTTCATGAAAAATGGTAGATAAGTTTGGCCTTATGCCCAGCGGAGACATTTCATCAACAACTATTATTCCATTTCATAGGTATGCAACCAATCTAGATGATTTAGAAAATGTAGAAGGTTTTAATGAAAATGGAAAGAAAGATGCTATATATTGTTTCAAATTAAATGAAGAAGGTATATATGTTAGAAATGAAATTGTAGATTCCCCACCTCCTAAATTTATAAGTGAAGTAAAAGATAAACCTGTGAATCTTATAAATGTTGATGGAAAACTTAAAGTTATACCAGCCAAACACGAATGGGATGTTGATATTCAATTAAAAAGTGATAAAGTATCAACTAAAGGAAATAACAAAATGTTACTAAAAGTTTATAACTCTGGTCGAATTATAGGAAGTTTGGTTCCACTTCCTAGATATAGAGAGACAGCAGTTTTAAAACGCTATGATGAGGAATATTATCTTTCAAACGGTAAGGATGAGCCACGCACCGTTCTAACTTTTAATTGTGAATTTGAGAATGAAAAAAAGATTCTTGAAGAATTTCCGATAGGTTCAACTTTAATTATTGAAGGTAAAGTTTTAGAATCTTTTGATAACAAATTAGAAATTATGGATGGATTAAAAATAAGTTATTCGGAAAATAATTCAAAAGATTTTCGAATAATTGTAAAAAGACAAAAAGATGATTACAAAATCCGAAATAATCTTAATGAATTGACAACCGAAAAAGGAGACGGTGATGTTAGTTTTAAAAATATTCTCATTTACAAAGAGTTTATGATCCATCGCATAAGATTTACACAATTACCAGTAACTTTAGATGAAATAAATTATTTGTAAAAAAATGGATGAACGAATTAACATTGATCAACTAGATCTTAGCTCTGATCAACTAGAGCTCAGTTCTGATGAAGATCTCAACTCTGATCGACGAATTCGCAGATCTGTTAATAAATCTACGAAAATTACTCCGTTTGATAGCCATGCAGTTAACTTAGAAGATTTTAAAAATGTTGAAGGTTTTTTATCTACAGGAGATCTAAATAGTTTATATTGTTTTCAATTAATGAATAATGGACTATATAAAAGAGCTGAATTTCCTAAAAAACCCGAATGGGATATTGATATTAAACCAGTTTTGAATAGCAATAATTCACTATTTTATAAATCCAATAGTTTAATGGACATAATACCTAAGGTTATAGATTTAGATTATGAAAGAATTAATGGAAAAGGTTATTTTGTTGTGAAAAAATCTGAAGAGAAAGGTTATTTTATGATTAAGTTTTCTAATTCTAAAGATCAAGATCTTTTTTTAAGTAATATGGAAAGTATGGTTTTGATTTTCGATGTTTTCAGTAAAGAAAACAATGAAGAATATCTGGTATTTAAAAAACCTTTGTTTAAAATTAATTCCAAAAAAAAATATTCTATCTCTTTAAAAAAAAAACTGGCAGTTAGTAGAATACGATTTAGTGTTGCACCTGTTACAGATGCTCAAATTAGATATTATTAAAATGGAAGACATTTTGGAAATTAAAGAAGATGTTAAAGTAGATGAAAGTATTGAACAACAATATGAATACCATGAATACAATCCTATTACCGGTACAAATTTAAACAGCGGAGGAGAAATTAGAATAAATATTGAATTGCAAGATATTTTTACTCATCCAAGTGAAAGCTATATAATAATTGAAGGTAGACTTACAAAAACAGATGGAACATTATATGCTGCTGATGATAAAATAACTTTATGTAATAATGGCATAATGTATTTGTTTAATTTTATAAAATATCAGTTATCAGGACAAGAAATTGAAAATTTAAACCATCCAGGACGAGGAACAACAATGTTAGGATTACTCAAGTATTCTCGTGATTTTGAAATGTCACGAGGACTTAATTCATTGTGGATAAAAGATACTAACAACCAAATTAATAATAATGAAGGTTTTGATACGAGACAAAAGATATTGCTAAAATATCCTGATCCTAAAGGAACATTTTCCTTTCTAATTCCTCTGAAACATATTTTCGGTTTCGCAGAGGATTATGATAAGATTCTTTATGGATTTACTCAACAACTTACTCTGTACAAAAGACCAGATTCAAATATCGCAATTTATAAAGATGATAAAGCTGCCGAAGGAAAAGTTACTCTTGATAAAATCTCATGGTATGTTCCACATGTTTTACCAGCAGATCAACAAAAGTTTGAATTATATAAAATTATTGAATCAAAAGCAAAATTAAATGTTGGGTATAGAAGTAGACAATGTGATTCAATAACAGTTCCTATAGGAACCCAGTTTGCATGGAGGTTATCTGTAAAAGCTTCTCCCGAAAAACCTAGGTGGATCATAATAGCTTTTCAAACAAAAAGTAGATCTGATCAAAAAGAAAATGCAGCGATATTCAATAATCTGGATGTGAGAAATATTAATGTTCAGTTAAATTCAAGGCGTTATCCAGAATCTGATTATCAACTATCATTCCCTAAGTTTCAATTCTCTAGAGTATATAATGATGCTGCATCATTTAAATCAAAATTTTATGAAATAGATGAATTAGTTAGCAATCCAACTATTACCACGATTGATTATCAAACGTTTTATCCGTTATTTGTTTTCGATGTTTCAAAACAAAGTGAAAGGTTAAAAAATAGCATAACTGATATAATGGTTAAGGCTACATTTAATAAAAATGTTCCTGCAGATACCACAGCTTATGCTTTAGTTATTTCTGATAAAATAATTTCATTTCAATCTGATGGAAGGAATATGGCAGTTATACAGAGTTAATCAACAAAGTTGAAGTTAACGAAGTTGCCAGCTTTGCTGATCGATTCAAAGTTAATGATTAATCAAAGCTAACCTTCTCTACCATTTCATATACAATATTAGTGTGCTGATCAGAATATGGAAGAGTCTTGATACCATCATCAAGTATATATCGTTTATCATCATAAGGACTTAGAGCTTTCTTATTTATTTCTTTTATGTACATGAATGTTTATCAGAATTTAGCACATTCATCTTTTTATAATTAATTTCATTATTAAGTAAACAATTTTTGTAATCTTCAAATGTAACATCTTTATTAATTGTCGTTTTTGAAATACCTTTTAATTTTTTACATGTCGATTCATCGACAACACAGCCAAGGCTTAGATCAGCAGAGCTGCGACGAAGTCGATTCGTAGAAGCAAATTTATATGTATATGCTTTACTTCTAAGAAAAACTATTTCACTCATAACTTTACTATTTAGTTCATCTTTGAATTTATTAATAACTTTTTTATTTTTAGTTGAATGAAGAAAATGATCTTTTGGATAATCACTGGTGTCTAAATCATCTATTATTTTTTTCATATCTTCATAAACATCTTCAGTTCTGATATTAAGAAAGTATGAATCGGTATCAAATCCAACAACTTCATTAGATTTCCATAGTTCATTAACAACATTGTAATAAAATTGATACATAACCAGTTTGGAATAATCAAGAACACACATTCCTAAATAAATCGGTCTATTAAACTTTATTGATGTTACGTTATTAGCAATACCAATTAGATTTTCATTAAAAATAATTGATTCCTTAAAATTAGGTTTACTTATTAATTTTGTTACTTGTTCTTCATCTGATAATAGTTTTAACTCAATTCGATCTCTTATATTTTCAAGAGTTTTTCCATAAAATGCATTATTCATTAATTTCCAAAGATTCTTTTCAAAGTCTGATTTTGACTTAGTTCTTTGATTGGTATTAAAATCAATATATTTTTTTAACCAAGGTTCTTCTTTAAAAGAAATTATTCTATGAACTTTAGAAATTTCTAATCCAAGGGATTTAAAACATTCCAATAATTTATAATGTATAATATCATCATCATCATTGCCTTTCTCACCCTGGATCAGGGTATAGGCCACCAACAAACACTTTCCATCCCTCTCTATCATGGGCCAGTCTCTTTACATTATTCCAAGTCTTTCCGCTTCGTTGCACATCATTTTCTCTGGCTCTTCTCCACGTTCCGCGCGGCCTTCCTCTTGATCTCTTGCCCTGGGGATTCCAATCCAATACCTTCTTCGTGATGCTGTTTCCTGGCCTCCTGAGAGTGTGGCCGATCCATCTCCATCGCCTCCTACCAATTTCCTCTCTGACTGGGCTCTGTCTTGTTCTTTTCCATACAATTTCATTGCTGACCTTGTCTGTCCATCTGATCTTAAGTAGCTTCCTCAAACATCTGTTGATGAAAACTTGGATTCTCTTTATGCAGGCCTGGGATGCATTCCAAGTCTCACATCCATACAACAGGACTGACTTCACGTTCGAGTTGAATATCCTCAGCTTTGTTTTTAGAGATATATCCTTGGTTCTCCAAATCTTGCTTAAGGACGTAAAAGCTGCTTGTGCCTTTCCAATTCGTGCTTTGACTTCTGCCTCTGTTCCTCCCTTATTGTCAATGATACTACCAAGATAGCAGAAGGACTCTACATCTTCCAGTGGTTGATCTCCTACTCTGACTTGTGCGCTTGGGGGTGCAACAATTTTTAGGACCTTCGACTTCGCAGGATGTATCCTCAATCCAATAGATTCTGAAATTTTGTTTAGAGCTGTAGTCTTTGCTTACATCTGGTCGTGTGTGTGCGACAATAGTGCCAAGTCATCTGCAAAATCTAGATCGTCCAGCTGTGTCCATGGGGTCCATTGTATGCCATTTCTTCCTCCACTGGTGGTTTCTTTCATAAGCCAATCAATCACCAGGACAAACAGAAATGGGGACAGCAAACAACCCTGCCTAACACCAGTCTTGATATCAAAGCTGTCAGTAAGCTCGCCATCGTGTACGACTCTGCAACTTGTCCCCTCGTACATGCTCTTGATAAGGTTCACCATCTTCTCTGGGATTCCATAATGTCTCAATATTCTCCACAGTGTTTCTCTATCGATGCTATCAAAGGCCTTCTCGTAGTCAAGGAAGTTCACTATCAGTTGGGAGTTCCACTCTAGCGACTGCTCTACTATGATTCTCAGCGTGGCGATCTGGTCGGTGGTTGATCGATTACTCCTGAAACCAGCTTGCTCCTCACGAAGTTTTGGGTCTGTTGCATTCTGTATTCGCTTGAGAATAATCCGGTTGAAAACCTTTCCTGGGATGGAGAGAAGTGTGATTCCTCTGTAGTTACTACAATTGCTGAGGTCCCCTTTTTTTGGAAGCTTCACGAGGTGTCCTTCCTTCCAGTCCTTTGGAAACTTGCCTCCGATCCAAATCCTCGAGAATAGCGAGTGCAGACCCTCTGCAGCCCCAGCAGCATCTGCCTTCAGCGCCTCTGGTGGGATCTGATCTGGTCCAGCTGCCTTGCCTCGATTTAACTGCTTTATGACATCATTAATCTCTGCTTTAGTCGGAGGGTCGCAACTGATCGGTAAATCATTTCTTGCGGGTAGAATGTCGGGTGGGTTGCTTGGTGGAGGTCTGTTCAAGAGGCTGTTAAAATGTTCTATCCATCTTTTTGCCTGAGCTTCCTTTCCAAAAATAGCCTTCCTGTTGTAATCCTTGACAGGAACTTCAGGTTTTCCATATTTTCCAGCAAGAGTCTTTGTAGTCTGGTAGAGGATCCTCATGTGTCCTCCTGTTGCTGCCTTCTCTGCTTTCTCTGCTAACATTCCTATGAACTCCTCTTTGTCTTTTTAAATTGATTTTTTGACCTCTTTAGCTGATGCTCGGTACTCTTCCTGGTTACCAACTCTTGAGCTTCTTGTACGACTTGCATTTACCTGTTCTTTTAGGTCTCTTCTTATCCTTATCAAGTCCAGTGATTTTTGACTGATCCATTCCTTGTGTTCCACTTTCTTTTCCCCATGAACATCCTGGCATGTCGATGTAAATACTCCTTTTATCTTAGCCCAGTGAGTCTCCAAATCTACTGTCTCTTCGAGGTCAACAAGGGGTTTGAATCTATTCCTCAGTGTCAGCTGGAACTCTTCCTTCTTGTCTCCATCCAGAAGGCTCACTTGAAACTTTCTCCTCTTTGTTCCTGCTCTGGTACCTTGTTTCTTGAGGCGGAGTTTGAGTCTTGCCAGCAGCATGTGATGGTCAGATCCAACATCAGCTCCTCTCTGTACTATGACATCCTCCAGTGAGCGTCTGAATCGTCGGGTGATGCAAAAATGGTCAATCTGGTTTTCAGTTACTCCATCCGGTGAAATCCAAGTGGCCTTATGGATCCTCTTGTGTGGGAATACTGAACCTCCAATCACATAGCTGTTAAATGCGCAGAAACTTGCAAACCGCTCTCCATTCTCATTCATTTGTCCCAAACCATTGCACCCCATAATGTCCTCATACCCTGTATTGTCCTGTCCTATCTTGGCATTGGCGTCTCCCATTATAATGTTCACATCTTTTCTTGGCAATGTGTCAACTATTTCCTGAAGCTGGTTGTAGAAATCGTCCTTGTCCTCATCGGTTGCTTCGTTTGTTGGGGCGTATATCTGCACAATGTTCATGTTGATGTTCTTGTTCTTTGTAGTAAATGATGCCAATATAATTCTCCTTCCGTAGGGTTCCCATCCCCTCAGTGACCTCTGGGCGTGCTTGCTCAAGATGATCGCTACTCCTTCTGTATGCTTTTTGTCCTCCCTTCCAGAATACAAAATCTTTTCCCCAGAATTAAGTTGTTTCAGTCCGGACTGTATCCAGCGGGTCTCGCTAACTCCAAGTATGTGCAGTCTGTATCGCCTCATCTCCATTGTAACCTGGGCACTCTTTCCTGCTTCATACATGGAGCGGACATTCCACGACGCAATCCGGAGTGACTTGTTTGATGAAGGAGCAGTCAGGCCAGTGGAGTCCTTTCGGCTTTGTCCATTGTCCTTCATTGAATCTACAGGTGCAGATGCTCCCCCTTCTCCCAAGATAAAAGACTGATTTAAAGTATTTGCTTGTGTTTCTGTAACTGGTTTATTTTTACAGGGTGGGTAGTTGGCCCACCGCCAACTGGCTCTTCTCGGGAGACCAGGACCTTTGCACCTTTAGTCGCCTCTTACGACACGCAGTATCACGTCAGATGTATTCTTTGCTGTCCCTCTTCTAATGTATAATATAGTTCTTTTTATTTTTTAAATTTAGTATTAGTTTTTCTACATTTCCTACTTTTTTGTTTTCTAATTGTAAATAGTATTTTTGCAAATCGCTTAAATCGTCTTCATTTATTTTTAATTTTTCTGGAGCTAAAGGAAATCTTTTGGTGTTTACTTTTGCTTTAACTGTGTAATCAAGATCGCATTCGATAATATATCCTCTTCCTTCAGGAACGTTTTTCAAGAATGATTGATCCTCCCATTTAAAATCTCCAACCGGTAAAGGTTCTGACATTCCTCCTCCATATAAATTATTTGCATCGAGATACAGTAAATAATTTGATCTCTTTTTAGGATCATAATCTGGTAAATACTTATTATTAGCTTTTACATATCGAGGTCCTAAAACTCCTGAATAACCACCTCTTATTCCCTTCTCAAACATTAGTAGCATATCTAAATCTGTTAATAATTCTAGTTTAATTCTCGTATATTTTAATCCACATTGCCAAGTTAATCCAGGAGCAGAGAAACAATAACACGGATCAATTTCATGATTGGTTAGGAAAAATTCTCTAAACTTTTCAAATACATCGGCTAAAAGTATGTTTTTAGATACAAATCATGATAATCTTGTAAAGTTTTGCATTCAAAAGTATTCCAAACATTTAAAGCATGTTGGTATTCGTCTTCTGTAATTCCTTCTTTCCTTAAAGTTGAGAAGAAATTTTCTATTGGTGGTAATTGTTTTTCTTTTAATCGATTAATTGAATCAACATATTCATAAGGGTAAACACCTTTTCTTTTGAGTAAATCAACATTTTGCTGTGGGAAATGTTCTTTCAATATTGGAAAATCATCCATAGATTTTACTATACCATCCAAAGAGTTTGATAAAAACCTATAACTATCCAGGAATCTTAATTTTCTGTAATAATTTCCGTATTCAAATGAAATATATTCTTCAGATGTTTTAGCAAGCAATGAAAGTTTATTGTATTTATCTTCATATTTCATTATTTCTTCTATTATGAAATGAAAATCATAACCACTGCCATTGTGAAAAAATACTGGAATTACTTTAGATTGTTTTCCTTGTTTGGTATTACAAGATTGACAAGCAGCTCCTCGATACTTACCATTGTAATGATTGTGCTCTCTTACTTTTTCTTCTTCTGAAAATTCTATATTACAAATATAACAGTTTGTTGCTTTATTAAATTCTTTTTCTTGAGCATAAGTTAATTTAGCTTTAGCTTTTTTATAGTAATTTAGTTTTTTACAGATTTCGTTATAATACATCATAATCATTTCGACAAATTTTTCTTTTGCATCTTCTCCGGTATAAGTATGATAAACGGAAGGACATAAATTATGATAATCGGATTTTATATACATTCCAAAACTAATAGCTTCTTGTTTAAAAAGTTTATTTTCATAAGGTTCATTTGGATTTGGTTGCGTTGTATATATTCTTTTATTACATGATTCAAAATCACAGTAGAAAACTATCGGTAATCTAGATTTGAAATGATTTGTAAATTGTAAAATATTATCACCTTCTTTTGGAAGGATTGTCTTACACATTTTGTGATTTAAGCATTTCTCTTTATGGTTATTTAATGTCTCTTCTCTTTTAAATATATTCATACAATTCCTGCAGATGAAAGCTTTGTTACGAGATTTATCTGCTAATAAACTTTCTAAATTTTTTATAAGACAGTAATGAGTATTTCCATCATCTTCTAAATATAGAAGATCAATGCAGCTCTGCTTATCAACAGAGGTATAAATTGGATATATAGAATATTTATCTTCTGGTTTTTCTAATGCAAAAACATTTACACACATACCATTCTGTTTTTCAAATTTAGGAATATCTTTAATTTTAACTGGATATTTAATTCCTTTCATATTGAACCAATCTTCATATTGTTTATATTTTGAAACTCTCTCTTTATTATCATCAGCAAGATACAATTTAGCTAATATAGACCAAAGAAAACATTTATTGTCTTTTTTATTTTGAACATTGATAATATTTTTACTTTTAAACGGAGTAGGAATATAAGAAGAACCTCTTAAAGTTTTAGTTTTATAAAGTTTTACATTTGTTTTAATAATTTGATTAAAGACATGTCCAGATCCTCTATCTTGAAATTCAGCAACCCAAGCATCAAACTTTTCCTCAATGGAATCATAAAATTTATTAAACTCATTCATGGAATTTATAGTACCTAATTGTTTTGGATTATAATGTGCTTCAATAATATCAAACGCTAAAGGAGTATTAAATTCAGAAGTTATTATTAATTTAACTTTTACCGTTTTATTGTCTTTAAAATTTTCAACAAGTTTTCTCACTCTTTCCTTAATTAATTTGAAATATCTAGAAGTATTCTTTTCTTTTACATCATCGATAATGGTTTCTTTGATAATATCTTTGAAGATTTTTTCGACCATTTTTTAAGAATTATTTTTAATAGACTTTCTTTTCATAAATTCTCGATATGCCTGTTTATATTTTTCCTTATTTCTTACATAATGTAAATGTTTTTGAAGTTTCATACATTCTTTACATTTTGCTTTATGACCATCTGAACTTTTTCTTTCCTTGTAAAATAAATCAAGAGGTTTTCGAATAAAACAAGTATTGCAGTTCTTCGAGCTTTGCTTGATCAAAATTTTTTCCATTTTATATATATTAAAAATGTCTGAAAATAAAACTTCGTTAATGTCCAAAGATGCAGCTTCGCTGATGTATTGTTTAAAATGTAAAAAGCAAACCGATACTATGGAAGGTATTGAATTAGTTAAAACAAAAAATAATAGAAATATGTTAAGAGGTAAATGTGTAATTTGTGGAAGTACTAAAACAAAATTTATACCCTCACGGTCTCTGACCTTGGTTACACCACCAATTGAAGGGCGAGGTGTAACCAACAAAATCATCAACAAATTTCCTTTTGAAATGCATTTGCCGGGTCATAATTTTACAGGACCGGGAACCAATTTAAAAAAACGGTTGAATTCAGATCTCACACCAAAATCTTGGAGTAAACCAATTAATAGAGTTGATGAAGCCGCAATGCATCACGATATTTGTTATTTACAAAATCAAGATACTAAATCCAGAAATGAAGTATGTGATAAAAAAATGATACATTCTTTAGATTCCATTTTAAAACCAACATTAAGAGAAAGAATAGATAGAAATATTGTTGAACCTATTATTAAAATGAAAAAAACTTTTGGAATGGGCGGAAAAAAAAAAGCTTCACGAGTGATTTAGCAGAACTTCATAAATCGGTAATTAAAAAATTTAAGAAAAGAAGAGTGATAGTTAATGGAATTGATAAAATATGGGCTGCTGATTTAGTTGACATGTCTGCTTATTCTAAGCAAAACAAAGGATTTAAATACATTCTTGCTGTCATTGATGTTTTCTCAAAATATGGTTGGATGATTCCTTTAAAAAATAAAAGCGGACTAACAGTTGCTGAAGGATTTAAAAAGATCAGCAGACACCCAGAAAAATTATGGGTTGATAAAGGAAGTGAATTCTATAATAAACATGTTAAGAGTCTTTTCAAAGAAATCTATTCCACAGAGAATGAAGAGAAAAGTTCTGTAGTGGAAAGATGGAACCGAACAATGAAAGAAAAAATGTTTAAATATTTCACGGCGAATGGTACTACGAAATATATAGATGTTTTAGATGATTTGGTAAATGATTATAATAACACCTATCATTCATCAATAAAAATGACTCCTGTTGAAGGAAGTAAAAAAGAAAATGACATAACCGTGTATAGAAATTTATATACAAAGAAACAGTTGGCATCGCAGCCTAAATTTAAATTAGGTGATAGAGTTAGAATTACAAAGAAGAAAAAAATTTTTGAGAAAGGTTACACACCAAAATGGACAAAAGAAATATTTACAATAGATAAAATTTTATATACATATCCAATTACTTACAAAATAAAAGATTTAGATGATAAAGAAATTATTGGTTCTTTTTATGAAAAGGAATTACAACGAACCAAGTTTTAACGTAACGTAAAGTTGAACGTAACGCTAAGTTGAACGTAACACGAAGTTGATGTTAAAATTTATTTCTTAAAAATGGCATATGAAAAAGTTCAATTAAATATTTCTGATAATCAGAAAGAAAAAATTCAAAGAGCTATGAAAGAGAATCTTCCTGTTACTATTAGAATTACTGCAGAACCAGGAAATGATGTTTTAGCATTAACACAAAGACAAATAACTAAATTGAAAAAATCCTTTAATCAAAATAAAGGAGCTGATATTACTCTAAGTAGAAAACAAATAAAATATAACATGAAAATTGAAGGAGGGTTTCTGGCTGCTCTTGCTAGAATGGCACTCCCATTGTTATCTAAAGTTGTTCCATCAGTAGCAAAAGCCATAGGAATAGGCGGGCTTACGGGTTTAGCAAGTAGTGGTGTTCAAAAATTATTAGGAGACGGATTGTATTTACAAAAAGGTGGATGTCTCTGTCAAATTGAAACTGATGGAAAAGGTTTATATTTAGGAACTGTAAAAGGAAGCGGTAATGGGGAGTTTAAAGGAGATGGATTGTATTTAAAACGAGAAGGACAAGTTTATAACGGTAAAGGTTTTTTGAGTGATTTGGTTAAAAGTATTCCGTTTATAAATATGTTGGTGTAACCAAGAATTGTTTTGGTCAAAAAATTTATTATAAAAATGGAAGCTTCAGATTATAGAATGACAAAAATTCTTGATATTCAAAAGTCTTTTGAAAGAACTGAAGAAAACAAAAGAATAACAGTTAAGAAATATTCAAAAGCTTTAAATATAATTGATGGAACTGATGTAACTTTAAAAACTATAGCCATTGGAATGGGAACAACAGGAGTAATACTTTTATCTACAGTGGTTAACATTCCTGTGGCTATCATTATAGAAGGTCTTTCAATAAGTACAGGTTTATTAAGTATAGTTTTAAGATACATAAATAAAAAATTACAACATAAAGCTGATAAACATCAGAAAATCTTATTTTTATTGGAATCAAAACTTAATACAATTCAAACTTATATTTCTAATGCTCTTGAAGATGGAAAAATTTCAGATGAAGAATTCAAACTTATTTTAGATGAAGAAAAAAAATTTAGAGAAATGAAAAATGCAATAAAAAATAAGAAAGTAAGTGATCCTGAATTAAATATAGATGATCCATTGAAAAAAATAAAAAAACTGGTTTGATTTTTATTCCATTAAAATGTCTTTTTTAAAAATTGAAGATCCTTCAAAACGTGAAGTTATTGTTAATGAATTTTTACAAACCAAAAAAAATATTCAATTAAGTAACTTAAGCAAAAGAGTAGGAGATATTGAAATGAAAAGAGAATTTTCCAAAGTATTTGCTCCTATCACAGAAAGTACACAAAAAGCAACAGAAGAAACTAAGAAAGAAATACAAAAAATTCCACTTGCTATAGAACAAGGTCAACAATTGAAAATGATTGAACCTTCATTACAAGCAATTGCCTCTTCTCCAATACAACAAATTGGTCCGACAGCAGCAACTTATTTAAAGAAATACTTAGGTACAACTAATGCGGATAAAACTTTTGGAATTTATTCTTTAGATGATAAATTTTATATTGGAAATAAAGAAATTAAAGTTGATGATGATGATATTATTATTGGAGAAGATAAATATGAAGGAACACCTGGTTTGTGGGAATTAATAACCAGTAGAGATCCTCAAAATTTTTTAGATGAAGACAGAAATAATTATGCACGTATTTTATTTTCTACTAATGCCATAAAACATGCATAAAACAAGCAGCATGCCTAAAGGAGATCACTGCAATCCGAGCAAGTACAGTGCACATCGCCTATCGCTCAACCACAGCTAGTGCAGCATGAAGACAATGGAGAGGACACTCCATCCTTGCTGACCAGCATGGACACAACACGGGGAGAGACAGTTACGGGTTCTAAGTCGACTCTATTTGGCGAACAGAGAAGGCGCCACGGGTCTCTCTCGGCGGTGGGAGCAGCTATTCAGCTGCACTGATCGGCTACCGCCCGCCTAAACTGGGCAGCCCCCAGTCAGTAAGGTGTCGATCCGCCACGTCTGCCTGCTCTTATGGGTGTATGGAGATAGGACAAAAGCCAAAAAGCAGACGTAAAGCCAAGCACCAGGCAATAAGAAACGCAAATTTAAATCAATCCCAATGAAGTTGGGCACCTGGAATGTGAGGACAATGTGCACCGGACTTGACAACACTGATCTTGACAACACCAAAGAGTTAAGAAAGACTGCCATCATAAACAAAGAACTCAAGAGGCTAAACGTTGACATCGTGGGCTTGCAGGAAACACGACTGGCTGATAGTGGCTCAGTGAGAGAGGCAAACTTCACTTTTTTCTGGCAAGGTCTAGGACAAGAAGAGCCTCGACTTTATGGTGTGGGCTTCGCAGTCAACAACAAGCTCCTCGCCAAAATTAATACACCTCAAGGTATATCCGAACGCATCATCATCATGCAGCTGAAGACTAAGTCAGGCACAGCCCATCTAATTAGTGCCTATGCTCCAACATTAGCAGCTGAAACAGAAAACAAAGACAAGTTTTATGAAGACCTTCAAAACGTACTTGCGAAGATACCAACAAACGATCAGATTTTTATCCTTGGTGACTTCAATGCCAGAGTTGGCACAGATCAACAAGCATGGCAAACTTGTCTCGGCCATTTTGGATTAGGCAAGATCAACGACAACGGCCAGAGACTTTTGGAACTCTGCTCAGACAACAATCTATGCATCACAAATACTTTTTACAATGGAAAGGACTGCCACAAAGTCTCATGGCGTCATCCCAGATCTGGACATTGGCATCAAATTGATTTTATTATCGTCAAAAAGAACCATCTGAACAACATCAAACAAACAAGATCATACCACAGTGCAGACTGCAACACCGATCACCTGCTCGTTTTAGCCAAGACAAAGATTGTGGGCAGAAACATTCACAGAGCCAAAGAGACGAAAAGACCAAAAATTAACACACGAAATGCCAGCAACAAAGACATGCAAGCAGTTTTTCAGGGGAAGATGGAAGAACAGCTCCTCTCCATAGATGATACTACACCAGAGAAGATGTGGGCCGGTTTAAAGGAAGCTATGCACGATTCTGCTTCTCAGGCCTTTGGTACAAACAGATCAAACAATAAAGACTGGATTGAAGAAAACGAAGCAACACTATTGCCACTTATCGAGAAAAAGCGCATGGCACTTTTGGCACACAACAAAACTCCATCAGATCGCACCTTAAACAAATTACGAGCTGCAAAATCTACACTTCAAAAAGAGACACGGAAATGCGCAAACACATACTGGGAGAATCTTTGCACAGACATACAGAAAGCTCATGACATCGGAGATAGTAGAGGAATGTATGAGAAAATTCGGATTGCTCTTGGTCCACAGATTAACAAGATAGCACCACTAAAATCGTCATCAGGTGAACAAATCACAGACAAAAACGAACAAATGGCCAGATGGATTGAACATTACTCAAATCTCTACTCTCAAGAACGTATAGTGGATGACAGTCTAGAAGAGGCCCTCCCGCAGCTCCCAGAATTTACAGACCTAGACAAAGAACCTACACAGGAAGAACTCAACAAGGCTATAGATGAGCTTGCAAGTGGAAAGTCTCCGGGTAGTGATAACATACCAGCGGAAATCTTGAAAGAGAACAAAGATTTCCTCCTTCCTCATCTATACAAGCTCCTCATCCTGTGCTGGAAGCATAAAGAGATTCCACAAGATATGAAAGATGCTAACATCGTGACCTTATATAAGAACAAAGGTGATAAGGGAGACTGTAATAATTACAGAGGCATATCTCTGCTAAGTATCACAGGAAAAGCAATTGCCAAAATACTTTTAAAGCGTATTCAACAACTAGCAGAAAGAGTACTTCCAGAAAGCCAGTGCGGTTTTAGGTCAGGACGATCAACCATGGACATGATATTCTCTTTACGTCAACTGCAGGAAAAGTGTCGCGAGCAAAGTCTACCTTTACATATGGCATTTGTCGATTTAACAAAGGCTTTCGACACAGTCAGCAGATCAGGACTGTATATGGTGCTCCATAAGATCGGATGCCCCCCGACACTCCTCCAACTCATCATGTCCTTTCATGAAGATATGCAAGCCACAGTCCAATTTGATGGTTCTACATCCGATCGCTTCAACATCAAAAGCGGGGTGAAACAAGGCTGTGTCCTGGCACCAACACTTTTTGGTATTTACTTCTCCATGCTTCTGCAGTTTGCATTCAGGGAATCCCCTGGAGATGTTTATGTCCACTGGCGAACTGATGGATCCCTCTTCAATCTTGCACGCCTCAAAGCAAAAACTAAAACCAAGTCAACATTGATCAGAGAATTGCTGTTTGCAGATGACGCAGCACTAGTTGCCCATAGCGAGTCCACGCTACAATCAATGATGGACTACTTATCACAAGCATGTAAAGCTTTCTCTCTTGTTATCAGCGTCCAGAAGACTGTTATTATGACACAAGATGGCACAACACAATGCAACATCAAGCTGAACAACAACCAGTTGGAGACTGTCCAGAAATTTTGCTACCTGGGATCAACAATGACTTCTTCAACTTCATTAGATAGCGAAATAGGTGCCCGAATAGGAAAAGCAGCCACAGCCTTTGGAAAATTAAACAAAAGAGCTTGGAATAACAAAATGTTAAATAGAAAAACAAAGATCAGGATATATGAAACATGTATATTGAGCACACTCCTCTATGGCTCAGAGACCTGGACGTTATATTCAAGACAAGAGAAGAAACTGAATGGATTTCACTTGAGATGCCTCTGCAAGATCCTTGGCATCAGCTGGCAAGATAAAGTTACCAACACAGAGGTCTTGAAACGGGCAGCACTCCCAACCATGTTGACCATCTTGTGCAAAAAGAGACTGCGATGGCTGGGGCATTTGAAGAGGATGGACGACAACAGAATCCCCAAGCAATTCTTATATGGTGTAATGGCTACAGGTAGCAGACCCAGAGGAAGACCAAAACTGAGGTACAAAGATACATGCAAGAGCAGTATGATAAAGTGTAACATCGATTTGAGAACGTGGGAGACGACAGCAGAAGACAGATCAGCATGGAAAACATCAGTGGACTCTGGCATAAAACACCATGAAAAAAACATTGTTGCAGCCCTTGAGGCAAAACGCCTGACAAGAAAAGATAACTCATTGCCCTATGGCACCTCCCTCATATGCAGATTCTGCGACAGAGCGTGCCTGTCGAATATAGGCAGAATCAGTCACGAGCGTAGCTGCAGAAGTAGGACACATATAGCTGCTTAGATCGTCTGCCAAGACGAAAAGAGCCTATTATTATTATTAATGCCATAAAATACAATAATGATCCTAATGATCCTAATAATCCCAGACCTAAATCTAGTAAAGGAAAAAAATATACTGAAATAATAAAACCGATTTGGGAAAATAAACAATTTTATGATGATGATTCAAGTCAAAGAAGTTTAACTTATTCCGGAACAGGATTTCTTCTGTCAGATCCTGATGCTTTAATACAGAGATTATCATTATTAATAGCTAGTAAAGAAGCAGGAAATACAGTTTTGTAAATGAAATTGTAAGTATTATAGATGAGTTATATAGACAAAAAAGTATTAACACTAATGAGTTAAAAAAATTACAGTTAAAAATTGCTATATAAAATAGTCTAAGTTTCACGATGTTGGTAATAAATAAAAACAACAAAAGAAAATATGTTTATGGAGGATATAGTAATAAATATTATGGATCAGGTTTTTTTGATTCGATAATTTCAGCTGTTACTAGCAAAGCTGCAAAAGAAGTTGTATCAAATGTTGCAAAGAAAACAGCAACTGACTTAGGACAAAAAGCTGTTAATAAATTTATAGTTGATAAAGTTTTTAACCAAAAAAAGTAAATAGTTCAAATGTATCTTCGAACACGAACGGAGTTCTATCTCCGAACTCAAAACAAATATTAAATAATTTAATAGGAAGTGGAATTAAATACATTTAAAACTTTTCATGTCAATCAACAGAATTTTCTGAGATTCTCAAACTCGGGAGTTTTAGGGGAGTTTATATTTTTTTGAAAAAGCTTATGTGTTTTAAAAGGTGGTCTAGAAAGGGACATTGCTGGTTCTCAAACTGTGGGATAGGGGGTAAAATTTTAAAAGGTGGGGGTGATTTTTTTAAAATTTTAAAAGGTGAGTCCATGGTGTCCATAAAATAGCAATTTTATGTATTAATAGGGGTTGAATTTTGTAATATATGTTTTTAATGTTGTGATTTTTTAAAATTTTAAAAGGTGAGTCCATGGCGTCCATTCCTACACTACTAACAGTGTCAAGTTGTTCATTATCTAACACCAAAACACTGACAAAAGTGCATGATTCAGAGTAACTGAGTATGAGTTAAGAAGTCAATCTGGCAGTCTCACTCAAAGACGAAAAAGTGAATACGTTTGAATATGAGGAATGTTTGTGAAGTCAATACACGTCACCAGTTATGCATGTAAAATGTACTTTTCAAAAAAAATATTCTAGATGAATTCTCTAACCCCAAATTATTCTGCTCTTTTACATCTATTTGAGGCAGAACCGAATTTCCTGTCACACTGTTTAATTCTACTTGAAGAAAATTGTGCATCTTCTTTTTTCCGGTTTAAAATGTAGGAATATTTTCTCCTGTTCAACTCAGTTGTGGCTCAAATCAAAGAAAGTATTAAACATTTAGCAAACTTCAAGTCCTTTTGAAACATGGCCAAGTGCCTCTGTGCGCCTTTCTATGCGTAATGTGATATTTTGTAGAATTTAAGGCTCAGGCAGTTAAAAAGCTTTCATGATTACATTGGAGGCCTTACTAAGACTTCCTTTATAATATGACAGTTTGTTATGAGATAAGTCTGATTACATTCCTCTTGCACATTAATGCACTACACACCCTAGTGCTTGAACTGAGGCTTGTTATAAAATGGCAGTAATCTTTGCACTAGGCAGTTTCTTTCGTTGTGAAAATCTACAGGAAAATATGACTTCAAGGATTTGTGCGTTCGTGGAAAAAAGGATAGCAAACTCAAAAATGCATTTCTTCATTATTTCAAGTCCATAAATCTAAAAATCGGTCTCAAGCAAGACATCTACAAAATTTCAAGCAAATCCGAGCCATATGAGCGGCGCTGGGACTTGTTAAAATTTCCGCATTATAGTAATGATGTGTCATCTAGCATTTCTGTGAAAATGTAAACTGGCCAGACTAATTTTAATGACTGACTGAACAATATTTCCCATTGTCTCATAATGCCAAGGCCATGTTTAAATAGATATTTTAGCCTATAATGAGGGTAAAAGATGCATTGTCTAGAATTTATTGTTTCTTTGCTGCATGTGTAAGTTAATGACCTAATTTTTAAACATTTTCTATAACATTTACCAATCAATAAATACAGACTTTGATGCACATTTAATATGTCTGATCCTGTACAGTTGGTGTGGCCAAACTGGCGTAATGTAAGGGCCAGCCACCTACAATAAACTTCAGATGTTAGAGAGCCACAAAATATGAACAATATGAACGTTTTTATTGTTTCATACATATTTTGTAACAAAAATTTTTATGTATATATATTAAGAAATACGTCATGTATATAACAATATTTACTCATGTACGCAGTTTTCTTTAAACTGTTAATTTGTATTAGCTTCAGTAATCATAAAGTACACATACATTATATATATACCAAATGTTTTCAAAATCTTAACTGATGATTGTTTTAAC
The DNA here is from genome assembly GCA_963931925.1 of Onchidella celtica. Taxonomy (NCBI): domain Eukaryota; kingdom Metazoa; phylum Mollusca; class Gastropoda; order Systellommatophora; family Onchidiidae; genus Onchidella; species Onchidella celtica. The sequence continues at coordinate 32,728,011 of OZ007580.1, read as the reverse complement.
TATACTGAATGTATTGAATGTGGCAATGAACTATGAGAACGTCTAACAAAACCTGCGAGGTTGCATTTCAGCAACAATATTAAGACTGCAAAAACAACACTAAAAGGATTATAAAAAAACAAGATATTTTTCATGATTGGTATTCCTTTGTCTTAGTAAATATCTGGTCAAAACATGGAGGAACACATTTCCATGAGCTGCTATTGAAGGTCAAAGAGCCGCATGTGGCTCATGAGCTGCAGTTTGCCCACCCCTGATATACAGACTTAAATCTCCATAAGAAAACAGTTGACTTTGACATTCACATCTTGGCTTTGATACTTTGGTTCCTCTCTTAGGTTATTAAACATGTGACTGGGTTATTCTTGGAATATTGTTTCCACTGTTGCTGCTTACTCTTAAGCTGTGTAGGTTGTTGGGCCCAAAAACATGGACATCACACTGACATTTGAGATATGGCATGCCAGATCAAATTGCAATCTCTCCCCTTTTTCTTCTCTCTACCCTTCTCATTTCTTTTTAGCATCTTCCTATCTACTTCCCCATACAGAATCGTGAGATCCTTATGTCCCCCCCCCCCCCCCCCCCCCAAATATCCCATTACTTTGTGTGATTGAACCAATTCATGTTTCAGTACTGTGTTTCCAAGCTCCATGCTATAGGTGGCTGCCCTATATGTCATTTGTGGCAGAGACTGGTCAACCAGATTACAGAGACTGCCTGATCTGAAGCTTTTACTGTTAGCTCTTGAGCAAAACATAACCAGGAACACATTTTGATTATCTCTGGTACAAAACCATCAAAATTCCAGACTATTTATTGTGTGTCTTATTACAATGAGAATCGCTCAATCCATGAACCACATGATTTGCAAATGATGATGTCCACACTCACCTGCATGCTGTAACGTAGAGTCATATGAAACAACCAAGATCCAATGCCAACCACTGATACATGCGGAGAGAAAGACAAAATAGCTTAAAACCACATTTACCACAAAAAAATTTTCTGCAAAAGGAACAAGAACTCTTCTGGCCTGGCACAACTGAAACCTTTGCAAGAAAACTCTGGACTTGCAGGCCAAAGTTTTCACTCCTAATCTCTTGAAATTGTACTTAGGTCGTTATGGCACTGGGTCTGCGGCCTGACTATCCAACTGCTGCTGCTCTCTCATAACTCCCTGTGATGTTTGTGAATTTGGCACATCCTGAAAAAACACTGTTTCCTAAAATCTGCACTGACTCAGAAATCATAATGGTTTTCAGATATTTGCCTCATTGAACACAGGCCATTCACAGATTGATGACCAGATCATGCAAAGAAAATAAGTCAGTTATGTGCCCAAGTGAATCATGTCAATGGATTGAGAATTCCTCAGAAAAGCTGCATAATATTAATAATAAAAACTGCCAAGACGGGTATGACTGGCTGGATGGCAATCTCAATCTTTTAACAAACACGATTATTTCATTATGAGTCTTCAGGACATCATCGCAGATCAAAATGCTTCTGCTTCAGTTATCAGCTTGCACTCAGAATAAAATTAAATAATCTATGTATGTTGTTACATGGGGAAGCTGGAGATGTCAGTACCATCTGAAAGTCATTTAACAGGCAATGCAGGAAACTGCCAATCATTGAAGAATGTTGTAGTATGAAAATACAGTAGCAACACAACCCCAATATAACCTTCTCTGTAGGACCAGTAATTGGTGCTTGAAGGAAGGTGCAAGTAAAAAGAACAGCACTGAGGGTGGTATACTCTCAGCCCTGCCACAACACTTTGAACTCATCAGTGCCTCCTGCAAAACTGGGCCACATTGCATTTAATATTTCCGGGTCAGTACTGTTCCTAGAAAAATTATTGCAAACTAGATGACCAACCGGGGATTGCCCAGCATAAACAATAATGTGCTCCCCCCCCCCCCCCTCATAATATCTAATTATATATTACGCACTTTCTCCACCTTTGAACGCAAAAGGCTTTTTTATTAGGCAACCCACAGAAACCAAATTTTACATATTCATTTCAATTACTGTGGAGGGTGCACGGAAGTTTTCATTATTTTGCTTAGTTTGATTCTTGAATTTATAGAAAATGCATTGTTTCATCGCGTTGTCAATAGCTCAAATTTTCATCCTCCATCTTGGCTCCATTCTGTTACGGTACCGTGCATGTCATAGAAAGTAACCATAATTATCAAGCGTTCAGTTTGGTGCGTAGTGTCCTGCCGCGCATGAGTTCTGAAGCAAGACTGCAGCAGATTACTACTTTTATTTTAAGAGAGAGAGAGAGGGGGGGGGGGGGGGGGAGAGAGAGAGAGAGAGAGAGAGAGCACAGGATTGTTTATTCTGGGCAATGTCCGGTACGTCATCTAGTAAGTAATAATCTAGGGTCTTGCTTCAGAACTCATGCGCACCAGAACACTACGCACCAAATTGAACGCTTGATATGGTTACTTTTTATGGCATGCACGGTACTATATATTACGAAACAAACATGCAAAAATAAACATGTTACATAGCATTGAACATTGTTATTTTTTAAAAATAAAAGCTTGAAGTAAACAACTTTTAATTATAGCCATCATCTTCCTTATCTCAATTGCCACCTTCCTGCCAAATTTAAGGCCTGAAGAGTGTATAGTCTGGTCAGCTAGTCATGCCAAAGGTTGCAAGTTACTGAAATATAAATAGATTCTATGAACTGATTAAGTCTAAAAGAGATGTCTCTTCCAGTCTCCTGTCTCCTAGCTTTAGGCAAGAATTAGATAGGAAAAACAGTGTCAAGACGATGGCTGAATTACTGTAGCACAGTGTACAATCTTGGCGAAATAATATAATTAATGGCAATGTGTGCAACGAAGAAGTGACTTACAGTTAGATCAGGATAATGAGAAAATTCATCAGTTCTTGACAACACTGTCCCTGACTCACACTGACTCAGCTGTGTAAATCACTCATGTGGGAATAATAAACTTCATGACTGAACTCATACAATCTTCAGATTCTGAATTTGAAGACATGTCTCTTGTCTACCTAATCTAATCTCATCTATGAGACAGAATCTGGTTCAGGTCTTGGACATCCATCACTTCTCAATTGAGAGTGTTACATGTAAAATACATGTATTGCAAGTCTGCATCTGAAATAGTCACATCTACCTGCAAGAGCCATGAAACTGTATGTGAAGCGTTTCTCATGATTTTCCTTGTATCCAAAGAACACCATGAGTAGAGGAGAGAAGATCATCACTGCATTGGACACTGTGTTCCCTGTCAAGCAAAAATAACGAGCAATCATTATCTTCTTCCTAGTCTGACTGTTGTTGGAAAATTAGACAATGTCTAAATCAACATATATATAAATCAAGAAGTTACACATATAATGAGAAATAAATCATTCTCTCACATTAGTCATGATACATCATTTCATACAACATGATCAAGCACATTTTCTGTTCTACGGTCACATTCATTTTCCATTATAAAAATCACCAACTTTTCACAATCAACAACCATGATTCAATTGCTCCAAAGTCACTGGTTCCTAATTTATTATAACTATAATATCAAAAAATACACAACCTGATTGGATAGCCTACATCACTGATTTCTGTAACATTGAAAAGAGAAAGAATGGAAAAGCTGACAAGTTCGATCACCATCACCCTTAGACTTAGACATAAAGTTGCATAACTAATGTAGTGGAACCTGCTTAACCAAAAACGGATCATAAGAAATTTCTCTTTATCTGAAAGATTTCCATGGACCCACGATAATCCTTCAATATTCCTTATAAGTTTACACCTCTTTAAATATAAAGAAAATTATGTAAACCTTTCAAGTGAAAGACTCTCCTACTTACTTGGTCGAGCAAGAATATTGTCTCGAAAGCGAAATGCCTTGATATGAAATAAAACAATCCCAGCTTGTTAATTTTATGCCTGACTCTGTAAGCCTACTTAATGGAAGTGAATGAGGTTGTGAGGAAGGAGGGGAAATGATAATTAATATAGTGTCGCAGAACTGGCTGATGAGGACTGTCAGAATCTAATGTAGTCAAAGGGAAATAACCTAATTAAAGATTAAATATGTTGGCCTAACCACATATCAAGATTAAATTGGCCTGAGATTGAATGCCACCGCATATCAAGATTAAATACGTTGGCCTCAGAGTGAAAACCACTTTTACTGGAAAACCAAAAATATCTATTAGAGTGGCCTTAAAGAAGTGTCGTCTGCTGTGTCAATTTTTAACTTTTAACAAATTAGCATATAGAAAGTTAACAACCAAGTACAGAAAGCTCCGTATATTGATAATAAAAAGTAAACATGTATAGTAGTAGCCAGTAAAGAGATAAATAAAGCCTTTGGGTTTTGGACGAAAGATTAGCGCCCCAGTTTTATTTTAAAGAGGGGATTATATTTTATAGAGTTAAAAGGCTAACCAATGAGGGCCAGCGTAGAGATCGCGATGCAGTGCAAACCCCGCGGGGGGTGCTCCTTTTTTCATTCCGTGCCAGGCCACCACCGGCGAAGGAGTCAGGGCTGATTCGACTTGAAAGAATCACTATGTATAAAGTATGATATGTTTGGATGAAGATCTGATCATAGAGATATCCATATGGCTCATGTGAGAATGAACAACGCTCTTGTCCATTGTTCCTGGCCTTAGGCCAGGACAATCGTAAGTACCAAAAACTGATCGAAGCTTGTGATGATTGAAAATCAATAAGGAGGCGAGAACATGACCTTTATCCGATAGGAGAATGAAGAATCTACCAGGAATGTTTGCCGGAGGATGCAAGACGCCAAATATATAGATCTAGCTGTGATTCCTAGAACAGCAACTAATATTAATGTGTGAATTATATAACTGTGATTGAAGTGTTTGGGTGAGGCTGGGAGTTGCCAGCCCATCCTTGATCTATATTTAACTGTGCCGACGTCACTTCGACGGGCAAGACCTAGACCTATAAATTTGAATCTAAATATCTGAGATGACCTTATGTCTCCAGAGACTATAGCAGTGTATTGATTGCCATACAGGAAGCAGACCAGAGTTTAGAGATATATAATTAATTATTATTTAGATAATTAGCGAGAACAGAAGTTAAATGATTTTATAGGAAACCCTAGAGCTGGACTTGTAATGAAGTATTAATTGATTATGAAATTGATGCTACTGATATTTATCATTACTACATATTAGATCTCTAGTCGAAATTGTTAGTGAACTTAACGTAAATAAAATGTGGCCCTGCAGGCCCTATTGTTGAATTTAATCCATTTTGTTTCTTAGTAATTGGCATGATATGGAAGTTAGGGTTAAACTTAATACCTCTCAATTAGAAATATGCAGTCGAACAAACACATACACAACATTATAACACCAGCAATGATAACAAGTAAATCCCATTCGTAACAACTGGAGAGGGACCCCCTAAAGAACATTTATTATCATAACAACTTAACATTTAGATAGGGACATTCTTATAGAATTTAAAGTAGTAAGGAAACAGCTATTATTGAGAGAAGAAATAATATAATATAATAAGATGATATAGATCTAGATCTAATAAAAGGGACACTCTTTCTTAACATATATGGAGAGATTTAGATCTATCTAGTTGGAGATTTGTTAGCTATTTGAGTATTTCATGATGTAACTTTGTAAGATTGTGATTTTAAATCTAGATCTAGAGACATGTCGATGATATACATTGTATATTAATATAAATTTTTTACTTGAATTTCATATGATGTTCTGTCAATCCCATTGACCCGACGATCACGGCGAGGGACAACATCCACCAGACATCTAGATCTATCTACCTGTGACAGAAAACGAGACTTTTGGACTTGGGAATGCGAGCTATGGATTGAGGAACCCACCATCTAAATTCCTATAGAAAAGTTAAGTGAACCATCCGAGTGTCGATTTTTGGGGAGGTTGAAGTGTTCTCCTTCCACATCCTTTACAGGCTTTTTATCTTTTTGCATGTTCAGTTTAGTTTAGTGGGTGGTTGGATGGGATTGTAGTTTAGCATATCTTCTTTGCCAATCGGGTGCAGAACGTGTATCGTTGGCTATAGATAACTCGGGGGGATTTGCTATACTGTGAATAGTTCTATAGGGACCCATTTATTCGTATAGATTGTGGCGTTCTTTGCTTCCTCCCTTTCTTTAGGAAGATGTCTCTCCTGTCCTATTTCTTAAAACTATCTTGTACATAAGTTAGGGCTGTAGGGTCTGTTATCGTTCGTCTTGCTTGTGAGTCTAGCGTCCTGTTCAGTGTATTTTTTTTTTTCCCTTATAATTAATTAAATATTGTATTGATATTCCTTGATTTACAATATATGCCTGAGATATTTCACGTGCTAAAACCACGTTGAATTGTAATCTGGTACTAATAAGTGAGAGAGAGAGAGATACAATTTTGTTCACGTGCTAATATCACGTTGAATATTGAGAGAGAGATATTTTTGACAGTGATAACTTAAGACACTGATTCGTCGCGTTGAGAGCGATAAATGTATATTTTGTTGCAGTGGGATTAACGGACAGACGGCACTGCTTTATCTACATTGTGAGAGAGAGAAATAAAAATTTTGCAGTGGGATTAACGGACAGACGGCACTGCTTTATCTACATTGTGAGAGAGAGAAATCAAATTTTGCAGTGGAATTGACACTGCCTGCTATATACAGAGAGAGATATAACGTTTTTTCAAGCAGTGGTAACATAGGACACTGTATTAATATTGAAAGGAAGGTGACTGTTATATATAGGTGATACCGAGGTACACTGTGATAGTCAGTAAATACATACTATTTGTGCACACACACTAGTGTGCCAGTGTTTTAAGTAACAAATTTTAATCGACATCATGGCCGATTTCACTAAGTATTATATCGAATCTGCCAAGGCCCTGGGGATACCAGAAGAGCAACGCGCCTCATGGTGCCAACAACAAATAAAGAATGACCGAGACCGTGAAGATCGGTTGGAGGAACGCAAAAGAGAAAAAGAAGAAAGAGAGAGAGAAAAGGAACAGAGAAAGAGAAAAGGAACAAAGAGAAAGAGAAAAGGAGGCTGTGGAGAGAGAAAAAAGGGAACATGAGATAACATTAAAGAAATTAGAGCGGGCATCTATTATAGCCCCCACTTCTGCCGGCAATACTTACGCTGGAAAGCCAAAGCTTCCAACTTTCAATGAGAAGGTTGACCGGATCGACGCGTATTTGCATCGCTTCGAACTGCACGCAAAATGCGTTGGGTGGCAGCAAACAATGTATAGTTCCTGCCTTTCAAATTTGCTGACAGGTAAGGCCCTCGAGGTATTTCATAGCCTCAAAGTAGAGGATGCAGATAATTACGACAAGCTTAAGACAGCGTTGCTTAAGCGATTTCAGCATACGGAGGATGGATTTCATCAGAAATTTCGCGGTTGTAAACCAGAAGCGTTTGAGAATTTCTCAACATACGTAGATCGACTTAAACATTACATGAATCGTTGGATCGAACTCGCGGGCGTGACCGCAGGAAATTATTCTCAACTTTATGATTTGGTCTATAAAGACCAAATTTACACCGCATGTCATTCTGATTTGGTTGCCCATCTCAAGGAGAGAGCACCGACATCCTCTGACGAAATCACATCGTGTGCGGAACGTTATGCGTCCGCCCACCCAAATCGTCCTTTGGCAAAGCCTGGGACTACAATACCATGTTATACCGGCGTTGGCAAAACTGTGCCAACCGGACACGATCGTTCAAGGCCGACTCGTCGTCAGGCCCCAAATCCGCGCTCTCAATCAGAGCCGTCGTTTCATAGACCACGGGATTTTCCGTGCCGCACTAATCCATCCCCTCGTGGAGGATACCAGGGCCACTCTTTTAACGGGCCTCACCCATCCTATCGTGGCGATTACCCAGGCCATCAATATAACCGGCCTCAGGGACCACCCCGGCGCGTACATTTTGAAAATAATGATTATATTAAACCGCAGGGTCGACCTTATCGTGGATACGATAGAGAACGTATTATGTGCTATAGGTGTAATAGATTCGGCCACATACAAAAATATTGTACAGTTAAAATGGAGGCGGCAAATGCCTGCTCTGTTCAATCTACACCCTATGAGGATGACGGTCACACTAAGTCTTCATGACAATCAAAGGCTGTTCCAGTCATGTCGGCCCTACATGAGCTGGGCGATTTGACACTTTACCAGGGCCGCGTTAACGCGATTCGCGCGTCTGTTCTACGGGACTCCGGATGCACAACTATCGGCGTTCGGGAGTCACTAGTCCGTCCGACCCAATTTCTTGATAAAGAGGCAACTTGTATTACTTTTGGCGGATCTGTCGAGCAATTCCGTCTCGCGGAAGTTTATATTGACACACCTTTTTTTACAGGTATTGTTACCGCATGTGTGCTACCTAATCCGGTTGCTGATTTAATTATAGGGAATATACCTCAAGTGACAAAGTTTCCTATCGGTGACTTGGAAATTTGGACTGAAGATGAGAATGTTGCTTGTGCGACTATACGCCTGCAATCGGGTAGACGACCAGATGGTACATTGCGTAATCCTACGACTGAATTGAACATAACTTCTAGTACATTCCATGACGAACAACATTCAGACCCCACACTCAAACCGTTGTTCGCTAAAGTTGATCCTACGGCGCCGGATACCTCAAAGTTTCTTATCAAAGATGACTTATTATATCGTAATTTTCGGAACAAACGAGAGACGATTATGCAACTTGTGGTACCCAGATCTTTCCGCCGCGACATTCTTCGTCTCGCACATGACACTTCCTTAGCGGGTCACCAAGGGAAGGCCAGAACTAAGTCTCGAATATTATCGCAATTCTTCTGGCCCAGCATTTACGCGGATGTTAACCGCTTCGTATCAACATGTGACGTATGTCAAAAACGTACTCCTAAAGGAAGAGCAACGCGAGCTCCTCTGCAGGAAATGCCAGCGGTCTCCAGACCATTTGAGCGCGTCGCCGTAGATATAGTTGGTCCTCTGCAGAAATCAGACAGAGGCCATCGGTTCATACTTTCTGTCATTGACTACGCAACCCGTTGGCCAGAGGCCATTCCACTAAAGGACATTTCAGCCGATCATGTGGCTGAAGCCCTTATTGCTGTTTTCTCACGCGTTGGATTTCCGGTTGAAATCTTATTGGACAGAGGACCACAATTTACCTCTGAGCTTTTTAGGAAAGTCCTGGAATTAGTAGGCATTAAACAAAGATTGACATCTCCCTACCACCCACAATCTAATGGATGCTGTGAAAGATGGAATGCTAGCATGAAAGCTATGCTTGCGCGGGTGTCTGCCGATAAGCCAAGTGATTGGGATCGTCAGCTCCCCGCTATTCTGTTTGCCTACCGAGAACTACCAAATGCATCGACGGGTTTTTCCCCATTCGAATTACTGTATGGTCGCAAACCGCGTGGCCCAATGGCCATACTACATGATTTATTCGCCGGATCAGACACCGACGAAAACGATACGCGATCCGCGTATCAATACGTTGTCGACCTTCGACAACGAATTCTTAATGCATGTCAACTTGCACAAAAATCTTCAAGTGCGCAGGCGAGCATTTATAAATCATATCGCGATCAAGGTAGCAAATTGCGAACCTTATCCGTCGGAGACCAAACTCTTGTTCTCCTACCGGAGACGAAAAATAAACTCCTGCTTACTTGGAAGGGACCTTTTAAGGTCCTAAAGAGACTGTCCAGAGTCAATTATCTGATAAAAATTCGAGGACAGGACAAAGTGTTCCATATCAATATGCTCAAGGAATACCTATCCGACGATAATAATCGTCAGAACAATCGCGGTAATGCAGTTGCACAGGCCAATGCGGCCTTGGTTGCAATTGATGATGATGACCCTATAAATATAAATACATCAATCCCTCCATTGCAAGCTTCGGAAAATGTAGCTGATGTACATATCAATCCAGATCTGTCTACGTCGCAAAGACAGGATATAACAGATTTGCTTCATGAATTTACTACGGTCTTTACTGATTTACCAGGTTGTACCTCCTTGGTACAGCATGTCATACGATTACAGACGGATATACCCGTCTTTGTTAAACCGTACCCGTGTCCTCTACACGCACAGGATACCATAATAACCGAGGTACGTAACATGCTTCAGCTGGGAGTGATAGAGCGATCGATGAGCCCATATTGCTCGCCCATCGTCCTAGTCAAAAAGAAGGATGATACAGTGCGCTTTTGTATTGACTATCGTAAACTTAATGAGGTTACAATATATGATGCTGAACCGATTCCCAACCAGGAGGATCTTTTTGCACAGTTAGCGAGGGCAACGATTTTTTCAAAAATTGACCTCTCCAAGGGCTACTGGCAAATTCCCCTTGAGGAAAATAGAAAACAATATACCACTTTTCAGACCCCCCTGGGTCTGATGCAGTGGCGTTATATGCCCTTTGGGTTGGTTACAGCCCCTGCGACTTTCGCACGCATGATGACAATCTTGCTCCAACACATGCGTTCTGTTTTGTCGTACTTCGACGACATTTGTATTTATCAAGCCGACTGGTCGGGCCACCTAGTGGCCCTACGAGAAGTTTTTATCGCTCTTCGTCGAGCTGGCCTTACCGCTAAACCCAGTAAGGTATTTCTGGGATACAATCAAATCAATTTTCTGGGCCATAAAATTGCCCATGGCGTTCAGACCCCGGACGACAATAAGATCACTACGATTTTAAAGCTTCAAGCCCCTCAGACAAAGAAACAAGTTCGTAGCTTATTGGGCTTCCTCAATTACTATAGAAAGTTCTTTCCAAATTTTTCTTCGCTTACGGCTCCGTTATCGGACCTAACGAGAAAGAATTTTCCTAACAAAGTAACATGGACAACCGAATGTGCGGATGCCCTTCGGACTGTTCAACGATTGTTTTCCACTTCCCCCATTCTCATACTGCCAGATATACACCAAACATTTATTGTCCGCACTGATGCGTCGGACAAGGGAATAGGAGCTGTGTTGTTGCAGGAACGGGAGGATTCCTTGCGGCCATGCATGTATGCCAGCCGCAAGTTGCTCGATAGGGAATGCCGATACGCAATTATCGAGCGAGAGTGCCTCGCTATTATTTATGCTGTAAACGCATTCTCTCGTTATTTACTCATGTCCGAGTTTATAATTGAAACGGACCATCGTCCGTTGTTGTTCCTGAAATCAAACAGGGCTAAAAATGCTCGATTAACAAGATGGAGTCTTGCACTCCAGGAGTACCGGTTTGTTATCCGGGCTATCCCTGGCGGTGACAATTCACAAGCTGATGTTTTGTCCCGTTTAATTTAATTTACCTATTAAAGAGTCTGTCTTGTATTGGGGTTGGATGGCGCTTCTCCGCCTCATTTCTGGACGGTGGATGGATTCACATTATATTGTTCACTAATTTATGAACAATTTTTACATTCTTTCTTGTGAATATCCTCTTTCCACCAGCGTCATTCCGGACTGTGACCTGAGCTACTGACAAACCTGACGCCCTTGTCTGCGGGTCAATGAGATGGAGTCATGGCAAACCAAGCAACTAGAGCTACTGCTGCCATAGGATGCCACAATACTTTACTTAATAATATATTATTTGTGAATGTGCATACATGTATCAATATATGTGTTGACATAGTAATTATGAGTATGGTTCTTCAGTGAGGCGTGACTATGTGAATATAGTTATACTTTAATTCAAGAGTATACAGTTAAGTAATCATTATTATTATAAATGTTTATGAGAAGTGTGATTGTATGAAGTGAGGATATACTTCATAGATGAGATTCTACAGAACGTTGCATAAATCATTGTGTAATTTTTTATTTGTCCATCCACTATGCATGTTCTTAGTTAAATTTTTATCCATCTTAGGGCTAACTTTTCTAATTTAGTACTTAAGCCCCCATCACATATCAGTGTCGTTTTAATGACAGTGGAGTTTCTTCGATCCTATCGTGTAAATTTTTCTTAAAATTTCCACTGGGGTGGGGGATGTCAGAATCTAATGTAGTCAAAGGGAAATAACCTAATTAAAGATTAAATATGTTGGCCTAACCACATATCAAGATTAAATTGGCCTAAGATTGAATGCCACCGCATATCAAGATTAAATACGTTGGCCTCAGAGTGAAAACCACTTTTACTGGAAAACCAAAAATATCTATTAGAGTGGCCTTAAAGAAATGTCGTCTGCTGTGTCAATTTTTAACTTTTAACAAATTAGCATATAGAAAGTTAACAACCAAGTACAGAAAGCTCCGTATATTGATAATAAAAAGTAAACATGTATAGTAGTAGCCAGTAAAGAGAGAAATAAAAGCCTTTGGGTTTTGGACGAAAGATTAGCGCCCCAGTTTTATTTTAAAGAGGGGATTATATTTTATAGAGTTAAAAGGCTAACCAATGAGGGCCAGCGTAGAGATCGCGATGCAGTGCAAACCCCGCGGGGGGTGCTTCTTTTTTCATTCCGTGCCAGGCCACCACCGGCGAAGGAGTCAGGGCTGATTCGACTTGAAAGAATCACTATGTATAAAGTATGATATGTTTGGATGAAGATCTGATCATAGAGATATCCATATGGCTCATGTGAGAATGAACAACGCTCTTGTCCATTGTTGGCCAGGACAATCGTAAGTACCAAAAACTGATCGAAGCTTGTGATGATTGAAAATCAATAAGGAGGCGAGAACATGACCTTTATCCGATAGGAGAATGATGAATCTACCAGGAATGTTTGCCGGAGGATGCAAGACGCCAAATATATAGATCTAGCTGTGATTCCTAGAACAGCAACTAATATTAATGTGTGAATTATATAACTGATTGAAGTGTTTGGGTGAGGCTGGGAATTGCCAGCCCATCCTTGATCTATATTCAACTGTGCCGACGTCACTTCGACAGGCAAGACCTAGACCTATAAATTTGAATCTAAATATCTGAGATGACCTTATGTCTCCAGAGACTATAGCAGTGTATTGATTGCCATACAGGAAGCAGACCAGAGTTTAGAGATATATAATTAATTATTATTTAGATAATTAGCGAGAACAAGTTAAATGATTTTATAGGAAACCCTAGAGCTGGACTTGTAATGAAGTATTAATTGATTATGAAATTGATGCTACTGATATTTATCATTACTACATATTAGATCTCTAGTCGAAATTGTTAGTGAATTTAACGTAAATAAAATGTGGCCCTGCAGGCCCTATTGTTGAATTTAATCCATTTTGTTTCTTAGTAATTGGCATGATATGGAAGTTAGGGTTAAACTTAATACCTCTCAATTAGAAATATGCAGTCGAACAAACACATACACAACATTATAACACCAGCAATGATAACAAGTAAATCCCATTCGTAACAAGGACACCAGACAGAAAAGCTCCACTGCCACGATTTTGTTTTTTATCATTCATTGTCTTGTCTTCTCACCTTCCATTATGATGGCCATTATGCCTGTGTCATGGCTGTCACATAATTTCACTATTAGCATTTGTCCAGCAGTTTAAATACTGGTTGATCACCGTCCAGTTTTGGCTGTCCTGTTTAAAAGCATCTCATTCACTTACACATGCACACCCTCAAAATGAAGTTTGACTATTGGATACAGTACATCAAGTACAATAAAATAAAGTAAAAGTAAAATTACCAAGGTGTCTCACACTGCTTCCTTTTAAAATTGGTGATTTTAAAACAATGACTAATCATCCAAAGCCAAAATTTGGCAAAAACAAAAAGTTGTATGCAGTAAAGCCTCGCGTAAGAAATAATAGATTAATTGAAGCTTGCCATCTAACTAATCGTGAATACGTGAACTTTGATGAGTTATTTGTGCATTCATGCAAACAGAAACTAAAATCAGTTCTAAATGATTGCTTCCCTCCCTCCCCCCCTTGTTCCATCAGACAGTTCGATCCCAAAGAAGTGGACGAATACTGTATTTAAAAACAAACAGAGAGCGCTATAGACGATCTTTTTTGCCATCCGCAATTCGAAGTAGCAGTGTTTCCTGATGTAGTTTTTCCTAATGGATTGTTCTTACAGTGTTTAAGTTTGTGTGTGTGTGTGTGAGCAATGTTGTTACTTGTTGGTAATGTTGTGTGAGCAATGTGCATGTGTGCGGTGCGCGTTAAAGACTTGTAGGTCTTAGATATTGTATTTGCTGTTGTACTGTTACTGATGCTGTGACAACAAATTTCCTGGAAACAGGATAATAAAGTCATATCTTATCTTATCTTATACCCAAATGACACAATGAAATGCAAACTAAAAGAGAAGACAGAAAATGGCTGATATTTCGGCAACAGCCTTTTTCAATTGAATAAGGAAAAAACCCCCCAAAAAACAACAAAAAAAAAAAGGGGGGGAAAATTGAACAGATGAAACAATCGAACAATAAAAGATTTGAATAGATAGGGGAGACTGGTATTTTTTGTCATGTCAACAGACTGACTACTTTTAGAATCTTCGCAATGGAGGTCACGGTTTTTGTTTTTCTAAAAGTAGGATTGTCTCTTTGCGTATTGGTCAACCAATCAAAATGCTGCAGGCCATGGATATGTCACATCGCATAAGCAATCAGAAAGTTTTTCCCACGCATGTCCTAAATACCGAGATTAAGCCATATGCAGACATTTACACACACAGTTTAGAGTGCAATCATTGGCATCGTGGGGGCAGTCCGCAAGCGTTTTTAACATTTGAAAGGCGTTGGAGAAGTGAAGAGATTCAAATGTAAGGAATGGTTCAAATTGCGAGCAGAAACTAAAAAATGATGTGAGATAAAGGTATATTCTATGTGACCACATCACACAAGACTAGCTGGAGGAAATTCGTCATGCCTGATTGGTACTTTTTCGCCACCAGGGTAGCGTGTTTCTTTGTGCATTCTTCGAAATTTTCCTGTCTCCTCCCTATTTGTCACATTTTAATCTTTAAGGCCACGCAAAAGAAAAGGAAGAGGCCTCTAAGAATGCAAGGAAAGAAGAAGCAGCTCTGAGAAAGTTACAATAAGAGAAAGAAGAGAAGAAGAAAGTGGAAAGGAAAAAAAAAAGAACAATTTCATTAAATTTAAAAGAATAAATCTATTATATATTTCAGTAACTTGCAACCTTTGTCATGACTAACTGACCAAACTATAGACTCTTCAGGCCTTAAATTTGGCAGGAAGGTGGCAACTGAGATAAGGAAGGTGATGGCTATGATTAAAAGTTGTTTACTTCAAGCATGTATTTTAAAAAAATAACAATGTTTATTGCTATGTAACATCTGTATTTTTGCATGTTTGTGTCGTAATATATAGTACCTGCATGTCATAAAAAGTAACCGTATCAAGCGTTCAGTTTGGTGCGTAGTGTTCTGGTGCGCACGAGTTCTGAAGCAAGACTGTAGTTTATTACTTTTATTATATGAGGGGGGGGGGGGGGGGAGCACATGATTGTTTATTCCGGGCAATGTCCGGTAGGTCATAGTGTTTAATATTCTCTCACATCATTTTGTTCTCCTGCATTACTTCTGAGGATAGTATTAATGGTAATTCTGACATGTGTTGTACTTTGTTTTCTCATACGTGATGTATGTTATGTTTACAACTGCGGCCACATCAATCTAACTCTTTCATTCTTGTCTTTTTACTGGTACCTGGTTTCTTTCCCACTCTCTCCTCTTAAAGTTAGTGGAAACTTTATTATTCTGATCTGAAGCTCGGTTTTTTTGTTGGGGTTATCTACTGTATGACTTTTGTGGTCATTTTTCTTTTTTTGGGGGGAGTATAACTTTGCAATAAGAATAAAAATGATAAAAGTATCACGTTTAGACATGCATAATCAAGGCCCTCTGCAGAAAAAATGAAAAACAAATGATATCGGGCCTGAATAAAATCACATAATGGGGTCCCGTCATGATTTGTCGCTGGGGTGGAGAGGATAAGCTCACCATGGTAACGAAAAAGGAATGTGGCGAATTTCTCCCTAGGGGTGGCAAAATAGTACCAACTACTGAACTAGGATCAATCATGAAAAAGTCATCTCCAGTCTTTGCATTCAGAATGATTGCCATGATCATTTTTGCATTCACCTGACCTGCGCTTTGCCTCTGGAACCAAGAAAATGTACATAAGCGCCATTTCAACACCTAATATACTTTGCATGAGACCAAAATGGAGCATTGTGTTTTGGGGTGGCGAAAAAGTACCAATTCCCTCTATATAGAAACTAAACAGAATATTTCTACTTAACTGCAAGTTCTTACTTGGACAGCAGCACAGAAGCATGTCTGCCAATTTGCTTCCAGGCAATGTCACAATATGACATAATTCTTAACCCCCAAGCCGCACACTAGTTGTAGAGTCCGTTGATTGGTCAGTGACCTTACTAACTGGGAATCTTATTTGGGTTGCACAGACACTTGCCCATATGCCATGACCACACTACTGCTGCCCACATGGTTTGGTTTGCATTTGATTGATATGAAAACATTCGCTGCCAGGTCTTATCATGCTTGATAATGAATTAACAATGAAACCTTTGTCTTTAAGTCTCTAACCAATGATCTGACTTATGATACCACACTGACACCTGCAATTTTCATGGGTAGCCACGCCCCCCCCCCCCCCCCCCCCCCAACCTAAACAAATGGTTTATCCAGACTGGTACATATGCTTATGAACTAATGTGGGCATTTGGGGTAAAGGTCATTTCAGAGCTTGTTTCTGACTGGTTCTTAGAAACAGACAACTCTAGATGATAGACAGCTTGGCAGACAATGATATAATATTGCAAATTTGTTGAGCAACAGTTTGCATGTCAATGTTACACCTTTCAATAGTGTGGGGAGAGCATTTGAAAGTTCAGTCTTTGTGATTCCGGCCACTGGTTTACTGGTTAACATGTTCTTGTCATAATCAAGGATGTAATTTATGGCCTCCTGAAAAATTCTCTGAAACCCAATGCGGCATTCTTTGAAACAAGTTCTGACACTGCAGCGCGTAGGCTATTTGTCTAACTCTAATGAACTATGATGGAAAACATTTAAATAACAACCTAATAAACTTAACTTTACAGTTTTACATCAAATATTTAAAGTAACATACCTTTTGGGCTTTGATTATTAAATCCATGATCTCACTGTCAAAGTATAGCTCTACATAATATCTACATAATCTAGATCTAGAAAAAGATCAAGATTTCTAGACCAATATAGATCTATTCTGCGTATCACAAGCCAGCACTTGCTCCTTGATCACAACATTCTGCCATTTGATGAACTTTTCAAAACAGACCGGTTATAGAAGATTTAAATCTAGAGTAGACCTAGATCTAGATCTATATTAATTTTTAAAGCAAAGATCAGATCTTTATAGGGTAAAAAAATTAAAACAATATAGATCTAAATAATTCTTTGAGAAACCCATGAATTTGAAGAAGCATTTGTGTAACAAAATTGGTTGTTCCCAGGCACGAGACTGACAAGATTTGAAAGTTGAAATGACATGCGAATCTTCACTAGGCCAGACAGTAGACTTGGCCTATGACTTGAGTCTCGTCGGATTTCACAAAAATTAATAAAAACATGGAAATGTGCGCCTCCTTTAAAACCCTATGAACATGCTCGGAAACGTGACGAAACAACCACAATCGTATGAAACGAAATATGCTATGGAACATAAATCTTTCTAACGTCGCTGAAACACGTGTACGCCTTTACCTACCTATGGATACCTATGGATTAATGGGTCTGGATAGCTAATGCTAGTAAGTGACCCATCTCGATGTTTCCAATATCCGTCAAGCCTGTTTTTAAATGAGTTGATACTATCGGCTTGGACGATGTATTCTGGGAGTGAATTCCAAGTGCTTATCACTCTTTGGCTAAAAAAGTATTGCCTTGGGAGGCGAGCACACCTTCTTTTTGCCAGTTTTAGGTTGTGACCTCTAAGGTGTAGGCTTGTGGACTTGATAAAGAACTGCTGCCAGTCGACATCTTCAAAACCTTTTAATAATTTGAAGGTCTCAATGATGTCGCCCCGGAGTCTGCGCTGTTCAAGCGGTTGTATGTCTAGAATGCTGAGGCGCTCTAAGTATGGCAGATTTCGTATCTCCTTGATAAGCTTCGTAGCTCTGCGTTGCACCCCTTCAATCTGTTCGATGTCCTTTCTCAAGTACGGATTCCAAGCTTGGGCACAATATTCAAGGTGTGGCCTCACAAAGGTTTTGTACATAATCTTGAAAGTTGTCTTGTCGAGGAAGTTAAAAGACCTTCTCATAGTCCTCAATATGGAATTTACTTTTTTCACAGTTTCAGTACAGTGTTGTGAAGGCTTGAGACTGTCTGAAATTTGGACACCTAGATCCTTTTCTTCTTCGATGATTTCCAAATCTCTACGATCACCACCATCTTGTAATGAGTATGTGTACGGGATCTTTTTTACTTTGTTGCTTGCAATCTGCATACATTTGCATTTGCCAGTGTGAAGTTTCAGCAGCCATTTCTCTGACCATTTATTTATAGTGTCCAAGCTGTTTTGCAAATTGTCACAATCTTGCCTGTCTCTAACCACCTCCCAGATTTTAGTATCGTCTGCAAAGATCTTTACACTACTACTCAGGTTGTCAGGGATGTCGTTTACGTACAAGAGGAAAAGAAGTGGCCCCAACACTGATCCTTGTGGCACCCCGCTAGTGACTGGAGACCACTCCGAGTAACATCCCCTCACACATACTCTCATCTTCCTGCCCGTTAGGAAGGCCTGTATCCAGTTGCAAATGTTAATGTTTAGGCCATAGCTGTGCAGCTTAGAGAGGAGGCGATTGAAGGGGACAGTATCGAAAGCTTTTTGGAAGTCAAGGAAGATGCAATCTACTTGATCTCCATTGTCCAGAGCTTCTGTCCACGATTCCAGAGTTTCCAGCAGGTTTGTGAGGCAGCTCCTTCCCTTTTGAAAACCATGTTGGTGTCTTGATAGTAATTTGTTTCTATTCAGGTATTTGGTGATGTGATCTCTGATAATAGTTTCCAACAGCTTACAAACAATACTTGTCAGTGCCACTGGTCTGTAGTTGCCAGGCTGTGAGCGATTTCCTTTCTTGAAAATTGGGCATATGTGGGCTTGTTTCCATTCTTTTGGTAACTCTCCTATATCTAGAGATTGTTTGAAGATCATAGATAAGGGCCTGGCAAGAGATAAGCATTCACTCAGTAGTTTTGGGTGGATCCTGTCAGGACCTGGACTCTTGTCGGGCTTCAATTTACTCATACATTTCACCACTTCGTCTTCCGAGAAGTGAAGGTCTTTCATGAAAACTTCCTCTTCAAGTCTGGCCTGTATGGTTGGGACTTCATCGTTGGGTTCTTGAACATACACCGATTGGAAAAAGGAGTTGAGAGTGTCAGCTGCTTCTTTGTCTGATTTAGTGGAAGACCCATCTGACTTTGTAAGTTCCGGAATACCAACTTTGGTTCCCTGTTGATTGCGTACGTAACTATAGAAGTTCTTGGGATTTTCTTTAAAGGTCATCACTAAATTCCTCTCATAATCTGTTTTAGCAGCTCTACACACTGATGTGGCTTCATTTCTGGCTTTTCTGTAGTCGACAAGGTCTCTAGGTCGACCTAGTTTTTTGTACTTTTCAAACTGTGCATGTTTCTTTTTTATCACCTTAAAAGTCTTTTTTGTTATCCACTGAGGGCGACCTTTTCTTGGAGGTCTGCGGAGTGGGACAAATTTTTGAGTCAGTGATTCTACAGTTTGTATAAAGAAAGTCCAGTTATCGTTAATGTTATCACTGCTGAGCTCATGGTCCCAGTCTATTTCCTTCACAGCATCATTGAAGCTTGTGTAATCCCCTTTCCAGTAGTTGAGATTATCTCTGTGTGCTGTTTGCGCTTGGGGTGCCGCCTCTATTTCCATTTCCCAGATTAAACTAAGATGATCACTAGATCCTAAGGGCATTGATGGCTTTATGTTTACTATGCTGTGCTCATCTTGGGTGAAGATAAGGTCATTCACTGAGCTAGAGTTGACCATTGTAGGGAAGGTGACATGTTGGGTGAGATCCAAATCCATGACTTTTTCAAGAAATTCTGTTGGAAAGCCACCCGGTGCATGGTAGTTACTGAAATCTGTTTGCGGGAAGTTATAATCTCCAATAAGTAGGGTCTCAAGAGGGTTCAATCTGTCAATGTTATGTAACACTTTCAGTATATCTCTATTTTCATCATCAGGGGCTCTATAACATATTCCAATGATAACTAGATTACCCTGGGCATTTTTGATTTTACAGAATACTGCCTCAGTGTCTAGGCCATCAGTAATGTCAAATGCTGGCATGGGCTTTAATTTATTCTTAACAAACAGTAACACACCACCTCCTCTTCTTCTCTTCCTATCGTACCTGAACATGCTGTAGCCTTCCGTTTCAAGACATCCATCAAGGAGACTGTCGTTACACCAAGTTTCTGTCACCCCAATGATATCCGGATCCTCCAAAAGAATAAGGGCTTTGAATTCTTCCAATTTGTTAACTAAACTTCTGGCATTAGTATAAAAACATTTAATAAAAACTCTGCTATTAGTATGAACATATAGGCCTAGATCTAGATCTAGTTATAATCTGTGATCGTCAAAACTACCTTCGAAGATTCTAAAAGTCTGCCGACCTAGATCTAGATCTACCGGGAGTTACCACCGCCAAAGATGATTGTAAGCTAGATCTATCTAGATCTATGTAAAAAATTTTTTAAAAACACACAACAGTGGCTATTCTTACGGCAGCCTACCAACTTACCTAGGCTATATTAGTCCATTGTCAGATTGATATGTAACGACGTGAGGGTCTAGTCAGTTTGTATCATCGAGGCCGTAGGCCGATGTTCTTCTGGGCAGTAGTCAGACTGACATATCAGGGTGAGCCGCCGGGGTAGCTATGTATTGTTTTCACTCGGACTATAGAATGCATTCGGAAGTCCTTCTTAGAGTTAACGAGTGAAAACAATACATAGCTCCCCCGGCGGCTCACCCTGATATAATGTCAATCTGACTACTGCCCAGACGAACATCGGCCTACGGCCTCGATGATACAAACTGACTAGACCCTCACGTCGTTACATATCAATCTGACAATGGACTAACAGTTGGTAGGCTGCCGTAAGAATAGCCACAGCGTAAAATGAAACCCCTTCACAAAATGTGTCCACTGTTCTTACTCAATGACCGCCATCGTTTACGATTCAATACAAAATCAATAATGTGTGACCTACACGTGCTTACGTCCTCGAGCTCGTATGAACGGTCGAAGCGCGCGGACACGGGCGAAGGTGTATCACTGTATGGTGTGACAACTTATTATGCAACATTACTAATGCCTAGTTGAGCTTGGCCGCGGCGGGGGGACGAAAGTTATCGCGAGTTCGGACATACGCAGTACGGCAGAACACGGTAGGGTAGAGCTGCCCTGTTTACGGTTGCGCCCAGCGGTAGCTATGGAAATGAATCAACGCTCGGAACAGAATTTTGCTCTCGTCTGTTCATTAAAAAAAATTAAAATCTCCGATTCTCTCAGAAATCGGAACCAGAAAGAAATTCTCGGATTTCCGAGGATTCTCGGAAGATTTACATCCCTGCATAATGTCTTTGATTTAGAAGAGATATGGTGAGGAATAAGACGGTACACCTAATTACGTCTCAAAGAGGTCAGTCAACTGAAACGTGAAATCACACCTTCCACCCAGCACTGTCAGCTTGACCCACCAGTATTTATTGCATGCCTGTTGCCGGGAACATTTGGGAACTGGACACTATAAGCCCAGCACAGAGTTACTGAGAGTAAGGGTTAAAATTTCAAAATGGCATAATATATAACTTTCTTAATCCGTTTAACACATGGCCTTTTTAAGCATTCTGTTCCCGAGAATACGCAGGGGTGTAGTAGTGTGAGAGGATGAACGACTTTCTATTTTTAATGTGCTTTCATGGTAACTCTGGTGCGTGAGTGAGGGACGGCCACTCATAGTAGTTTATGGACACTTGGCCGAGCACCATTAATTGGATTATTTCCCTTGTAATACTAGCGCGGGACCCGTTATTCACATCACGGTGAAAAGCGCGCATTTTGATTGGTCAGTTGGAAATGTACCGGGCTTCCAACTCTTATATCATGGCTTTAAGTTTCTTACAACTCGCTCACTCGTTGTTATCCACCGACAGAAAGACGGGAACCCGAATTCATTTTTGAGAGTAGACAATACCCTATCGGTACAAAATGGGTACTCATGATAACGTTTGTTATCAATGGAGATACGTCGTATTAATGGACGAAAGTATCCCGCACAAAATTGTCGAATGTTGTTAGTCCTGACACTTTGAAAATTTATATTAAAACTATTACCGGGTTTCTGGTATAAGTAGTCAGTTGGAATTGTAGCAGCAAGTTTCTACTTTATAATGGTACCAATTTCGTTGTACTTTGATGCACGTGTCCTATTGAAATGATTAATGAGAGGATCTCGGATTTAAAGTAAACCACGAGTTAGACGCATGTTATCCCCGATAAATCCAACCTGGGTCAAATTTATTCAATTATTGCTGGAGGGGTCGTTAGAGTAATTTCTGCAGTTTACTGGGATACCTAATTGACTTTTGTGTGCACCCTTTTAACCGTACTGTAAATTCGATTGTGTTAGGACCCTAACCGGTTATGTTGTCGGGCTGGACTCCATGTCCGAGCCTTTCACTTGTGCAACACGGGCTACGTAATAGCTCTCTCGGACGTCCGCGCGGGCTCATAAATAAGATGCGGTTCGAGTGGTCGACACACTCCATCATAGACGCAGGAGACAAGAGCCGACAGCACGGTGAAGCTAGGCCGGCGGCGGCCTGCCGTGGCGCGCCTCGCCCAAGACATGGCCTAGTCCAGTTGCGCCAGTAGCAGAGAGACTTTGGGTAAGTTGGAGACTATTATATTAGAAGTGACTTTAATTTGCGCACCCCCCCCCCCCTTTTCTTGGATGCCACGTAGAGAATGCTGATCTACAGAGACCATTATGAGTCCGGCTCAACGGTAATTGCCATTGTCATTGGACGTGTAGGATGCGCGATGCAGCGCAGTGTCTTGATATTGTGACTTTATTGTCAAAGTTAACGTTTGCGGTGCTAGATGATAATGATGGCTCGCTAACCAAGCTATCGCGATTTGCTTGTGTGCATATATATAGTGTATGTGTAGCATTGCCTTGTTGTGGTAGGCAGTGAGGATTTCCTGACATGTTGATGTGGATGGCTTATGTTACAGCGAGCGGCACTATACGCTTGATTGTATTACGGGTATTGGTGTACCTTGCCAGTACCACTATGCTATAGAGAGCAGTGTGATTGCGATTGCGTGTTTAGTGTTTAAGATGTGTAATTAATTACATGTATTGGAGATGTATAATATTAGTTGGGCCTCACATGGGTGAGCCCCAGGATTGTTCTATGTGCGGCGGTGGATGAACAATGTTTCAGTGAGTCTACACATGTTGCAATGAGTCTCGCCGACATATATATATATATCATGTGCATGTATTATGGTTATCCAGATGTATTATGCTTCTATGAGTTTCGTGTGTGAAGGACAGTTTCATTTTAAGGAATGTACACATTACTTTATGTATCTAGTGGTGTGTCATACACATGTTAGCCTGGCGGCATAGCTCCGCGGCTAAGGTCAAAGGGCATGACCCTTCAGTATCGATTGGGAAGGGAGGTAACCCATACAATAGCCCTGGGGCGGGTTAGTACTAATAATGGGAGTGGGCCTATGAGGATGGCCTGCATTGGGATGCAGCGTCTGTGTTATGGACGGTCAGTGGGCCATGTTGGCCACTGCGTTATTAAATGGAATGGCCACTCTGGATGTGTTGTACACCGGCTCAGCGGAGCGAAACTATTGTGTTCTTGCCCCTTCATTTGTTATGTCCTTCATACTTTGATTAGTACATTAATTAGTTTATGTTGCCAGTGTACTAGGAAACTCCTTGTGTATATGATATAGCCACTTGTAGTTGTTATTCATTAACCTTAGCGCTATTTTATTCCATGCATACATATCCAGTTGGTTATTGCTTAAATTCTATATTATATTGTGGTTGTTTGATTTAATACTTAATACTATTACTATGTATGTCCACCATTGATTGCCTGATTAATGTTGTCATTATATCCTAATCATATTTTCGTCTTTTTCTCTTGTTCCAGCTTATGGCTGGTTGGGCTTCTTTTTCTTGGCTTCTTTTTCCTTTTTTGTTTGGTAGTGATACCGTTGTTAGGCTTTTTGAATAAATAAGATTGCCAGCAGAACCCTGTGTTTGTTAATCCTGTGTATCCTTAAGGGAGTTACTATTGAACCCACGCAGTAACCACATTAGCCACTCGTAGTTCATCCAACATTTTCTGGTGTCAGAAGTGGGATACACAGAAGGGTTAGTTTGTAGTGTAGAGAACCCAGCCATGGAAATTTTTAGTTTGAAGCCCAGCCGGCCAGCCAACCCCTGCCCTACCCCACAGGAACCAGGGAGCCACGAAGACCAACGCCCTCCAACATCAACTCAAGATCCAGGACCCGTACCCCGTTCCTGTGCACACCGTCCTGTCTGTTCCCCCGCCTCATGGTGGTTACTTTACCATCAGAAACCCAGATGGAGATGCCTCTGCGGTCAACGGAGACCTCTTGCGGTTATTTCACCCCCCAGTGGTCAACACACATCCACAGCACCCGCCTCCACTGCCTGCGTCGACCGATGTCTGGTACTTCCCGGCTCACCACCCTTGCCAGCCACCTGCAGCCCGACCGGACCCTCAACCTGGGATGACAACTTCCCAACGCCTACCTCCTGTGCGACGGTCCAGCCGCCCACACAGACAACCCCAGAGATTGGACCTCTGACTCTTATTGGTGATTAACATTAGACATTGACTGTGAGTGCAGAAAGAGCAGGGGAGCGCACCCATCAAGACCCCCCGAGTTTCCATCAGGCCAGATGATAGACCACCGAATTCAAGTGAGCTCGCCTCAAGATTTTAAGTTAGAGAGTATGCCCATGTTAGCTTTCTCCACAGCTTAGTTACAATTACTTTTATGCCTATGTTGACCTTACCTTTTTCATTGCACTAGTGCCCTTATAGCATATTGTCTTTTTTTGTACTGTTCGATCCTACGTTAACCCTGATAGTGGTCTGGGACCACCGTTGCAGGTCTGGGACCTGTTGTTTTGTCCATATGATGTAACTTGCTACAGCCAGAGCTGAGACTGTTGTGTACATCTTCAGGATGCCAGTAGTAACTTAGCCGGTTCACGCCACCTGTTAGTAGTTATAAAGAGGATGGACCATTGTTGTACTTCGGTTCACTGTGTATAATTTGCAATTGTTCTACTCTAAGTGATGGTATCATAGCCCCTTAGAGTTTGTTTATACCTTCAGTGGTCTTTTGTAAACCTTTGAATTGATGTATGTGTCACGTAAGGGACTACGTGACTTAGCAGGGGAGAATGTGAGAGGATGAACGACTTTCTATTTTTAATGTGCTTTCATGGTAACTCTGGTGCGTGAGTGAGGGACGGCCACTCATAGTAGTTTATGGACACTTGGCCGAGCACCATTAATTGGATTATTTCCCTTGTAATACTAGCGCGGGACCCGTTATTCACATCACGGTGAAAAGCGCGCATTTTGATTGGTCAGTTGGAAATGTACCGGGCTTCCAACTCTTATATCATGGCTTTAAGTTTCTTACAACTCGCTCACTCGTTGTTATCCACCGACAGAAAGACGGGAACCCGAATTCATTTTTGAGAGTAGACAATACCCTATCGGTACAAAATGGGTACTCATGATAACGTTTGTTATCAATGGAGATACGTCGTATTAATGGACGAAAGTATCCCGCACAAAATTGTCGAATGTTGTTAGTCCTGACACTTTGAAAATTTATATTAAAACTATTACCGGGTTTCTGGTATAAGTAGTCAGTTGGAATTGTAGCAGCAAGTTTCTACTTTATAATGGTACCAATTTCGTTGTACTTTGATGCACGTGTCCTATTGAAATGATTAATGAGAGGATCTCGGATTTAAAGTAAACCACGAGTTAGACGCATGTTATCCCCGATAAATCCAACCTGGGTCAAATTTATTCAATTATTGCTGGAGGGGTCGTTAGAGTAATTTCTGCAGTTTACTGGGATACCTAATTGACTTTTGTGTGCACCCTTTTAACCGTACTGTAAATTCGATTGTGTTAGGACCCTAACCGGTTATGTTGTCGGGCTGGACTCCATGTCCGAGCCTTTCACTTGTGCAACACGGGCTACGTAATAGCTCTCTCGGACGTCCGCGCGGGCTCATAAATAAGATGCGGTTCGAGTGGTCGACACACTCCATCATAGACGCAGGAGACAAGAGCCGACAGCACGGTGAAGCTAGGCCGGCGGCGGCCTGCCGTGGCGCGCCTCGCCCAAGACATGGCCTAGTCCAGTTGCGCCAGTAGCAGAGAGACTTTGGGTAAGTTGGAGACTATTATATTAGAAGTGACTTTAATTTGCGCACCCCCCCCCCCCCTTTTCTTGGATGCCACGTAGAGAATGCTGATCTACAGAGACCATTATGAGTCCGGCTCAACGGTAATTGCCATTGTCATTGGACGTGTAGGATGCGCGATGCAGCGCAGTGTCTTGATATTGTGACTTTATTGTCAAAGTTAACGTTTGCGGTGCTAGATGATAATGATGGCTCGCTAACCAAGCTATCGCGATTTGCTTGTGTGCATATATATAGTGTATGTGTAGCATTGCCTTGTTGTGGTAGGCAGTGAGGATTTCCTGACATGTTGATGTGGATGGCTTATGTTACAGCGAGCGGCACTATACGCTTGATTGTATTACGGGTATTGGTGTACCTTGCCAGTACCACTATGCTATAGAGAGCAGTGTGATTGCGATTGCGTGTTTAGTGTTTAAGATGTGTAATTAATTACATGTATTGGAGATGTATAATATTAGTTGGGCCTCACATGGGTGAGCCCCAGGATTGTTCTATGTGCGGCGGTGGATGAACAATGTTTCAGTGAGTCTACACATGTTGCAATGAGTCTCGCCGACATATATATATATATCATGTGCATGTATTATGGTTATCCAGATGTATTATGCTTCTATGAGTTTCGTGTGTGAAGGACAGTTTCATTTTAAGGAATGTACACATTACTTTATGTATCTAGTGGTGTGTCATACACATGTTAGCCTGGCGGCATAGCTCCGCGGCTAAGGTCAAAGGGCATGACCCTTCAGTATCGATTGGGAAGGGAGGTAACCCATACAATAGCCCTGGGGCGGGTTAGTACTAATAATGGGAGTGGGCCTATGAGGATGGCCTGCATTGGGATGCAGCGTCTGTGTTATGGACGGTCAGTGGGCCATGTTGGCCACTGCGTTATTAAATGGAATGGCCACTCTGGATGTGTTGTACACCGGCTCAGCGGAGCGAAACTATTGTGTTCTTGCCCCTTCATTTGTTATGTCCTTCATACTTTGATTAGTACATTAA
Source organism: Onchidella celtica (assembly GCA_963931925.1). Lineage (NCBI taxonomy): Eukaryota > Metazoa > Mollusca > Gastropoda > Systellommatophora > Onchidiidae > Onchidella > Onchidella celtica. The sequence continues at coordinate 32,700,361 of OZ007580.1, read as the reverse complement.
TTAGTTTATGTTGCCAGTGTACTAGGAAACTCCTTGTGTATATGATATAGCCACTTGTAGTTGTTATTCATTAACCTTAGCGCTATTTTATTCCATGCATACATATCCAGTTGGTTATTGCTTAAATTCTATATTATATTGTGGTTGTTTGATTTAATACTTAATACTATTACTATGTATGTCCACCATTGATTGCCTGATTAATGTTGTCATTATATCCTAATCATATTTTCGTCTTTTTCTCTTGTTCCAGCTTATGGCTGGTTGGGCTTCTTTTTCTTGGCTTCTTTTTCCTTTTTTGTTTGGTAGTGATACCGTTGTTAGGCTTTTTGAATAAATAAGATTGCCAGCAGAACCCTGTGTTTGTTAATCCTGTGTATCCTTAAGGGAGTTACTATTGAACCCACGCAGTAACCACATTAGCCACTCGTAGTTCATCCAACAGTAGAAACAGGGAAAAGAAAGAGGCCGCAGAAAATTAAACTTTTCACAAGGAAGGAGCTGTCAGATCCCATTACATATTAGAGTTTTTTGATGGGAAGAGAACAGAGAATGAGGATATGAATTTGAAACAGGGGAAACATTTAGTCTGAATTATGTAAATTAGCTCATTTGCAATTCAAAACATAACTGTCAACAACAAAAAGTCAACAATTGAAGCGAGAAAACCAACTTAGAGAAACTGCATGCAGTAACTCACATTTTTATGCAGTCCTGGCCTTTTTACACTTGTGTTTTCTCATGCAAACCCCATGGAGGCCCCTTTCATTCATCTGAGCTAACTGCAGTAATATCTAGATCTAGATCAGATTCATCACTTGACGCCATAGTTAAAAAAAAGTCACTAGATCTAGATCTGGCCTCAGAAAAAATTCTCAAAAAATCACAAAACTCGTCTTGGAACAACCCTGTTAATTTTGTTCAGCCCAGAAAGATTGTGGGAGTAGCTTCCCTTGCAGTAAAAAGTAGTTTAACCCTCGTCCTGCGGGAGGCCACTATATTTAGGTACCCCAGACTGCACGCCGCGGATGGCAGAAAATATCCCGTAGTGCTTACGGTAGCCGATTTTCGTCAATTTCACATCGCTCGTACTCAAAATCGTTTTGAGAATCAATAATAAAAATGGTACCACTGTTTAGCTTGATCTTTGTCCTTTCCATCGGTGTATAATTTTGTGCAGTGCAAAATAAACAAATTGCCGTAATTTTAGCCGAGAAAAGGTTCCCATCACGCAATTACGGGCTGCCCGCTCGGCCCCGGGCAAGCAAAATTTTTGATACGCTTCATAAATCGCGCTGTACTTTGGCCCAGACAATCGTAATGTGTAGTTTCGCACATCATACGAAACCAGGGCATGCGTAGCTTTCCATGGATACCAAGCACGTCCGGATGTTGTTGGAAGAAAGGCATCGAAAGTTAAAGTGAAGTCTTTGGATCAAGAAATTCGCTATGATTTGACTACTTTTTTCGACGTGACGGGTATCAGAATACGCGTTATGGAATTCTCCATGTGTTTGTGATAATTTTACAATACTGCGTGGTTCCTGGACGAAAGTATCGAGCGTCAAAGTCAACGTGTGTCCACACCTTTCACTTGCCCAGAGGCAAGACAAAGACTAATGGCGGAACCGCTGGGACTAGCTCCCGTCAACACTGAATCTATCGACGCTGGGAATGAAGCAAACCCCAATCCCCAACAGATTAAGGACTTAAACGCATATCTCCGTGAGTATTGCTTATGAACACACTTCAATTTTGTTGTTCAACACTTTTCTTTCTTTGTTTGTTTATTATTTTATCATAGTAAATAATCGGGAGTAATGTTAACAGAAGGAACAGCCGAGCGAAGGTACCAGGTCAGCTGTCGAGGCTAGCCTAGGCTAGGCCTAGAGTGGGTTTTTTGGGGGGGGGGGGGTGGGGCTAGATCTAGATCTATCTATGGAATAAGATTGGCATTTTGGATGATTGGCGAATAAAATAGTTTTAATAGTGTATTTTAGTTAACCTGTGGGTAAAGAAAGGTGGATAGATCTCGCTACAGAGAGAGAGAGAGAAGAAGAACGATAGAGTGTAAACGAATGCCCCCACCCCTCCCCACTTGAACTGGCCCACTTGTTTCCCCCTGCACCCCCCCTCCTTTTTTCTTTTTTTAAATCTTTCCTAGTCACCACCACCACCCCCCCCCCCTCTCTCTCTCTCTCTCTCAAAATGAAGTCCAATATCAATTTCGTCTTTTTTTTTTTTCAACTTCACAGGGGACGATGTATATGATGCTCTGAGAAGCAAGTTCCTGATGACTGGGAAAGGTAGAAGACCAGCATGCCCACCTGTTTCTTCAACGAACAAGTTGATCTTACAACTGGATCTCCTTAGACAAGAAGGAGGATCAAGTTTTGATGACGTAAGTCTTTATTTCATTTTCTTTATACACCTATTATAATGACCAATGCCCAGTCTTCTTGATTGTCTCTCTCCTCAGCAATTCTTTAAAAAGGCTTAGGCTGGCGATAGCTCATGGCGAATTTATTTTTCTCCTGGTATGCATACTCTCTCTTGAGTACCCCCCCCCCCCTTTCAATCTTGTTACGGTGATTGTCTCTCTCCTCAGCAATTTTTCGAAAAGGCTTAGGCCTGCGATAGCTCATGGCGGATTTTGTTTTCTCCCAGTGTACTTTGGATCATTTTCTAATCCATTGACAGTGCTCAGTGCTAAGGACAGACTTTCACTTCTGACATTGACATCATGGTAAATCACTGTCTTTTGCTTATTTATACATGTGAGCTTTCTCTCTATGTTTCAGATGACATCATGGTACCGATCCCTATGCAGTGTGGATGTGACAATGGGAAGACTGCAACACAAGATACAGACTGTCCTGAAGTCAACCTTCATCAGCGAACCTCAGTTCCTGTCTGAAATAGTTGACTTTGATGCCGTGTCCCCAGTCCTGGCTGAATTGTCACTTTCAAGGAGTGTTTTATTAGCTGATGCTAAAGACTTCTCACCAAACCCCAGCACACTTGTAACAAACAATGTAGTAATGACTTTAGACATTTTCAGGAGCATGGAAGGCCTCCCAATGACTTTTGTGATTCGTTGGATCCTACGGTTGTCCAACAGTGAATGCAAAGAAGCAACAATTAAAAGAAAGGCTTTGAAAACTTTGCAAATGGTTAAGAAATTGAAGAACTCCAAAAAAGTTCAGGAATTAAACTCTTATCTTTCAGAAAAGTTTTTTGAAGAAAATGAAAATGTAGAGGATGCACCTCAAGAAAAACTTTTGAAGTTATATCCACAAGTGATGAACACCAAGACTACTTGTGACCATGCAAAAGAAGCAAAAGAACTGAGGCGCAAGGTGGAGCGACTTACTAACAACCAAGATCAACTTTTGCTCCAACTTGAAGTCCAGATTTTGAAAGAAGAAAGGGAACAACTCCGGAATGAGATGAGTATAGCTAAGGACAGATTGAACATCTTAGAGAAAGAAGCCAAGGAGAACAGAGAGCTGAAGAAAGAGATAGGTATTTTGAACGAAGAGATCAAGAAGTACAAAGTTTCAAGGACATATCATCTGAATTCAGTGCTAAGAAAGGAAACAGAAAAGGCAGCGGAAACCAATGATAAACTGCTATTAGAGAATGAAAGCTTGAAGGTGAAGATGGAAGAATTGATGTCTAGTCATCAGGAAGAAATTGGGGCCACAAAGGAAGACATCTCTTGTCTTAAGAAGAAACTTAAAAATGTCCAGACAGACAAGAGCAAACTGAGAAAAAAACTGGATTTGGAACGGAATGTTACTGAAGCATTGCTGTACACAGTGAATATGCCTACGGAGGACAGAATGGAGCCTCAGTTTAGAGGATCAAAGTACAACCAGTTCACTAATGACGTCAGACTGGCCTACATGGCACTTCAAGGTGAAGGAAATGTATCAGCAGATAATGCCTCAAAGGTTGTACAGATCATCTGCAAGTATATCTGGGGATACGACATTGGCCTTGAGAGATTGCCATCAGCGAGTACGGCCATCAATTTTGCGGATGAGGCCCATCATATCGCAAAGCAGCATGTAGTGGAAAGCATAATGCAAAGTGAGCATTTCACTTATGGTCTAGATGGAACTAGCAGACAGAGAAGAAATTTCCTGGAGCGCCATATCATCTTAGGCAGCAAAAAGGTCTTAAGTTTGGGCTACGCTGAAATAGCATCAGATGACGCAAGTACTCTTTTAGAACAGTCAGTTGCACTGTTTCAGGAGCTGACCAAAATCCATCTTCAAGCCGCTGAAGAGAAAGGGACAAGTTCCGAGACCTCTGATGAAATCATGTGGGAGATCATTTCCAAACTGAAGTGCATCATGTCAGACAGGGCATCTGTAATGAAGTTGTTCGATCAGAAAATGGCCCAATACAAGAAAGACTTCCTTGGTGAAGAAAAAGATGTTGATGCCAGTACACATTTCCTTTTCTGCAACGCACATTTCCTGCTGGGCCTTTCAACTGCTGCAAAAGAGGGAGTGACAACTGAAGAGAAGGAGCTGATCAAAGAGGGAGGCCCCATGGGACGGGACGCAAGTGCGGCATACTCAAGTTTTTCTGGATCCAATTCCAAGGAAAATGCCGTAGTAAGACTAATCCGCACAGCAACATCTGTCTTAGGCCCCCGAGGAGACGAAAAGAGTGGATGTCGCCAGCACTGGTTGGCTTTTTGTCACAAAGATAATATCAGCTCCAGGTTCACCAGCTTCCGTGATAACAGATTTAATAATCTATTTGAGAATGCTGAAGCAGTCATTTTCCATCGCAACCACATAGTTGACTTCCTTACAAATTGGATTCCTAAGTCAAATATGCTGTTGGAGAGTGTTCTGTTGGATTTACAAGACAAGCGGGTCATGTCTTCTGTCGGTGCACTAGCCATAGCACATGTTCTGTTTACAGGTCCCTACTGGAGATTGATGAATAGCTACTTACCATATGGAAGCTTTCCTCAGTATGTCAAGTCCATGAGCAGCACCATTGACCATTGGCTATCAGAAGGCTTCACAGTATCTGCTGATACAGACCCAGTGTTCGATGACTTTACCATCAAAAAGGATACTGTCATTGACTTCCTTGCATCAGACGACTACAGCACAGATGTCCTCCAGACCATTTTTCACAGAATATGCCTCAAGTTTAAAGATGTCTTGATCCGACAGCTAAACGATTTCCTTCCTAAAGGTGTCTACGGGGGAGAGATTCATCCTGACGTTCAAAAGCTGCTTGACACATGTCCCCTCACTAATCTCACTGGAGAACGGTTGTTTGGTGATCTTGACTTCGACATGTCGAAAAGAAGGTACGCCTCGACTCACCACAGATCCAGCATCAATATGTTTAAGCACAATGACACAGTCAAGTGGATCAGCAAGAAGACTGATAAGGAGAGAGATGCAATTATGAAAGCAGGAAGGATGCATGGCAAACATCTGAGAGAGGAGCACAATGCAGCTGTTGATGCAGTGAGAGAGAAACAGAAAGCTAGATTAGAAGAAACTGAGAGGAAGAAGAAAGAGAAGGAGAATCAAGAACAGGAAATTAAGGCAAAGCTTTTGACGAAAGTGTTGTCGGATGGAGGTCTGATCACCACCAAGCATGAACTTGACCATATGTACAGAACTGGGAAAGCTGAGGATTTGAAGGCACAGCTTAAATACAGAAAGCTGTTCATGAAGGAGAAAGACATAAAGGTGACTGGCACAAGGAAAATGATGTATACCCGTCTACTTGAAAAAATTTCAGCAGCAGATGAGTCTGATGAGGATCTCCAAAAGAGCGAAAAGGATATGGATTTAGAGTCAACTGGAAAAGACACAGATTCAGAGTCAGCTTGTCAGGACACAGCCTCAGACTCAGAGGAGTTGGACATATTGAGCACCAAAAGTTTTTCTGATACTGATACTGACTTGAGCGACCAAGATGAATGCTGGGCACAATCAAGTTCACCCCAGATGAATAGAGTGTAGTAGGTGCCATCCCATAAAAAAATGATATAGCAGTTTTCTAAATTTAAATGGCCTTTTAACATAATGCAAATAATGATCAATCAAATGGCAGATGTAACCATTATAATTTTTTAACTTGATTTGAAAAAAAAGAATTTTTTTTTATGAGCATTTATTCATGATATTCTTTGAAAAATTATGATAAAAAAGAGGTCACATTCAAAAATGTTCTAATAACTGAAGAAGCATGTATTTCTCATAAGGAAATAAGGCTTTTAATTCCCTTCACAATGGTTTTTATTTCATCTTGATATCTCTTCTAGTTAATTTTTTATGAATTTTATAAAATTGGCTCAATTTCCCGGCAATTTGATCCGGTTTTCTACATTTTGTCGTTTTTGCACATTGAAGCATATAGACTGGAACATAAAGTTGCCATTTTTCATTCATTTGAGCTAAGAAAAATTGAGCTTATAATTTGGCAGTATCAGATTGTATTATTAAAGTTCTAGCTCAATTATGGATCAAATTTTCTTAATACAAGGCATCAAACTTGGCATATTGGACGATTTGCTATATTTTTGACGTGAAATTAAACTTTTCGCCTGTGTTTGAGCCCCCATGAGATCCAAAAATTTGATGTTATCCAGAATGTTTTCTGTGTTTACCACTGTCTATATGACATTAATTTGATTATTTATATTAGTTTGTGTTAATGGAGTACTAGAAATTTTGTTGTAATGTTCAAAAACCCTAAAATACCATATTTTACAAAATGTCCGTAAATTTTCTAAGTCCGAAAAAATTTATGTAACCATAACTTTTTTATTTGTTGACGGATTTTGATGAAATTTGTTGCATTGTTCATGGTTTCAAAAGTACAATGAAAATAAACACAAATATCACCCATTTATTCAAATCTCATTTTTAGTTTGTGGTACCTACTATATTGGCCTCTACGCGCAATACGCGAGGCCAATATTGTGGCCTACATATTGCAAACCGGGTCCAGCGGGAGGAAAATATATTGTATGGCAGCGCTGCTCCTCGTGTTTTGTTTATTTGGTTGCTGTGACTATCGTTTTTTTTTTTTCAGGTTTTTTTATCCCACACTATTTTCGCGTGTTTATCTATCCAATCACCCCTACTATATCTAACAAAATAGTATTGTCCGATTACGTTTACGACGATGCAACAATTCGTAACTATTCGTCATACTCATGTAATAGTACTGACGGTCTGAAGTTGGAACTGGGGAAAATCTTGGGGAAACTTTTACTTTGATGCTGGTTGTCGTCTACATGTGAAATGAGAAGAAAGGGGCCATGTGCGATTTTGAGAAACCATTCTATGTCTGTAATTATGAATTCCGATGTAATACTATGGCGTGCTGCATAAGGGCGTCTGTCTGTAGGTTTTTCATCAGGGAAAACTGAGAGAAAATGACACACTTTGTGGTTTGTCGTTGTCTTTATTTGATGTGGTAATTAGAGAGATATTGTTTGCCTTGATTAAACCGCTTTTCAGTACATGTTTTATTGTATATGAGCTGGAAATCAAAACTCTTGCTCTTGTACATGGAAGCTTTACATAGTAGAGGAGGGAGAAGGCAATGCCACAATACATGTGGTTAGTAAATTAAGCGCCTGGTTTGAAAAATAATTTGTTCACCTGAATGGCCTGACTTAGGGACAGAAAAAGCGCCGAGGTCTTGGGAAAATGATAAAACGTGTGTTAAACGTTTTGGGCCTTCCATTTAACAATAGAACTTACTGCATATCATCACAAGTAGGCCTACTTTATCCAAATATCATAGGGGACCCTTACGATTTATCCATCATTATTGTTGTTATTGCATCCTAAAGTAAACACGATACACGTGTTCAAAAGGACCCGACCGCCGAGGTTATCGGCAACGTGCGAACGATCGGCTGACTGGCCGCTGGCTATCCCCGTTCACTCAACGTGGGACGAGGGTTAAAAAGTTGGAGCTGGCACACAGATTCCCGAAACAAGACATCCAATATATCGTATCTCACGTATTTCTCGCTACTTAATCCACATCCGATATATCGGATGTCACGTGCTAAGAGGCTTAAAAATGAAGATGCACACTTAGATAGACATTTGGTATCAACAATTACAGAATTAAAAGTACTTAAGCTGAAGGGCCCGCTCTATGCACGGTATTAAGGGCATATTTTGACATAAACTGGGCAGGTCTAGATGAGGCCTATTCAAGGGATAAACCTGACTCCACCCTCCTTCCCTCTAATGACACCCCCCTCCCCCCAACCAATTTCTCCTATCCATCCCATCTCTTTCTCTCTTTCCCACCCCTCGTTACCCTGTCCCCCCATATGCATCTCCCGTCTCTCCCTCCCCTCTCCATTTCCCTTTTATCCTCAACACCAACCCCTCTCGTCCATCTCCCCTTCCCTCCCCCCCTGACAGATGCTTTAAAGCCAGATGTGCTCATAGTTTCGCCAAGCTTAGGCGACTTGACAAAGCTGTTACAAGTTTCAAAAGGCACTGCAACAGTAACTTCTACCTGAACACATTTTATACTTAGTTCAACAATCATTTTTCGTGTGCTACACAAGGCACACTGACACAGCTAGGCTGCTTGAGCCCAACTCTAGATTTAGATCTAGATTCTAGGTCACGTTAATAACAGAACTTAGATTCAATGCAAATATCAATAGGCCCTAAACATATTTTCACACTATGGATCCTTACAAAACACATGAATGTGATGTTTAAAGTTTATTTTCAACCAACAATGTGTGAAGAAATTTTTAAGAATGGTGAAGAGCGAAGATGGGGCGAAGTTGGCATCGAGTGAATGTTTCGATTACACTTTTTGATTCTACCGGTGCTCGTCGAAAATACGCCTGTTTTTGTGCCTCAAAATTTTTTAATATAAATAATAATAAAGACTGATCTTTGTTCCAAATGAATGTGTCCCCATAACTCTTCCTCAAAAATTGATGCAGTAGCCTACACAAAGTTTCATAATTTTTTATGGCATATTCACCAAGTTTTAGCTGCTTACAGGTTCGCCCCCTAGCTCAATTGTAGTAAGAGGCCCTAGATCTACCTTGCAACTAAAAAAAGTAAGAAAACAGGATATCTTCATACTTATTTAAAATTCTGTTTACGATAGCTAATGAACCTAGACGAAGGCGTGGATCAAGTGAGATTTTAGTCTGAATTATAATTTGGATCTAACTGACGAGGAGGCAGATCTAATTAGTTTTCATTGTGGACTAGTCTCGATCTACTAGAGTGTCTAGCTACATCTAGATCTAGTCTAAATTCGCTCTGGACTTACAGAATTCGGCGACATAGTAGCTAACAACATAATTGTCTTCACACCAATCAATTGTGGCTGTTTGTTTGCCCCAGAAACCTTCAACGACAGGAGCCATTGCTGCACACTCGCTGCGAGGTAGGCCTAGAGTTCAGGCTGGATAGAGTGTGTTCTTGGTTTCCACGATAACCTCACACACCGGGTTCTTGCCTGGAAGCGTTGCTGTGACTGAGCGGAAGTATAAACTTCACTTGTGCCATGCCGCTTGAAGCTGTAATAAATAGCCAATCGTCGAGGGTCACCGCCTGGGGAGTGGAAAGCCGCCTGACAGTGTGGCACATACGCACTCGCACACAAAATAATGACAAACACCCGCTCCCACACACACACACGCCACAAAAGCTCCTCAGAGACCATGCTATCGAGACGACAGTGATCTTGAGGTAGTCGGAAAGGCTACAGATTTTTTAACGGGCGACAATAATGGATTTGACATCTTTGTAAAATAATTACCTATAGACTAGAGGCCTAGGAATAAATAAATAAATGAATCAAATAAACCTGATCGAATGGATTGTGCAACGCAAGATTCTCTCAGACATACATTGAAAGAAAGAATCCCTCAGAGAAATTAATTAGGCCACGCTTATTAGCAGACGTTCTTGAATCTCATTCGCAGACGTCTGCGAATAAGATCAGAATCTCCTCAAGAGCTGACTTTTTCTTTTAGTTGTTGTTACTTTTTTTTTTTCTGCTTTTCCCCCCACTGATCATCGTTGCTTTGCTCCAGAGTATAAAATTGTGACTAGGATTTTTATTTTTGTTTAGATGAATTGTTAGCCAATTTTGTCGGGTGTGAAGTCACAGAGGAAGTCAAATTGAGCAGATACAAATGCAAACAAAAAGTAATACAACAAAACATGACAAATAGCAAAATATATTTTCACCAATACAGGATATAACTAAGTCGCGACAAGTATCTCTATGGTCGCGACAGAGAGGGGCGAACTTTTCAGTTCACACCAAGATATCTGGTCCACACTGACTAAAAGAAATCATTTACATGTTTAAAATTTGATTTACATTTTTATTTCTAAGTAGCAACTGTCCCGTTCAATGAAAAGGAATAACTGAAATGAACAGGAATAAATAAAAGAAGTAATTTGGAGCACACTAGTAATGATAACAGTTTCCCCACGACATCAATTTTGCAAACTCCTTAGGAGAAAAAAAAGGCAAGGTTCCGACGGGATTGAACCCAAGGCGGATTGAACCCAAGACTGATTAAGAACCCATAGTCTCCGACTGATAACCTCGGACCATTGCGCCACCACAGACCACGACAGGCTGGAAACCCCCATCTGCGAATAAGATCCCGAATCTTATTAGCAGACACTTCGAATTAATATTGTGTTCCAACTACCGGTACCGGTACTATGAAAACTCATGGTCCTGTTCTATAATACGTTTGGAATTATATAAAAATGAAATATGTATAGGCCTAGATTTTATTGTCTTCTTTCGTCTAGCCGGGAAATAAACATGATTGGGCTAAGGTGCACTAAAGTCTGATACATGTATTTATAGCTCCGTGGAAGTAGGCCTATAAATATAATGTGCAGTTTTCTGCTCTCTGTCAAGTCTGCATTCTGCAAATCAGTTACCGTTTGGTAAGCTCCCGTTGCTGACATTAGGCCTACAAAAGCGACAAACAGAGGATTCATGTAGCCTAAACGCGCTGGTGCAACTGCCAAATCGTCCCAAGGAGATTGCAATCGGGAGGGTTTATTCAGATTATCCTGTGCGTAATCAGTGACAGCTGTCGTTGAGAGTCACCCACTTTATACGTAAAAAATGGGCAAAAACAAAAAGTTGTATGTAGCAAAGCCCCGCTTAAGAAATAATACTCAAACAATACTACAATGCAAACTAAAAGGGAAGATAGAAAATGTTCGATATTCCGGCTATCGCCTTTAGCACGGAAAAAACAAGAAAAAAAGAAAAATGGAACAGATAAAACAATTTTAGAACAATAAAAGATTTCAAAAGGAAATGTAGCCTATAGAATCGATGCAGAATAATAATACATGTGTAGGCCTGCTTAACTGCGAGTTCTTGCTTGGTCTTTTTGCCCATTTTTGACGTTACTTATAGCCCTGCTGCGACCCCACAGTTTTTTTGTGGTTTTTATAATATTTTGTCACTTTATTGCCTACCACATTATTATACCTCCGCCCTCGAATACCCTCATTATAAAAATTATTGTTTCAACCGGCCTGTCTCAAGGGGAGCCTATTCTCACTCGAAACTCGCGATCGTCAAAATCGAAAGTAGAGGCCCGGCTTTACAGTTTACTCCAAGCTCTGGTTACTGTCGCAGGGTTATTTTATATAGTCAATGTGTTTCCTGCAGAAGACGTAATGACAGCAATGGCATCCAACATTAATATAAGACCTGCAAATCCAGAGGACTGCCCTGAAATAGTGAGGCTTATCATTGTAAGTACGTAAATCTTGTACTCGTTTGCTTGTCCACGGTCGCTACAAAAAATAAAATTAAAAAGGTTTTTTTGGGGGGGAGGGGGGGTGGATCATTTTGATGGGTTAGTCAGTGACGGCAGAGCAGATAACAGTTTGAAATAGTTTTATGAAGTTCCTTTAGCGCAAAACTTCAGAAAGCAGACGTAATCCTGTTATATGTGTATTCAGTTTCTTAGGACATTCATAACAATAGGTCTATAAATAGGGTTCACAGAGATACCACTAACTGAGATAAATAACTACATAATTATGTAATTCAATGATCTGCGGTAGATCTAGATATCTAGATCTAGATCTGGTATAGGCTACTGTATCAGTTGTAATAAAAGAAAAAGAAAGACCTGTCTGATCAGGGTTGTGAACTTCACAATCACATCTGACAAGCACAAAAACAAGACATGGCATCTTTTATTTTTTGAGAAAGAGATAGGTGGGGAGTTGCTTTGGTATGCTCTTTCTAACATATTAGTCTGTGGGCCAGTCATCGAAACCCCCCTCCCCCCCCCCCCCCCCGCAGGGGATTTGCCACTATTATTTCTGAATTCTTCAGCCATTAGGTAGTTAGAATCAACTTGTTTGCCATTTTGAAAGTGTAGCTTTCTATGAGATAATGCCCCTGAAATGTGCTGAGTTGCATATTTCTTATTTAGGGGTGGAGGGTAGAAAACCGTCAAAAAGATCAAATATTTATAATTACGAAAACTAGCTTTAATATAATTTTCTATGATAGCAAACATTCATAACAACCAGTGTATGCCTTTAGAATTGTTTAAATTTGTACACTTGTATTGATACAGAGCATAAATGATCATGTTTTGTTCAATTTGCAAAATTTCAAAACATAGCTGAAGAAATATCATGAGAGGGGACCAAATAATGTTTTAATTCACACTATTAGACTTTATAAAGATTAGATACGGCAAAAGATTAATAAGAACTAGAAATTACAAAATTTTATTACATGATGCACTTTATAGCCAAAGGATGTTTAATTAAACTTTTAAATACTTATTCAGTTTCTGTTCAACATTTTGAGTAATTCATGTTTGCATGGAATACTAAAGTGTTTTTCTCTTGTATTTGCAAGCAATGACCTATTGAATGAAATTTAATCATGGCCAATGAAAAACCTGCCCCATTAAAAAAGCAAAGACAGAAGGAGGCTAAAGAAAGAATAACATGTATTGTGCACAATGATAGACTGAAGAATTTCGGGGCAATCAAGACATTGACTAGCTGTGGCTGGGATAGGATTCAGCAAGTTGCTCAGATGAGAAAGGTTGCTTCAGATGATAAAGAACTACTACGACATATTTGTGAAAGTTTATGAAAGTATCCCTGAAGTATTCAACCCCATAAATCATGGCTACCATCGAGTATGCTACCAATCTTTTACCAATGTTAAATACCTGAGAAAACGAAAAGCAAAGATTGCCACGGAGGGTGAACCATCTACAGGGAAGAAAAGATCTCTGGCAACAGGAACACTATTTCCTAAACATGAATGTATCATATGTCAGAAGAAATCAAAGTGTGTGAAACGGAAGAAGGAAAAACTAGTGAAATGTGTTACAGACAAAAAGAATCAATTCAAGAAGCAGCACAACGTAATCTAGACACCAGATTGATAGGACTCACTGAAACTTACTGTTTCATAGCAAAAGAAGCTCACTATCATGAATCATGCAGACGGAGATTTATAAGAACTGAGAGAGAGAGAGGCAAGATGAAAGTGAGTGTACCTCTAGCAGTCAAGGTAGTGCTCATGAAGATGCATTCAGGTACATTTGTTCATACATTAACTCATCAATTATCGCAGGGGGCCACATTGAAAGAATGACAATGCTTAAAGAGAAGTATTGTTCATATGCAAAAAGAACACCCAGATCAGTATAATCCAAACTATAAAATTGACAAATTGAAGTCAAAATTAATAAAACCTTTGATAAAAAACTACAATTTTGGCAGCCAAACTACTTAAAGCGAACTTCTTTATGCAACAGACATTCCAAAAGGTCTTGCTGTCGAAGCAGCATTTGAAGCAGTGTCTTCTGATGAACGCAGAATTGAAGAAGCAGCTATGATACTCGGAAGAAAAATTGTGGATGCAAGCAACAGTGTTGAAGACATGACATGGCCACCCTCAGCAGATCAGCTAATGTCAGACAATTGCAAGTTACCAGGTTTGCTCACACATTTTCTCTTCATCTCTTTTGTAAAAGACCTACATCGCCAAGCAGTCGTAGTGAGAGATTGGTTAATTCTGTAAGCCAGGACATCTGTTACATTGTTTCCAATGGTCAGTGGAAGCTTCCAAAACACCTTCTTTTAGGAATGACAATCCGTCACTTGACAGGAAGTTCTACTATCATTAACATTCTGAACCGTTTTGGACATTCTATTTCCTACTCAAGTTTGTTAGAACTGGAAACAGCAATGTGTGACAGCATCACAGAGAGCAAATGTATTCTCCCAGTGCCAGTTGACTCAGAGGCAAATTCTCTGGTACATTTTTGCTGGGATAACTTTGACCTAAATGAAGAAACTCCCTCTGGCGCAGCAAACAACACATTCAACCCATGGAATAATCATTCAAGAACTCAAATACTCTCCCAGCAGTTCAAACACTTCAAATTATACAAGATCTCATAAATGCAGCAGCATAATAAAGTCTAAAAGAAGATCTGTCAAGTATACTCCTCCAGAACTGGAACCATGTTACTTAAACCTAAAGGAAGAGCCTGCATTAAATGTCCTGAAAAATAGTGTGAAACCTAGGCCTGATTCAGCAAGAATCTGTCATGCTGATTTCTTGTGGTTCTTTTGCCGGGGCATTGTTCCATCAATACAGCAGCATGTATTATGTGTAGGAATGGTTATAATAGGCGTACTACCGGTATGGGTCATTGTGTACAAAAAATTGACCTATGTGCGTTATGTTGTCAATTAACCTTAAGTTTTGTATGAGGGGATTGGAATTTGTGCTGTACAACTTATGTTTATTTTCTTATCAATGTGTCAGCATATATTGTATGAGGGTATGGGCAAAACATTATCTATTTGGGGTGGTTGTAGAATGTAAGGGAGGGGAAGTAGATATTGGGAGTTGGTGCTGTATGCATGTGAAGGAAGAAGATGGTTGTAGGGTTAAAAGTGATTGACATGGTGGAAGCTCAAATTTTTGTCAAAGAGAGATCAACAGAAAATGGGAAGGAGGAGAGGGGAAGGAGAAGAGGAAGATAGGGAAATGACCAATGTTCCTCTATTTTGTTTTTCTTGAAAAACGTTCTCATCTCTACATTTGACTTACTGTCTTTTAGTGATGCTTGGCTACTTAACCAATTTACTGAATAAGATTTTGAAGTTCATGTATCATGTGCATTGCTTTGTCATTGATTGGAATGCTCCTTTTAAGGCTTTTAACATGTTTTTAGTCAGTTTGACTGTGTGAGGTATGGAAGAGCAGTGTGTCAGAAAACTGATGCTAAAATTTAATACATTTACCTCAACCGGCCAACATGCTAGTTCTGTTTTCAATTCCAAATGGAAAATATCTGATAGTTTTTAAATTTATTTTGAATATGGGCCACTTTATAAACTGTGTGTAAATTTTGAATGATATGGATGCAATATTAAGCATGAAAATAATTTTTTTAAAGATTACCCTTTAATTACTAAAAAGGGGCACAACCGCATATGTTCAAGGGTCCGTAACTCATACAAGATGACACTTTAAAAAATATATTGGCAAACAAGTGAATTACACATGCTTACACATCAAGCTAACTGAAAATTATACTGGTCAATCCCCCGCAAGGGGGGGGGGGGATGGGGGGTTACGGTAGCCTATAGACTACATGTTTTTAGGCAAAATAATAATTAAGAATGAAAAGCAAGCAAAAGCCAGCTCAAAATGTGTGTTGCAGGAGCCAGGGGATGGAGAGTGGTGGATGAAAAGTGCCATCTAAGATTATACTAAGACCCCTATACAGGGCTGTTTAGACAAATGCTGTGAAGGACATGACTTGAAAGTAGTTCATGATAATTTGGGAAGATAAGAATTATGACCACAAAATTAATTTTCTATCTGGAAGTTTTTTGTCTTTTATCTGGAAGGAATGAAGCAGATAAAGAAATATTTAATAAAGTATTTTTGTTTACATGAAGAAGGATGGGGTTTGTTTACTATTGTGAGACTGAATCTTAAACCATTTATGCTAACGTAGTAGCCTAGTGTTTTTTGTGCATGTTAACGGTCATGACTCTGAAAACTTCAGCTCCTTCAAGGTGCTTTCCTCTAATCCTGGATTAATGTGCTTCGCACAGAAGATATTTGCTGATAGGTCTACAATTACACTGTTTGCTTGGAGTCCAGGTGGACGTCTTAAGCATGATAAAGAACTAAAGAATTAAGCCTTCAATTGTAACATCAATTACAATATGTTTGCTGATAGATACAGTACAATTAAACCGTTTGCTTGGGGTCCAGGTGGACTAAACATGATAAAGAACTATTTGATTAACCCTTCAGTTGTAACATCAGTTTAAAAGCAGTATGCTGAACACAAGCAGGGTTCCTGACATTCTTTCATAAATTGTCAGTTGCCCTACAATGCCATCAGCTTCTGACATCCCTATTGACAAAACTGATCAGGTAACACAGGTTTACCATCCACTCCATCAGGTATTGAGATTGCTATGAGATCTGAAGTAACGAAAGTTACAAGGACTAAATTACCAAAGTCACTAGGCATCATCAGTTTCCATAGTTTAAACATGTACTTGTTTAAATTTTTTTTATCATATTTGCTCTGGGTTTTTTTATCATCAGGAACTAGCAGTTTTTGAAAAGATGGAAGACCAGGTCAAGATGAATGCAGATGGTGAGGAAAACTTAATTTTTTTATACTGCATTTTATAAATAACTGAGAATTGTATAAAGGCAAACTGAATCGGAAGGAGCAATATATATGTATCCTCATCATAGCCACTGTGAACACAGTCCTATTCAGCACCGTTTGTGGTAGCTGCAAACAATACTTCTTGGCCAAGGATTGACATAACATGAAAGAAAGAAACAAAGAGAACTTATTTCATTGGTCTGGTAGTAATCAGTGTCGTTTCTTGAAAAAAGGCAAAGGATGGCATGAATACATGTTCATGTTAGATTAAGAATTTTGAAAGAAAAACAAAATTCATGCTGTTTAATTACATTAATTATTCTTGAGTTTTGGATGTGGAAGGAGCCAAGTTTGTTAATTATTACGCATAGTGATCCTCTGTCAAAGGTAAAAATTAAAATAGCTTTATATATTGATAAATGAATATTTCTGTCTGTGAAATGACTTTTTTGTCTTTCAGACTGATTTGTTTCATTAATTAAGTGAATCTTGGTATTAAATGCATGCAGTAAACTGCTTTTTTGTTGTTTTTCTCTGTTCTTTTCAGTTTTAAGAAGGGACTGTTTTGGAGATAAACCCTATTGCCATGTTATTGTTGCAGAACCTACAGTGGGAGGTAAAATTTCTCTTTTATGCAAACCTATTTTCTTGTTGATGTTTTTATAAACACAATGGCAAGGCACCCAGTGTTAGGTTTTGATTAATGATGCATTTGTCTTGCTAGCCCAGTGTACTTTTGTCCAAGTGTCAGTCTTTCTTAGGTGACTCTACATTGGCATTTGGTCACAGTGTTTCAGACTGTGAGCCTGGCAGCAGTTTCCAATATCACTTTCAATGGACGGCCGCAGATAATGTAATTTATTTTTGCCTTATTGCAAATGAATAATTTATCCTTGGTGCAAATGGGGATAATGCAACATTTCTTTCTGTTGACTTCGGACATCACTGCGCATCACAGTTACAAGGATTGCTGGCTCCTTTAATTCAATTAAGAATGGAATTAATGATGATAAATTGTATTTGAGTATCAATGCAACCATTTTAAGCTGAATGTACCATGATGATGGGAAAGATGAAGATTTAATGTTAGGGTAAACCTTCAGAATATCAGAGGAAAACTCACATCACCTGAAGCAATTCAGAAAGAGCCAAAGAACAATTAATTTCTGATTATTTGCGCCTAAATTTCTCCTTTTTTTAGTGGATGGTCAGCATGCCTTTAGTTTGAAGTCAGATTAGTACCCAGGTACACTTGATGTTCCTTGCAATTGCATTGATCTTTTCAGTGATGACCCAGTAGTTTTAAATGGGGTCATTCCTGCCTCAATAGAGGCATGTTTCAACTGATGTAGATGTGATTCCACAGGACAGGCTTATGATTTAACTTTGGTCAACACATGCCTTTGCTTTTTGTTCCTGTTGTCACGAGCAGAGATAAGGTCTTGGGGATCTAACTCGACTGCACGAGAGGCAGCTAACACACTCGGACACAAACACACAAGAAATTATTAAATAACAAGAGTATGTGTTTGTGAGGCCGGCCGGGCCGTAATAATTACACAAATATGGATACATGTACAGTGGAACTTCGTTAGCACGATCATGGCTTAACACGATCTCCCGTTTAACACACCCTCTTCACGAAAGCCCGTTTCAGCCCTTCTTTAAACATACTAAATTATTTTCCATAACACGCTCGGGTTTTCGTGGTCAACCCGCATAGCACGCTCGGTTCATTTGGACAGTGTTGTCAGTCGTCTGTGCTAGCCACGTGCTATGAAAACATTGAAAGCCTGCGATCTCCCATGCAAGCCTAGTGTTACTGTTAGCCCATCCTTCTCATCCCTTCTCGTACCCCAGCGCGCACACTATCACCTAGGCCTCGCGTGGGCTGCAAGCCTAGCGTTAGCCCATCCTTCTCATCCCCCCCCCCCGTACCCTAGCGCGCACACGGGGGCCTACCTCTTGTTCCCCGTCTTCAACTGCGACGCGCAACGTCAGGCCGGCCTACACTCTACACTACAATACAATACACCACTGACCAGTCTTTCTCTATCACCACGCATCGTTCGTTATCACCCGTCTTATTTCACTGCGCACGACGACTCGCTTGCCAAGTTAAAAAAAAACCAAAACTTCTCAAACTTTAAATTCTAATGGAATGCAAGAAAAAAAAAGCTTGTTTCAGGCTTGATTTTAAACTGAAGCTCATCGGTGAAGTTGAAAGAGGCGCGCGAACGGTAGGGAGAAAGGGCGAACATGTTGCACGCGTGGACGAATGCGCTCTGCCCTCACCCCGCCCCCCCTCTTTTTTGCGCGAAGACAACGCAATACGCATTGACTTGTTTTCGCGAAAAGCGGAGTAGCGGCGGTGGGCACCGGCAAAGATGTCAAACTGCTCGCTCGGTCAGGGAACGTCGATTAAAAATGTTGCGCCATGCTAAGCTGGGCTTGGCTGATACGAGTGTCACTAATGCTAGTGGTAGCAGTAGGAAAGCGAAGGGTGGACGTACTCAGGTGTCTGTGGGAAGCGCCAGCGGCGGTGTGAAAAACTTTTTGGTTTATAATATTAATAATAATCAGTAGAACTCTCTTAAGAAATACAGTGTGTTTAACACATAAAATTACCCTTTAATAAGTACGGTGTGTACAATAAATGTATGTTTTTTGTTTTTTTTATCACAAATATATTCCTAAGCCTTTTTCCGAAAATCTGCATGAGATTGTACAAGAAAAATGGTTGACCCCTGATAACACACTCACCCTGATAACACAACCTTTCGAGTTTGGTCCCAACGGTGGGTGTGTTATCAGGGTTCCACTGTATATATATATGAAACAAAAGACAATAGAGGTATGTTCAAAATAAAGTTCCAAAATGCTAACTTATACTAAGCTATCTACCATAATTAATATTCAATTGTGGGTCATTATAAGAAACAAGATATCAATCTATAGTAGCAGTTGAGTCGCTACTGGCCAGTCGCCAGGCAAACTCTCCAGAAATAATATGGGTTCCCAATGCACACTGAGTGCTAGGAGAGCCCAGTACGTTCAAAGCCTACAGAAGCACGATTTCGGCCTGCAGGTATTAAGTAGCTTAATTCTATACATGCAATCACTCTAATATTCATATCAATATCAATGGGCTCGTGCTGTGATAGGTCACAAGCTCACAATAAGTCTTCAAATGCCTATAGATAATTTTGTTATCAGCTGACGCTCGTTCGTCGAGTCCAAGCTGTGGTTTTCTCTGACTTCCTATGAGGCTGTGGGCTTTCTCTCTATCTCTGAACTTCTATGATTATGAGTGAATAAGATCAGTTACCGTTATTCACGCCTAACTCGTAGGCGCGAAAAATCAGGATAGCGCAGTGTGGACTCTTTAGGTCAGTCCACCCAGACCTTTCTTTCTAGAGCTCTCTCTGTTACTTCTATCAGCTCTCTCTCTATATGCTACGTGAGTCCGATGACAATGGACTGCTCGTCTTCGTGCCACACAGTTCAGGTACTGGCCAACCGGAGATACTTCACGGAACGATGCTTGGCTTCTCGTCTGTACTCAATGAATTTGATTTGAGGTCTTTATTTTAGGAGGTTCGCTGCCCTTGGCATTTACACCTCACTTTACTTGTTTTTTTATTATTTCTTGTTCTGGCGGGGGGGGGGGGGGGGGGGGGGAGGATGATATGGATAAATTTTAATCTATTAATTTCAATTTTGCCCGGGCAGCGGCCTTTCGGCCTGCTCTTTACGATTTCCAACTGCCAAGGTATCTTTAACGTGCGCAACGTGCAAGGTATCTTTAACGTGCGCAACGTGCACACGGGCCCTCCGAATTTTTTCGTCCTTATCCGAGAAGACTAGGTACTCGATCCTACCCCCCCAATAGGACCAGGGACTTGAAAATATGAGAAAAATCCAATTTCCAAGAACTACTCGATCCTACCCCCCAATAGGACCAGGGACTTGAATATATGAGAAAAATCCACTTTCCAACATACCTGCACTGCCCGGGTTTAGAACCCGGGACCCTTGGCATGAGAGGCGAGCACCTTGCCTCTAGACCACCTTGTCCCCCTCAATGAATTTGATTTGAGGTCTTTATTTTAGGAGGTTCGCTGCCCTTGGCATTTACACCTCACTTTACTTGTTTTATTATTTCTTGTTCTGGCCGGGGGGGGGGGGGGGGGGGGGGGGGGGGAGATGATATGGATAAATTTTAATCTATTAATTTCAATTTTGCCCGGGCAGCGGCCTTTCGGCCTGCTCTTTACGATTTCCAACTGCCAAGGTATCTTTAACGTGCGCAACGTGCACACGGGCCCTCCGAATTTTTTCATCCTTATCCGAGAAGACTAGGTACTCGATCCTACCCCCCAATAGGACCAGGGACTTGAAAATATGAGAAAAATCCAATTTCCAAGAACTACTCGATCCTACCCCCCAATAGGACCAGGGACTTCAAAATATGAGAAAAATCCACTTTCCAACATGCCTGCACTGCCCGTGTTTAGAACCCGGGACCCTTGGCATGAGAGGCGAGCACCTTGCCTCTAGACCACCTTGTCCCCTCAATGAATTTCAACGTTACACGATCTTTTATACTAGCCAAATACCCAGCAGGGTTAGTCCGCTGGTAAAATTAGTTCAGCAATCTCATTGGCCGAAACCCCCACCATTTTGAATGTAAGGATATGTCTGCACTATTCTACCAGCCAGTTAACGTGCAAAAACTTGTCTAGTCATACTTAACAATGTCGGCAATCCCCACCTTATCTCACCCCTACTACATTACTTCTAATCACGAACATTAAAACCCAAAAGCGTGAATCTAATATTTTAACTTTATAATTCTTTACTTACAAACAATAATTCGCGGGGACCGTTCAAGGCCACCAGCCAATTTCTCATGGCCCTGACACGTAAACAACTCACGGCTCTGCGTGAATTTTAATAACACTAGACTCATGACACCTGTGATATGAACTTCCTATTCTAACCCAGATTTAACAGTTTGGTTTATCCTTAATGAGACTACAGACTCTTTTTCTTGACTGAACGAAATCTAACTATTTTTTGTCATCCATTGAATGAATATAAAATGTCTGCAGCCTTGTTTCTTTGTCTGCTTAGATTCAACACAGTTGATTGGCTATGCTCTGTATTTCCCCATCTACTCTACATGGGAGGGTGTGGCTGTCTATCTAGAAGACTTGTATGTGACACCTTCCTACAGAGGGAAAGGTATTGGGAAGCAGTTAATGCAACTAGTGACCCAGGTTGGTTCTTTAGTAACTCAAGATTAAAGTGAATGACAATGAAACACAGTGCAAGAGTAAAAAAACAAGAACTTAAAGAAAGAATATAGATAAGCTGATGATTTTCTGTTCCTTTATATGTTTATATAATTATCTATCGGAAAATCAGACAAATTGAGCAGTGTATGGTCTGTTAGGTTGAATTTATATTATATATGTGTGTTGATTTTTCTCAGCAAATTAAGCAATTTATGGAATGTTCGGTTGAATTTGGATTGCGTGTATGTTGATTTTTCTCAGTGACACTCCTGTCTATGCCTAAACATTGTTAAACAACATGAGATGCAATTTCTAGAGTAGTAGCCCCAGTTAGCCTGAGTCATGTGCATGGGATCATTACATTAATCACACCCCATGAGGTAGAATATGATTCAGTCATCTGTTAAGTCATTGACCCATCCAATCACCGCCAGTCAACCACGTGGGGCCACAGATTTATTGTTTTCTGTACTCTCACAGGATGGTAATAATATTAAGTGTGTTTATGGAGGTCCTATCCAGCAGCAGTTTAATTGCTTCCTTATCCCTGGCTGGAAAGAACGCAAACAAAAACATTAGTCGCTTCAATATATACAGCATGGCATACTTGTTGCAATAGCTTTAAATGTGGGACAGAAGAATTTAAAAAAACAAAACAAACAAACTCTCAGCAAGTTATCTTTCACCTTTCCTTGAATTTATGTAATGGGGTGAACCATTACAGGGCTGAGAACATAGCTCATTGTAGTGAAAGGGAGATAAACCCGTTATTTTGATCAGCTGGACCACTAGACGTGGTCAAGGGGAAGTAACCACACAGAAATCATAGATAATCTCCCCTTATTGTTTATCACGCACTGAGATGAGTCATGCAGGTGTTGAGTAACATTGCCAACTGATGTACTCACTGCGCCAATTTTAAATCATAGTCTTAGCGTGGTCTGTATTGTCCAGGATTGGTCAATTTAAGTGACCATCCCTGGTGCCAGAAGTAGAACCTTGTTATGTATCACTACATTGTAAGTTTTGTTTAGTTTTTATCTTGTTAAGTAATATTTCCTTAAGATAGTGTATTTGGAACATACACGAGCAAGATGGTGGTCTTTAAAAATGTTTTTATTTGTTTTAATGTTTTATTAGAATTTGCACTTAGTGAACTGTAAGGAGTGAATGGGTTGCGCGTGTTTGGGTGACGCTTAGATGATAGCGTGGGTCAGTCAGTTCCACCCAAGTCTTCAAGACAGCAGGACGTGTCATTGTGTCCAGACTAACATAAAAGTAAAAGAAGTTGTGTAATTTATATTTCAAGATTTGTGAAGTGCCAGCTCTGATGATGTAGTTCAAGTGTGAATTCATTTGGTTAATTCACGTAAGTTGTACCCATTATTTTAGTTCTGGTATTTAATAATATTTAGATGATGTGAAATAATAATGATTGGATTATACTTGGAGGTTTGATGAACTTTGTTCAGCTTGGTTAGGCAATCAGGCTAGCAGCTAACAATCTATGGTAAAGTTTATCTTACTAAGTTTCTATCTTAGTATCTATCAGTATCCTGCAGAGAAAGAGTGTAAGGTTCTGGAATGCTATCAACGCTAGCGCGCATGATTAGTTCATGTAATTAAATGGAAACATTTAACTGTAATTTATGACAGACTGATTTTATGTGAAGTGCTAACAAATAGTACTACTGGAGGGTGTGGTCAAAGTCCCGCTACTTGGATGTGATGTTTCCACTTTCTCTCACTAACTTTCTTCTGACACCAGCCGTGATGGGCACGGCACAAACACACTAAATAATCGACTATCTCTCTTCTATAAGTTATAACAAACGATATCTGTATTGCTTACATATATACAATAATTATTAATTCATTCAATAATAATAGGAACATAGGTCATACAATTTCATGTGAATTTCGATGGAATGAAGTTGATGCAAATCAGTACATGCTAATTAAATGGCTTCGTAATATTCAATCTCTAGCACATTTTATAAAACACATGGGAACATTCAGCATAAGGAAACCTCTCCTTTAGGGGTGTATGGCGCTATCTGGGCACTGGTTCTTCCTCTCTACCCTGGCTTGACTGCGCAGTTAGATCAACAGGTATCGGCAGGTACCAATAGGTCGGGAAGCCAAGAAGCCACGATGTCGTTAATCAAAGTACAAGAAGTTGAGAAGCCAAGAAGGTGTTGTTCTTCCTCCTCACTCAGCAACAGCCCAAATGCCGACAAGATACCAAAGATACCACGCTCTGACAAAGGATGTTTGCGGGTTCCCTGACCTTCCCCACTCACAAGACTAGTACAAAGTTACAGTTGCGGTTGTGGTCTCCTCTTCGGCACGAAGCTGGTGAGTGCTCTCAGCGGTCTGAAGTTGGAAGGAGCGTTCGGGGATTTATACCCAGTCAGGTAGCGTCCCAAGACGCCCACCGAGTGTGCATTAGTTATCCTAATAGCCACCCCCGTCGGCTCCACGTCAAATACTATTGAAACAGCTCTACCCCCCCAAGCAATTCCCAGGTGATCTGATCGACAAGTACGGCGGTCAAGTAAACACTACTCTCTTCGGGTGTCAAAGCGCTTCAGTTGCATCGGCTACTTTCCCCCTCTGGCCTACAATAACTCTGTCTCCCCGCCGTTAGCTATCTTCCCACGCTAGCTATACCTTGCCTGTCTGTCGCCCTGTTACAATCGCCCCCACTTAAGTCGATTTTCCCTGGCAAAATCGGCTAATAAAATTATTAATCTACTGGTAATCTAGATAGAGTGTCGGCCCATAGAGCGTCTCGCCCCCTGATGTTGCTGACTCGAAAGTTATATGGTTGCAGCGCCAGGTTCCATCTAGTTACCCTCGCGTTCTTCTGGTCTTTAGTTCGCATCCAAGTTAGAGGTCGGTGGTCCGTCTCTAACACGAAGTTTCTCCCATACAGATACGCCTGCAACTTACTAACGGCGAAAACTATGGCCAGGCATTCCTTTTCAATTGTTGAGTAGTTCTTCTCCGCAGGTTTCAACTTTCTGCTAACATATACAACTGGATACTTCGTACCCTCGTCTTCTTGAAGTAGGCAGCCACTCACTCTAAGGTTAGATGCGTCTGTCTGGAGAATCAGTTCCTTGTTCCAGTCTGGCATCCGTAGTATCGGCTCGGAACTCAAACAAATTTTTAGGGCATTGAACGCGTTCTCCTGCGCGTGTCCCCACGCGAACTTTGTGCCCTGGGACTTCTTTGTGAGGTCTGACAACGGCGCCGAGATTGCACTGTAATTTGGTACAAACTTCCGATAGTACCCCGTTAGCCCCAGGAAACTCCTCACTTGTGTCTTGGTCGTCGGTCGGTCACAGTCGACAATGGCTCGCACCTTACTCTCCTGCGGTCTTACAGTCCCCTGTCCCAGCTTATGGCCTAAGTACTCGACTTCTGTCATCCCTATTAGCGTCTTGGTAGGTCTAGCTTTTAAATTTGCCCGTCTCAGTCGCTCGAAGACATTCCGACAACGTTCCAAGTGGTCAGGCCAATTTGCACTGTGTATAAGACAGTCGTCTACAAATGCATCTACCCCTTCGCCAGCATCTTTTAATACTTTCCTCATGAGCCTGTTAAATGTGGCGGGGGATCCCTTCAACCCGAACGGCATGACCCTGTACTGGTATAGCCCAAACGGTGTGGCGAACGCCGTCAGGTGTTTATCTTCCTCGGCCATCGGAACTTGATAAAAGCCTTTTGTCAAGTCCAGCTTGGTGAAATATTTTGCCTCCGCTAGATTGGAAATAATGGCTTCTACCTCAGGCATCGGTTCGGCGTCATCGGCAGTCACAACATTTAGCCGCCTGTAGTCGTTGCAGAAACGATGTTGACCATCGGGCTTCTTAACTAATACAATTGGACTATTGTACGGGGACTCGGACGGTTCGATGATTCTGGCCGCAAGCATCTTGCCTACCTCAGCATTGACAGCTTCTCTAGTTGAGTACGGTAGTTGGTAGGGTCTAACCTTCACAGGTTTTTGATCTAGCAATGGGATTTTGTGCTTGATCAGGTCAGTGAGCCCCGGTACATCGGTAAATATATCTTTGTATTCTTCCATGAGCTCTTGCATCTGTTCTCTCTGATCCTGATCTAGCGTGTCCCCTAACTGTACATCCCTGTAGGTTTCGGTCTGTTCTAGCTTAGGCATGACTGTCTCCAGAGGCATCGAAGTCGCTTCCTCTCCTTCATCGGTCTCGTCAATTATAGCTGCAGCTATTGCCTCTGTGTTTTCCTGTTCGTCTTCCCTCTCAATATACTTCTTCAGCATATTCGCGTGATACAGTCGTCTCTTCCCCTTGACGTTCACCATGTAGTTCACTGACCCTCTCTGCTCTCCTACTTTGTAAGGCCCTTTCCAAGTCATCTGTAGTTTCGATCCGTCACTTGGGAGAAGTATGAGGACGGAATCGCCCACTTGGAATTTCCTCTGTTTGGCCCCCCTATCGTAGTATTTCTTCTGCCTGTGTTTTTCGACGCTGCTGTTCTCGGCTACGACTTTCATGGCATCCTCCAATCGTTCCCTCATATCTACCACGTATTCGTACGATGACCTCGTTTCTGACTCCGCTTCCCCAGTCCACAGATTCTTCAGTATTGCAAGTGGTCCTCTCACAGGGTGACCGAACACTAGTTCAAACGGCGAAAAACCTGTACTGGCCTGTGGGGTTTCGCGATACGCGAACAGCAGTGGACACAACATCCTGTCCCAGTCCTTGGGTCTGTCATGAGCTACTCGGCGAAGCATATTCTTCAGCACTCCGTTAAATCTTTCACACAGACCATTGGTCATCGCGTGGTAGGGCGAGCAGAATATCTGTTTCGTTTTGAGAAGTGCACTGACCTCTCTCATCAGCTCACCGGTAAACTGTGATCCCCTATCTGAAACTATTTCCTTTGGTATGCCTAACCGAGAAAATATTTCCATTAACGCTTCACTGACCTGCTCAGCTGATATCCCCCTTAAGGCTACGGCATCCGGGAAACGCGTGGCATAATCTACTAGCGTCAAAATATAACGCGATCTCCCATGTTCCGTACGCGGAAGTGGACCAACCAAATCTATGGCGACGCGCGAAAAGGGCGTGTCGATCAGGGGTGTCGGCACTAGGGGTACCTTTGTCACCCTACCTTTATTGGATGTCCTTTGACACGCGTCACACGATCGACAGAAACGACCTACGTCCGCACCTATCCCAGGCCAAAAGAACGACTGCATTATTCTGTCCTGTGTGCGCGAAATTCCTAAGTGTCCCCCGAACACTCCTTCGTGAGCTATCTTCATCAGCTCACTTCGGTACTGCTTAGGTACCAACAACTGCTCCACATCAGCACGTCCAGCCCCGGCCTTCTTTACCCGATAGTAAATTCCCTTACTCTCCTTTATGTGAGTACCTACCTCAGCCGATTGCTCCAACGTGGCTCTCTCCCTTAAAACTCTCAAAGTTTCGTCCTCTCTCTGGGCCCGGGCTATCTCACCTGGTGTGAGTTCCCCTATCTTGGCCCCTACCCTTACCTCCTCCGTTGAGTTGCCCTTGGCCTCCTCATTATCTGTGGTCTGACTCACTTTCGCACTCGCATTCTCACACTCATGCTCTTCCTTGTCAATCTCCACCTTGCGAGATCGCGTGAGTACCACACTTATCTTCTCAAGAGACGCCCCCTTTATGTTTCCTATAATCAAATCGGCCACTGGGTCTTCCACTACTAGCGCTTTGAGAAGCCCAGTATAAAATGGGGTTTCTACCCACATTTCCGCGACAGGAGCAGACCTTCTCGTCCCGTCCATCAGGACATAACTCCTGTTCTTCCCAGTTAAGCTGTTAGGAGGCAGTTTGTCCCTTTTTATAATCGCACACGTGCATCCCGTGTCACGAAGGATAGTAATCTCTTTATCCCCTATCCTCCCCTTCTCCAAAAATGGAGCGGATAAATCATTCTCCGGAACATCGTCTTCGGGCTCATGTTCTGTCGAACCTTCTAACTCAATACTCTTACCTTCCGTCTCCCAAGAAATGAAGGTCTGTGGCCCAACACTCTGCTCAGCCCCTGGTTGAGTATTCGCCCTGCCCGATGACTCCCACTGACTGTCATCGGCTTCCTCATCGCTGGTTAGTACGACTGCGGTCGTCTCTTTCTGTCTCTTCCTACAGAATCTCGCAATATGGAGAAGTGACCCACACACAAAACAACCACGCCCACTCTCACGCTGGGACTTACCTCGGTTGTCCTCGACAGTGGCAGCAGCACCCTTCTTCGTCCTGCCCTGGTCACACTGCCTACTCAGGTGATTGGGAGAGCCACAGTTGAAGCATACCGGTTTACTCACTCCTAAACCCTTACTTCTGCTCTCCTCAACCCTCTTACCTGACTTCTGCTGTTGCTCCAGCCCTCGCTTCGACTGATGAGCCTCACTATACAAGTCCGCCATCTCAACTAACTCATGCACGGACTTGGGGTCCCTCTCTTTCAAATATATGGAAAGATTACAGTCGACAATCTTCAACATCTGCTCCCTGACTAACAGATCCGTAATCCCTTCCATAGTTCTCTCTGCCTCTGAGAGGTCTACCCACCTCTCAAAATATCTCTGCAATCTCACGGACAGCTGCGTATAAGTTTCGTCCTTATCTAGACGACTCTCCCTAAACTTACGCCTATAACCCTCTGCCGTGAGGTGATACTTCTTGAACAACACCTTCTTTACCTTCTCGTAATCCCTACTGTCTTCATCGCTGAGACCGGAATAAACATCTAACGCCCTGCCAGTTAACAATGCCCCTAACATGTCTGCCCAGGTGTCTTCTTCCCAATCATTTGCCTGCGCGAGCCTTTCAAATCTTTTCAAATACGAGTCGAGATCCTCGCGCGAGTCATCAAAAATGGCAATTTTAGGTACCTTCGGGGCAGCAGATTTTCCATTCCCTTTACCATTGTGACACCCGTTTTTGGCTAGTTCCCGTTCGCATTCCATTCTCTCCCTTTCAAATTGTCTTTCCTTCTCCTTTTCTTCTCGTTCGCGCTCCTTTTCTTCTCGTTCGCGCTCCTTTTCTTCTCGTTCGATAGCCCTTTGTTCTCGGTTTTGGGCTTTCTCTTCGTCCCACCTAATCTTGAATTCCTCATCACTAATGCCTTCTTGTCTGGCAAGCTTCAGTGCGCCCAGATAGTCCATCAGCAATTGACCTGTAAACAAAGCTAACAATAAAGCGTGGATCGTAACTGTGAAGTTAACAACAATATTCCTGCAATAGCAAACAACAATTTTCTCTGTGACAAAAGATAAAATTGAACAGTCAATGCACAGGTAAAATCAGAGCATGTCGCAGGCACTAAATGTCAATCTCTCTCACTCGCCTCAGGGCAGATGACCTGTCCACACAATCACACAATAGCCCCTTGACAGGACCCAGATCAAAATTAAATGTTATTTACTAGCAGGATCCCACTTCTGACACCATTGTGATGTTTCCACTTTCTCTCACTAACTTTCTTCTGACACCAGCCGTGATGGGCACGGCACAAACACACTAAATAATCGACTATCTCTCTTCTATAAGTTATAACAAACGATATCTGTATTGCTTACATATATACAATAATTATTAATTCATTCAATAATAATAGGAACATAGGTCATACAATTTCATGTGAATTTCGATGGAATGAAGTTGATGCAAATCAGTACATGCTAATTAAATGGCTTCGTAATATTCAATCTCTAGCACATTTTATAAAACACATGGGAACATTCAGCATAAGGAAACCTCTCCTTTAGGGGTGTATGGCGCTATCTGGGCACTGGTTCTTCCTCTCTACCCTGGCTTGACTGCGCAGTTAGATCAACAGGTATCGGCAGGTACCAATAGGTCGGGAAGCCAAGAAGCCACGATGTCGTTAATCAAAGTACAAGAAGTTGAGAAGCCAAGAAGGTGTTGTTCTTCCTCCTCACTCAGCAACAGCCCAAATGCCGACAAGATACCAAAGATACCACGCTCTGACAAAGGATGTTTGCGGGTTCCCTGACCTTCCCCACTCACAAGACTAGTACAAAGTTACAGTTGCGGTTGTGGTCTCCTCTTCGGCACGAAGCTGGTGAGTGCTCTCAGCGGTCTGAAGTTGGAAGGAGCGTTCGGGGATTTATACCCAGTCAGGTAGCGTCCCAAGACGCCCACCGAGTGTGCATTAGTTATCCTAATAGCCACCCCCGTCGGCTCCACGTCAAATACTATTGAAACAGCTCTACCCCCCCAAGCAATTCCCAGGTGATCTGATCGACAAGTACGGCGGTCAAGTAAACACTACTCTCTTCGGGTGTCAAAGCGCTTCAGTTGCATCGGCTACTTTCCCCCTCTGGCCTACAATAACTCTGTCTCCCCGCCGTTAGCTATCTTCCCACGCTAGCTATACCTTGCCTGTCTGTCGCCCTGTTACATTGGATCAGAGATAGACAGATCTAGATCGTTATTCTTAATCTGCAGTTGGTGCCATTCAGGCTCAACGTGTCCTTCTTAGGGACAGACGTCACAGAGAGAGAGAGAGAGAGAGTAACGGGCAAGAATTATAACCAAGTTATTTCTTTACTTTAACTTGTTCTTCCGTGGGTTGCAAGGTTATTGTTGGATGATTATTTCTAGGTTCCTTTGAATCAGCAGTGTGACTATGATGTATGTGTAGATTTGTCTTGTGTGCCTTTTCGTTACCTTTATTGATACCGTATTCATTATGGACTTTATGATAATGAGTAGACCAGTTAAGATGAAGAGAGAGGTGTTGGATTTGCAGAGCACGCGCGTGAGCCGTGAGTAGGTCACAGCAGACGCTAGCAGGCATGATCACATGACTTTTGGTCAAGCGGGTCAAATCAAGACCGGGATTGGTTAGCTAATGAAGCTTGACCCAAACAACAATAACAATCCTGGCTGACTGTTTACAGTGGCTACCACACTTAAACAGCATTTGGGATCTCAGATATCGGCATTATACTAAAGGATGATGATTATTTACTTTAATTTCTTAATTTATTATATGTTTATTATTGAATTAGTATGTTCGCTACATAGGTGTTAAGTTGATTTTCTTCAATTTGTACTGGTTAGGTCGGACTTAGAAACTTTTGAGGGTCGAACCTTGAACTTTGGTTGTTGATAAGATGAATCCTGAAGGGAAAGGCCTATGCTAGGTGTATAGATGCATTGTCTATGCATCAGGTGTCATATTTTTATGGCATCCTTTGTAGGTGCTCATTGTCTGTTCTTTTGACACACTGACAGATGTAATTGGACTCTGTTTGTAATGAAGAGATCAGATGCATTGACTTTAAACCCAATCATAGGGGTTATGGGTGTTGCTTGCCCAGTAGACCTATGACAAGGTGGTCTAGAGGCAAGGTGCTCGCCTCTCGTGCCAAGGGTCCCGGGTTCGAAACCCGGGCCGTGCAGGCATGTTGGAAGTTTGGGATTTTTCTCATATTTTCGTGTCCCTGATTCTATTGAGGGGTAGGATCGAGTACCTAGTCTTCTCGGATAAGGACGAAAAAATTCGGAGGGCCCGTGTGCACGTTGCGCACGTTAAAGATACCTTGGCAGTTGGAAATCGTAAAGAGCAGGCCGAACAGGCCGCTGCCCGGGCAAAATTAAATTAAATTCATCTCTACCAGTCCCTCCCCCTCCCCCCTCATCTCCCCCCCCCCCCCCCCCAAAAAAAAAAAACCGCCGACCGGCGCTGCACTGTGGCGACGAAGTGCCTGCTCCAGTTATAACTGGGCTGCAATGGCACAAAGGCAAAATTTCCCAAATGGGATTAAAGAGTTATACAAATACAAAAAAATACAAATATATATGTCATCATTATTATGATATTATTTTGTTGCATTATATAATTAGTTCACTGAATATGTGGGAATGTTTTAGGTATATCAGTATTGTTGGAGGTAATACAAGTGGGTTGACTTGACTGTTCAGTCTTGTAGTTGTAGTTGTACCATGTAGTTGGGTTTGGCTTTATGCCATGATTATCATATCACTTGTAGTGGGAGACTATAACTTGCTATTGTTGGTTGAGACTTAGGTGTTGACTTATTACATGTATGTGGGTTGGTCCACCTAGAGATACTCCTATGACTTTATGAGTAAGGAGTTTGGTATTATATCCAGAGGATAGGAAAGGGATAAGTTTGGCTCTGAGTTGAGATAGGCCTCTGGCAGTATGGACTAGGGTTTTTGTGTAATATTAATAATCTAGCATGTGCGGAATTGAGCTGGGTTGGCTAATGGGGCCTAAGTCAATTAATTTTGACTTAATGAGTAGATCCAGTTGGCTATTGCTATCCTCTGCTAATTATGATGGTAATTGTTAATTAAGGGATACTACGTTGTGCGTGGGTGGGCTAAGTAAGTAGATGGGATTGTCTTTTATTGAGCCACCTAGCACGGGCAGTTCTGTGGTATGAGTGTGTAGACTCAGCAGACTGTATTTTATTGTAGTTAGTTTAACTCCAGCTCATTCCATAACTAGGATGGATTTGATGCGTACAGGGTGCGCGGCGTACAGGGTGCGCGTATACACATGTAAGGCTTAATGTTATCTTGTCTGGAATCAAATTAAGTTTTCTTCCTGATCTAGATAATGGCCGTTGTTATAATATAAGAATTATAACGGGTGGGATAGCCCTATGTCAGCCTGTAGTTAAGCCAAGGGAAGTAAACATGTTACTTGGTAGGCTTGCATCTTATACTCGAGTTATCTCCCCTGGAGTGCTCACAATGTAAGTTATACGTTACTGTTTGATAGACATACTGGACCGTCCCCATATATTAGTTTACAATGTGAATATGGTTATTATTAACTTTTATGTTTTCTTTTGATGCATTCTCTTGTTTTAGCATGATGTAATGATTAACTGATGAGGCGTGCTGTTAATTCCTGTTTTTTGTTCTTCTTCAGCGCGCCTATCGGTTGGGTTTTATTGTGCTGTTTATTGTCTTCGTAATGTATTGTTTATTGTATTGTGGTTTATTGTCTTGTTTATTGTCCTGTTTATTGTATCGTTGGGTTTATTGTGGTTTATTGTATTGTCATGTGTTTATTGTATTGTGTTTATTATTTGATTTGTTATTTTCTTTTCCTTTTAATAAAATTGTTGTCCTCTCAAAACCTGATAGTTTTGTTTGTATGTTTGACTGTGTAGAGAGCCCCGCTCGTCTCGTCCTGTGTTACATTATTTGGTGTCAGATTAGATAGCTATAGATAGAGAGAGACCCGCTCGGTCTACCCAACCCCGTAACCAGTGTTACATTTTTGGTGTCAGAAGTGGGATAGATATAGCTAGAGAGAAGCCCGCTCGGTTTACCCGTAACCAGTGTTACATTTATAAACAGGAAAAAAAACAACAACCTTTCAGCAAGTTATCTTTCAACTTTCTTTGAATTTATAGTACAAACAGAAAAAGGAATGAACAGAAAATATCCAGTAGAATAATAGGTTGGCTTGTTTATGAACATAGGCATGTGTGCATTGGTCCTATTTTTGAAATCAGACACCTTTTGTCATTGTCAAAATTAAACCCATGAGTACTTAAGGCCAGTGCTGAAGTGAAATTATCTAGGAAAAATACTCTTATTATAAGTGACTTCAAACATCGTCTTCAGTTTTAGACAAGACCATCAGAGAATTTTGGACTAAGCTGGTCAAAATATTTGTTTTGCTGAGACATCGCTGATCTTTTTAGATCTTTACATGCTTTGGCAAAATGGAATAATTAAAGCTGGTGAGTCTTCAGTCCTGGATATATTTGCAAATCATCTTCTGTGTGTTTTTCAGGCTGCCTTGGATATGGGCTGTCGTCGGCTTCAGTTGTCTGTGCTCAACTGGAACAAGCAGGCCAAGGACATGTACACACGGAACGGTTTTATAGATTTGACAGAGGTGGAAGACTGGCATGTTATGAGGTTACGGAAAGAGGACATGGAGGCATTTGTTCAAAAAAAAGATTCCTAATTCTTGTTAACGTTATCTCAGGAGTAATAATAAAAAGTGTAAACACTAAATTGCCTTTATCCATTTGCGTTCTTTGTTTTGTTTTTTTTTCAAATTCTACATGGAAGCACAGAAATTGGCAGAAAAATGTCTTTACAAACATCAGTTTATTTCATGAGTTTTTATATCCTCTTGAATCAGGCAAATCTAGACATACCAAAACATGCTTTCCAGAAAACGACGTTGACAGAAGATATGATTCAAGTTGCAGAGACAATGAAAAGTGTTAAATTGACATTTCATCTCAGCCTATATAATTTTACCCTGCCATCACAAAAACTTAGTGGTGGTGATAGATCTTTGGGTTTTCATGTTTGTTAAAGGAAGTAGATTCTATATAAATGTGTCGGTGCAAGGGCTGTTAATTGTAGTTTGAAAACTTAGCTTAAAATTATTCCTCATACACAAAGCAATAGAACATGGTGTTTGGGCATAACCTGTGAAATTTTAGTGGCAGTGGCCAGTTTTAACTTTAGCTATTAAAGATAACAAGGAGTTCACTTTGACTGAAGTTATAAAAATATTACATGTAGTAATACACAGTGGTGTCTAACCTTAGTATCCAGAATTATTTTTTTCATTCTACAGGGCATTTGAGTATATTTTTTGTCAGCATGAGCAGAATCAATGGAATCTTGGAATTCTCTTTCAAATTTTTTTACAGCCTTGTATTTCGCACTAAACTTTAAGGAACTGATTTTTTTACAGTTTTTGTTAGACTGTGGCCTGATTTTGAGCTCACTTCTTTGTGCTTTCAAAAAATGATACATGTAGATATGATGGCTCAAACTATTAATAAAAACGTTTTCTACACTACGAAACTGCGAAACACATTTGTACACAAACACAGTACACAATGAACAATACTCCAAGCACATACAGTATATTTAAGTTGACTCCATTCTGGTGATCAGCATAGTTTAGTACTGCAGAAATGTTTTAATAATGTAGTCCAATTATTTTGTTTCACAAAGTGCAAAGAAGCAGACTGGAAATCAGACTACAGTCTAACAAATATAAACATCAGTTCCCATAAGCATTTGTGTAAATATAAGTACAGGCAAAATTTGGAATAAATTCATCAGATAGTTTTAAAGAAGACAATTTTGATTCCGCTCATGGTGAAGAAGATATACTTACTGTAGTCTTTCTGCTCGTTAATGTTATTATTGTTTGAATATGTGTAACAGATTGTGTTCAAGCACATTTTTTATTATTGTTTGAATATTTTTTATTTTGTATTCTTCTTTAATCCCATTTGGGAAATTTGCCTTAGTGCCATTGCAGCCCAGTTGCAAGTGGAACACATATGTCGTCGTCACAGTGCAACACCGATCGGCAGTTGTTGCTTTGGGGGGGGATTTTATTTTATTTCATTTTGCCCGGGCAGTGGCCTGTTCAGCCTGCTCTTCTTGATTTCCAACTGCCAAGGTATCTTTAACTTGCTCACGGGCCATCCAAGACTTTCGTCATTACCCTAGAAGACTAGGTGCTGGATCCTATATCTGCCAGAGGATCAGGGACATGAAAATATGAGAAAAATCCCAAACTTCCAACATGCCTGCACCGACTGGGTACACGGTACCTTTGGCATGAGAAGCGAGCACCTTACCACCATGTCCCCTAATATGTGTAACAGATTGTGTTTAAGTACATTTTTCACTTTCTATTTCAGGAAAAGAAAGAAAATATCCAAGAATATTTTAAAAGATAGCCAAACTGTAAATGTCTTTCTACAATTTGACTTATTAGGAGCATATAACAGCTCATATAAATTGATTGCACTATTAAGAAAATGTTTGTTTTCTTTCTCACAACTTCTTGAAATGCATGCAATTGTTTAATGTATGAATGAGATCAGAAAGACTACATACCTGCATGTGTGATTTATATTGAGCTAAGACGATTCATATTATATAAAGATGTGGGTACTGTATACTTCTATGGTACTGTAGTTTGTTTCTTGAAAAGCTAAAAAGTGTTTTTTGGGGAATAACCTCTTTGCCAATGTACCGATTCGCTTGAAACAATTTATCCACTGTGATTCTTCAAGTTTTTGGTGCATTTTACTCTTTGTGTCCATACTGTACATTAAACTCTCTGCGTAAATTTGAAAGTTTTACAGAAAAATGAAGTTACAAAAATCATTGTTGGATACTCAACAGTAATCTCGAAACAAAACACCACATGTACCATTTAGTGCTTGTGAACTTTCACTCACTTACAAAAAGGAATAATTAAATCCCCCAAATTACAGACCCTTTAAAAATCATCTCAATCCAAATGCCAGGGCACTGCTGTGTGATCAAATCAAACATGAAACAATGTGTGCTGTAAATCTCCTAAACTTTAGAACAGAGAGATGTAAGTAAATGATTAACCTGCATAGATATATAGGAAAATATTAAAATTCAATTATTGAGACAACTCGTTTCATGTCACTTGCAAAATTTCAGAAAGATAGATCAAAGATTAAAATATTAAATTATTTCTGAAAAAAAACAGCTTTTCTTTGTTTTTTTTTTTCATAAAACGAATTGTACTATAGTATGGTATTCTGTGCATGAAGGAAAAATCATTTCTAAATGGGAACAATATTGTCGTTATGATTCCTTTGTCATTGTTAAAATTGTTTTGTTGAATAAAGATACCACGTGATTAAACAGCACTGGTGTTCTGTCCATTTAGACTGGCAGTTGTGAATCCCAGGCTCAAACCTAACCTCTTTCTCACACTAATTTCACTTTTTGAGGGTATTCGCTCGACATTGCGGCCTGACAGGGCTAAATTAAGCTTTAATTGTTTTTGACAATTTCTAACCTCTTCTTGATTAAAATTACATAGCCTGAGTTATTTTTATCTTTTAATTTTTTAAATTTTGTTTTGTGCAGAAAAAGACGGCAAAACGAACAAAAGAAATATGAAGGAAGAAAAAAATGCATGGTCATTATTCCGGGAAAGTTTTAACCCATACCCCGCGCGCTACCCGTAAAGCCCGCTGCACGGTCAGTGACCTTACTCACGGAGGATCTTATCTGGGGTCACTGACCCGTGCCGCTATGCGATGACCACAAACGCTGTCCACGTGGTTCGGTTTTTATTGATCGGTATGAAAACATTCGCTGCTATGCCTTATCACGCTTGATAATGAATTAACCAGCAAAATCTTAGTCTGTCAGTCTCTAACCAATGATCTGACTTATGATTCCAAACTGACAGCTGTAGTTTTGGTGAGAACGAAGCATGATAACTAGCCACGCCCTCCCAAGCCCTACATAAATGGTTTCATCCTGATTGACACTTACTAATAAACCAATGTGGGCATTTGGGGCAAAGATTATTTCAGAGCTTGTTTCTGATAGGTTCTAACAGACAACTCCAGATGGTGGTCAGCTTGTGAGAAAATGAGATAATATTGCAAATTTGTTGAGCAACAGTTCGCATGTCGATGTTACATCTTTTGAAAGTGTGGGGAGAGCCTTTGAAAGCTTAGTCTTTGTGATTCCGACCAGGGGGTTCACTGGTTAACATGTCCATGTCACAATGCGTTTGATTTAGAAGAGATACAGTGAACAATAACACGATAGTTACGTCTCAAAAAGGCCAGGGACCTGATGCGTGAAAATACGGCTTGCGCGTGGCGCGGTCAGCTTGATCTTCCCGACTTTTGCCGCCCGTGCGGCGTGAGCGCTTGCGAGTAAATACCGACAATTGCCGCCCCTCGCAGGGTGAGGGTGATACTGTATGTATATACCGGTATTATATTATACTTTTCGCGACCAAGTATCAATAGGTATGCAATGAAGATGGCTTAAAATTAGGGTTTATTTAGCGGAAGGTTATGAAATTTTTTCATTGATCAGATGATGCTGCAATCGTGGCCCACGATGAAACCACGCTCCAGGCTCTCATCAATAGCCTTGCCAAAGCCTGTGACAAATTCATGCTAAAGATCAGTGTCTCAAAAACTAGTTTTGACACAAGGCTTGAGAAACCCCAACCCAATCATGCTGAATGGCTCTCCTCTGGAGCAAGTGGGAAAATTCTGCTACCTAGGCTCAACCATCAGTGGTAGCACAGACATAACAACTGAAATAAATGCCAGAATAGGAAAGGCGGCCACAGCTTTTGGCAAACTCTCAAAAAGGGTGTGGAACAATAGCAAGCTGACCATCAAAACAAAGGTACTCGTGTACCAAACTTGCGTCCTAAGCACCCTGCTGTATGGCTCAGAGACATGGACCACCTACTCCAAACATGAAAGATCCCTCAACTCCTTCCACCTGCGCTGCCTACGCAAAATTCTCAAGATCAAGTGGCAAGACAGGATCTCAAATATCGAAGTTCTGAGCCGAGCCAACATTCCATCAACTCAGGCTCTCCTAGGCAAAAAAAGACTGCGGTGGCTTGGACATCTCCACCGTATGGAAAATGATCGCATCCCCAGACAAATTCTCTACGGGGAACTTGCTACTGGCAACCGACCCAGAGGTAGGCCACATCTGCGATTCAAAGACACTTGCAAGGTCACGATGAAAGCATTCAACATGGACCCCAATGAATGGGAGAACCTTGCAAATGATCGAAGCAGATGGAGACAAAAATTGCGCAGTGGCACGCTCGCAATAGACTTCAAGGCAAAAGAAACATACCTGACAAAACGACAGAGGCGGAATGAAAACACTCGCCAAAGTGAACCCAAAAGACTGACCTGCAATCACTGCCATCGCACTCTCGGGTCAAACATTGGTAGAATAAGCCACGAGAGAAGCTGTCAGTCAAAGTGAAAGTGAATATTCTAGCTGCTAAGACCGTCTGTAAAGACGCTAAAGGCTAAAGGCCATATATGAAATTTTTTGTTTTTTAAAAAATGCATACCAAAAAAACTGACACGTGAACAGCCCTACCCTCAGGGATTGACCTTTCACATTCTATTGTGCTAAGCGTCATCAGATGCGCTCAGTGTCAGATTAGTCAGAATGGTTCATTGACTTCACAGATGATGCGGGATGGATACACAGAAACCTATCTCTCAGGTAACTTTCCTTCCGGAACTCCAATATATGACAAAGACAGTCTGAATAGATTACAATCATGTACATGTACCATTGTTCGCACAGTGAGCATTTTCATGGCGTGATTATTTCTGCTTGCGAGATCTAATAAGGCACATGTGGAAACAGACAGTTTGTTAAAATCCCTACTAATTACTAGCTATGCCTACACACTGTACACACTGAATGACTGATGGATTCTTCACTGTTGTGACTTAATATTGTCTCTTCGGTTTTGTCTTTGGCGAAGGAATCAATGATTCAGATCTGGCTGTACTTATAGCAGATGTGCATTCATAACTTCTTTTAAATTTGCTTATTGATGTCTTACTTCTAACTCTCCGGAATCAATTTTTTAATCCTCGAATGAAAATACTTTCCCGCCCTCTTCTCTTCCGAAACCAATGTAGATTCATACATGTTTTTAGCTTTGCTTATTGATTTCTTATCTCTAACCTCTGGTTGCAGCATTTTTTTTACTCGTCGAATGCAGTTGCCCTCCGCCCTGTTCTCTTCCTGAGCCAAACTCATCCTCTACAACAGATGTGCATTCATAACTGCTCCTAACTTTGCTTGCTGTTTTCTTACTTTTAACACCCTAGTCTCAATTTTTAAATCCTCGAATGAAGTTTCTGCCTGCTTTGTTCTCCCCCTGCGCCAAATAGATCCAACCACTACATTTCAAGAATATGGAGTTCCGATATTCTGTAGGGCAAACAGTTGATTCCATCTCCAGATCGCAGATAACAGTTAATACATACAATGTACTGTGTTTTGTCTGCCATGGCTTGGTGCTGTATGGGCTAGTGGGGGATCGAAATGTGAAAGAAACTCGTGGACTTCAGAACAGTACTTACTTAGTGATTTGAATCATTCCCTGATTTTGTATACGGTGTCAATATTATAGTGGCTTGAAGTCGGTGAGTGATTCAATGTGATTATCATGGGTGTTGTTTGTTTCATGTATTTGTGGCAGTGATGTTCTGCAAAAGTCTGGCTATTGTAAACTTCTGTAATGGATTTAAAGTCTGAGGAGGTTTCTTTTGAGGTGTTTTTCTTTGCTGAGTTCGCTCGCCACAAGCTTTACGTAGATTGTTCTCATTGGTTCATACTGTTCGTATAGTGTTGGTGGGAGTGTTTTCTTGTTCGATTATCAGAAAATCGGTTCCTGAACAATGTTGCCCAAGTGTATTATTGCTTGAATATTGTAGATCCTAAAACTGCCAATTTTATTAGGAGTTCGACTCTTTCCCCTTACTGGTTGCCCCGGGTGGCACACTTCACCTACCGATAAATTATTTATTTATGGACGCCCACTGATTTTTTTTTTACTGCACGTCGCAGCGGTTGCCGCAAGTGAAGAAGCAAATATAAACATTTTTTATATTATCGGTAAAGTTATATGACTTCTTAAAAACAAAATCATGAAAAATCTGACTAGAAATCACACACACTTTTCAAAGCTTGCTCAAAATTGAATGAATAAAGCAGTCACAACCGGACAAGACAAAGCGCAGATATTGAGCTTTTAATTGATACCTTACAGTTACACTGCTTGATTTTCATGAGTGATTTAATAATAAGAAAACTAACAAAACGGCCAATTTTTAAATTTTTGCGGCATCCGCTAAAGTTTAACGGCATCGGTACCTGTGCGCAT
The DNA here is from genome assembly GCA_963931925.1 of Onchidella celtica. Classification (NCBI taxonomy): domain Eukaryota; kingdom Metazoa; phylum Mollusca; class Gastropoda; order Systellommatophora; family Onchidiidae; genus Onchidella; species Onchidella celtica. The sequence goes on along the minus strand of OZ007580.1, from coordinate 32,659,534 downwards.
GTCAAAATGAAGGTCGGCCGGTGTGCCGGTGATTAATGACCTTCCCGCGGGCGAACTAATTAGCTTAAGTAAGTGATCCTCAGTGGTAGTGAGAATAAACCGCCGCGTACGGTCACAAATATTTTGAAAGTAGCCTACAGAGTCGCTTTACTTTTCTTATTCCAGACTGTTCAAAATTAATAATATTCATTCAACTGTCTCCGTTGCTTAATTCTATTAACCAGAATTCCCCCATCATTATAGCTGGGGGGAGGGGAGGAGGAGGAGGGTAGATCTACCGGTATTTGAGTGTAGGGGGTGGGTTAAAAGAAAGGCAATATCAGGGCTCCCAGGGGTCCTGAAAACCAAAATTAAGGACCTTCAAGGACACTTTGAACAAAAATTAAAGACTCTTATTCTTAACGATCTTTTAATACTCTTTCTCAGCTTGGTGACGAATGTCCTAGGAGCCTATGTTTAAGTATCTGAAACAAAACAGTCACTCCTTACAAACTTCACATTATATTAAGTATAAAAGTGTGCCCTGAGAGCCCCTTGGTCAGTCGAGTCGAAAATGAATAAAGGTAACCCTTATATTATATTTTAAAAAAAAATAATAAAATGGCGAAACTTTTCCTGCTCACCACAATATAACAAGGAAAGTTGTGACAATTGGTAATTTAAGAACTTTTTAAGGACCTATGGACAAATTCTGAATTTTTTATTAACGATGTTTATATATATGGCCTTAACCTCAATATTTACCAAAAGCAGACTTTCATCACTTTTAAGTTATTAAGTGTTTAAATCATCTCATTAAGCACCAGTTAACGCACGGCAGCTCTGCGAATACCTTTCAGTTTCAATAGATGAGGCAGTAGGCCTACTTGCATTCAATTGGTACATCAGTTAAAGAAACTATGTCCGCCATTTGTTTGCATTCTCCTTCTCATCAGAGTTTCTACTTTGTCAACAATTGTGTAAAAAGTGGTGATAAGAAATTTTCTCTGGTACTAGAATAATAGTTTGTTGTGCCCCTTTCCCCCTTTTCTGTGGTGCCTCTTGTCCCCCTGATGCCATACGCAGGTGCTTAATTTGCTTAATGGTTAACCCAGGCCCGATTAAGACAGAAGAATATTGCTTCAAATTCCTTGTTCCGAATGATGGTATGAACAGGTCAAGAGCTATCAATGCGGTGACTATTATAGTATTAAGCTAATGAACGTCGTATCATGTCATTGTCTGCTGTTACGATTCATGAAAAGTTTACGTGTCGTCGGCGTATTCTTTGGACAAATGACCATAACACTAATAACATGCCGACCCCAGAACGCTAGGTCCGCGTAAACCAAACCATTAGAGGACCATTATTGGGGTTAATGAGAAGAACATCCAGTGAATTATTGCGTTTGTGAAACCAAGAGAGAACATTCTAACTATGGACACAATGCCAGACACATAAATTAGTCAGTTTACCAGAAATTAAGAGGACCTACAGACAATGGATATTTGACATTTAATGACTTAGGTCAGCAGTTTCATCATCTATCAGATGCACGCCTAGATGCACGCCACCAGCCGATTTTGATCGGCGACTGGCTGGATGGTGACGTCACGATATTGAGTTTCAATGAGATCCAACTAGTTGACTGGAGTGCGGGAACTCATTGAAACGAAATATCGTGACGTCACCATCCATTTAGTCGGCCGATCATATTCGGCCGGTGTGCACTTAGACTTGGGAAACAATAACTGGTTACGGGTGACATCCCCAGGTAATACTGATATTTCTGCGCTGCGCCGTCCGTTTCTTTGTCTAGTGCCAGCGTGCTCAGATAGCTATTCGCCGCGACTTTGGTCAACTTGTGGTGTCTCCTTCACTGGCATGGTATTTGCTTTATTTTGTGGAAAATTCATCGTTCCAAGTGGTTAAATTTTTACAAATATTTGACATTCTCTAGGTGAGATAAAACCCTTTTTAAATTTTTTTTATTCTATAGGCATAATTATTCTCTCTCTCTCTCTCTCTCTCCCCCCCCCCCTTTGCTAGTACTTTTTAGCATGTTACCGACCGTCCAACACACTACATCACATGTATCTGATTCCCACATAATGTTTTGAATGGCTTGCCGTGAAGTAAACGATGAATATCTAATTTTAACTTAGAGATCGACACCCATGGGAAATTGAAATAAATGAAAAGGGAATAGCGGCTGATTTACTGTAACTGGATTTCCACGACCAACTGAGACTATTTCCCAGAACACAAAGTGCCCCCCCCCCCCCCCAAAGACATACACACTTGATAGCTCCCACTAACCATCTGACTTGCTTGCAGTGCCAAGTTTGAAATGAAATTGAAAGTAAAATATTATCGCTAGTCAATTCTAATTTCTTGTGTTGGACTTCTGATTCTTCCTGAAATGCAGTTTTCTATATATATATTAATCTTTCGCAGGAGGGTTCGCCTTGCATGAAAATGGTGCCACACGTGACGCAGGTTTTGATCTTGGTCCTGATTTTTTACGCCATAAACGAGTCATCTTGCTCATCTGATGTTCTTCTCTTCAATCAAAAAGTCTGTTCAGACCCTGACCTTCGAGATAGCCTGCATAGCTCAGAATTAAACCGCCTGACAGATCTACCCCTCACACGGTGCGTTTTGTTTTGTTATCAAACCCCAGATTGTTTCCTTGCTGTTGCCGTCACCATTGGAGGGCAGAAGACGTGCGTCCACATTTCCGGAATGGACAAAACTTCGGTAACTCCAGACTACACATCAGAAAGTGACTGCTCGGCTTTTGTCGTAGTTGCCTACAATCTCATTTGTCCAACTGGTTTGATTGGCCGATTATGTGAATATTCTGTTCCATCTCACAGTGAAAGTGGCTGGATCCCGATTAGAGGGCGGTATAACTATGAGATAAAAATACACACATTTAGAAATTCAGGCGGCGAAAGCGGAGTTACGCTCATCTACGCCTACACGCGATCAAATGAAGGTCCGCCACTGATGACCGAAAATTTTCCATTCATGTCATTCGATTTTGTCAAGCGCAGCTTTGCGACACCCGCCACGAGAGAAGCGAGACACATGGAGGACAATTTGCTACAGATCACCAAAGTATACACCAACGGCACGGAGGCATCCTTCCTGGAGACCAACGTCAGTTCTGTTCTATTGTATAGTCGAGAACATTATAATACTACCTATGAAATAATGGCCAGTAAGTTTTCAACCGGAACCTGTAGATTAGGCTCACACGTGTGACTTGCTGGCGTGCTGCTGTCCTGTCTGTCATGTTCCCGTTGACTTTGTCGTGAGTCCGGGTGTCACATGTATACGCATCTCCATTCATTAGTTAGACTTTAAAAAATGCGACGCGTCGCAAACACAACGAAGTCACATGCGTGCACCCGAGGCTTACTGTAGTTGTGGAATATTTTTTAAAATAAATATATTTAAAGAACTCATGGCATCCAGAAAATTGGCTTCAAAAAAGAAGAGGGGGGGGGGGGGGGATCCGAAGAAAAAAAAAAGAGGAAAATTTCTACCGAAGTTCTTCTGGTTTCAACGGACAACTGTGAACTGATAATAAAATTACATTTCATTTCTCTGTACTTCCTTGATTTCTCTATCTTTTTAAATTTTATTCATTCATTTATTTGTTATTATTAGCTTACAGTTGTTATTATTAATATTTATAGAAATAATTATTTGTGAAAGTTCATCTGATCGTATTAAAAGTTGAGTTTTAGATTCCAATATCACGTAAATAATTCTTTGTCATTATATATATACCGGTGTAACAGGCCAAACTATACCCCCCGCCCAGACTATACCCGGGGGTTAAACTGGCCTAGCCCAGAATATACCCCGGGGTATATTCTGGGCTAGGCCAGTTTATACCCCGGGGTTACTTTGGCCTAGGCCAGAATATAGTATATACCCCCCCCCCCCAGTCCAGATTATACCCCCTACTTTTAAAAAAAACAACAAGTCAAGACCACAGTTTATTTCAGCCTGTCCTGTATCACTGTCATCAGATATCATATTAATACATACATGAACACATTCTTGACACCCATAAATCATAATACAATTTAGGGGAAATAATAATAACAATTTATTTCAGCCTTAGTTTAAATTGGTGTACATACATACAATCTTGACTCCTGTCAATCATGATACATTTTAGAGGAAAGAAATATGCATTAAAGTGCATTGATATACAAAAGGGTTGAGTATCCATTGAAACTGATATGATTAGACTTAAGCATTAATTTCACTCGGATCTGTTGATATTATTATATTATTATTATTATTTTGATAATTGGTTGACCATGAGTAAAACATGCATTGTATTTTTTGGTACAATGATTCAGAGAGAAAAGGCCGGAAAACAACACACATATATATATAAAAAAAACAACAACATATTAATAACCCAACTGACAGATGGTGCAATTCCATCATCCACTTCACATAAAACTAAATAGGCACTAAATTTTTTCGCCTGATGAACTCCACCTGTCCAGATCCACTTGAAACGTTACAGAATGCTAGCCAGTAATATACAATAATAACAATACGAACACGAAATCATCTTATTTAATCTTGAAAATAAAGAGAAATATCAATATCAGAATCATCATCATTATCTTGGAATAATACAAAGAAATAAGAGGGAGTGTAAAAACGGCAGTGTAGGCCTACAAATCCCTCTAGAATCTATAAGCAGCAATGTGTATGTATCAACTACATATAAAAAATGTGTTAAATCTTTTCAATTATTCAAGTAGAACTGGACAGAAAGCTTTAGTGAAATAGCCTTGACAGTTGTGTAGACCGACAGAGTAAGTCCACTGAGACAAAAGTAATGCATTGTAGAAAGTAATTAGATCTAGAGCATGTTAAGACAAAATTCGATGGATCATGTTCCATTAACAGTATTTCTTGTTAGTGAATATTATTCTTTGATAGCTTATTTGTAGAAAGATATACATTTCATCATCATGTGCCTTATGGTTTAAGACACTGGATTAGTTTGCAAGGCATTGGAAAGATTGAACTTACGCATTCTAGTGAATAAGCGTTTGTCACTCGCGAGTGAAATAAAATTTAAAAAAAAAAAAAGACTGTCCATTTTTACCTTCCTAAGTTTGACACGTCCCTTGCCAGAGGATTTAACAACTGTGTATTCGCACACAAAAATACTCCAAAATGACTTCATTTTTATGAGTGTGTTAATTATTTCATCCATTGCGACTAAGTGTATGTCACTGCCAAACAAAGAATACAGTGCAAATTTTACTCATGGGCAACCAACTACAAAAACTACATGCCAACGAACGTGAGTGAAATGAGGGTTACAGTTGAATCATATCAGTTTGAATGGGTATTCACCCCATAGCATATCAATACGGCATGTTTTTTTCCTTTGAATTGTATTATGATTTACGGAAGTCAAGAAATTATGTATGTATGTATTACTATGGTGCCCGTTGACAGTGATAAAAAACTGAATTAAACTTTGATTGAAATAAACTATGGTGTTTAGGCCAAACTATATTCCACCAGTCCAGATTATACTAACATATTCAGGCAAAATATTCCAGGATACAACATTAAGTTTTTTAAATTTTATTTCACCCGCAAGTGACATGCCTTTATTAAATTCACTATAACACGTGGTTGCAATCCTTCAAATGCCCTGCAAACTAATCCAGTGCCTTAAACCATCAGCTACATGAAATGTATACCTTTCTACAAATAAGCTATCAAAGAATTTACTAACAAGAAATATTAACGCAACATGACCCATCGAATTTTTGCCGTAACATACTGTAATTACTTTCTACAAGGCACTGTTGTCTCAGTGGATTTAATCTGTCAGTTTTCACGATTATCAAAGCTACTTTACTAAAGCTTTCTGTCCAGTTCTACTTGAATAGTTGAAAAGATTGAACACATTTTTTACACATACATGTAATTGGTACACACTGCTGCTTATAGATTTTAGAATGATGTGTGGGTCATTTTTACATTGCCTCTTATCTTTATAATATTCCAAGATAATGATGATGATGATTCTGATATTGATTATATTCTCTTTATTTTCAAGAGTAAATAAGATGATTTCGTGTTCTTATTTTTATTACTGTATGTTACTGGTTAGCATCCTGTAACGTCTCAAGTGGATTAGGACAGGTTAAGTTCATGATGTGAAAAAAGTTTAGTATGTATTTTTAGTTTTGTGTGAAGTATTTAATGTCTGCTGGATGATGGAATTGCACCATCTGTTAGTTGGGTTATTAAAATGGTGTTGTTGTTTTCTCTGTGTGTTCTTTCTCGGCCTTTTCTCTCTGCATTATTGTAACTTTATATGTAGATCTAATTGTTCTGACATATCAAGCACAATTCTGATTTTCAAAAATTAGAAATAAAATTCAGATGACTTTACACTTAAGAGTCTTATAATTATTTCACACCTTGCCACTAAGTATATGTTAGTGGTGCCAAACAAAAAAATACAATATAATTATGTTTAACTCACGGACAACTAATTATAAAAAAAAACAAAAAAAACAATAATAATACCAATTACCAACGGATACAAGTAAAATTAGTGTTAAAGTCTAATCATATCAATTTGAATGGGTTTTCAAACCTTTTGTATATCAATGCTTTTTACTGCATGTTTATTTTCTCTTAAATGTATCATAATTTACAACAGCCAAGAATGTATGCTTCAATGTGATAAGTGATGACAGTGATAATGAACAATTTAAACTAAAGTTGAAATAAACTGTGGTCTTGACTTGTTTTCAAAAAAATGTAGGGGGTATAATCTGGACTGGGGGGGTATAGTCTGGCCTAGCCAAAAGTATGCCCCGGGGCATATTCTGGGCTAGGCCAGTTTAACCCCGGGTATAGTCTGGCGGGGGTATATTCTGGCCCCAGTCCAGATTATACCCCCTACTTTTTTAAAAAAACAAGTCAAGACCGCAGTTTATTTCAACTTTAGTTTGAATTGTCCATTATCACTGTCATCAGATATCATATTGAAGCATACATTTTTGACTCTTGTAAATTATGATACATTTAAAAGGAAATAAACATGCTTAAAAAGCATTGATATACAAAAGGATTGAAAATCCATTGAAACTGACATGATTAAACTTTAACCCTAATTTTACTTGTGTCCGTTGGTATTATTATTGTTTTGGTTTTTTTTATGATTAGTTGTCCATAGGTTAAACATGTATTGTAATTTTTTTTATTGGCACCACTAACATTATACTTAGTGGCAAGGTATGAACTAATTATAAGACTCATAAGTGTAAAGTTATCTGAATCTTATTTTAATTTTTGAAAATCAGAAATGTGCTTGATATGTCGGAACAATTAGATCTCCATACAAAGTTACACTGATGCAGAGAGAAAGGCCAGGAAAGAATAATAGAGAAAAAAACAATGACAACATTTTAACAACTGAACTGGCAGATGGTGCAATTCCATCATCCAGAGACATTAAATACTTCACACAAAACTAAATACATACTAAAATTGTTTCACATAATGAATTTAACCTGTCCAGATCCACTTGAAACATTACAGAAAGCTAACCAGTAATATACAATAATAACAATAAGAACACCAAATCATCTTATTTACTCTTGAAAATAAAGAGAATATAATCAATATATTAGAATCACCATCATCTTGGAATAATACAAAGATAAGAGGGAATATAAAAATGATTAAATCCACTGAGACAACAGTGCATTGCAGAAAGTAATTACAGTATGTTATGGCAAAAATTCGATGGATCATGTTGCATGAACATGTCTTGTTAGTAAATTCTTTGATAGCGTATTTGTAGAAATGTATACATTTTATGTAGCTCATGGTTTAAGGCACTGGATTAGTTTCACTCACGTTCGTTGGCATGTTGTAGTTGTTTTTGTAGTTGGTTGTCATTGAGTAAAATTTGCACGGTACTGTTTGTTTGGCACTGACATAGGCCTACACTTAGTCCCAATGGATGAAATAATTAACGGACTCATAAAAATGAAGTCATTTTAAATATTTTTTGTGTGTACAAATGCACAGTTGTTAAATCCCTTGGCAATGGAGGTGTTAAGCTTAGGAAGGTAAAGACGGACAAGGTCTTTTTTTTATATTATTATTATTTCACTCGCGAGTGGCATACCCTTATTCACTATAATACATAGGTTCAATCTTTCAAAAGCCTTGCAAACTAATCCAGTGTCTTAAATCGTAATGTACATGAAATGTATATCTTTCTACAAATAACATATCAAAGAATGATACTCACTAACAAGAAATACTGTTAATGTAATGTTGGATTAACTACGAGTGGGTGTAATGTGGTTACTGCGTGGGTTCAATAGTAACTCCCTTAAGGATACACAGGATTAACAAACACGGGGTTCTGCTGGCAATCTTATTTGAATTCAAAAAGCCTAACAAAGGTATCACTACCAAACAAAAAAAGGCATAGGAGAACCCTACCAAGCAAAAAAAAAAGAAACCCAGAAAAAGAAAAGAAACCCAGAAAAGAAGCCCAACCAGCCATAAGCTGGAACAAGAGAAAAAGACAAAAACATGATTAGGATATAATGACAACATTAATCAGGCAATCAATGGTGGACATACATAGTAATAGTATTAAGTATTAAATCAAACAACAACAACATAATATAGAATTTAAGCAATAACCAACTGGATATGTATGCATGGAATAAAATAGCGCTAAGGTTAACGAATAACAACTACAAGTGGCTATATCATATACACAAGGAGTCTCCTTGTACACTGGCAACATAAACTAATTAATGTACTAATCAAAGTACGAAGGACATAACAAATGAAGGGGCAGGAACACAATAGTTTCGCTCCACTGAGCCGGTGTACAGCACATCCAGAGTGGCCATTCCATTTAATAACGCAGTGGCCAACATGGCCCACTGACCGTCCATAACACAGACGCTGCATCCCAATGCAGGCCATCCTCATAGGCCCACTCCCATTATTAGTTATTAGTACTAACCCGCCCCAGGGCTATTGTATTGGTTACTTCCCTTCCCAATCGATACTCAAGGGTCATGCCCTTTGACCTTAGCCGCGGAGCTATGCCGCCAGGCTAACATGTGTATGACACACCACTAGATACATAAAGTAATGTGTACATTCCTTAAAATGAAACTGTCCTTCACACACTTACGAAACTCATAGAAGCATAATACATCTGGATAACTATAATACATGCACATGATATATATATATATATGTCGGCGAGACTCATTGCAACATGTGTAGACTCACTGAAACGTTGTTCATCCACCGCCGCACATAGAACAATCCTGGGGCTAACCCATGTGAGGCCCAACTAATATTATACATCTCCAATACATGTAATTACTTACACATCTTAAACACTAAACACGCAATCACAATCACGCTGCTCTCTATAGCATAGTGGTACTGGCAAGGTACACAAATACCCGTAATACAATCAAGTGTATAGTGCCGCTCGCTATAACATAAGCCGTCCACATTAACATGTCAGGAAATCCTCACTGCCTACCACAACAAGGCAATGCTACACATACACTATATATATGCACACAAGCAAATCGTGATAGCTTGGTTAGCGAGCCATCATTATCATCTAGCACCGCAAACGTTAACTTTGACAATAAAGTCACAATATCAAGACACCGCACTGCACCGCGCATCCTACACGTCTAATGACAATGGCAATTACCGTTGAGCCGGACTCATAATAGTCTCTGCAGATCAGCATTCTCTACGCGGCATCCAAGAAAGAGGGGGGGGGGGTGCGCAAATTAAAGTCACTTCTAATATAATAGTCTACAACTTACCCAAAGTTTCTCCGGGTCCTGTGCTACCGCTTCATGCCTTATGGGGCGGGGTGGCGATGGCAAGCGTCGGCAGGCCTCTGAGCTTCTACGGGCCCGGGTTGCTGGTCTGGGTTCACTGTGCTGTCGGCTCTTGTCTCTGCGTCTTTGATGGAGTGTGCTGACCACTCGAACTCGCATCTTATTTATGAGCCAGCGCGGACGTCCCAGAGAGCTATTACGTAGCCAGTATTTGGACGAGTGAAAGGTTCGGACGTGGAGTCCAGCCCGACAATAAAACTGGTTAGGGTCCTAACACAATCGAATTTACAGTACGGTAAAAAAGGGTGCACACAAAGGTCAATTAGGTATCCCAGTAAACTGCAGAAATTACTCTAACGTCCCCTCCAGCTATAATTGAATAAATTTGACCCAGGTTGGATTTATCGGGGATAACATGCGTCTAACTCGTGGTTTACTTTAAATCCGAGATCCTCTTATTAATTATTTCAATAGGACCCGTGCATCAAAGTACGCCACACTCTCAGGAGGCCAGGAAACAGCATCACGAAGAAGGTATTGGATTGGAATCCCCAGGGCAAGAGATCAAGAGGAAGGCCGCGCGGAACGTGGAGAAGAGCCAGAGAAAATGATGTGCAACGAAGCGGAAAGACTTGGAATAATGTAAAGAGACTGGCCCATGATAGAGAGGGATGGAAAGTGTTTGTTGGTGGCCTATACCCTGATCCAGGGTGAGAAAGGCAATGATGATGATGATGATGATCAAAGTACAACGAAATTGGTACCATTATAAAGTAGAAACTTGGTGCTAAAATTCTAACTGACTACTTTTACCAGAAACCCAGTAATAGTTTTAATATAAATTTTCAAAGTGTCAGGACTAACAACATTCGATAATTTTGTGCGGGATACTTTCGTCCATTAATACGACGTATCTCCATTGATAACAAACGTTATCATGAGTACCTATTTTGTACCGATAGGGTATTGCCTACTCTCAACAATGAATTCGGATTCCCGTCTTTCTGTCGGTGGATAACAACGAAGGAGCGAGTTGTAAGAAACTTAAAGCCATGATATAAGAGTTGGAAGCCCGGTGGTCAACATTTCCAACTGACCAATCAAAATGCGCGCCTTTCACCGTGATGTGAATAACGGGTCCCGCGCTAGTATTACAAGGGAAATAATCCAATTAATGGTACTCGGCCAAGTGTCCATAAACTACTATGAGTGGCCGTCCCTCACTCACGCACCAGAGTTACCATGAAAACACATTAAAAATAGAAAGTCGTTCATCCTCTCACAGTAACATGATCCATTGAATTTTGCCTCAACATGCTATAGATCTAATTACCTTTTACAATGCACTACTTTTGTCTCAGTGGACTTACTCTGTCGGCCTACACAACTGTCAAGGCTATTTCACTAAAGCTTTCTGTCCAGTTTTACTTGAATATTTGAAAAGATTTAACACGTTTCTTTATATATAGTTGATACACATACATTGCTGCTTATAAATTCTAGAATGATTTGTAGGCCTACGCTGCCATTTTTACACTCCCTCTCATATCTTTGCAATTTCCAAGATGATGATGATGATTCTGATATTGATATTTCTCTATATTTTCAAGAGTAAAGAACATGATTTCGTGTTCTTATTGTTATTATTATTACTGGTTAGCATTATGTAATGTTTCAAGTGGATCTGGACAGGTGGAGTTCATCAGTAGCAAACATTTAGTGGCTATTTAGTTTTATGTCTGCTGGATGATGGAATTGCACAGACTGTCAGTTGAATTATCATGATGTTTTTTTTTTTTTTTTCTGTGTGTTCTTTTCTGGCCTTTTCTCTCTACATCATTGTAACAAAAAATACAATGCATGCTTTACTCATGGCCAACCAACTATCAAAATAATAATAATATGTATAAACTGGCCTAGCCCAGAATATACCCCGGGGTATATTCTGGGCTAGGCCAGTTCAACCCCGGGTATATTCTGGGCGGGGGGTATATTTTGGCCTGTTACACCGGGGTATAAACTGGCCTAGCCCAGAATATACCCCGGGGGATATTCTGGGCTAGGCCAGTTTAACCCCGGGTATAGTCTGGCGGGGTATAATCTGGCCTGCTACACCGGGTCTGAAGTGGCTGGACTGGTTTGTAGAAAACTTTTGAAACAAGAATTTTGGGATTTCGTTGATAAAGGTAGTACCAAGCATTCTGATTGCGTACGTCTAAACTCTATTGTATCATCACTGCTGACTTTCCAAATTCAGAGTTTTGACAAAATAATGCAGTAAAGACTTGGTTGTATAGGCTACGCATATTGTTATTTGGTGACACTTTGGGTATATTGTTCATCATGATGTTCATTAATGGAAATGGCCTCAGATACAATCTCATCGAACATTTTAGCAGTTTTGTGACTCATCGGCATGACTCTATGATGACATAGAACAGTTTAGCTGAAAAAACCCCAAACATCAGTGGCCGGTTTCATGAAAAAAGCCAAGGCAAAACTCCCAGTCAAACATGGCGAAAACAGACCACGTACAAATGGGCAACTCGATTTTCCTAATCCGTGACAAGTACAAATGCACCGATAAGGAAACATGCAGAGCATACTTGTTCATGAGAGAAAAATTTTACAAATTTTGTTCTCCTGGCATCACCGATCCCTGAAACTCTAGCGAGCTCATTGCCATATTCATCAAAGGCGTGGGCTCGACAGGGAAACAGAGCAAATGGGTTACCCACGTGGTGAGAACACGTAGCCAATATTTTGTTTTTGTTTTTAACTACCCAATAAGGATTCAATCATGTTCACGTGACACGGCGTAAAGACAGTCGACGCCGGTTGTCCATGAAGGCGCCAAAGTACTCACACGGTCACCGTCGATGGGCTATGTTACGTTAGGCTCAGCGCCACCTGGTGCGAGTGTGACTGTGACCAGTAGGGTGGTAACCTCCCAAATTTTTGTGAAATCTTCCCAGTTAGTGTTATTTTATAGAACAGGAGTGGCCAAACCACGACTCGCGAGCCACATAGGCCTATTGCGGCTCTTCGATCTTCAATATGCTGCTCAAGAAAATATGTTGGCTCCTGAGCATTTTTTTCTTCCTTTTTGAAAACATTTGGTAGGCCTATGCGTACTTAGTGATTACCGAAACTAATACAAACTAACAGTTTAAAAAACTGCACACGTGAGTAAATATTGTTGTATACACATATTTCTTAATATTTATGTGTAACTATGTGTATGTAATACATGTAATAAATACGTAGCCCACGTGTAAATTTTCTTGATATCTTGTGACTCTCAAACATCTGAAATTTGTTGTCTTTAGCTCTTACATTGAGCAAGTTTGGCCTCTCCTATTATACACTTTCCCCATATCCTGTCTATACTAGTTAGGAGGTCTGGATCTAGTCTTTCTGATTTTGATATTTTATGATGAGTTTCAGATTTTTATATAATATACAGGTAAATCTAGTACATGTAATGACATGTCTGTTTGGTTCTGATATCTTATACGATTTTTCTGTTTACATAGATCTAGAAATGTAATGTCTGTTTGGTTTTGCTACAGTGTATCTTATATCATTTTCACTTTTAAATAAATAACACAGGAATTAAATACCAACTATGTCTGTTTGGTTAGGGCGTCTTTGCATGCTGACACTCACGTAACAACATAATTTAAGTTAGAACTGACAGATAATTTTGCCATTTTGGTTAAGCATTCTGCTTAAAATCTGCTCCAATTGTTCATACCTTGACGTGGAGGAGTGGCTTGCGTGTCCCAGTGATCCCAGGAGCTAAGCCAGCGGAGGCCTCGTGCCCCTGATAGCTTTAAGCAAGCTGGACAGGTCATGGGGGAAGGACCAGACAAGATTGAACAGACCGGCCCTCCAGATTTGGGGGTTGGGCGTAGGGCTAACAACCCTACCCTGAAATCCTTGTTGGGGTGACCTTACTTGGAGAAACAAAAATCGTTACGGAAACAGCAACATGGAAAAACCAACGTTCTGGATGTGATGGACCTTCTGAGTACCTCGCGACTCGTATGAATGCAAGTTGTGAAAGCCGAAAGGAAACTGCTAGCAGGATGAAGGAGGAACTGAACACCGCCAAAACCAAGACCAGGATTGGATACTGGAATGTTAGAACAATGTATGAATCGGGTAAGTTAGCACAAGTAACATCAGAGATGAGGCGCTACAACCTACACATTCTGGGTGTAAGTGAGAGCAGATGGACTGGATCTGGAAGGATCAAAACATCCACTGGAGAGACCGTTCTCTACTCTGGAAGAGAGGATGACCAACATCATGAAGGAGTAGCCATCATCCTAAAGAAAGGACTGGACAAATGCTTGTTGGAGTGGAAACCAGTCAATAGCAGACTGATGAGGATGAGGATGAAAGGACGACACACAAACATCACTGTCATCCAATGTTATGCACCAACCAACGAAAACGACAACACAGACAAAGACGACTTTTATGAACAACTCCAGGGGGAAATGGACATGACGCCACGGCATGATCTCATCATTGTCATGGGAGACCTCAATGCTAAGGTAGGTAAAGATGATATAAATTATGAAAGAGTCATGGGAAAACATGGAACTGGAACAAGGAATGACAATGGAGAAAGGCTTGTGGATTTTTGTGCCTTGAACAACTTAGTCATCGGAGGGACCCTTTTCACACACAGAGAAATTCACAAACTCACATGGAATTCTCCAAATGGAAGAGACAAGAACCAAATAGACCATTTGATGATCAACGGTATGTGGAGACGATCCCTTCTAGATGTGAAAGTGAAAAGAGGAGCTGACGTAGCCAGCGACCACCATCTAGTGGCAGCACTTATCAAAATTAAACTGAACAAGACCGGAATCAAGACATCAAAGCAAAGACACCTTAATATTGAGAAACTGAGAGATGCAAGTGTTAGAAATGCCTTCAACATACAAGTCAAGAACCGATTCCAGGCTCTACGAGAGTCTGATAAGAACAACCCTAAAGAAAGAGGAATCGATTCAGAGTGGAAAAGAGTAACTACAGTGTACACAGAGAGCAGTGTAGCCTGCCTTGGATTTAATGAGAAAGGGAAAAGCAAGGAGTGGATCCAACAAAGAACATGGGATGTGATCGAGGAGAGGAAAGTCATGAAAAAGAAACTCCTACAAGTGAAATCGGAAAGGCTGAAAGAGAGGTACCAACATAGCTACACAGAGTTAAATAAGAAAGTGAAGAGACTAGTAAAGAAAGATAAACGAGAAGCCATGGAACAGCTAGCGGCAGATGCGGAGGAGGCAGCATCAAGAGGAGAACAGGGTAAGCTCCACAAGATCACTAAGCGCATTTGTGGCAAGTATGGTGGAAGGCCAAGTGTTCCAATCAAAGACAAGAATGGGAAACTACTGACTACAGAACGAGAACAGGATACACGCTGGACAGAGCACTTTCAGGAATTACTAAACCGGCCACCACCTGAAGATAGAATAATAATACAAGATGCTGCTGAAGACCTTGACATCAACATAGATCCATCAAAGAAGGAGAGATAGTGGCAGCAATAAAGAGCCTAAAAAATGGCAAAGCTCCAGGAAAAGACAACTTGACTGCAGAACTGTTCAAAGCAGATCCGGATCAGTCAGCCACCATCCTTCAGCCACTGTTCACAACTATCTGGGAAGCAGAAGCAGTACCAAAGAGCTGGAATGAAGGCAGAATAGTGAAAATACCCAAGAAAGGAGCACTCAGCGATTGCAACAACTGGCGTGGTATCACTCTCCTTTCTATACCCAGCAAAATCCTTGCCAAGATCATTGCGAAACGTATGTCAGATGCTGTGGACAAGACACTGAGAAAGGAACAGGCCGGATTCCGAAAGGGGAAAGGATGCATTGACCAGATCTTCACACTCCGAAACATCATAGAACAGTGTTCAGAATGGCAAAGGCAGCTCTATGTGAACTTCGTTGACTTCGAAAAGGCCTTCGACAGCATCCACAGAGAGAGTATATGGCGCATTCTTCGGCACTATGGGATTCCCAGCAAACTTGTTGAACTCATCAAAAGCTTTTACAAGAAGTTGTAGTGTCGAAAACAGTGATGCATCCTTTGAAGTGAAAACTGGTGTACGGCAAGGATGTGTGATGTCAACAATTTTGTTTAACCCCGTAATCGACTGGATTATGCGGAAAACTACAGAGGATGCACCAAGAGGCATCAGATGGACACTCTTCGACAACCTAGAGGATTTGGACTTTGCAGATGACCTTGCGCTATTGTCACATAGTCACCAACACATGCAAGATAAGACGCAGAGACTACATAATTTTGGATGCAAAGTAGGCCTTCGGATTAGCCAGGAGAAGACAGAGATTATGACCCTAAATGTAGACACTCCAGCACCAGTGCAAGTAGATGACAAGAACCTCACCATGACGGACAAATTTAAATACCTTGGTAGCATTATCAGACCAGAGGGTGGCACAAAGGAGGACATCCAAAGTAGGCTGGGAAATGCAAGGGCTGCCTTTCAAAGTATGAGCAACATCTGGAAATCGATACAATACGGCATCAACACCAAGATCAGACTGTACCAAAGCTGTGTCCTATCCACACTCCTGTATGGATCAGAGTGTTGGCGAATGACAGAAGGTGACCTCGCCAAGTTGTCTTCCTTCCACACCACATGTCTTCGTAGGATTCTCCGCATCTTTTGGCCAAACAAGATTTCTAATCAGGAACTACTAAGGCGATGCAAGCAAGAAGAAATAGCCAACATCATCACGAAGAGACGATGGAGATGGCTTGGACACGTGCTGCGAAAGGAAGCAAATTCTATAACCAAAACAGCACTTCTGTGGACACCGGAGGGACAGCGCAAGCGAGGCAGACCCAAGGCAACCTGGCGGAGAACAATCGAGGCAGAGATGAAATCCTTCAATCACTCATGGGGAACTCTCGCAAAGATGGCCCAGGACAGACAGGGCTGGAGATCCTTTGTTGCTGCCCTAAGCACCAGTGGGTGCAACAGGAAATAGTACTAGTATTCTGCTTAAAATGTTTCATGTACCATCGCCTGGATGAATAAAATTTTTTAAACAGTACCCCCCCCCCCCCCCGCCTGACACACCCTAATAACATAGACACACACAAAAAAATACCGCCCCCCCCCCTTTCCCCTTAAAAAAAAAGTAACCAAAGATCGCCTACAAAATAGAACTGCTTCTAAACTTGAAAATAGTTTATCTAAGGCAGGTAACTCAATAAATGCATAGCTCCATTTGTCGGATTGCTTGATGCTAGTTATTATGTCCCTTGGACTTCGAACTAAGCAATGTCAACTCTCTTATACATGTATTTAATTTATCCGTATGTTTCTTTCGTTTTTTGTTTTTTTTCTTTCTTCTTTGTACTCCTCCTTTTCACCTTCAATCTACTTCTTCTTCTGTTTGCTTTGTTCTGTCAACCTGCCTTTTTTCTTTTTTTGTATTTATTTTGTTTCTTTGTTTACTCTTCATATGTGACTACCAATACCATTATGTAAGTATTCTGAGAGAAACAAAGAAAGGAAAATAGAAACAAACAAATACACAACAGTAAGAACAAAGACTTAATAGCTTAACCTTTCAATTTTTCATTAAATGGTGACAGGACAACACAGGAAGAAAACGGTTTATCTGCTTGATAACAAAACAGAAATAAAACAAAAAAGACAAAGAGTAAAAGCAAGACAGAACCCGCCAAAACGCAATACAAGCTGCCACAAAAATAGAAGTTTGCTGAAGATGTAACTGTCCAAGAATGAGCAAATAATAATAATAGTGATATGATGGGATGAAGAATGGAAACTGAACTAAACTGTAGTGGATAATGATAGAATTATTAGAATTAAATACTCAATTAACCATTCAACACTAAACCCTCACCACCGTGGTGCTTGCTCACGATCTTACAAAGCAACACCACAAAAGGATCTTTTTGGCGACAAGTACATTAACAATTTTTATTACAAAAAAATATTTAATACTAATAGGTTATGTAGCCCAGCAATGGTTGGAGTGATATAAAATTTAAAAAAAAAAAGTGAAAAAAAACAAAACACCTAATGTCTAAAAATATAAAGTAACTCTACAGGTCTGTAAAGACTTTGATAACTATGAATGACTAAAAAGAGGTAACTGTTCTACAAATAGGTGACTAAAAATCTAGAATCCTAAAACCCAGTGCAGCCCGCCCACTGGCGTCCCTGGCTCACTGCCTCGTCTGCACTGCAAAGAAGTCCAAATAATGGGCACACATTATAGTACGCATGCATGCTTATAAATAATGAACAGTACTACCATAATTAAAAGCATCCACTCGGCACATCACGCACGCATGCTCACGCCTGCGCACGCCACCCTAGTAGGTGGCTTCTAACGTATGTTACTTACTTGAAACTAAAGATGAACACAAGCTATCCAGGCCTGAACACACAATTATAAATATTGGCCGTTACAGGCTTACTATTTATTATCCACCCGAGTGTGACGTTATCCTCTTCAGCAGTCCTCATTGATATAACACGGTAACTACTACGAATACTTGTGTTGACCTGTTTCGTTACATTGTACCATGATTAAACAAAGTGCCAGCACAATGTCGGTGATTTTACCGTTAGCATAACGCAATCCCATTCATACGTGCCATTCACATTCATTCAGTACGCACACAACAACGATCCCTCTTATAATTCCACTTCACTAACCATGGATGGACACGCCAACATCCACGTGCGGTGGCTCACCACCCTCAGCAATACCCCCTCACTGGCATTCCAGCATGTATTCGCTCTGGTCTGCAATAATTAGGATAAAGTATCGTATAACCTCTGGTCGCCTCTTGTGCCACACTACAACATGATGCAATAATATTGATCTAGACTAGGTGACCTTGTTACAAAGGGTCATGCCTTAGAAGAATGTCGGCTCCAGTCTGACGGTCTCACACTTCTCAGATTAACCTGTAGGTTACATATCCTACGGGCACGCACTAATCAGTGTACCCCTATCACGCTATAGGTCCACTCTAATAACTGACCCCATCATTATAAGTTACTTTCTCTACGCACAATCTTACCCCCGCTGCCCACGCAACGGTAATGTGGCTGAATTTCACATAAAATTGCATGCAGTTAAAGGGGAAGTCTCCGCACCGTGTACCTCGCTTACAATGTATACCATAGTTTCACACTAGTGTAACACTGCAACATTGAGTTCCATTAAGTGACTTTGATACTTTAATACCAGTAACCAAGTGCCTGAACACAGTCTAGAAACCGCTTAACAAAATACACACGATGAAATTATGTATAATATTCACGGCATGGTGAACGAAACGCAGTAAATACCAAAGAGCACAAAATAAAACATAACTGAACATTCAACTCACCAATTCCCGAACAGGGAGAACTGTAGGCAAAAGTAGCAGAATGATGATGGAGCTACTTGTCGGTTTGCGTGCCGAGTCTGCAAATGATCAAGTGTCCAGGTCGTCTGGGTTTTATCAGGGTCAAAATCCGCCAAACTGAATAAAGGGCGAATTGTAGCGCAAACCCCGTCAAAACTGTCTACAGGACGAGTTATAGCGCAAAACCCGCCCAAACTGACTAAAGGGCGAATTGTAGCGCAAAACCCGCCAAGACTGAAGAAAGAGCGAACTAACCGTTGGCCAAGATGGGCAAAGAAGAGCCAGATTCATCTCGAACCTTCCCAGAAAGTGGGTCCCCCCACTGTGGACCCAAAAGCGCAAAGGATTCTTGAGACTACGCCATTGCCACTCTTTGGACCAAGACGAGCACAGAACCTCCCGGGGGGGGGGGGGGCACGCCGTTGCCCTGGGCCCTCCTGTGGCTTTTCCGGAACACCCGGCAAAAGAAAAGCAAGCAAGGACCTCTACACCCTTGGTCCATCTGGGATTAGCCAATTCGGGGTGAACCAAGAGGCGCAAGTAATCCCCGGGACCACTCCGTTGCCATGTGCCCTCCCGTCGTGTCCCCAGAACGTTCAGCAAAGGGAAGGCAATCAAGGATCCCATGCCTTCGGACCGCTCGGCATTAGCCGATTCGTGACACGGTCACAGTAATGATAATAATGATATTAAAAAAAAAAAAAAAGTAAATGTGGCATTTCGAAGCTTAAGTCTGACTAGCTTATAAATCGATATCGAAGGCATTTTAACATTAACATTAAAAACGATTTTTGTGGCATCAGATACAGCCTACTTAATTAAAATTAAATTCTAATGCCTTAACTATACCATGATCAGTTAGATCTGCAGCACAAACATTTTCAAATACATCGTTTTTTTTTTAACCCCTAAAGACAGTTTAAACACTGAGCCAAATTCCCCTTGTATTAAGCCCAGCTATGGTCTAGGTCCCATTAATAACGCCATTTGGATTCGATGCAAAGTCCAATGACTAATCGATCGTTTTGTAATACCACAATTCCTTGCAGAATACACAGAGGTAACAAAATTTAACTTTCGGTCGGCAATGTGTAAAGACAGGCGTAGGACGCAATTTCCGGTCAAACTTTTCGATTCAACCCGACGAAAATGCGTCTTTTATTTTGCCGTTAAAAAATGGTGAATATGTAATACTAAGGACTGAATTTTGTCCAAAACAGGGGTGTCCACGTAACTCATCATCAACTAAGTTTGATAATTTTTGGCCACATAGACCCGAAGTTGTAGATACTTAGATGTTCACCCTCTAGCTCCATTATAGTAAGACTAGATGACCTACCGGGCATTGCCGGGAATAAACAATCATGTGCCCCCCCCCCTCTCTCTCTCTTTCATATAATAAAAGTAATAAACTACAGTCTTGCAAAAATACCGTTACTTTTTATGACATGCACGGTACAATATATTACGAAACAAACATGCAAATATGTTACATAGTATTCAACATTGTTATTTATTAAAAATACATGCTTGAAGTAAACAACTTTTAATTATAGCCATCATCTTCCTTATCTCAATTGTCCCCTTGAAGGTTGCAAGTTACTGAAATATATAATAGCCTCTACAGGACTCTACTAGATCCAGCAGTCCTGCATTTTCACTTTCGGTACAGTGGTTGTGATTAGTGTGTTCTTTTGATACACCCGTCCTACTGTCCAAATGCGACTAAGAATTGACCACGGAAGATATAGCCTAAATAGTGTTCAAATTCTTTTACGGAAATGAATTTCGAAATTTATTCAAGGGAAAACGTGTCAGCGTTTGCGACATGTTAATTAAACATCGTTGCTCGCGTGCCTAGTTAGATATAATCAATCTCATCCAAAACGCCGCAAGGTGGTCAAAATTGATGACGTTTTCCTGTGTTGCTTCTGTGGTCATACGTAATGTACAATTCGTTTCCTTTTTTCTTCTCGTGAAAGGGGGGGGGGGGCATCCAAAGGCTTGCGTCACTGAATTTTTGCTCAGAAATGAAAAAACTTTTTTACCCATGGGAATGAGAAATTAATTGAGTTTAAATATCATTTGCTATTATCATTATCGTTCTTTCTCGTGAAATATTGATTTCTAATAATTTAATAAGTAAAATTAAACTGTAGGTTAACATTATAACGTAATGATTATGAAATAACAATCACACACACACTAACAAAAAACGTAGAAGTTTCCGGTCCTCAAAATATAAAGAGGACATTGTCAGTTTATATTTTTATGTTAGGTCCAGGGATACTAACACTAATCTAAGATATCTGTGGTTTGGTCATGTACCTGTCAGACGATCTCGTGGGAACTACTAACTGTACGCACACATTACGTACAGTACTGCGAACAGTGTTTTGAAGTCACTGCAGGAGGTGGTGCACGTGTTGCTTTAATTTTTTACTTCTTTTTCTCCAAATTAAATGACGCCCATCAGATTGACAGAAAGGCTCCACCTGGAGTGAACGCAATCATTCGAGTCACATTTAAATGATCAGCCCCGGTTCACCCCCCCCCCCCCCACACATACACTTTTCTTAATCATTATGAATCATCAAAACCACTCCAGTCGTGTCTTTCTTCGCTTTCCCCTCAGTCCCAGTCTTTCTCTACTACAAATACCCATCTTATATAAACTAACGTTTTTGCATTTTTATTTAACGCTTCCACAGCACGGCAGCTATTAGGTAACAGTTTTAATATGAACTTTTATTTCCCAGGAAAACACAATCTTCTATGTCTGAAAACGAATTTTCCCCACACAGCAACCACTCAACCAATCAAATGCAAAGAACCTGCAAACCGCGGGGAAAACAGTGTTATACAATGCTTGGTGGTTCAAGGTCGGCGTGGCCTGGATCAAACATCCGTCGTGAGAATTTGCTCATTTCCGGAATAGTTAACTGTTCATTATGATAATAATAATATATGAGGCTAAAGCCTTTTAAATGCAGAAGAAAGCACCAACTTCACTCATTCACCAGTGAGATAGACATTGTTCTCATCACATTTAATACGTATTATGTTTGTTATTTACAGTGTTCGGAGGTTAATTAAAATCTGTCTCTTCTACGGGACATGAAAAACAAAGTAAAAGAAGCCTTTAATTTTTTACATAAAAATTCAACATGACTTTTTGAATAAAGTATTTGAAAAGTCGGACTTGCACATGTATTTCACTCACAATACAAATTTTTCATTTTGCATCAGACATATTAGCCGTTGTGCAAAAACACAAAATGAAAGAGAGCTATAGCTAGACCTTTCCACATTCACCATCATCTGTCTTATTCTCAAAAATCAAATCTTCGACAAGGCAGACAACGTGCAGCATGCACTTCTAATTCAGCGCCTTAGTTGTCCCCGCAAGTTGGACAACCCATGAGATCATGTAGATTATATATTTTAGTATATTTGCATGTTATATCTTTTACAAATGAATAACATTTCTTCTGTTGTGCTGTCAAACTAGCATCTCGCTCAGTGTCTGAACTATAGCATAAAACACACTTCGAATGCCATCAGAAATATATCTCGTGCAAATAAAACTGTAGAATAATGATAAACTTAAAGCACGATCACATAATTATCGGCCTGAATCGAACAGCTCAACATTGAACAGTTTACGATTCTGGTCAATTTACTGCACCTAGCTATGAACAAGTGTTGTCATTTTGGGTTTGCGTATCGTAAACTTTTGTATTCTGGGTACCCAGTGAAAATTTCTGGAAGAATTCGGAAAGCTGTTGATCTGGAAGAGGTACACTGATCAAGTAGTTTTGATATTTCATGTCGAAATGAAAGCAGTTGTTTCTGAGACATAGAATCTAGATCTAGATCTAGATCTCTAATTATCACAAATGAATGAGTAGAGCGTAGGCTATTGTGAATGAACCAAATCGGTACTATTTCAATTGCCATCTCCTAGGGGAAATCTGTTAGTTTCCTGAGTTAACCAGGACATCAACGTTTGCAATGTATAGTTAGGGGTGTGCATTTGTGCAGACAGCCTGTAGGAAAAGGAGTACTATATGATGAAGTAGGCCTACACAACTTGAGAATGAGTTCATAGTCTGTAAAGAGTGTTAATTTTCAAGCTGCACTAGAAAAAAACCATCCCAGGTGCAGGGACACTCATTAAATGGCATCCTTGTTGCTGTGTGCCTCAAATTGAAGTCCTCCCCAACCAGCTTACCTAGGCTAGTTTTCACAACATGCCTTAGATTTAGAAAGGCTTTCAAATTGTTCCTGTGATATTGATTGTAGCCCCGTGACTGTGTCATTGATTGATCTGTGTGGGAAGAAACAATCCTACTCCCACTTTTAAAAATTGCATTTATGCAAAAATGAATTGTGACAAACACAGTGGTTTCCAATGCAAAAATTCCAAAAGCAGTTGTTCTGGTGATATGGCGGAACAGTACCACTAGTACCAGTAGTGAAGAAGTAGGCCTACCAGTTTGCTGTGATAGCATTAATATTGGTTTTAAATATTAATGCTATGTGATTTATAATCGCTAAAAATCATAATGAAGATATTTTATGTTATCATGATCCTAGCCACAGTTTCTCCATCTTAAACACCAGTGGTTTTGTGCAAAGTATGGTCCCAACAGTGTTATTAGAGTCATTATTTTTGTAGTCTAACAGACCTCCCTAGTATTACGGAATTGCCGTAATCATTACAGAAAATGAGGTCCGATTACGGGATTATGAAAATCGTCGGTAAATTACGAATTTTCGAAAATCGTACAAATTTTCCGATAAATTAGAGAAAAAATTATAATAACGAATATAATTTTACAAATGAATCAAAGGCCGAATGATTCGAGCTGTTTGGTTGGCTTCCGATCTTTAGGCCTACCGCTCTACTGCGCATGCGTTCATCACTTGTCTTCTTCCGACTACCCCATGTGAATTTCTCTCCTCATTCATTCAATTCAGTTCTCGAGCTAGAACAGTGAAGCGTCCATTTAATCTGCGTGTACCCCTGTGAATTTTTCTTGGATATTTTATGTTGGTCTCATTACAGAATTTTTGTTCAGATTACAGAAAAATTATGAATCCATTACAGAATTTTGAATTCCAAACTAGGGAGGTCTGGTCTGATCACGAAATCTAGAGCTTTAGAACTAGAAGGACAAGTAAAAAGTATTGCATTGGAGACAAACAGAGATTAAGTCAATGTTCCATTCAGCAGTGCCAACAGCAGCATGTGATCAGGGTAATTATATACAAAGTTGCTTGAATGTATGTCAATGAATGGATCTTATGTTAGTTAATATATTCTGGATTATTTAAATTATTTTTTAAAAAATGAATGTAATGAAAATCCACAGGGTTGCCGCAGGTTTTGGCACAAAGTTAATAAGGCAAAACAGGAAAAGGTGGCATTAGGAACAAAGAGAAAAGGATTCAATTAATTCCAAAATTACAAGTTTTTGGATGTCAAATTCTTCATCAGGTTGAACATAGAATAAATAAAAACAAAACACCTGAAAATGAATAAAAGAATTTATACATAAAGAATGAGAATGTGGAAATGAGGAACAGCTGTACTTAAGCTAATTTACTGCTGCTGCTGGTTTCTCGTCCTTCACAGATCTGGTCATGATATACTGAAGTTGTTTTTCAGGGTTCTTTTTTGTCAGCACTAGGTTGTCGTCAGCATCATTGCTGGCCCACCACAACTGCAGTCTCATCAGTGTGGATCAGTCCATGCAGTTTTGACAGGCAAACATTCTCTCTGTGGTCACAGCAAGCCCGGATATATATTACCATGCCAGGAGACAGTTCACTAGATTTATTAGAAACCACAAAAAAAAGCAAAAGTAATGAGAAATCAAAAAAAGGCCAAAAATCAGCCAGTGGGAGTGAATCAGAAAAGGAAGGGAAGCCAATGAGGAAAGCGCAGAAGAGGAAAGCAGAAAAAGAAAAGGAAACAGATGACAAGTCTGTAAAGAAAGCAAAAATAGAGGTAACTTGTGTAGATTATATATTTGGTAGATGAAGTTGTTAGACTTACTTATTACATTGTGTTCCTTGAGTAGATGAAAGAAAAAATACTAGCCTTCTTATGATGAGATTGTTGTAAACAGAGTTTTCATTGAATCTCTGAACCAAAGTCCCTTCTTATGGCAAAAAGCATTACTGTAGAAACATCCCTCATTGACAATAATATGATCGATCTTTTGAAATCTATTCTCCATATATAGACATTGGAATGAATAGAAAACTGATTTTAGGGCATTCGGTTTTGGCACATGGAATTGGAATACTGTAGTATGTTTTTCATGTTTTGTTGCAGAGGATCGCAAATTGAGCTTCGAGCATGTTAGGATCAATGTTGAATTTGTCATTTAGTGGAAAATTTTATCTCACTTTAATGCAGACTCAGACAGTGGCAATTGATGAGTTTTTGTTTGTTGTTTGGTCAAACATTTTCTGTACCTTTTTTTTTTTCTTATAAAAATTTGTCTCTAGACTTCTGATGTGACAGATGGAAAAGTTGAGGATTTCCATGTCAGAATCAAGAATCAGAGAGAAAAGGTGTGTAAAGATGTTTCACAGTTCAAGTTTCACAAGAAGCGTGTGAGGGTTCTGACGGATGCTGAAGATTTTCCTGACAATTCCGATGGAGTAATGTACTGGATGTCAAGAGATCAACGTGTTCAAGGTCAGTCATGTGTGTATCATTGTGTGTGTATCAGGAGATCAGGTAAAAGATATTGAGGCAATTGAGGACAATTCCTTTGGGATGATTTTTTTTTCTTTTATGTTGGTTAACCCACGAACTAATAAGGGCTGATTAAATAAGCCCCAAGGGCTGCAGCCACAATGCTTGGGCCGTTCTAAGCGATCGCACGTAAAACTGCATTCTGAAGCACTTAATTTTGAAGCAAACATAAGTATGCCAACGAGTCAATTTTTAATTATCTAACCGTTGCTTGGGGATGGGACGGGGGTGAATGCATAATCATATTTTTTGTCCAATTATCTTTCCAAAAATGTATGCTTATCTTAGTGAATTATTCATTATAAACACAAAAATACACGTTTTCTTATGTATGGTCAATTCTCCTAGAATGGTCTGTCATTCTGGCAGGTTACCATGATCAGTTTTTGAGTTAACTGTCCAGATCACTTTTTTGGGTGTAGACTTCAGATTGTCTTTTGGTAGTTCGGTACAGTGGAGAATGGGTAAACCGAAAAAATAGAATCCCTGATTTTTTTCCTTTTTATTTGTGTGAACAAACTAAGGTGAAACCAAAATAGTTCTATTGTTAAATCAAAAAGAAAATTGCTGGATTCAGTGGCCAGTCCATTGT
Source organism: Onchidella celtica (assembly GCA_963931925.1). Taxonomy (NCBI): domain Eukaryota; kingdom Metazoa; phylum Mollusca; class Gastropoda; order Systellommatophora; family Onchidiidae; genus Onchidella; species Onchidella celtica. The sequence goes on along the minus strand of OZ007580.1, from coordinate 32,632,802 downwards.
AATTTGCCATAGGCTGAGTCAAGTTACTGTACCATCACCCCCCCCCCCTTCCCAAACGAAATCCAGAGCAGATCATGCTTTGTTCTGTCCAGTCATACAGTATAGGCCTACCTGGGAGTGGGGTGGTAGCACTTCAGGGGTAGGGGGAGAGAGAGGCCTATAACCTCGCTGGTCTGAAATCAGACGGCAGCAGGCAGGACAATACAAGTGACCTTTTGTGTAAAATGTATGATATCGGAAAGTAGCGAGTGCGGACAGCATAGTTCATGGCATCATGTACAGTAATGGTAACAAGATGAGCAGGATGGCGATTTTGTACTGTCCATCCACACTCATGTCTCTCTATGCTGAGAGTTAGTTCAGTTAGTCCACATTTGCCGGCATATCCATGCTTCATGCAACCCTAGGCCTGAGCAATCGCCGATCCGCATTCTCAGTAAAAAACACAGAGCAACGGAGGACATATTGTGTCTTTTTGCTTAAATGCACCTCTTACATTTGTCCCCATTGATAATGATTTGGTCTACCGCTCTTGAAACTGGCTTTTTTCAAGCCTCCTTTTCAGTAAATCGAAACTCTTTCTAAACCAAAAACAAACCCATGGTCCTGCCAATTTTGGTTTAATGTTGTCTACTGTATTGATTGCAATCAAAGTTTAGTGCAATGTATGTTGTTTGCTGGTCAGAGGGGATATGTCACTTTAAGGGTGTCACTTTTCTAGCATGGTCTGGGTTCCCATATTTTGAGTCCAATAAAGCATTGCGTGAGATTTTTCACTCAGTGTGTTATTATGTATAGAAATGTTTGCATAATGGTCATGCTGTTTTCTTGTGTGTGTTTTTTTTTTTTTTTTGGCAATTGTTTTTCAGGCCATATGATTCCATAATTATGTTACCTTCCAAATTTATTGGCAGACACTGATTATAAATTGTGTCAAGCTGTTGAAGTTTCACCTATTGACTTTCAGATAACTGGGCCTTCTTGTATGCTCAACGCTTGGCCATGAAACTAGAGGCTCCACTCTACGTCTGTTTCTGTTTGGTACCCAAATTTTTAGAAGCCACCATTCGTCAGTTTGGGTTTATGATGAAAGGTTTGGCAGAGGTGGAACAAGTGAGTGGAATGTCATGTATCATGTATGTGATATGGTTCTTTTTCATGTTTAATGACTTTCCATCGTATCTTACTTTGGCAGTTTTCACGACTTCTGCTTTGACAAGGTGGTCTAGAGGCAAGGTGCTCGCCTCTCATGCCAAGGGTCCCAGGTTCTAAACCTGGGCAGTGCAGGCATGTTGGAAATTGGGATTTTTCTCATATTTTCAAGTCCCTGATCCTATTGGGGGTAGGATCGAGTACCTAGTCTTTTTGGATAAGGACGAAAAAATTCGGAGGGCCCGTGTGCACGTTGCGCATGTTAAAGACACCTTGGCAGTTGGAAATCGTAAAGAGCAGGCCGAACAGGCCGCTGCCCGGGCAAAATTGAAATTAATAGATTAAAATTTATCCATATCACCCCCACCCACCAGCAACAACAAAATTTATTATACATTATTAAATATATATTGTTATTAATAAATATTCAAATATTATTTGTATTATTTGTATTGTGAGTTGTGTACTGCGCCTAACAGGCTGCGTCACAATTTGCTCTGAGATAGAGAGAGAGTGAGCGAGACAGGGAGAGAGAAAGAAGCAGTGTAGTGTGTTGAGCGCTTTGCCGGCGCTCCATTCTGCTCTGTGGTTGACAAGTTTCTTCTGTAAAGCGCATAGAGCATTTTAAAAATGGATATGCGCTATATAAAATAATAATAATAATAATAATAATTGTGTACAATATGTGATTCCTGAATGCATTTGTGAATAGGGTGAGAAAATGTCCAATTGTTGAAGGAAAACAGTTGTGAGATTATAAAAGTGAAAGGCATATTCTCACATGGAAAAGTTTACAATTTCAAGAAAGAGTTCGGGTTTGAAAGTTTAGATTTTTGGATTTCAAAATATGGCATTTGTAAGATGTTAAAAAGCTGATCCGAGGACTGAAGGGTCTTATGATAGTAACAGCCATATTTGTATACGATGACATTGTTTGTATTACAGGAGTGTAGGAGTTTCAACATCCCTTTCTATCTCTTAATGGGAGAAGCCAGCAAAGTCATCCCGAAATTCTTGAAGGAACACAACATTGGGGGCGTGGTGACAGATTTTTCTCCTTTGCGCACTCCAGCTAAATGGGTGGATGATCTCAAAAAAGCTTTGCCAGAAGAAATTCCTTTATGTCAGGCAAGTATATTATTGCAAGTTGGAAAAGTAAATAATAAGAAGGGTGACGTCATTACTGAGGTTAGAGCATTCTACAGCAGTGGAAATATTGAGGATGTAGAGAAACTACTGAGTGGTATAAGTGCGGTAGTAGAAGATGTTCTAAATATTTCTATGGAAATACTGCGTCAGAGCAAATCAATTAACCTAGTACATTAGAAATGCATCCAAGGAACCAGGGAAGCAGATTATGTGTTGCCAGTGAGGATTCATCATTATGCTAGCTCTACCTTCTGTTGTTTCAAGTGTACTCTGATATACTGACATCTGAGCACCTCTCTTCAGGACATTCTAGTCTGAAGTCATTTGGAGGCAAGTGAACAAGACATATCTGTGATTTAAAAAAAAAAATGAGCAAGTTAAGACATTCTTTGATGCAGCACAAGACTTTCTCCATTGATTCTAGGTGGAACTTTATGGGATTAAAACAAATTGGGTTAAATGTCATTAGCATTCTACAGTGTTTGATTAACCCAATTTTAGGTGGATGCTCACAATTTGGTTCCCTGCTGGGAGGCTTCACCCAAACTAGAATATGGAGCTCGGACCATCCGTAACAAGATACATAACCAGCTGAAAGAATACCTGACTGAATTCCCTCCAGTGGCAAAGCATCCTCATCCAGCCAGCAAGATGCCACCAGTGAGTGTGTATTTAAGACATTGCTAAATATAAGACATTTGTTATGACCCAGTTGTTATGGATTCCCTGGAATCATAATGTTGTGTTGATGGGGTGTTGGTTCGACTGCATTTTTTTATAATCGAGAGTTTTATGATTTATTATTTATTCCATCTAAGACCTAACTTTCATACCATTCCAAATACTAAAAGACAATCTGATTAAAGTTCAATTCATCAGACCTGCAGGGTCACATTTATTTATAATAAAGACACTAACAATCTCGACTAGATCTAATTAATTAATAAGGATAAACATCTGTGGCATCACATCCATAATTAATAATACTTCCTTCTAAGTCTAGCTCTAGATCTATACTTTCTCTAATAACATTTAACTCTGGACTCACTAATTATCTGCTTAAACTAGATCTATTAGGTATATATATCTAAAAACTAGATTACTTATTGGATGACAATTACAGTCTCTGAATACATAATGTCATATGGGATATTCTGCCTACAATTCTAGTAGAGAACGAGCCCGTCAACGACAAGTGACGTCGGCCCAGTTAAGTACAGAGATCTAGATATCTAGATATATCTAGCTCTAGGATGGGCTGGCATTTCCCAGCCTCACCCAGATAATTCAATCACAGTTAGTCATACATTTCATACATTAGTTCTAGATGCAGCTCTAGATGGCAGTTTACTTTTGCATTCACTCCTGGTGGGTTCCTTCAAGACTCTCCTAACGGATAAATGTCGTACGTTTCATTCACTGTCGATGTCATCAAGAGATTCTATCTTCGATTACTTACGATTGGTCTGGCACTAAGGCCAGAAACAATATATCAAAGCGGTGTCATGTCAAGCTTATGAATATAAATGACAAGATCAACATCTAGTCATGTTGTATTGGTAAATATTACAATCATCCACTCAAGTAGGATGCAACTGACTCCTACACACAGGGAAGGCTATGCACGGAGTGAAGTCCCCCGGTCAGCTGCTCTCTCGGCTGCCTATATTATCAATACGCCTTAACGGTTAAGTGACGTAGACAAATAAATAGTTCTCACACCCACGTTGAAAACGGGGTGTTAATCTTCATCGATAGCACATTATCTTTACATTTTAATATCAGTAGTATATATCTGATTATCTATAGCCCATTCACCATAACACCAGTGATATTCTATCTACTAGCATACTACTGTTTATCTACGCCTTCCTGTTGTTCAATAGTTCCCTCTTGCTTAAAATGACGTCATCAAAAAACACCGTCCTTATCTACAACTGACGTACTTCACATGTTATATTTATTCACCTCCTCTCTATAATTAATTCGGTTATTTCCCCTTGACCACTAACCTCACACCAATTACATTTGATTATGACATCCCCCACCCCAGTGGAAATTTTAAGAAAAATTTACACGATAAGATCTATGAAAGTCCGAAGTCATGAAAATGACTCTGATATTGTGGTGGGGCTTAAGACTAAAGTAGAAAAGTTATCCCTAAGATGGATAAAAAATTTAACTAAGAACGTGCATAGTGGATGGACAAAAACTACACAGTTATTGATGCAACGTTCTGTAGAATCTCATCTATATAAATATATTTTCACTTCATACAATCACACTTCTCATGAACATTTATAATAATAATAATTACTTTACTGTATACTTTTGAATTAAAGTATAACTATATTCACACAGTCACACATCATTGAAGAATCATACTCATAATTATTTTGTCAACACACATATTAATACATATATGCACATTCACAAACAATATATTATTAATTAAAGTATTGTGGCATCCAATGGCAGCAGTAGCTCTGGTTGCTTGGTTTGCCATGACTCCATCTCATTGACCCGCAGACAAGGGCGTCAGGTTTGTCAGTAGCTCAGGTCACAGTCCGGAATGACGCTGGTGGAAAGAGGATATTCACAAGAAAGAATGTAAAAATTGTTCATAAATTAGTGAACAATATAATGTGAATCCATCCACCGTCCAGAAATGAGGTGGAGAAGCGCCATCCAACCCCAATACAAGACAGACTCTTTAACAGAGTAATGAAAATTTTGGTCTGTCTTACTTTTTACAACGAATTTCCGTATAATGAAGCCGAAACAACCAAAACGACGAAAAGTTAATTAGCTTAACGTTTACATTCCAAATTCGCGTGGTGCTGCCTCAAATGCAACAATAGTATAGAACTTTCTCAATTCAATAACAATATGATTTATTTATTTAATCTCCGTATCGAATCCGGTATAGATGAGATGGCACGAGGCGATAGCTAGTTAATCTAATGCGCTTTACGCAAGCCATGCACACGTCAAGTGTCACAGTCATCTCGGTATATAATCATATCTAGTATTATGTTAGCTGGTCCACGGGACGCGGACAGCCTAAGACATAATCGGTTGTATATAAAAAAAACTCCACTCTTCTGCACAACTTCTTAAAACGCGACCACGCAGTGTCCTCTGTTACCACTGCAAAATTATATCTCTCAACGCGACAAATCAAGTGTTCTCTGTTAGCACTGGAAAAACTCTCAAAACGCGAAAATTCCCTTTCTTACCGGTCGGTCTTACACTGCCTGCGGCCTTACACTGCCCATAGGTCTTACACTGCATCTCCGCGTCTTACACTGCCTGCGGCCTTACACTGCCCTGAGGCCTTACAATGCCTGTAAGAAGGTTCAACTCTCTCTCTCTCTCAATATACCACGTGTCTTTTATAATGACATTACCTCAATACTGATACGAACAAGTCCCATGAGACAATAAACTCTTTGCTCCTCGGGCGGCCGCACAGCCGAAAATAATACCAATATTCACCACACATCACTCATCTCTCACTTCACATAAATTACTTCCCATACAACAGTCTTCCACTGTCCTCTCGGGAGCTCATCAATTTAAAGACGAATCGGTTATATCACACTAACCCAGAACTGGCAGTATTAACTGCACGGGTTCTAATAATTCACTTAATGTCAATAATCCAGATTAAAATTCAACGTGGTTTTAGCACGTGAAATATTTCAGGGATATATTGTAAATCATAGCAATGTCAATATAATAGTTTAAACTTTATAAGGAATAAAAAAAAATACACTGAACAGGACGCTAGACTAACAAGCAAGACGAACGATAACAGACCCTACAAGTCCTAACTTATTTACAAGATAGTATTAAGAAGAAGACAGGAGAGACATCTTCCTAAAGAAAAGTGAGGAAGCAAGAGAAACGCCACAATCTATACGAATAAACGGATCCCTATAGAACTATTCACAGTGAAGCAAATCCCCCCGAGTTATCAATAGCCACCAATGCACTCTAATATCATTCGAAATGGCAAAGAAGAAATGCTAAACTATGATCCCATCCAACCTCCCGCTAAACTAAAGTGAACATGCAAAAAGAGAAAAAGCCTGGAAATAATGAGGCCGGAAAACACTTCAACCTCCCCAAAAATGGCACTCGGATGGTTCACTTAACTTTTTGAGGAATTTAGATGTTGGTTTCCTCAATCCATAGCTCGCATTCCCAAGTCCAAAAGTCTCGTTTTCTGTCACAGGTAGAGTCTAGATCTATGGTGGATGTTGTCCCTCGCCGTGATCGTCGGGTCAATGGGATCGACAGAACATCATATGAAATTCAAACAAGAAATTTATATTAATATACAATGTATATATTGTTTCTAGATCTAGATCTATATCATCATATTATATTATTTCTTCTCTCAATAATAGCTGTCTCCTTACTACCTTAAATTCTTTAAGAATGTCCCTATCTAAATGTTAAGTTATGGTAAGATAATAAAGGTTCTTTAGGGGGTCCCTCTCCAGTTGTTATGACCCAGTTGTTATGGATTCCCTGGAATCATAATGTTGTGTTGATGGGGTGTTGGTTCGACTGCATTTTTTTTATAATCGAGAGTTTTATGATTTATTATTTATTCCATCTAAGACCTAACTTTCATACCATTCCAAATACTAAAAGACAATCTGATTAAAGTTCAATTCATCAGACCTGCAGGGTCACATTTATTTATAATAAAGACACTAACAATCTCGACTAGATCTAATTAATTAATAAGGATAAACATCTGTGGCATCACATCCATAATTAATAATACTTCCTTCTAAGTCTAGCTCTAGATCTATACTTTCTCTAATAACATTTAACTCTGGACTCACTAATTATCTGCTTAAACTAGATCTATTAGGTATATATATCTAAAAACTAGATTACTTATTGGATGACAATTACAGTCTCTGAATACATAATGTCATATGGGATATTCTGCCTACAATTCTAGTAGAGAACGAGCCCGTCAACGACAAGTGACGTCGGCCCAGTTAAGTACAGAGATCTAGATATCTAGATATATCTAGCTCTAGGATGGGCTGGCATTTCCCAGCCTCACCCAGATAATTCAATCACAGTTAGTCATACATTTCATACATTAGTTCTAGATGCAGCTCTAGATGGCAGTTTACTTTTGCATTCACTCCTGGTGGGTTCCTTCAAGACTCTCCTAACGGATAAATGTCGTACGTTTCATTCACTGTCGATGTCATCAAGAGATTCTATCTTCGATTACTTACGATTGGTCTGGCACTAAGGCCAGAAACAATATATCAAAGCGGTGTCATGTCAAGCTTATGAATATAAATGACAAGATCAACATCTAGTCATGTTGTATTGGTAAATATTACAATCATCCACTCAAGTAGGATGCAACTGACTCCTACACACAGGGAAGGCTATGCACGGAGTGAAGTCCCCCGGTCAGCTGCTCTCTCGGCTGCCTATATTATCAATACGCCTTAACGGTTAAGTGACGTAGACAAATAAATAGTTCTCACCCCCACGTTGAAAACGGGGTGTTAATCTTCATCGATAGCACATTATCTTTACATTTTAATATCAGTAGTATATATCTGATTATCTATAGCCCATTCACCATAACACCAGTGATATTCTATCTACTAGCATACTACTGTTTATCTACGCCTTCCTGTTGTTCAATAGTTCCCTCTTGCTTAAAATGACGTCATCAAAAAACACCGTCCTTATCTACAACTGAAGTACTTCACGTTATATTTATTCACCTCCTCTCTATAATTAATTCGGTTATTTCCCCTTGACCACTAACCTCACACCAATTACATTTGATTATGACAACATTGCTATTCAGATAGGAACTTTCATTTGTCATGTTGTTGGAATTTTGTGGGTTTTTGCACTGAAGTTTTGTGAAAGCTGAAAGGGAGCTGAACAAAATTGAACATCATATTTTTGAAATTCTTATACGAATTGTTACAAAAAAATATGCTCAACCGTATTTACCAGTGCAAACGAAATGCTTTTTGTCATGAATATCATCAAGCATATTGCTGTGGGAGTTTGTTTTTTATTTAAGCATCTCTTGTTTAATGGCATTCTCACAGGTGACAGACTGGAAGTCAGCTGACAGTAATCTCCAGGTTGACAGGACAATACAAGAGGTGACCTGGGCCAAACCAGGCACTCAAGCTGGACACAAAATGTTGGAATCTTTCTGTGAGCGACGGCTGAAACTCTTTGCTACTTCAAGGAATGATCCCAATAAGCAAGCACTCAGTAACCTTTCACCTTGGGTACACTTTGGTGGGTGTGTTTCCTGCAACGCTGGATTAGACTGACACAGAACAAAACAAATATTTGAAGAGAAAATCCTTTTAACTTTTATAAACTTGTAGTATAAATGTAGAAGTCAATCATGTCACATGTAATGGTTGTTGTAAGCAGTGTCTAATTGTACTGACACTGTATCTAGAATATGTCTAGATTGGTCAATATGTGATATTAAATTAGTTCAATAAATTGTCAGAAACTGATTGTGGCTTGCAACCTTGGGGGTGCACTAGCTGATTTTGATCGGCTTAGTAGTTGGATGGTGACGCCACAACATTTAGTTTCAATGAAATCCCGCACTGGTTGGATTTCACTGAAACTCGGTGGGCACCTAGGCTAAAAAGTATTCAGGTACACTTTTGGATAGTATCACAGGATGTGGTGGTGTTCAATATTGGTTTGCTTTGGCAGAGAAATTAGATGCTGGCAGTAGGAAACAAATTTCCCATCAGTTTAGTAAAGAGATCCTAGATTTAAATCAATGGCCTCAGTGTATCCGGTCCAAACTGGTTCTTGCTGTGGGCACTGGTGTTGAAACTTTAATGAAATTGTTTCTGTTAACTATTTAACCCAGTACTGCCTACTTTCACAAATCCCCTCCTGTTCTGCCTAAGCAAATAGGCACCATGATAATTTTGATAATACTTACATTTTAAGAAGTAAAAATAAATACTTACAGCATGAATTTTTGAGGTTTGTCTTTTGTTTTTGTACCACTGTCACCATTTTATATAAATCTGTATCATTTCAAATCCATGTTTCATCCCTTGTCTTCCTAATAAAATGTAAAAGTGCTCAAAATGCCATTTTAACTAATACGAACTTTGAAAAAGTGTCAAAGGAAGTAGAAAGCAGAAAGAATTTTTCTATTTTCACATGGAAGAAGATCAAAGTATCATTTGAGGTCATGAATATTGAGTTTTTTCTGGTTTTGAGAAACCTAATTCCCGGGAATGCCTTAAAACACCAAGTCAGATGTGGCACTTTGCAGTGCGCTAGGTTATATTGTTATATGTGATCCCATTTTGTTTGCACTTCGATATTTTGATTTAATAATCTTTGAAAAAAACTGATCTTTCATGTGTCAATGTTTTCTCCATAATAGGTCAAATTTCTGTCCAGCGCTGTATCTTGATGGCCAAACAGTACCGCAGCAAATCCCCGGAAGGACTGGATGCATTTGTAGAGGAAGCTGTCATCAGGAGAGAGCTAGCTGACAACTTCTGCTTTTACAATCCAAAATATGACAACATTAAAGGTAGGCCAGTATATAAACCTTTTATCACTGCTGTCATTTTTCTCCTCACAAACAAAAATTGTTCCCAAAGGAAACAAGGATGGTCAGAAGAGATGGTATAATTAGACATTAGGTTCAAGGGATTCAGAAGAACTTAATGCATTGACATCTGATGCTTTTTAGTCCTGTTGGGAAATCGGACAAATTTTTCTAATGGATCAGTGACCTTGAAACTAGGCCTATCCAGGCTATGGTTTATGACATTAATGGATAGAAAACCATGGGAAATCATGAAAAATATATCGAAATCATAGAATTTGCACAAAAGAAAGCAAATTATGACTCTTTACCCATTTTATTGAGCTTAGATCTAGAGGAATTACTTTTGGTTGACTCGTCCCCGCCATTTTGGACTTTCTTGAAGAATGTTATTGTCCTCTAAATGCACCGTTTTTCAGCAAATCATGCGGATCCTGGACTTTGATGTTAATGCACATGATGTCTTTTTAACATGCAAAGATGAGAGAGTGAATATGACTCACTTTTTGCCGAAAACCACGGCTGGCAGTAGGCATGATTACCTCTGTTTACCCTGTGACCTCTGCAATTTTTGACATATTTTTTGTTCTTTTAGTCACGGGAATGAGTCAAACCCTAGCACTTTGCCTTGCAAAAATCCCAGATACATTTTCTACATAGCTGTCAAGCGTCCTGTTTTTTACGGAACAAGTCCATATTTCAGGCCTTGAGTCCGTTTTTGGTCCAAAAAATCTGTATTTTGACATTTGGCCTAAAAAATAAAAAAATTTGGCCTTTAAAAAAAAAAATCGTGGCAAAAAGCTCTTATGCGTCGGAAGTTAGGATAGGGCTAGCCACACCAAAGTACTCGACGCTTAACATGTTAAAAAGGAAGAATCAAAAAATTAACTAATAATGTGAGGTATTTTGTGAGTGTTGATATTGATTTTTGTTGTAATCGTAACGGGCCAAATGCTTTGAACTTCACTAGGCCTAGATCTGGCTTGTAAACAAAGACTTGGCGCAGTGAGAATTTTCGTCGTGTCGGGCATCTTTGGAAAATCACCGTAGCCTATACAATCTAGAATTCTAGTCAAGATCTAGACCTAAAGCTAGTTAGTTTAATCAGTTGAGGGTTCGGGTTGTAGGATAAAATCAGTTAAGAGATGCTAGAATCTCTGGATCTAGATATCTAGAACTAGTCAAGTATAGATTTAGATCTAATCTAGGAAGAGACGAATAATGTTACAATCTGGTCAAAGCAAATTTATCATTTTGAGATTGGAATAAGGTGATTTTTAAACATTTTATAATGCTTTAATTTGTAAATTTTCTGTCCAGGAGAGCTCATTTTTCAACTCAAAATTGGCTTAAAATTGTTTTCGGAAAGGGGCACTGCTCCTGTACCCCACCGGGGCTTGGGCAGCCCCTGGACCCCGGCCTTGTTCCTTATTTTGATTTTCAAAACTTGGCAGCTATGTTTCTAAAGGTTGTAGTAAGGTTTCTCTACAGCCCCTCAACCATGCACAATTTTCACTTGAACTGAATTACATCAGTGAATTTACTTTCAAAGTGAAAGTAATGTTAGGGCTCACAAATCTTCTGCTCATATTCCTATGTAATGTTTTTATATCTCCCTATAAAAATATATTATGTAGAAATGAACATGCTATATAATATATTTTAGTAGCAATATTCAAATTGTGCTTTGTACTTATTTTATTCCTTCTTTTTGACTTTCGCGAGAGTGACTTTGTGGATAAATTTCTATTTTTAGTAAAAGAAAAATTAGGTCACTTACAACACTAGTATCACATGTCACATCATACGAACATAAAAAATACTAGGTTTGAAAGCTGATCCAATTCCCTTTCCAGCCATATATAATAAGCCTTTTCAAAAGAGTGCTTATTAGACATGGCCGTCAGTTTTGAAAGAGACTTCTGGAAGTTGCTCAAAATCTTTAAAAACCTGTTTATGGTTGAGAGTTAAGGCTGAGGTTGGCAGTTAAATCAAAATCTTCATTTCTGATTCTGTTGTATGGACTACAATGAAACGAGCTATTCTACCTACACTTTAGGTATAGTTTAGTTTTGAAGTAAAAAAAAAAAATGGTTGCCATGGGAATGGGTAAAAATGGGCCATCTTGAATTTTGTACGCCTGTTTCAAAGTTGCATTTCTGTTTTTCTATTAATCATAAGTGAATGATTGTTGCGGAATGCCTACAGGTGCTTATGACTGGGCCAAGAAAAGCTTGGATATTCACAGGGGAGACAAACGGCCTTACTTGTACAGTCGGGAACAGTTAGAACAAGGCAAGACTCATGATGATTTGTGGAATGCAGCACAGGTAAAACTGGAAAGAGGGCAGTTTGTTGGGGGGGGGGGGGGGGGGGGGTAAACTGAAAAATCCAGGAACTTATTTATGGACAAAAATTTTTTCTCAGTCTGTGTATTCTTATCAGATGCTGGCCTTTCTCAACTTTAGAACAAACTAACAAACTAACCCTTGGGTTTGGAAACATGGTTTATTTCTCAAGCTGTCAACTGGCAGTGAATTATACTTTCTGCAGTAGCATTTTTAGTTTGTGGAAAATAAACTGTGCAAATGTTTTAGGATTCAGGTAGCGTACCAGAAAAATACTGCAGACATTTTTCTTTGAAAATCAATATCCAAGTAAATAACATGTCCTGTATTTAGGGTGAAAGAAGAATGTGCAGAAATAAAGTAATTTTTTTTTTATTTTTAACAAAAAGAAAGTGTAAGGATTAAAGACCATTCCTGCAAAGTGCAAGACAGTGATGATAGTATGCATATTATGCCAATATAGACATGGTACATTATGTGGTCTGCGAAGTGCATTACGGTGTTTTGCGTATTGTTTTCCTTTCTGTGGAAGTTCTAACTTGATGGTTTTGGTTTGCCTTTACAGGGCAAGGGCATATGTGCCTGGGTTTGTTTCATGTATTACTAATCCTGCTGTCAGTGATTAGAGTTTTTGACATACTGTTTTGCCCCATGTATATGTCTCATTCTTTTGATCATACTATGTGTTCAGACTCAGATGGTGAAGGAAGGCAAGATGCATGGCTTTCTACGTATGTACTGGGCCAAGAAGATTCTGGAATGGACCAAATCACCAGAAGAAGCTCTGGAAGAGGCCATCTATCTCAATGATAAATACAATCTAGATGGTAGAGATCCCAATGGTTATGTAGGTGAGTTTGGTTTGTACTTGTGGCTACACCAGTTCTTGTCAACGCTGTTGGTAGTCAGAATTCATTCATTTTCTAGAGAATGACAAAAGTTTGAATCTGGCAAGCATGTCCATCACAGTTACCCTGGGACAGTTTCCTAAAAATCAGCATGTCCTCAGCCACCAGTACTATAAGCCAAGCAACCTTTTTTCATACATTAAGGGCCAGACCTGAAAAATGTCAGGATGCAGAGGGCTGGATACTCTCACATCATATTAAAGCCCTTTTCTATAAATGCAGTTCTTTATTTGAATGTTGATTTTTAAAGAAAAATGTCTTTTTTGATATGTGGTGTTGGGGGGGGGGGGATGTGTGCTATATTTGTTTTTTTTATAGTTCTGTGACCATTGTGCAAAATAATTGCAGTTGACCTCGGGTGCTGGCAAAAATTGTTTGGCAGGCCTGAGGTTCCCCATGTCAGGGATAAAATATCGATTTAACTTTTGTTTCAGGTTGTATGTGGTCAATCTGTGGTATCCACGACCAAGGCTGGGCAGAGAGAGCTGTCTTTGGGAAAATCCGATACATGAACTATCAGGGCTGCAAGCGCAAATTTGATGTCCCAGGTTTTGTTAAAAAATACAATACCAAATAGGATATTAACCACTAGATTGGCAGCCCACAGGCAAAAAACCTTCCTTGGAATCACCATCAAGGAAAATAACTCTAAATGACTTTGCGATTGGTCGCAATGAAAAGGTCATCACTTTCTTATTTCTGGGTCAATTTTAATCAAATAAATCTTTAAAAATCCAGAATTGAATGACCTTTCCATTGATACCATGCATTATGCATTTTGCTTGCATTTTGATTGTCAAAAAATTTCTGAACTTGAAATCAGCCTCCTCTGGTTCACTCTCATCTTCACTAGATCTAGATCTAGACTCTAGGGGGATCATCTAAATCAAGTTCTACATCACTTTCACTATCTTCCCCTTCATCTAGATCTACAGAGGTAGAAATGACTTCATTATCTTGATGAAAATCACCTGACGCCACCAAACTTTTCAGAAAATTGAAGGCCATTTTCACTAATGTCGTATCAACAGCTGTCTCCACATATTTCGTTCCGGTAAAAAGCAAAAGGAAGTAGAGCCTTTATATTACACCGGAAATGTCTTCTCCATTATAATCCATGCTTATTATGGTCCACAGGGTTGACTAAAAACAACGTAGGCCTAGCGGGCGATTTGCCAATGAACCGTCGCGGGCGCCTCCGGGCGCATTGCATATCTAGTGGTTAAGCATTCCCAGATGGTTCCTTCCCGAGTTGCCAGAAAAGATTTTTTTGTAAATTTTACATGTTGAAAATGTATGGGATTTCTGGAATGGAAATCATTGATTTGAATGTTTAGAAAAGGGTATCTTTGACAGCTTTCCTGAATGTGGTATTATTAGACTGTTCATGGAGATAAAAATAACTTTGAATATCAGATCAATAGTGCAACAGTGTAATCAACTCAAACTAACCAAGTTCAAGTCAAGACATTGATGTACATGCAGAATTTGTTTTTCAGAAAATATTTGCAACATTTCATGGATAAATCTTTCATGTACAGTTCTCTCTGCTTGAAATGACACCCTGGCCTTTTTTTCCTTCTGTTTTCTTTGTAAGAAGAACCTGATTTTACAGACCACCCATCTGTTGAACATCATACTTTGCTCAATAGCTCATGTCTTTCAAAAAAAAAGTAGCAGCCTACCTTCTCTACTACAGTGTTACACAAATGTTAGAAGCACAATGCAAGAAGGGTAGGGTAGGTGGGAATGTGTGGAAGTCGAAGGGGGAGGAGGGGAGGGGGGGGGGGAGAAGAAATGAAGTTACTCCCACTTGATCAGAACCCTGCCACATAGTAGAAGTGCAATCAGGCCTTGATTATGTAATTCTAAAGGCATATTGCTGGATGTAAAAGATAACAGGATTCTGTTTTGGGGTTTTTGAAGGTTGGCAGCTATGTTGTCAGTATTGTCAGAAAGTACATTTCTGGGAAAATCTGGAGAATTGGACATTTCTGCTTAAACTTGCACTTCATTGAATATAAAAATACAAAAAGATTTGTTGTGCCTGAAAATACTCTAATGTTGCCCTGCTTTGTCAGATTATCAGGGGAAAATTATGCATACCTGAAAGACAATGTGTTCATTTCCTCATTTTTATTTTTTTCTGAATGGATATTAAAAAAAATCATGTATTCACCTGACCCTAGTTTTATGATCATTGAAGGTCTGCATTAGAGTTGGAGTTATTGTTCTAGTTGGTCAAAGTTTACCAAATAAAACCAAGTGAAAATCTTACTGCCCAGGCATTACTGCATCTGATATAACCTAATGTAAGCCCATAGAGTGTATGGAATTCAAGGAAGTCCTCCTCTGAAGAACTCCTGCAGTTATGCCATCCTGAGAGTTTGAATTCTTGTTTTCTTTTTCTTTCTGAACATGAAGAATAAAAGCAGACAACTGAGCGGATAGATGCAGGATGAAAAAAAAAAATCTTACCAGACTGTTGCACCGACACTTGTTGTAAAAGAGAAAATTGTGTTATTATTTCACTTATACATGTATTGATATGGGTTTGCTTTGATAAAAACAAGTTTGGCAATGGCATGTACCAGTTGTTAACGTTGTGATTCATTAATAAGTTCTGAAACTCCTTGCCAAACACTTCCACGCGTATTGCACTTTCTAATACAGGAACAGCTACTCGCACCAATTCTGAGAAACTGAACAGCATTACACTAAAGACTAATGGCTTGGCAAAGTAAAAGTTGACAGCAATCAAGCAATATGCTGAGTTAATTTAATTTTCTAGCCAAAACAGCAACTTAACTGTGAACTAAATTGGAACAGAAAGAAGCTTCGCCTGGGCAAGCGGCACATGGGGGATTCATGTTTCACAGTTCATCACTCAACAATGAAAATGTCAACTTGTGTTAACAGGGCAGCTCACGTTACTCGTTCACCATTGTATTCAGGAAATGAGGAAAGCTCATTTTTCCAACACTCAGCATCGTAAAACACTAGTTTTATGCTAGCCTTTGTAAATACTATTCACCTGCTGACACTGAAATTTGACAATTTGGTGATGCATTTTTTGATGATTTAATCAATGGATGAAAGACTGAATATTAAACTGAACCATCCATCTGCCACCAATCTTAAAAACTTCACTTTGTTCTTTACATGAAGTGTTTTGATGCAAGCTATCTCATGTTTTAAGACTTCCGCATACAGTATGACACAGATCAAGCAAAGGTTTTTTGCTGTTGTAACATTTGTGAAGTAGTTTTGAATCTGTCAGATTTGTATACATATGTATTACATTTTATATACAACTATAAATTCACTTTCATGTGCATTTACCTAAAATTTTACACTTGTGTTCAGAGCACAATCTATTGATGTCAGAGTTTCAACATTAAACGTTTCATTTTTATCACACTTCAGTTTGTTTTAATAACATTGCTGTCTTTATGTGGAGTCCTTTTTTTGCACTGCAACATCCGAACAACCACAGAATCTCTGCAGACATCAGAATTTGAAAGAAATGGCAAAAAAAATTCTTATCTTTACCACTTACTCAACAGCCAACCCACCAGCTAGCCAACCTGTCAACTGATCATTTCACAATGGAATCAGCCATCAAGCCAATAAAAAAAATGAATTACAATTCAGCAAATCAAACTGTTCAGCAAAACCACCCTGTAGTGTAAACAAGTGAAGAATGACTTCTTTCAATTTTTTTGGTAGCAGTCAGATGTTTAATGTGTTAACTGTAATGCAACTACTAGAGAACTTGGACATTATTGAACCATTCAATAATGTTTTTGTTGAAGTAGTTATTTTATAATCGGAAGCAGCCCTGTAAATCCAATACATTTCGGTTTATTTATTATAATAATTTTAAAATTATATTTTTAGTATTTTGATCTCTTTCAGTGAAAATATTAACAATAATTTCAACTAGTTTTAACGAAGCAAACAGACAAAAAAATGGCTAGCCAAATACCTTTATAAAACAACATTTTCAAAGTTTTGCCCGACATTCACAGAAGCAAATAACTCCCATGCTCATAGAGATTAATTTGAAGTGTCACTAAATACATGTGTATGCACTTGGATTGAGAAAAAAGATTCGTGTACAGACATATCAACAACAATTTGAAAGCAACCAGGTATACTCGCAGATACGTGCGTTGAAAACCCAATACATCTAGGCCCCTATGTGCACTGATAGTGATAAACCAATAAAAATGCGATCATTACTGCTGCAACGTCAGTGGCGGATCTACTTTGTATGAAACCAAAGATACTAGAAATGATAAGAATTAAGATGAGGCAGCTCGGGGTTTTGGCATGCACGGGTGTGACAGCGCCACCTTGTTGCGGAGGCGTGAGAGAAGTAAACAATGGCATTTTATACAAAGATGAATAGAGAAAATGCCGATTTCTTTTCAGTGTTCAGCTCTCACGGTAGACCTTGCTGGAAGTCACTTACATGTGTACTTCGTTGTAGGTAATTATAAAGTAATTCATTGTAGGAAACCTCTGGCAATTTTCTTTCCTTTATAAATGTGGTAGCAATGTCACAATCGTTTTATTAATTTACCATCATACCGAAGATAGATCTAGTATATTTTTTAGAAGGCAGTGGCTACGTTTACGGCAGATTACGCTCATACCCCAATAGATAAATACAAAGAAAGGAAGCGCTGCTGTACGAACGGGAGTAAAGCCAAATAAAGAAAAACGGTGAGTTGTAAACCGTAGCCACTGCCTTTTTAGAATAGCATGGGCCGAGGCTGGATTTTCCGTTCATGACGTAACTCGCGCGCCCTGCCAGAGAGCCTACAATACTGGAAGCTCTCTGGCCCTGCCTCCTAGCAGCAAATGCAAATAAGAAAGTTAACAATAGAGGGAACTGTGAAGGGTTTTGAAAACGTTTAATGTCTTTTCTTTAACAATAACAGACTAACCTTGGATTTTCCTTCTTCTCGTTCTTCCTCCTCTTCTTTTTCTTCTCCAATTCACGAAAAATACACCACCTGGACAACCACGCCAGCCGTTGCATCAGACACGCATAGCATTAGCAGTACAATCTTTAGGGACCATTCACATTATTATGTCATCAAAAATTGACTCATTTTGACCCCCCTCCCACCCTCTTATCATCACATGTCATCAAAAGGCTATACCCCCCCCCCCACCCGTTTGATGACGTAATCAAAACGACAAATAACGACTAAAAATACCTGTATAATGCTGTTTGCTATTTATTTTAATTCAAGGAAGTGCATAGGTAGGGAAGATATCCCTTACCTATTCACCTTACATAGGTAGGGAAGATATCCTCTGCCAATTCACTTTGCATAGGTAAGGAAGATATCCCCAGACTATGCAATCCCTATGTGCATGCAGAGAAGATATTAATTTCTTGATACTTAACTTAGGCAAGGAAAATATTTTTGTCTCTGCATATTTTTTAGGTCGGGAAGATATTTCTTGTGTAATAGGCCTACTTTGCTTAGGCAGGGAAGATAGTCCTTTCTACCTGTGCTTTGCCTGCTCTGTTTGCGATAGCTATGAAACATACTTTTAAAGGTAATGATTATGTATCACACTCATTATTCGGCGGTATGAAGCGAAATCAGCGATATCCCCATTACGACCCATTGGCGACAGCAAACCTAACCTGCCTCTGTCAAAATATGGCAAAAAGAAAAAGCTGTAAGAAGAAAGGCGACCCCATAGATTTTCTGTTGTTTTTACCTTCTTCAGTTTACGTTCATGTACGAGGGGACAATGAATTTGAAAGGCTTTAATTTTAAGCCCATGGGGGCAGAATGTAATTACATGTATTATTGTAATTGAGCATGGCACCTATGAAAAGTCCAGAGTGGATCTATTGGGAGAGGAACAAGGGGAACTAGCTGTTTCCTGCCTACTCAGGAAAACATACAGTAAAGCACATGTACCTACACGAAGAAAACACCGGCATTTAATTTGGTGAGGCACTTGTAGGTCAAGCATTCCAGGGAATTTCCCAGCCAGCACCCCTACGCCAATCCGACGTATTTGTGTAGGATATCCCCGTAGAGTAGGTAGGATTACCGCAGGGGTGGGGTTCCTACATCAAACAGACGTCGGTCAATGCTGTAAACAGCGGATCTACGAGGGAACGATACCATTGCTTTGTGCAAACATCCTATACAGAGGATTGATTACCTTAGGGTTGCTGGCTGGAGTGATGAAACTTCGAGTACGCAGTAGTTCGACGATCGAACCTTCCACATTTCAGTTCATTCTCCACAAATTAAACGACAAAGGAGAAAGAAAAATTCAAACTAACAGATTATAAATAAAATTAAATCAATAAGAGCTTTTATATAGCGCTTAATATCCACTAATGCTCTAAGCGCTTTACAAGGTGTCCCTGACAGGCTGATTCAACCATTTAATACCATCTCAATTCACAAAGAGCATACAGAGAAGCTGCCTGTCAGCAAACTGAAAAGATCTTTCCACTACCTGTATTGAGTAGTAATAGTAGTCATTCAAGGTATTGGTTGATTAATTAATTAGTTATTTTATTGGCAGGTATTATAATAAAAATATGAATTTGATCTACATTTGTTCTTTTTCAATTTTACCAAACCACATTGATGACATCATCTTTGGACTCAATACCCCCCCTCCCCCATGTCATCACTTGTCATCATTCAAGAGACCCCCGCCTCCCCCCCCCCTTATCTGATGACATAATATGTGAACGGTCCCTTAGCAGCCGAGTCCCAAGCGCTGACAGCAGGCTAAAAATAACTTGTCGCGAGGGAGGCCACAGGAGCCGCACGCACATTACTAATACAATCATGTACTGGATCTATGCCTTAAGCCATCTCGTGAAAAATCTGTTTCTCTCTGTGTTTCCTTCCATCACCCGCCCACTTTAACTTTGCTTTATAAGGAAATTCATTATTAATTATTACATACTACATACATTGACACTGACCACATTTTAGTGACAGCAAAGCTGAGATTGAAAGCCTATAGGAAGAGCAAGCCAAAACCCACCACCAGATTTGACACGGACAAACTGAAAGACCCTGAAATCAGCAGTGCTTTTCAGATCGAAACAGAAAACCGTTTCTCAGCATTACCCAAGGAGTGGTCAGCTGAAGAAAGACACCCAGATACACTGTGGAAAGACATGAAAAGAATTTGGAGTGAAACAGCTGAATCGAAACTCGGGAAAAGAACGAGGAAAACTCCCAAACCATACATCAGTGAAGAAGTGATAGAGCTTGCAAAAAGAAAGAGCAAAGCCAGAAAACTTAGTAAACAAGATGAATATCATGCACTGAAGAAGGAAATCCAAACAAAGATCAGAAGAGACAAGAATGCATGGTTAGAAAGAGAGTGTGCAAACATAACAGAATGTAATACACAAAGAAAGTCAAAAGAAATGTTTGAACAAATAAGAAAAGTAAAAAAGAGGGATTTCCAACCACAGAACTTGAGTCTGAACAACAAAGAAGGCACAACACTGACAAACACAAAAGATGTGCTCTCAAGATGGCACGAATACGGCAAGATGCTGTTTGCGGACAACATCAGACCAGACCCGAGGGACCTCCAACAACCAGACTCACAACAGATAGATAAAGAACCAGAACCTCTCTTGGAGGAAGTACAGGCTGCAATAAAACAAATAAAGAATGGAAAATCCCCTGGATCAGACAACATACCAGGTGAACTCCTGAAACATACCAGCGAATCAGGAATAAAAGCACTCCACCAAATGATCTGCAAAATTTGGCAGACAAATGAATGGCCAACAGACTGGAAGCTACAAGAATTCGTCATGCTATACAAAAGCGGCAATGTCAAAGACTGTGGAAATTATAGAACCATCGCCCTCATCAGTCACACCAGCAAAATCCTGCTCATCATCATACTCAACAGAATGAAATCTAAGGTAGAAGAGGAACTATCAGAATGTCAAGCTGGTTACAGGACCAACAGAGGAACCGCTGACATGCTCTTCATACTACAAATAATGATTGAACAGATAAGAAGCAATGGAAACGAAGCCTTCATCACGTTCATAGACTACAGCAAAGCGTTCGACAGCGTTAGGCACCATCACCTGTTCGATATAATGATTAAGATGGGATTCCCGAAACACCTTGTGACCCTCATCGCTGCACTATACCACGAACAAAAGGCAACGATTAGATGGAACAATGAGAACTGTCCATATTTCAACATTGAGAAAGGAGTCAGACAGGGTTGCATACTTTCACCTCATCTTTTCAATATTTATACTGAGCAGATCATGAGAAACGCAGACATAGAAGATATGGGAATAAAGATCGGAGGCCGAAACATCACAAACCTTCGCTACGCTGATGACACAGCTCTTATTTCAGATAACATCACCAGCATGAAAAGAGTGTTGCACAGAGTGGATGAAGCGGGCAAGACAGCAGGCCTACACCTAAATGCTAAGAAAACGAAAGTCATGCATACTGGAACAGGGCACCATGAACACCAGGAGATACTAGTAAACAAAACAGCACTAGAAAAAGTGACTGATTTCAAATACCTAGGATCACATAAATCGCAAGATGGAAGCTGCTCAAAGGACATAAAAACAAGGATAGGAATGGCAAAACACAAAATGGTTCAACTAAACAACATTTGGAAGGATAGAGGCACACCAACGGACCTCAAAGTGAACATACTTAAGTGCTTGATCTGGCCAGTCCTACTATATGGTTGTGAAGCCTGGACACTCAAAAAGGCAGACATAACAAGATTGGAGGCAGCTGAAATGTGGCTTTACAGAAGGCTACTCAGAATAAGTTGGACAGAAAGGAGAACAAATACAAGCATCTTAGAACAGCTTGGCACCACCAGAAGAATAACACCTGAAATAAATAAAAGAAGACTTGCATACATCGGCCACGCGGCCCGAAACAAAAGCACGGCCCTTATGATATCAATCCTTCAAGGAAAGACAGAAACAAAGAGAAAACAAGGAAGACCACCCATTACATATCACGATAACATCAAGAAAGTCAGCCAGCTGGAAATAAGTGAACTAACTAGGAAAGCTAAGGACAGGATTGGGTGGAGGAGATTTTGTCGTGACATCCACTGTAGCAGCTAACATCGATGACGATGAAGCCGACAGGTGACAGGTGACTACATACATGTATTTTAAGAATATTCTGACGGTGAAACTGCCTTTGGAAGCGAAACCAATCGGTGTCGTGTCTTATTTTCTATGCAAATCCATTTGTACGAAGCGCTGGCTCTTCGTGCCGAGAGTGGGCGGTGCCCGTTATAGGATGTAAACGGTATTTTAAGAGGCCCGAAGAAGGGAGTGTCTGATCTTCAGAGGATTACCATTTATTATGTACTAGCTGAGGCCCCCGACCCTGCCCGGGATAAATCGGTTTGAATATTGGTTTCAGTTCTGGGTGGTTATTATGGACCTGCTTCATCTGACCTGTTCCTATTTGTTTATTTTGTTTTTGTTTGTTTGTTTTTAAATAAGTCTTACTGCTCTGCGTTTGTGAGTTGACACCCTGCGCATCCCGTACAATAGCATGATTTGCGCACGGGTTAGTGCGTTTGATAGTGAACACATCGCAGGAAGTGATAACGAAACCTTAAAATGGCGAACCATGACTCGAAATAGATCTAAATCATGGCGAAACAATAAATTTCCAATAAAAAAAACTACACCGATTCTATTACAAACTGTGCACCCTTACATCCATTCTGATGCACCATATAAAATTTGAAGTCTGAGTGTTGAGTGGTTCAGAAGCCTTTTGCAACGAAAAATCTCAAGTCCACAAATATAATTATATAGTATAGATGTTCTTGTATCTATTATTTCAGCTTTGCACCGTAACGCACCATTCAAGGATTCCTTGATCGGTGACGTAGTACACAAAATAATGGCAGTTACAGACTGCAAGTTCATAATCCTTTGAAGACTGTTTATTTCATTGCTGTTAATAAACGAATCATTTCAATTTAAAGAGCAAAGACTGTAGTCATTTATGAAATAAACGGAACGGAATGTCAAACCCAGAGAACGCACATCAGTCTACAGAGATCAAATGCCCTGCCCCCAGTTGCACAGAGTCATGGCCATCGTCCCTGGCTGCTGAGGTCCTGGTGCGGTTGTTGGACCTTTACGAGCGTACAGCTCATCCGGCCACTGCACACACACGCCATGCCACAGGGGCCAAGACAGAAAAAGTAAGGAGGCCGTCAATATCTGCTTCGGGTACCAGCGAAGAGTGGGCTTACTTCGTTCAACGATGGACCGACTACAAACAGGCCACTAAACTCTCTGGCCCGGACATCATATTCCAACTGCTCGAGTGCTGTGACGATGTTCTCAGGAGAGACCTCACACGAAACTTCAAATCCCTCACATCAAACGACGAGCCCACACTCCTCCAGCTCATCAAGTCCCTGGCAGTGCGCCAGGAGAACGTCATGGTGGCACGGCTTGAACTGCAGCAGATGAAACAAGACAGGGATGAACCAATAAGGGCTTTCTCGGCTCGATTAAAAGGACAGGCCAGCATTTGTCAATACTCGGTCGGTTGCGGGTGTGGTGCCCAGATCAGCTACAGCGACCAAATGGTTAGGGACACAATCATTGTCGGCCTGGCAGATGATGACATTCGCCTGGATGTGTTAGGACAGGCTAACCAGGACATGACGGTCGAGGAGACCATTCGGTATGTGGAAGCAAAAGAAAGTGGGAAGCGCTCGGCTGGACGCATCAGACCGTCTCCAGTCCCATTAGCAGTTGATGCCACCAGCACATACAGACAGTATGAAAAGAGAAAGTTTCAAACCCGCCCACCGGATAAGAAACCTAACACTCCTCCATGTGGCCATTGCGGCAAAACTGGCCATGGCCGAAGACAACAAGAACGAATGGCTCACTGCCCGGTCTACAACCACACATGTACCCAATGTGGTTTACTCCACCACTTTGAAAGTGTATGCAGGAAATCCAAGAAACCACAAAACGATTCAGCGACTGCGGTATTCGAGTCCCTTTGCACAATCTACGACGAGACACCCTCAGAGCACATGGCCGACTCCATCTCCCTTGATCATCATATCTATGACTCTATACAAGACTTGTGGAAAAGACGGCCCTCTGACCCCCAACCCACCATCATGATCAACGTTCAGGCGCTCCCAGAAGATGCAGTGGACTTGGGAATCAAACCCACCTTTGAGCTTGCATCAAAAACAGTCAGGTCACCTGCTGTGGCAGACACAGGATGCCAATCCTGCCTCGCCGGGACCACGTTGCTTCACCAACTTGGTCTGACCAAGAGCCATCTACTTCCCACTACTATGAGGATGAAGGCAGCAAATACAGAGCCCATCGGCATCATAGGCGCGCTTGTCCTCCGCATAACCGGCTACAAAAGAGGGAAAGAACCATGGACAACCCGCCAAATAGTGTACATTACAGAGTCAACAGAAAAAATATTTTTATCCATGGAAGCGTGCATTGCCCTAGCTCTACTGTCTACCAACTTCCCTACAATTGGCTCAACCTCCAGTTTGGAGAATGAAAATCAAGACAATCCTGGCACCACTGATCAATGCAGATGCCCTCTACGACAAGCTCCTCCAGCTGTTCTGAAATCCCTTCCCTTCCCCGCCACTGAGGAAAACAGGGAAAAACTAGAACAGTGGCTGTTGAAACATTACAAAAGCAGCACATTCAATGTGTGTGAACATCAGCCCCTACCCATGATGTCAGGCCCTCCAATGAAAATCATGATTGACCCAGATGCCAAGCCTGTGGCATACCATAGTCCCATCCCAGTACCAGTTCACTGGCAAGATGAAGTAAAAGCTGGTTTGGATCAAGACGTACAACTCGGGGTAATCGAACCCGTCCCTGTGGGCACACCGGTAACATGGTGTCATCGCATGGTCATATGCGCTAAGAAGTCTGGCAAGCCACGGCACACGGTCGACTTTCAGGCTCTGAACCGCCACGCCACCAGAGAGACACACCACACCCAATCACCATTCCACCAGGCTCGCATAGTTCCACCTAACACCCGGAAAACAACATTCGACGCTTGGAATGGCTACCACAGCATTCTCCTTGACCAGAAGGACAGACACTTGACCACTTTTATCACACCATGGGGTCGGTACAGGTATTGTGTCTGCCCTCAAGGATATATAGCCTCAGGAGACGCTTACACGAGAAGATTTGATGAACTTGTTAGTGACGTTCAAAACAAAACAAAAGTTGTTGACGACACCATAATGTGGTCCTCTACCATAGAAGATAGCTTCTTTCAGGCTGCTGAATGGTTGGACATCTGTGGCCGAAACGGTATCACCCTTAACCCAAGCAAATTCACATTAGCTAAGAACACTGTTACATTTGCAGGGTTTGATATCATCCCCACCTCCGTTCGACCATGCCCACAAGTACTTGAGGCAATTAAGAATTTCCCCAAACCTCGAAACGTGACAGATATCAGGAGCTGGTTTGGGTTAGTGAACCAAGTTGCATACGCATTTGCCTCTGCTGAGAGAATGCAACCATTCCGCTCCTTCCTAAAGCCAAATACGCCATTCACTTGGACAAACACTATGGATGATCTATTTGAAGAGACAAAGCACATCATTATCGAAGAAATCAAACATGGTGTGGAGATATTCAGCAAAGCCAAACCAACATGCCTTGCAACAGATTACAGCAAAGAAGGTATTGGCTTCTGGCTTTTCCAGAAACATTGTGCGTGCATATCTACAAAACCATTCTGCTGTCGTACAGGATGGAAGATGACATTGGTTGGCAGTCGCTTTACCTCATCTGCTGAGTCCAGATATGCGCCTATAGAAGGAGAGGCACTGGCAGTGGTAGACGCCCTCGAGAAGACACGCCATTTTGTACTTGGATGCCCCAACTTGACAATAGTTATTGATCACAAGCCACTCCTCAAAGTGTTTGGTGACAGGAGCCTAGATGCCATTCCTAACCCACGCCTAAGGAACTTGAAAGAAAAGACCCTCAGATTCAGGTTCCAAATCGTTCACATCCCAGGGATTCGCCATGCTGCTGCTGATGCTATGTCACGTCACCCAGTCGGACCACCCACCCAAATATTCCTGCCCGACGACATTACTACTGTGATGGAGGTGGATCACAATATCCCGACGGGACATCATGATTTCCTCATGGCAATAAGAGCTAAATCGGACACCACAACTATTAGCTCAAGTGAAGACGAGATGTTGGGTGCCAGTTCACTCACATGGGAAAATGTTCGTGTAGCTACAAGCAGTGAATACTCAGAGCTGATTGATTATGTAGAAAACGGATTCCCACAATCCAAAGATGATCTACCGAAAAAGCTGAGGTCCTTTTACCAATACAAAGATAAGCTCACCAGCTTTGATGGTGTGGTCCTATACAATGACCGTATCGTCATGCCACCCAGCCTCCGGGAGGCTGTCTTGTACTCGCTGCACTCAGAGCACCAGGGAGTCTCCCAAATGCATGCACGCGCAGACGCCTCATTCTTTTGGCCAGGCATGGCCACAGCCATCACCGAAATGCGTCTGCGCTGCTCGCCCTGCAACAGAATGACACCGTCACAACCCAGTGCTCCACCTACACCACCTATTTCGCCACGTTACCCTTTCCAATCCATATGTGCAGACTATTTCCACTATGCAGGACACAATTACCTAGTAATAGTGGACAGATATAGTAACTGGCCCATTGTGGAGAGAGCAAGTGACGGCTCCAAAGGCCTCATATCAAGCCTCAGACGTACATTTGCCACATTCGGAATAAGTGACGAGCTATCCTCAGATGGGTGACCTGAATTTACCTCTACTGCTACCAAGACATTTTTACGCAACTGGGGAGTGCACCACCGCATATCATCCGTGGCTTTTCCTCATAGCAACAGTAGGGCAGAGATAAACGTCAAAACGATCAAACGCTTAATTGTTGACAATAGTGGTCAGAATGGTGACATTAACACTAATGCCTTTCAGAGAGCCATCCTCCAATACCGCAACACACCTGACAGGGATACCCATATCTCGCCAGCCCAATGCATATTCGGTCGGCCTGTGCGGGATTTCATTCCAATATTTCCTGGGAAATACCTACCCCACCAGACATGGCAGGAGACATTGGCCTTGCGAGAGGATGCATTACGATATAGACACATGCGTGATGCAGAGAGATTGTCAGCTCACACAAGAATCCTCCCTGCACTATCAGTGGGTGACTGTGTGCGCATACAGAATCAAACTGGACCATATCCAACAAAATGGGATAAAACAGGCATCGTCATCGAGGTTCGCCAATTTGACCAATACGTAGTGAGAGTGGACGGTTCAGGCAGGATGACCCTACGCAACAGGAAGTTCTTGAGGAAATATATGCCAGTCATACCCAGATCACCACTGGCGGCTCTACCCTCACCCGCTACCACAACCCAAACAGCCAGACCATCAGTGCATCCAGTAACACCACCCCAAATATCCGAACCTTTCTCAACACCAGAGGTTAGACTAACAACACCGTTGCCCACCAATCCTCACAGCCGCATCCCATCACCAACCGATGAATCCTTGCAACACCAACAACCGGATGGTGGCAGCCCTGATGACAACCCATTCCAGGCTAATGCACCGCAACCTGTCTGCCCCCCTATTACAGATAAATCACCGAGCAAGACACCCAACCGCACGCCCAGAGCTTTGCGAGCACTGAAAACTTTCAATAAAGCTGGCCTCAAAGAAGAAACATTACCTTCAACTCGCTTAAGGCGCAAATAATAACAACCATCACAACCTCTCCCTCCCTCTGACTTTAACATGTCAAAGCTATGGACTCATAGAGTACATTATTATCCCCAATAACCTGTATAATACAATAATACATGTACATCACTTTCAGGTCACACTTGAGATACATTTTGTTCCTTCATTAGCACAGACAATTATAGCTTTGCAAAGTCAATGGCCATTCATCCAATTATTAATAGATCATCATGAGCTATTTATGGAAATTACCATTCAAACAAGCAGTTTCATGTTGTCGCTATTATACTTTTACGTTCATTAATGCAGGGAGCATTGCTTTCTCATGGATGTCTACACAAAATAATGGCAGTTACAGACTGCAAGTTCATAATCCTTTGAAGACTGTTTATTTCATTGCTGTTAATAAACGAATCATTTCAATTTAAAGAGCAAAGACTCTGTAGTCATTTAATCTTATCAATCTAGTATCTTTAATGAAACTAATGAAGCTTTTAAGTTTCAGGGGCCCTGGAGAAACTTTTTTTAACGAGTGGAGTTTGGATATTGCCCTATTGTTGCTGGTTGCGAAAGGGCCTTTTAGGGGCCAAACGCAGTGGGATACAACTCCTCCACGTTTTTTGTGGGTAGTCGTCTTTCGTTGTGATGATGCAATCCGAGCTTTATTAAAGTCTTGTAAACTGGCACTATGCGAACGCAGTACATACAACACAACTTCCATTCACAGACAACACGACTTCGGCTGAATTTTTTGACGAGCGTGCCCAAGTCTCTTGCTACATTTTTTCACACAACTTTCGTTCGACATGCATGTATTCTTCGCTAGACCTAGGGCCGGCTTCCGCGATTTTGTTTTGAGACCACACAAGATGGAGCAGGCTTTTATCAAGGCTGTTCAAGCCTGTCCAGCTTTATATGACAAAACAAACATAAACTATAGCAACAGAATATACCCCAACAAAGCATGGGACGATATTGGCAAACAATTTGATCTTGATGGTAAGATACAGGTTTATTACTCATATTTTATTATTAGGCCTGTAATCATATTGATGGTAAGATACAGGTTTATTACTCATATTTTATTACTAATCCTGTAATCATTAATGAATTTTCTCTCTTTCTCTCTCTCTCTCTCACTCACTCTCTCTCTCTCTCTCTCTCTCTCTCTATGCCTCTCTCTCCCATTATGTCGGCAATGAACCAGAAGTAGATTTGATTAGTTAGAGCACATTGCATCTTGCCATGGGAGGCGTCCACTATCAGAGAGGAAATAATTCATCAATATTTCCCTGTTGTCAAGGTCTTGAACTGTTGAACGGATTCTTTCTTTCTGGATGTTAACCAACTGTATACCGGGGGTTTCCTGTTGATTCACTGTGTCCCCTCGCCTTGCGTCTACAGTTCCTCTCTCAGGCTCTTCAAGAATCACAAAATTGTGTAGATCAGTAATTGCCTTGACCATGTCAGTAGCAGTTTTGGGTTGTGCTTCTATTGGGCGCTGGAGTATTCGCCACATTCCTGCGAGTTTGCCGAAGGCACATTCAACCGAGTTTCGAGCACGTGACAATCGGTAGTTAAGAAGTTCTTTATCATGTGTCAACTGCTTATGAGAGAAAGGTTTCATGGTGTGCTTGGTCAGTGGAAAAGCATCGTCAGCTACGAAAACGTAGGGAATTTCAGTTTGTGTGCCTGGAATATTGTCTGATTAAGGAGTGTTCAGTTTGTTTGCTGCTAGCCTGCCAATTGGGGAACGGTTAAACACTCCAGCATCGCTTCAAAGAACGGGTTGCAAACAACACGCACAATCAGCACACAGATTATGTAGATCTAGGAAGAAAACAACTCACAACTGGCACAGTAACACCCGCATGGCCCGTACCGTGCATAAGGCAGACGGCACAGAAACTCATGCCTTTAAACTTTGAAACGCAACCAGAAGTTTAAAGACGAAACAAAACAAATGCAGGAGTGAGGCAACCATTGTTTGAGGAGAAAGCATTATTCGATGACGTACTCTCTCTCTCTCTCTCTTACAATAAAAGTAGTATCCTGTTTCAGAACTCATGCGCGCCAGGACACTGCGCACCAAGCTTGATATGGTTACTTTTTATGACATGCACGGTACTAAAACCGAAACAAAACAAAGGCAGGAGGGAGGCCATCATTGTAGAGGAGAAAGCATTATTCGATATTTTTAGGCCTATTTTCATTTATTACAAAATTACGATACTTCGCTTTCATGTCAAAGGAATAGACATAGTAGCAAAAAGAACTATCTTTCACATGTAATTTTTTCAGGTCTGGGCATTTCTTCCTCGCAGCAGTGAATTTTTTTTCCTTGCTGTTTTTTTTATATAGACTAGTGTAAGGGCCCGTTCAAAGAACGGGTTGCAAACAACACGCACAATCAGCACACAGATTATGTAGATCTAGGAAGAAAACAACTCACAACTGGCACAGTAACACCCGCATGGCCCGTACCGTGCATAAGGCAGACGGCACAGAAACTCATGCCTTCAAACTTTGAAACGCAACCAGAAGTTTTAAGTCGAAACAAAACAAAGGCAGGGGGGAAGCAACCATTGTTGAGGAGAAAGCATTATTCGATGACACACACTCTCTCTCTCTCTCTCTTACAATAAAAGTAGTAATCTGCAGTCCTGCTTCAGAACTCATGTGCGCCAGGACACTGCGCACCAAGCTTGATATGGTTATTTTTTTATGACATGCACGGTACTAAAGTCGAAACAAAACAAAGGCAGGAGGGAGGCCATCATTGTTGAGGAGAAAGCATTATTCGATGTTTTTAGGCCTATTTTCATTTATTACAAAATTACGATACTTCGCTTTCATGTCGAAGGAATAGACATAGTAGCAAAAAGAACTATCTTTCACATGTAATTTTTTCAGGTCTGGGCATTTCTTCCTCGCAGCAGTGAATTTTTTTTCCTTGCTGTTTTTTTTATATAGAAGAAGATATCTTGACGACCGACAGAAAGTGATGATGTCACCGGCCCATTTGTTCGTGAAAAAGAATGGTGGGCCGAAATCAGTGACACCAAAGATATTAATCCAGTATCTTTGGTGACACAAAGCAGACTAAAAAAAAACAAACTTCCCCGCCATTTCAACTCTCCAAAACGATAAAACAATCTTCTGCCGGTCGAAAGGAGAGCGCCGGCAAATTTTCAGGTAAATCAGAGCAGTATGAACGGCTGTAGGTTTTGTTTGAAATCGGGTGCCCTCCCTATGTATTTTTATTTTATAGAAGATGGGTGCACAATGATTATAGCCTATCTTGTGCTGGATAAAAATGCACTTTAAGACCATTTTACTATTTACTAACACCCTGTCACGTAAGTATACTGTCTAACATCCGTTAGCCACTTTAGTCTTTGTACTTTCGTTTTCAGCAATTGTTCACAGCCTTTGGGTCATGTGAGATCTCAGAGGACTCATAAATCAGGGGTGATTTTCTTGCAAAAGAAGCCCTATAAAAGATTCCGCTTCTGTTGTGAATCTCCATAAAGTTCGAGAATTCCTAATTTTCAAATCTAGTTCGAGTGTCATAAAAACCGCCAACCAGTGG
Organism: Onchidella celtica; assembly: GCA_963931925.1. NCBI lineage: Eukaryota > Metazoa > Mollusca > Gastropoda > Systellommatophora > Onchidiidae > Onchidella > Onchidella celtica. The sequence goes on along the minus strand of OZ007580.1, from coordinate 32,601,188 downwards.
AGCATGGATATTCCATACTGAAGCTTTTAACACTCGACACCGTTCGACTTTTTTTTTTTTTTTTCAGCTTGCATTGTAAATAGACCATTGTACATAGACCATTGATGATTTGATTGATTGAGCAAGGAAACAGCTGGCCAGCCATTCAAATGTTTTTTGCGCTCACCCCAGCATGGAATTTTTCATATTCTTTATGTATAACACATGTATTTCAATTTATCGAGCTCTGAGAGTCAAGCTACAGTAAGATACCCCCCCCCCCCTTAAAAACAACAACAACAAAACTGTATGACCTATACAAACACTTTGAACGAGTGTTGACTTTGCAGTGCCAGAAGCACTTCACTGGAGTTAACGCTAAAGTTTTAATTAAGCTCTAATCGTCAACGCTTAGTAGTAACGGAGCACTCAAACGGAACGAGCCAGTGAAGTGAAGAAATTGCTCTAAAAAAGCAACCAGTCGGTATTAACTATTATTTGATTCCCTTTCAATTCCCCGACGCATGTGTTTAGGTCTTCACTTTAGGAGGTTCGCTGCTCCTGGCATTTACATCTCGCTTTTCTTGTTCTTGTTTCTGTGGTAGGGATTAATTTTTTATTATTTTTTAGAATTTTGCGCTGGCATCGGCCTTGTTTGGCCCGCTCTTCTTGTCTTTCAACTGCCAAGATATCTTTAACGTGCGCAACGTGCACACCGGCCCTTCGAGTTATTAGTCCTTATCCGAGAAGACTAGATGCTCGATCCAACCAATCATAGGACACCCCCCGCCCCCCCCCCTCCCAAAGTTTAAAATTCCAACATCTCTGGCCCGACCGAGGATCGAACCCGGTACCTTCGACATGTGAGGCGAGCACCTTGCCTCCAGTCCAGCGTGTCCCTGAAGCACGTGTGCTTCATGTAGAATTGTGGTGTGAAAACGTGTGGTGAACTCTCTACAGCTGGAACTGAAAATGTACCAGTACATGTACGCTGAGAAAGACATTGTTCAAGAATTTCTTCCACGTTACCTCAGAAAATAGAAGATTCAGGAACTCAAATTGTGTAAAAGAAAATGAGAATGAAGGCAACTGAAAAGAAAATGAACGCGACAGAAGAAGGTTGGAGTTCAAGTACGTGTATTGATATTATAGTTACACTAATCGTCCGCTTAATAAAATGACAAGGTTCTGATTCCCTTCCATCAACTTTTGAGAAATTGATGATTGAAGTTTTGTGTGCTCATAGCTTTTAGAAATACAGTACAACTTTTTTCTGTTTAGTAATAGTTGCAAATTACACACCGAACCCGCTTAATACTTTGACACAGAATGGAGAAGGCCAGTAGAAGTAGTGTGCAGTACTCGGTTCAGCCAAAAAATGGAGCTAAAACCTTCTAGTTCTATGGAGACGTGATATCAACCTCCAGGGAGTGACTCTGACTCATAATGAAGATGGTGTCAATGTTCAAACAGAAACTGCAAGCTCAGGTAAACTTGGTCCTCTCCTACTGCAATCAGTGCTAGATCTAACACCGAAAGAATCTTGATTTCAAGTGTGAATGGCAAATTTTGAAATAAAATTCATCCCCAATCATGAAAAATATAATACTGTACTTGTACATGTCTTTCTCAATTTATCATACAAATCATCAGGACCGGTTTCTCCCGTACCATATTACATGAATTGCTTATTTTCTGACCTACACAGAAATGCAAATAAGCTGAAATAGAGAATTACAGAGTAAACTCAAACAAACTGAAACAGAGACGTACACAGCAAGAGAGTATATCGTAGCAAGGGGATAAAGAGGCCAGCGACTGTCATAACATCAAATCAGGAGCATTTTGTCGTACGTGATGTACAGCCTGTCCAAAATGAAAAGAACTACAATTTCTGGGACAAAATTCATACACTGAAGAATTGGGGAGAGAAATATGAAGTAATCGATGCTGCGTGAGGATTGGCCGAGGAGCTGGTGCTTTGTGTCATTCGTTCCCTCACGTGAAATCTTCCTGTTCATTCTACCTGAGCTGGCGCCAGACTCCTCGTCAGCTCAAACTTTCAGCACTGCTATATATGAATGTTCCAGTTCTGATAATTCAACTCAATATACAGAATAGACAAATAAAATAAAATTTAAAAAAAAAGGAGGGGGGGGGGGTCGACTTAGTTATACTTGGCAAACGTTAGTGGCTGTCCATATTGGCAAACTTGAGTCGCTGTCAATCTGGACATACATGTCCAGGCACTTGAATGGCTAAAATTCTTGGTAAATTTGAGTAGCTATCCATCTTTTCAAATTTCAGTAACTATCCATATTGGCAAACTTTAATGGCTGTCCATCCTGGCAAACTTAAGTGGCTATCCATTTAGACATACATGTACTTGAGTGGCTATCCACTTGGTAAATTTGCGTGGCTATTTATCTTGGTAAAGTAAAAGTGGCTCTCCATCATGGTAGATTTGGGTGGCTATCCATTATGGCAAATTTGAGTGGCTGTCCATCCTGGCAAACTTAAGTGGCTATCCATACATAATGTACAGGTGTACTTGAATGGCTATCCATTTTCGTAAATGTGAAGGGCTATCAATTCCTGACAAACTTGATTAGTTATTCATCAGGGCATACATGTACATGTGTATGTACTTGAATGGCCATCCATCCTGGTTTATAATATGAATGAATATCCATTTTGGTAAAAAATTCGAGTGGCTATCCGTCTTATTAAATCACATTCTCAGCTATCTATCTATCTATCTATCTATCTATCTATCTATCTATCTATCTATCTATCTATCTATCTATCTATCTATCTATCTATCTATCTATCTATCTGTCTGTCTGTCTGTCTGTCTGTCTGTCTGTCTGTCTGTCTGTCTGTCTGTCTGTCTGTCTGTCTGTCTGTCTGTCTGTCTGTCTGTCTGTGTGCCTGTCAGCCTGTCCATCCATTTCTTCATCGTCTGGCTTGGCCATCCGCCTTCTGTCTGCCCGTCTGTCTGTCTGTCGGTCAGTCTGCCCGCCTTTTTGTCTGTCTGTCAGTTTTCAGCTTTCATAACTATTGGCGATGATTTTAACGGAATATTACCCTATTCGCCACTGGCAAAGAACTGAAGATTTTCCCCATGTCAAGGAGATGGCAAATAATTGGCAAACCATTTTATTATTGATTTTTGCATTTTAAGCTGGCAGAAAAATATCATCTTTAGAGAAATGCATTGATTTTTGGGCACAAAAGTGTTTGCAAAAGAGATAGAAACTGCGGAGATTGACAGAAGGAGAAAAAAGAAAGAGAGATGGCACAAAACGGAGCATGTAAGCAAGAAACAGAAACAACTACAGCGACAAAAGATGTTATTGTTAGAAAATGACGAAGTACATCAAGTAGGATTGGCACGCTAAGGGACTGTACAGGGAACAAAGAAAGAAAGAAGAGAGGAAACATTGGAAAGAGAAAGGAATTAGGAAATGATTAGATAGAACAAACATATAGAAGAGATAACACTCTCCAAACCACACACATACACACACACATACACAGAGGCCATGAAAACAGACATGAGAAAAAAATTTAAGGGAAAAAAAGAAAGAGAGTAGACCAACGATGAAAAGCTTCAGATGAGCCTAGAAAGAATGGAGGAGAAGGAGATTCTAAAAAATGTGGAAAATAGAGAAGACATTGTATATGAAAAGGAGAAGGGAGAAAGAGAGAGAGAGAGAGAGAGAGAGAGAGAGAGAGAGAGAGAGAGAGAGAGAGAGAGAGAGAGAGAGAGAGAGAGAGAGACAGACAGACAGACAGACAGACAGACAGACAGACAGACAGACAGACAGACAGACAGAGACAGACAGAGAGAAACAGAGAGACAGAGACAGACAGACAGTCAGAGACAGGGAGAGACACAGAGAGACAGAGAGAGAGAGAGAGAGAGAGATAGAAACAGAGAGAGAGAGGGGGCGGGGCCGAGAGAAGTCACACATTCACATACGTGTACAATTTGGAATACATTGCTACGTCTGTTTTCTGACACACTTATGCCGGATTATCTCTCCCCATACCGGAAGAGAAACATTGTCCGAGTTGTCTGTGTGTCCTCCTAGAAATGGCCGCACCATTGTATTTCTTCTGATCTTAGATTATATGGAAAAGATTTGATGGGAAAGGGTGTTTCAAATGTCGTCTCTGATGACCAGAAAGTGACAGCACCAATCTATTATCTGTTTTAATTTTTAAGTCGTTTTGTCTTCCATATATAAGTTGAGCAGCAATATTTGCATGGCTTTGCCGCCCAGATTGAAAAAAAAAAAGAGGCTGTTGTTACTTGCACGTACGCTCCCATGCGTTTTTTACCGGGGGCTCGTAAGTATACGCACCTAACCCTAACCCTGTCCTTGTCATCAACCCTACATCTTATCGAATCTCCAACCCTGCCCCTTATCTTTTCAACACCCCCCCCCCCCCCCACACACACAAAAAAGGAAGAAAACAAAAAGAAAACCTGAAAGAATAATTAATTAAGGCTGTTGTTAGGAGTGTTTCGGGAGGAGCTCTCTAGCTCTGGAGTCACGAAAGGCTTTGAAATACGTACCCCTAACGCATAAAAAATTTGGGGGACCTACATACTTGCAACAACATTCATTTAAAAAAAAACAATAGTCCAAAGGACGGCAAGTCAAATACCGGGTATTTATTGGTTGATTCCTTTTGACATTTGCCGAAAATGTCAGATCCGACGTCACATTTTCCTCCCTGAACAATGTAAAGACTGTCTGCGATGCTCAGCCTTTTTCTGCAAAATAAACACCCACACACGATATTGAATTGTTGACCGAAATGCAAACACTGTGACAGAAACTGCAGGCAAATTCAAAATTAACAATATTGATTTGTTGACCGAAATGCAAACAAAGTGACAGAAACTGCAGGGGTCAAGCGTGCACCTAAGTGTTAATGTCCAATGCAGTGATCCTCCATAACAAAAGATCTCTTCACGTCATGCGTTCACGATGCATCAAGTATTTAAATAACGAAATTTGAAGACGACAAAAGATAGCCAATGGCATTTTGATGGAAATTCTGCCTGGGCCGTGTCAAGAAAGTAAACAACAACAACAACAACAAAAAAGCTATAAATGTAAAATAATAATAAAAATATTAATATTAATAAAATATAAATACTATAGGCCTAATAAAATACATGTACAGTGTAACGGTAAAATTTAATTTTGTAGAACGGGCAATTACCTAAAAAAAAAAACACACGCAAAAGAAAAAACACAGACTCCCAATGATGGATGTAAACCAATGTGACAGTGCCTTATTGCAGTATCTTAAAAAAAAAAAAAAACCACCTTTACAATGCAGTCATAGCAACAGACAAGGTTGGGGAGATGTAAAGTAAATGACAGTAATCTAGTAACAGGTTCATCCAGAGAATAGGTGGGTACCCCAGCTAGTAAATAAATAAATAAATAAATAAATAAATAAAAACATATAAATAAATAAATAAATAAATCCTATTCATTATAAAAACAAAATAGCGGCTGGAGTATTTAATTGTGGTGCAATTTTCGTCCCTATTTTTGTGCTCAATACTAGTCTAATTAACAGTTTTAAAAATCATTAAATTTATTTCTCGAGGGTCAGTTAATCCAATCCAGTCGCCTTTGTATTCATCCACGTTATTTATTCGAGTTTCAGGCCATTTTTTCAAAAGTTGTAAAAAATGTAAAATGACCTTCTATTTCAGTTTTTGTGCTCTCTTTGATGAGCCTTCCGCACTCACACTGACACTCGCTCAGTTTGGAGCGTATTGCCTGGCGCGCACGGGATCTGAAACAAGACTGTAGATTATGAGAGAGAGAGAGTGAGAGGGGGGGGGGGAGGGAGGGGGGGATCACAGGCTCATTCCAGGCTATACCAGGTACCTCATCTAGTAAATAAATAAGGGACTGTATTTTAGAAGGCAAAAACACTTTTTCTTATTATGCAGTGTACCCGGTATAATATTAATAAACTGTCTTGAACATTTTAACGGTAGTTCCTCAAATGTTCCTATTTTGTTCCTACATGATTGTGTGCTCCACCAGTTTAATACGTGTATAAATCAGTCCGGAGCTCACCAGCTGCTGATACAGTATACTTTGAAACTCAGCATCGAGACGTGCGAATTCATTATTTGGGGACCAGAGGTGTGGCAGGGGAGGGTGGGAGGGTAGAGCAAAATGGTGGACACAGAAAGGAGAGTGAGGGAGAAGTACTTCGGCTTCTGCATCAATCGATGACGCAATGTCGCTGTCACTGAAAAAGGATGCGCGATGGCTTTGAGACACCAGCTGTGAGATAGATGAGTGGTAGGTGCAGACTTCACGTCCTAATATTATATATTGATACATAATCTTTTCAATCCTGAGAACTCCACTGTCGTCGCTGTGTTGCCACGCACAATTTCCTCATATGGATCTATGGAGATGTGGGAAAAACAAAAGGAAAATGTGTACATGTGTATGGATGTATTCTTCTTCTCAAAATCGCCATCTATCTCGCTTCACCCGAGGAGTTTCTTACCATTGATTCTATTTCTGCTTGCTAAAGAAATCATAAATAGGGAAATAGTTCATAGAAGTGCGGAAGTTTTCCTACTTGGAGACATGGTAGGCATGGTATTTTCTGTACTGTTGAAAAAGAAGAAAAGGTTTAATTGTGTTTCATCAAGTGATTCAAAATGAAACGAAAAATTGAAATCTTTTACAAGAAAACAGCCTATTTCGTATAATGAACATGAGCATCCCGAGCGTTACTGCAACACGTTTGCAGTTGGTATTCTACGCCTGAGTGTTTATCAAGAGAACATGAAATTAATATTATATCATACAATGCACCTAATAATTTTCTGACCAAAGTGAAAGTTTCAATCAGATAACTTTTTATTGTTCAACATTCAGTGTTATTTACTGAAATAACAGACATAAGTATGTGAAAATATGTGGATACGCACCCTCAGAGTATTTGAGGCCGGTGATATCAACATGAAGCCAGGCGGTTACAGAGTTGTAGAATTTTAGTTTCTGCTGCATTCCAGTCATTGTGCCAAGTTTGAAATTTCTCTTGTACGTTTTCCGGTATGTAGTTTTGGTAAGTTTTTAAATTTTTTTATTTTGCCCAGAGGCAGTTATAGATTTGTGATCCTGGCACTAAAGATGAAGAATTATTAATACAGAATTTCATTTGTCATTTTTAACTCTCAACAACAACATAAAAATAAAATGAAAAAGGACTCGTCAGGTAAAAGTAATATATAATACAACTTTCCTGAATGAGATTTTTCCTGTGTCCAGCAAATGTGAACATTATTTACTGTTACGGATGAAGGAAAACGGTTCAGATGGCCTGGTAGTTAAGGTTAATGTGGAGTTAAGATAAGGGCAAAAATAAGAGCAAAACATTTACAAAAATGAATTGGAAAATACAGAAATGTTTTAATCAAAACCTAACCAGTTTTGTTGGACTGAAAGTCCCACGTACATGGTTTGGCGGTGGGTCGCCTTACTTGGCTGGCACGTGGCCTACTAAATGGAGAACAACTGTTGCAGAGGGCGTTGTTTCCTTTCGTAAAGTTTCATGCAGCCTCATATGGAAAATTATGCAGATACACCTAGCTGCGTGCAGCAGATGTAGAATTTTGATCTCATTTTTGTCGTCAGTGGCCTGCTAAGTAAGCTTAGTTACAACTGCTCCATTATGACAAAACTGCATTATGTGTCGATCTGATCTCTCTGTCTCTGCCTCTCTCTGTGTGTCTTTTATTCTTTGCTTTGTCACAGCCAACGTTGTTTGTCGAAATCACTGCAGAAACTATATTTTAGAGCTTTTTTTTTTTCAGTAGCTGATTTTCCAAAGCTTATAATTATTTACACAGTGTGCAGTTAAATGACAAGCTATTTGTGTCACACAATGACACGTCACTAGACATATCGGTCAGATTTCACATTCAGAGTCATCTGCCAATCTTCATTGCCAGATCGGATTAATTATCTTGGCCACCACAACCCCATAAGTTCGGTAAGTGATATGCCGGTAGATCTGGCACAGGGTTGCCACGGGGCCTCCTGGAGGCCACATTTCAGAAAAGTGACTTATTGGGAAATTCGGTGGCCTCCAAAATTTCATTAGGCCTCTTGGCCCCACACCTCGTCCTACGTTGGCCTTCATCGTTCCTCCATGGCCCCATTGTCTTCGTCGGTGATAATTTACCAATTCATTGTCTTTATAACAGAAATATTTCGATTTTTTTAGATTACCATGAATGAAACTTATCATTTCCTCTGACAGCACTTTGGCTACCTTGTACATGCAATAGGCACAGGCTTCGGCCTAGTAGACTGCAATATTATTATCAACCAATTGCCAAGCGTTTTCGAGAAGCACATAATAATTTTCTATTATTCAACAAATATTCGTATTACTACTTCATGTACTCAGTGACTTGCCCGCTGACATGTAGAATAGAGCCACGGATATGCTGTTTTATTCTAGGCCTGTGATTTTACCAGTAGAGTAACAACAAACAAAGAAACAAACGAACAAACCTGCATTTATCGGAGCCCTTCTGTCATGTTTTCAGATTCTTAACTTTATTATTGTTGATTTTTAATTCCTCAATTTATGCCCATTAATTTACCTATTTCTCTCTGTATCTGTGAATGTAATGTTTTAAGATTTATTTTGAATTTTTCTCATTACATATATTTTTGCACATTATTTATGAATGTATTCTTCCCCAAACCTTGAATCCATTTCCTCTACCCATTAGTTCATCCAATTACATACTATCAGCAAATTAATTTATTTGCTCAACCTGTACAACACGCATCACTCCCCAGCCCCCCCCCCTCACACTTTCTTTATGTGTAAACGTATGTGTGTAGAGAGGGTCGAACTCTTGCGCTTTTTATTTTGCAGTTTGTCCTGCTTTTAAAGTAAGGTCCAATTTTCCCGAATCTGCTCACTCCTCACCCTCCCTCATCACTTTTTATCGTCATTGACAAACCACAGTCTCGCACCGAGTCCTACAAGCGACCCGCCACCTGTTTTTGTTTGTTTATGCAGGGCCATGTTTGTATTATAATTAGCACTAGGATGTTGCTAGGGGACAGTTAGGCCTAGTAGTCTAATTACAAAGCAAAACAAACAAAATACTGAGTTGTGTTCACTGTTCAGCCAAAGCTCATTATGTAAAATATCACGATCTCTAACGACAGCCTCAGCACCATGCCTATATCTGTGAGAAATATGGCTCATTCTTTGATTACTGCATTACTTTTATCAGTAGACCTGGTATATTTTTTTATCAGTATTTTCACAGCACTTTCATGTGTTATCGACATCGCCCCTTATTGCCAAACTAGTGTAGGGAATACAGAATAGATGGGAAACTGTAGAGTGAAAGTTTAATATCAAAGTGAAGCACACCTCAACAGGGCACAAAAAATGCGGTGGCCGGCGGTGAGCCGTAAAGAGTTTAACGTTACCTATTGCGCAGAACAGTACCAGATTAAAAGTTGATTTCTCATTGGTCAAAACCTACACTGGAATAAGTCCCTCTCGCACCATGACCTTAGGGAAGCCGGTAACTGTGCCCGATGCCGGTAAGAAAAGAATCAACTGCGGTATCGACATACGGTGGCGGGTTCTCAAGTTGGCACGTCAGAGGTTCGAAGCACTTATAAGAAAGGGTGGGGAGCGGAGAAGAATATCAAATTCACGAACAGGCTACTGGATTTATTCAAACCTATGTGTCATGTGATTGAAAACCCAAAGACAAAACACACGTCCTTATGATTTTATTAGTACAGCAACACCAAACAAACAAACAAACAAAGTGCAATTTTAACGGAACTCTCCGGCCATTTTTCTTTTATTCCTAGTGTTATTGTTAATTTTTTGTTCCTTATTTTATGAGCAATTATTTACGTATTTCTCTTTGTATTTGTAAATACTGTGTTTTAAAATCTATTTGGTTATGATAAACATGAATTTGTCTCATTAATTTATTTATGCATGTATTCTTTATACAACATATAGTTTTCTCTTATAATTACCTATACCAGCTAAGGCTTTGCTCGGGATAAACCGGTTACTGGATTATTGTCATTTACTTTATACCTGCCCAACCCTGCTTGTTTCTATGATTGTAAGGTAAAAGTTTGAAAAAAAAAAATGCATTAAGGCATTGTCACGGTGTCACAATTTAGATCCGTTGCTGGTATCTTTTATTTTTACCAATTGATTTCTGAATTTAATAGTTGTTAGCACTTTTTTACTGTCTTGACGCCGCCGAGGCAAAAAGCTCCATTAATATGCGAGTCGCTACCTTTTGTCGTCTTCAGTTTTTGTTACTTAATTGGATGGTGCATCGTGAAAGTGTGTCGTAATAAAAACTTTAAATATATAATACATCTTCGTGGACCAAGTGACGAGCCAACGCCCACAGCGTTTTGTTGGGTTTTTTTGTTTAATGAACGCACAGGTTACCAACCTCGTGCGTAATTATCTCGTGGGAGGGGCTACATTATAGCCAGAGACGTGCTTTTTTACGTCACTGGTTACAGCACACGATGTGGGCATGCGCGCGGAGTGATGTCGTATTCAATGAATTGCTTAGGCCCTTTAAATAGGTCGGTGTCCCGGACCGATGGGACAACAAAATCATCAGAGCAAAACATTGTGTTAAAAGTGGTAGACAATAATTATTATTTGGGGCTTTCAAACTTTCACGGAATTATCCACAGACTGCAAGCAAGCTGTACGAAAAAATTCATGTGAATTCATGTGGTGTCCCCTCCAGATGTCACGAGCAGAGTTAGGGTCTTGGGGATGTTACGACTGCACGAGAGGCAGCTAACTCACACTCGGACACAACCACACAAGAAAAGTATTAAATAACTAGAGCGTATATATGTCAGGCCGGTCAGGCCATAGTTTACATAAATATTAATAACAAAACAAAAGACAATAGGGGTATATATCCAAACCAAAAAAAAACTCTAATTAAATAACTTAACCAATGATATTCATGTAACTATGGAGGTACTGCAATCAATAGCAAATAGGTATATTATACGAAACTAGATATCGTTAAAATTGCAAATTTTAACTGGGGTGGGGGATATGTCATGATTCGGATGTTGTTAAAACTCACGCAGAGAGTGAGTTGTTGTTGTTTTACCAGGGCCATGAGAAATTGGCTGGTGGCCTTGAACGGTCCTCGCCAAATTATAGTTGGTGAGTAAATAAATGTAAAGTTAAACTGTTGGATTCACGCTTGTGGGTTTTAAGGTTCGTGATTAATAAGTAATGGAGTAGGGGTGAAACAAGGTGGGGACAGTTGACATTGTTAAGTATGACTAGACAAGTTTTTGCACGTTAACTGGCTGGTAGAATAGTGCAGACGTATTACTACAATTAAAATGGTGGGAGGTTTCGACCTATGAGATAGCTGAACTAATTGGGCCAGCGGACTAGCACGCTGGGTAGTTAGATAGTATAAGACATCGTGTAACGTTCAGATTTAGTGAATACAGGCGAGCAGAAGCATCGTGTCGTGAAGTATCTCCGGTTGACCAGTACCTGAACTGTGTGCTTTGAAGACAAGAAGTCCTTGCTAACGGACTGACTGAGCTCTAGAAAGAAAGGTCTGAGTGGGCTGACCTTTGAAAGCCCACGCTGCGCTATATTGATGTTCGCGCCTACCAGTAGGCGTGAGCAATGGTAATATATCTTATTTATTCAAGTATAATAGAGATCGGAGATAGAGAGAGAACTACAGCCTCATAGGAAGACTAAGGGAACCCCAGCTGGCACTCGACCACGAGTGTCCTGTATCATAGATCTATTGCCATAGTATGATTGGAATAATATAGCACATTGTTGATGAATTGAATAGTGATTGTGCATAAAATATAGTCTTTTGGCAACTGCTTAAATTACCTACAAGCCGAAGAGTGCTTCTGTAGGCTTTGAACGTACTGGGCTCTCCTAACATTTAAGCCCATATGATTTATGGAGAGTTTGCCTGGCGACTGGCCAGTGGCGACTCAACTGTCACTTTAAATTGATATCTAGTTTCGTATAATATACCTATTTGCTATTGATTGCAGTACCTCCATAGTTACATGAATATCATTGGTTAAGTTATTTAATTAGAGTTTTTTTTTGGTTTGGATATATACCCCTATTGTCTTTTGTTTTGTTATTAATATTTATGTAAACTATGGCCTGACCGGCCTGACATATATATGCTCTAGTTATTTAATATTTTTCTTGTGTGGTTGTGTCCGAGTGTGAGTTAGCTGCCTCTCGTGCAGTCGTAACATCCCCAAGACCCTAACTCTGCTCGTGACAGCAGTTTGGGGTTGTCTTTTTTACAGCTGTTCCGTTTTCAAGGACAAAAAGGCACCACTCCAGATAGAGAAGAACCAGCACAAAACATTGGGATAGCATATGTGTCGAGCTCAGGGCCGGGTTAAGACCTTTAGCGACCCTACGCTTTTGGTGCCCCCTTATACTATATATATTATGTACCAGAAAACAAACAAAAATAAACCATAAAACAAATTTTATTTTTCGAAATGAAACAAAACTTACAGTAAAATGAAAAATCATGTCTTATGCGCCAGCAAATACTTTAATTTTTTCATTTATTATGGGGACCCCTTTTTGTGGACCCTAGTTCAGGTGCATCCTGTGCACCATATTGTCCATGCAAATCCGGCAAAAGAAAAATTTCTGTGGTGCCCCCTTTCCCTTGATGTCTCAAGCACGTGTATATTTTGCTTAATAGTTAATCCAGCCCTGGTCGGGTTGCATAGGCTCACCCACGAAATGAGACAAATAGCTCTCCAGCTTCATCCAATTCTGGACGCCACTTCCCCAACTTGTATCAACTACATGGGGGGGGGGGGAGGGGGGGGCGGGGGCGGGAAGGAGAGTGGTCGGTTATGTAGGGAAAGTAAGTAAGTGAACCTGTGTTTTATAACTTTACTGTTGTTAGTTAACAGTATAACCACCCCCTCCCAATAACAACATGGTGAGAGCAACTGAAGTACTCAGGACAGGAAATGACTGTGTCCTAAGTTTAGTCGCCAGCACATTATTTACTGGATTCTTATTGGCTATAGCCAATAACTCACTATTAAAGTGTATTTTTTTTTTTCCGGTTATGTATGAAATAGAAAGAAATGTTTCTAAAGTGCCCCATACACACTCAAATTTGTTTGTCAAACATTTTTGATCAAATTTTTTTGACAGTTTGACGTTTGCCCTACACGCTCAAATTTTTTGGGTCAAACATTAATTTGTGCTAAGAGTTTGTAATGGACGGACCAACAGCGTTGGCTCTTGCTATAGCCTTGCCAAGAAAAACAAAAAAGAAAAGAAAGTGGGCCAAAAATTGATTTTTGCAGCGCCAAAAATTTGGCCATTCTAAATTATTAGATGAGTTGCCATGTACTGAGCCAGACGATTTCAGAAACTTTTGAGAATCATCCAATTTCTTCAACTCCCTTCGTAAACTCGTCCGCATTGAGTTAATTTTCTTTTTCATTTCTTCTTTTGTGGCATCTGCATAGATCTACCACTCCCTGTATTTCAGCAGCAGAGCGTCATAGGCAGCTTCTTTTTTTTTTATTTTTATCTCGGTCACTATATTCTTTACTTTTAACTTTCCATAGTTCAGGCAAACTCTGGTACACTTCAATCAGCTCCAGAATAATTTTTTTTCATCCTTTGATGGCGCCATGATGATGTAAAAAGTAGATCTTTTCTATCTGGCAGCAACTGAAAAAATGATGTTTGCACAAATAAATTTGATGAAGCCCACACACAATCAAATAGTTTGACGGTTTGACAAAAAATATCAACTGAAAACACATCCGTCAAATATTTGACATCAAATTTTTTTGACCATCAAACACGCCCATACACGATCAAAAACCTATCAAAAAAATTTGTGTCAAACATATTTGATCAAACGATCAAACAAATTTGAGCGTGCATGGGGCACTTAAGTAAAGGCGAACAGAGAAACATGGTGAGTTGTGTTCAGGGTTCACTATGTCACAAATCCCAGACTGGGAGATGTAATAAGTTATGACAGGACAACAATCACGAACAAACAAGTTAACACTTAACAGAACAATCCATCAGACTCACACATTTATTAAACATAATTATACATATAATAGCGCAATTACATATATTATATTACTGAAATGACTGCCGTACAACGGCCTTATTCTCACACACACGCTCCCTCGGATCCACAATCCGGTAGTTACTCCTAAAGGCACTTCGGCCTCAGCCTCCCCCTCAGGGTCTTAATAGTACATTAATGATTCACTGGCACCGCAGTCTCTCAATATCACCTTCCTATTGTCATACACCTTAGCACTCCCCTAGCACCTCCGCAGGGCAATAACACATTATTATTTCCATAGCCATCAACATGGCAACAACATAATATCAGTTCACTAGCCTATCAACATGGCAACAACATAGTATCTCATTCACTCTATCTACGTCCCTGCCCGTGGCCTGACTGCCACGACTTTATGTGCCTCTACTGTCCTGCACTGACAGCCTCACTTCTGGCCTATGTGCGGCCTCCGGCCCTATGCTGGCCTATCCCCTGTGCTCATCGAGGTGGCTCTGCGGCCCGTCCCCGACACCTACAAGAATAACATTACATTGGTATAATACCCTACCATTTCTATTCACTCCACCTCTCCTTACAACCCATGAAACGTACACACACTAGTTCACCTTTCACTCACCGCACATCTTACGGTAACACACCTCCATCGGAGTACACACTACTCACTCGCGCTACAAATCCATGAACTCACTTTCATCTATCGCTCGTGGCGCACATTGCTATATCCAATATCAAGGACTTCCACATTCCTCACATATACTTATTCACATCATGGTAATAGACGAATATAATACAATACATCAATCATAATAATCAATCAACGTTCTACATACCAGTCATAACTGGAAAGACTTTCTCCTAGTCTTCTCGACTGCTTCCTTTTATCTCTGCCCGATGGGCTATTATTCACAGATCCGCTCCCTAGGACCTTCTAACTTGCAGTGATAGTAATACAGCGCTTTCGCCTCCTTCAGACCCCCCACTCATGACATGCACGACTTTTCTTCCCTGTCTCCGTGCGTTAATTTTACTCTCCTCCTTTCCCCCCGTAATTATTAACTATCGCTCACTCCACTCGTGACACACTACACTTCCAGCTCTTTCGTCTTCACTTCATAACTGTCCCTACCCAAGCCCATCCAAAAGAGAGAGAAAAAAAAAAAAGCACCCACGCATAGACCCACGTTCGAAGTTTGAATCAGCCGGCAGGAAATGTTCACGTCACGAGTTATAATTATGCTCCTAAAACAAAAGGGGTCGGAGGCGATCAGACAGCGTCACAAAAGAAACTCAAAAAAAGATTTCCCCGCCATTTGGGGCCTCCACGTGTAGAAAAAAAACAACAACCAAACCTTCTGCAAGGCGAATGGAAGGCATCTGTAAAATTTCACTCAAATCGGAGAGGTCTGAGCGGCAGTAGGTTTTGTTAAAAATCACGTGTTTTTGTTTTTTTTAAAAAAATATTTTTTAAATAAGATTTTACTTCCTTTTACACCTCCCCCACCCCTTCCCCTCTAAATTAATATATCCAGCATGTTGGGTCTGTGAACCACAGAGTGAGAGTCCCCGGTGTACACGACAAGGCATTGTTTGGCGTCAGCAGGCTGGTAAATAGTCAAATAGTTTGACCCGTTATTTTCTAGCCGAGCCGATCACTGGTGGACCAATGGGACCATTAACATGAATAAACTTGATCTCGCGCTGTGACCACTACTTCCAGGTGCGCCCAGCGAGCCAGTCATGCGTGAACTAAAAGTGACGCTCGGGAACGCCATGCCTGGTTGACCAAACAGTGGTGGGGTGACCAGTGTAATACTGGAGCCCCAGGGAACCATTGTCAGTTCTGGACTGTACTGTACAGAGTTAAAAAAGTCTCTCAGTAGGTAAGAACATTATTTCTTTCTTCTTGCGACCTATACCATTCACAGAATTCACCGTGCTCGAAAACTAAATTGTAGTGTCCACTGAATCCACTTACCGATTGATATATAACTAAAATTAAATAAGTAACTGCATGATTGGCATCTTTTATTGCCTTGTAAAAGAAGAATTCGTTGCCAGGGTTTATTTATTCAGAAAAATTTGTGGTTATTATTAATTATTATTATTATTTAATCAGTGCTGAACCCATTCAATAAACAGAAATAAATAGAATAAGATAGGATGGAATAGAACAGGACAGGCTTGATCGATCCCGAAGGAAATCTGCATCTGACGTGCACACCAGAAAAAAAATACAATAACAAATGCATAAACAATAGAATACATTAACACGAAATATAAGAAGCCATCCACAGACAGTTAACAATAACCAAGGCATGTTTTTAAAAAAAGTGTACAGTAGTATGTCATAACACAATGCTCTCACGCGATCCAATGGCTACATAACAGAATGCGAGCCAAAATAAATAAAATAAATGCTCTCTTCAAATATGTGTTATGAATACACAACATGAAATCAAAATCAGAAGTTGGCTGAGGATACTGGCAAGGACAGCAAAGGTTTGTTTGGTGTTGTTGTTTTTTTAAATCAAATTTCACAACATGAACAGCAAAAGGAAATCAGCATACATATACTTGGCACTACAGAATGCTAACAGATTTCGGTACACGATATTTCTTGTAGTCCTTTCCTGAATGCTAAGCTCCAAATCCTATTTCTAATGCCTAATGAAATTGTTGCAAAATCCTCAAAATCTCTCACTGATTCTTAACTGAGCACAATCTAAGAAGATTGGTAAATCTAAATACAGCTAGACAAACAAAAAGATTTTATGTCTACCAAATTATAATTATTATGGTGCAGCAGACAGAGAGTATTGGAAACCGGGGTGAAGGCGTTCCGCACATACTCTCTGGTGAAGACCCCACAGACAGTCGTGGCGCGTTAACGGACGGGCTCGAGATAATAATTATTAAGAAAACCTTTAAAATCCTGAAGGCGTGTTTCAGTTACTGTTTTGTCGCTATGCACCACACCACTTGATGAGATATTTTATTGACCTAAGGCGATAACTATTAAGCAAACAGTTTAGCCCCCGGGCTTAGCAAAAAGATTATGCTTTTCATTTTATTACATCAGAATTTTGTGCCTCCTACCCCTCGCCCCAGAATTTAGTTCTTTCTATCCTGTTAGACCATGCTGACTGAGTGGCCTTTCTGATAGCGTATGAACTCTCAACACAGTACACTTTTTATAACACAGCTATAAGAAAGGAAAGTGCTAGCTATCGTCCCGAGAATTGTCTATTCATCTTCACTTTTTCACACAGAAAAAAGCCCACGACCAATCCTTGGCTTCGAATCTAAACAGGGTTAAACTCTTTTATTACCGGTGTAGCAGGCCAGATTATACCCCCGCCAGACTATACCGGGGTTAAACTAGCCTAGCCCAGAATATACCCCGGGGTGTATTCTGGGCTAGGCCAGTTTATACCCCGGGGCATACTTTGGGCTAGGCTAGACTATATCCCCCTAGTCCAGATTATACCCCCTACTTTTTTTTTACAAACAAGTCAACACCACAGTTTATTTCAACTTTAGTTTAAATTGTTCATTATCACTGTCATCAGGTATCATATTGAAACATACATTCTTGACTCTTGTAAATTATGAAACATTAAGGGAAAATAAACATGCAGTAAAAAGCATTGATATATACAAAAGGTTTGAAAATCCATTAAAATTGATATGATTAAACTTTAATACTAATTTTACTTGTGTCCGTTGGGATTATTATTGTTTTTTTGTTTTTTTTAAATAATTAGTTGTCCATGAGTTAAACATGTATTGTATTTTTTTTTGTTTCGCACCACTGATATATACTTAATGGCAAAGTATGAAATAATTATAAGACTCATAAGTATAAAGTCATCTGAATTTTATTTTAATTTTTGAAAATCAGAAATGTGCTTGATATGTCAAAACAATTAGATCTACATATAAAGTTACAATAATGCAGAGAGAAAAGGAAGGGAAAGAACACACAGAGAAAACAACAACAACAACATTTTAATAACCCAACTGACAGATGGTGCAATTCCATCATCCAGCAGACATTAAATACTTCACACAAAACTAAATACATACTAAAATTTTTTCACATCATGAACTTAACCTGTCCTGATCCACTTGAGACATTACAGAATGCTGACCAGTAATATACAGTAATATAAATAAGAACACGAAATCATCATATTTACTATTGAAAATAAAGAAAATATAATCAATATCAGAATCATCATCATCATGGAATGTTATAAAAATAAGAGGGAATGTAAAAATGACCTATACATCATTCTAGAATCTATAAGCAGCAAAGTGTGTGTACCAACTACATCTATATGTAAATAATGTGTTAAATCTTTACGACTATTCAAGTAGAACTGGACAGAAAGCTTTAGTAAAGTAGCTTTGATAGCCGCGAAAACTGACCGATTAAATCCACTGAGGCAACAGTGCATTGTAGAAAGTAATTACAGTATGTTACGGCAAAAATTCGATGGATGTTGCGTTAATATTTCTTGTTAGTAAATTCTTTGATAGCTTATTTGTAGAAAGGTATACATTTGATGTAGCTGATGGTTTAAGGCACTGGATTAGTTTGCAGGGTATTTGAAGGATTGCAATTATGCAATTAGTGAATAAAGGCATGTCACTTGCGGGTGAAATAACATTTTAAAAACTTAATGTTGTATCCTTGAATATTTTGCCTGAATATGGGAGTATAATCTGGACTGGTGGAGTATAGTTTAGCCTAAACACCACAATTTATTTCAATCATAGTTTAATTCATTTTTTTTTATCACTGTCAACGGGCACCATAGTAATACATACATACATACATTCTTAAATTCCGTAAATCATAATACAATTCAGAGGAAAATACATGCATTATTATGTATTGATATGCTATGGGGTGAATAT
The DNA here is from genome assembly GCA_963931925.1 of Onchidella celtica. Taxonomy (NCBI): domain Eukaryota; kingdom Metazoa; phylum Mollusca; class Gastropoda; order Systellommatophora; family Onchidiidae; genus Onchidella; species Onchidella celtica. Next base: position 32,582,074 of record OZ007580.1, on the reverse strand, counting down.
CCATTCAAACTGATATGATTCAACTTTAACCTTCATTTCACTCACATTCGTTGTCATGTTGTAGTTGTCTTTGTAGTTGGTTGCCCGTGAGTAAAATTTGCACTGTATTGTTTGTTTGGCAGTGACAATTGACACTTAGTGGCAATGGATGAAATAATTAATACACTCATAAAAATAATCATTTTAGAGTATTTTTGTGTGCGAATACACAGTTGTTAAATCCTCTGGCAAGGGACGTGTCAAACTTAGGAAGGTAAAAATGGACAAGGTCTTTTTTTTTTTTTAAATTTTATTTCACTCGCGAGTGACAAACCCTTATTCACTATAACACCTAAGTTCAATCTTCCAAATGCCTTGAAAACGAATCCACGTCTTAAACCATAAGGTATATGAAATGTATATCTTTCTACAAATAAGCTATCAAAGAATAATATTCACTAACAAGAAATACTGTTAATGCAACATGATCCATCGAATTTTGCCTTAACATGCTATAGATCTAATTACTTTTTACAATGCACTACTCTTGTCTCTGTGGACTTACTCTGTCGGTCTACATAACTGTCAATGTTATTTCACTAAAGCTTTCTGTCCAGTTCTACTTGAATAGTTGAAGAGATTTAACACATTTTATATATGTAGTTGATACACACATATTGCACCATCTGTCAGTTGGGTTATTAATATGTTTTTATTATTTTTTTGTATGTGTGTTGTTTTCCAGCCTTTCCCTCTGTATCATTGTAACAAAAAATACAGTGCATGTTTTACTCATGGCCAACCAATTCTCAAAATAATAATAATAATAATAATCATTATAATGATATCAACAGACACCAGTGAAATTAATGCTGAAATCTAATCTTATCAGTTTGAATGGATACTCATTTTAATGCATGTTAGTTTCCTCTAAAATGTATCATGATTAACAGGAGTCAAGAGTGTATGTATGTACACCAATTTAAACTAAGGCAGAAATAAACTGTTATTATTATTTCCTCTGAATTGTATTATGATTTATGGGTGTCAAGAATGTGTTCATGCATGTATTAATATGATATCTGATGACAGTGATAGAGAACGGGCTGAAATAAACTGTGGTCTTGACTTGTTTTTTCAAAAAAAGTAGGGGGTATAATCTGGACTGGGGGGGGGGGGGGGGAGGGGGGGTATATTCTGGCCTAGCCCAAAGTAACCCGGGGGTATAAACTGGCCTAGCCCAGAATATATCCCGGGGTTTGTGCATCTCATCTTTCCTGCCGTCTCGATTTAGTGAAGTTATTTACAGCAGGCTTTAAGTGCTGTTAGTGTGTGTGATTTTAAAGTGCTCTGGCAGATGTTTCAATGTTTCTTTGGCGAGGGTATCTGCTGTTTCATTTCTCTTGATGCCAATGTGGTCTGAGCTCCAACAGGGACCGATTTCGAATTCTGTGCTGGACAGAGTGTAAATACGTTGTAACAGTTTATTGACTTTCGTGGATTTTCAAATTTGGAGATTTCAAAGCCTGTAGACAAGACAGTGTCCGCTTTTGGATTAGGATGGTATAAGGTAAACGGCCATGTTGACTGCATGAATTTCAGCTGTAGAGACGGAGGCTTTGGGATGGAAATTGAGGCATTCAGTTTTGCCGTACGAACTGGAGAATGAGATGGCACCCACTTACTCGTGGTCTTTGGATCCGTCTATGTATTAAAGGCATGTATTGGGAACAGCCACTGCCAACCACTAATGCGATACATTTTTTGCATTTTTTTTTTCATTATTTCCAGAAATAAACAATACGGGCCGAAGCTAATCAGAAGCGACAGAGGCGGACTATTAGCATTGAATTTCTATAAAGCGTGAACAAATTGGCTGACAAAACGCAGCTCACACAGAAAGGTAAGGCCTTATAGATGGTGCATGATATTTTTCGGAGTCACATAACATTGTGGCTTCCTCTCCATGCTAATGTTCAATAACAAACAACAAAGCGATTTTTACATCTTAGAGTATCCTATCACAAATAAACAGAACTTACATTTTATGTCTTATGGCTTCCTCTATGGCACGGAATGGTTCTTTAAATCGACTAATTTCTTGTGCGGATGATATAAAATAAGTGGCAACGAAGAAATTGTCGCCACGGAGAAGAGCTGTTCTCTTGCTCATACACAGAACCCTTGTTCTGAAACACAAACGTGTTGTTATTCTCATAAAACTCTTGTTCTGGTGCACAGAATAATTATTCTCACACTCACAGTAGTTATTCTCACATGCAGAGTTATTATTCTCATATTACTCTCATATTCTCAAAAATCTCTCATATTCTCACACTCTCAGAGTTGTTATCCTCGTATACAGAGTTGTTATCCGTTATTATTCTCCCATGTATTATGCAGTTGCTATTCTCGTACATGGAGTTGTTATTCACAGAATCAGTGAGTGTTGTTCCTTTACATACAACGCTTATAGTACACCTAGTACGGTGTACACAGTTGTCATTCTGGTATTAATTGTTACACGGGTAAATTAAACTTTTGACCTTTTTTGTGTTCTGTTTTGATGAACGTTTAAAAATTTATTAATTATACATTTCAGATTTGCACCATGAGGTGGCGGTTGCTTCAACACCTGAGATATGTTGTTGGAAGAAACAAATTCAAGTCTTTTATTGCTTTGATTAGCAGCTGTGCCTTGTGTATGTTGCTATTGCAGCGGTCCAAGCCCATTGACAGTGCCCGTAAGTTAGTTTGGCTGGACGTGTTTTAGAGACAGAGAGAGAGAGAGAGAGAGAGAGAGAGAGAGAGAAAGAGAGAGAGAGAGAGAGAGAGAGAGAGAGAGAGAGAGAGGGGGGGGGGTAGGAAGAGCGCGCGCGAGAGAGAAAGACTAAGAGCGTCACCAGTCTCACAATATCAGACTATTGAAACAACCGCGTCGCCAATAAAATAATAAAATCTGAATTCTTCCCAGTGGCAGGCACCACTGTTTCTTTGGCAAACACTAAGTCTTATATTTCTGCAAACACAAGCGCTGGACCATAAACACTGAGGCCAGTCATCTCACTGTAAAAGAGTGGCTGGCGTAAATTCAGCCGGTGGCCCTGTTTTGCTAGCAATGCCATCGGTCTGGTGCGGTGGAAACCATAATCATTTTGTGCCTGCTTAAAGCGGCCACTGCAGCTTTAAACTGTAACTTTTAATATGTCCAATTACAGACCTGTTACCTACCTGGATATAAGCCTTCAAACAAGGTTTACAACTTTGCTACCACTTTTAACAAGTCCAGTTACAGCTCCGTTACCTATTATAACACAAGTTTTCAAATCAGGCTTACAGTTTTGCAACCTTAAACTATCACTGTTAACATATCCAGTTTCAGCTCTGTTACTGTCAAGGATACAAGCCTTTAGTTCAGGTTTACATTAATTCAAGCTGATTCAAAGGAAGTTCGAGTCAAACACGACGCAAAACAAGTAGCGAGAAAGACTTATTTCAAAACTGACTCAGTGCTGAGACTACTGTCCTTATACATACACTATACACTGTGTACTTACTGATGACAGTTTTGACGCAGATTCACTTACGATGCTGTCAATGCACGTTGCCAAGTGGCGCAGTTGGGGCAAACATGAACTTTTACACGTTTTGTTTATCTATCAGAAGCGGTAGTGGCCTTGACTTACAACACTGAAGTGCAGAATAACAGTTTCAACGCTGCATCAAAAACGTGAGTACAGAAACTATCGGAATTCATGGAATTCAACTATTGTTGACAGATTTTTTTTTTCATTATAGTCAGAGTTTAACTCGAGACACAGGGTTTAATTACGAGTCTCTTTGATGGCATGACAGCTAACCATTCTACTAGCTGCCAGACTTCAGTCTGTCATTTGACCATATTTTATGACGTCAGAAGAAATATGGAAAGGAAGTGCATAGGTAGGGAAGATATAGGTAAGACATTCCCTACCTATTCACCTTGCATATGGAAAACCATGAATTAATTATAGTATAGGCCTACGTGTCATGATTCGGATGTTATTAAAACTCACGCAGAGAGTGAGTTGTTTTTTTACCAGGGCCATGAAAAATTGGCTGGTGGCCTTGAACGGTCCTCGCCAAATTATAGTTGGTGAGTAAATAAATGTAAAGTTAAACGGTTAGATTCACGCTTGTCGGTTTTAATGTTCGTGATTAATAAGTAATGGAGTAGGGGTGAAACAAGGTGGGGACAGTTGACATTGTTAAGTATGACTAGACAAGTTTTTGCACGTTAACTGGCTGGTAGAAAAGTGCAGACGTATTACTCCAATTAAAATGGTGGGAGGTTTCGACCTATGAGATAGCTGAACTAATTGTTCCAGCGGACTAGCACGCTGGGTAGTTGGATAGTATATAACATCGTGTAACGTTCAGATTTAGTGAATACAGGCGAGCAGAAGCATCGTGTCGTGAAGTATCTCCGGTCGACCAGTACCTGAACTGTGTGCTTTGAAGACAAGAAGTCCTTGCTAACGGACTGACTGAGCTCTAGAAAGAAAGGTCTGAGTGGGCTGACCTTTGAAAGCCCACGCTGCGCTATATTGATGTTCGCGCCTACCAGTAGGCGTGAGCAATGGTAATATATCTTATTTATTCAAGTATAATAGAGATCGGAGATAGAGAGAGAACTACAGCCTCATAGGAAGAATAAGGAAACCCCAGCTGGCACTCGACCACGAGTGTCCTGTATCATAGATCTATTGCCATAGTATGATTGGAATAATATAGCACATTGTTGATGAATTGAATAGTGATTGTGCATAAAATATAGTCTTTTGGCAACTGCTTAAATTACCTACAAGCCGAAGAGTGCTTCTGTAGGCTTTGAACGTACTGGGCTCTCCTAACATTTAAGCCCATATGATTTATGGAGAGTTTGCCTGGCGACTGGCCAGTGGCGACTCAACTGTCACTTTAAATTGATATCTAGTTTCGTATAATATACCTATTTGCTATTGATTGCAGTACCTCCATAGTTACATGAATATCATTGGTTAAGTTATTAATTAGAGTTTTTTTTGGTTTGAATATATACCCCTATTGTCTTTTGTTTTGTTATTAATATTTATGTAAACTATGGCCTGACCGGCCTGACATATATACGCTCTAGTTATTTAATACTTTTCTTGTGTGGTTGTGTCCGAGTGTGAGTTAGCTGCCTCTCGTGCAGTCGTAACATCCCCAAGACCCTAACTCTGCTCGTGACATCTGGAGGGGACCCCATTGACATCTGAAGAGGACCCGTCACCCTCTGACATCTAGAGGACACTACTATCATCTGATGAGGACCCCGTAAACAGCTGCAGGTCTACCACTCTAGACTCCACTGTTATTTATGTAAATTTTGTAGTTTATAGTTTTGTATACTGCTGATTTTTTTTTTGTTTCTCCCCCACATGTCTGGCATGTCCTCTCGTCATTGATCCTGGGACCACTACGAGGGACTGACAGCTAGCATCAGGAAAAGACAAGACCAGCGCTGTGGACCAAAGGAAAGAGCCAGTCCATTTTGCCCAGTTAAGTGAACCATCTGTATTTGTCTTCGTTTGAGGGGTTCGTCGTTCCAGCTCCCCTACTTTTGACAGGCATTATTTTTTCTTTTGTGTTAGATTAGATAGGCGGGAGGTTGGAAGGGATCGAGACTTAGCATACCTCTTTTTGCCAGACTAGCAGATCTAGATGGCGTTTAAAACGGATAGGAGATTTGCTTTGCCTTGAATAGTTCTGTAGGGACCTGTTATTCGTATAGATTGTTCGCGTTCTATCTTCCTCGTATTTTAGGAAGACGTCTCTCCTGTTCTTTTTCTTACCTTTTTGTAGATAGTTTCAGGTTAGTCAGGTCTGTTGTCGTTTGTTCTTTCTGTTAGTCTCGTCTTACTCTCCATGTAATTCTTTTCCATTATAGTGTTGCATTATTATATTTTGTATTCATACTTGCTATATTATTGCCTGGGATAAATCACGTGTCTAGGGCACGTTGAGAGATAATCTGGATATTAGAGTTGTTAGGCTTGTATAGCCAAGGAAGTTAATGTCGTGAATATTGATTTATTCCGATTTATAGCAGAGGGAACGCTGCTAGGAGTGTACGGAAAATACACTGGGAATATTACATTGGTATCGTTAGTTAACGACCAATCACGGAAGCAGTAGACTGACTGCTTGAGGATTAGGAGAAATACGTGGAGTTAAGTGATCACTGAGATAGCTCAACCACTACTTGGTTGACTAAGACGTACAGTTTGTTGTTGATTTCGGTAATTTCGTTCATACTGCAGGAACGAACACCCGCAGAGTGCAATTGATAAATTGCTTCAAGGGAGAATAAAGTTAGAGATTTTTCAGAAGTTGTCCTCGATTAGGACATTATTATATCGCATTATCGACCGATATCATGGCCGAACTACAGAAATATTTGGAACTAGCCCAATCATTTGGCATACCGGAAGCTCAGCGTGCTTCTTGGGTAGACCAGAAACTGAAAGAAGAACGAGAAGAAAAGGCCGCGGAGAGATTACGAGAAGAAAAGGCCGCGGAGAGATTACGAGAAGAAAAGGCCGCGGAGAGATTACGCCAAGAAAAGGCCGCGGAGAGATTACGAGAAGAAAAGGCCGCGGAGAGATTACGAGAAGAAAAGGCCGCGGAGAGATTACGCCAAGAAAAGGCCGCGGAGATATTACGCCAAGAAAAGGCCGCGGAGATATTACGCCAAGAAAAGGCCGCGGAGATATTACGCCAAGAAAAGGCCGCGGAGATATTACGCCAAGAAAAGGCCGCGGAGATATTACGCCAAGAAAAAGCTGCGGAACGAGACGAGAGAGCCGCGGAACGCGCGGAAAAACAGGCTCAAAGAGAGTACGAGCTCGCTTTGAAACAGTTAGAAGCGAAGCAAGCCCAACCTACCGGGGCTCCGGAAGTTACTTCCAATAATAAAACGAAGCCTAAATTGCCAACCTTTAATGATAAGGTTGATCGTATTGATTCCTACCTACACCGCTTCGAACTCCATGCCGTTTGCGCGGGATGGCAGCGTAGTGAGTACACGTCATGCCTCGCCAATCTTTTGACAGGGAGAGCGTTGGAAGTTTTCCATAGCCTCACTATTGATGACGCTAGGGACTATGACATTCTAAAGACCGCGCTATTAAAGCGTTTCCAACATACGGAAGATGGATTTCATAAGCGTTTCCGCGATTGCAAGCCGAAGGCATCTGAGAATTTCTCTACTTACGTGGACCGCCTCCGCCACCTACTCAGCCGTTGGACTGAGTTGGCCGGTGTGGAAGAGGGAAACTACAAGAAACTATATGATTTGATAATTAAAGACCAAATATATATGTCCTGCCACACGGACCTGGTGGCGCATTTTAAGGAACAAGCCCCCAAAACTACCGTCGAGATAACATCGATAGCGGAACGGTATGCTGCGGCCCACCCTAATCGATCGTTAGCTAAAGCTAAAGTAAGCGAACCGTGTTACGCCGGCGCTGCTACTAAGACATCGGTACCGTCGAGACAATCAAGACAGCCCTTTAGACAGTCGCCGCAGGTTCGTCCACGGTCCGAGCCGCCGGTTAGCAGGAGGCAACCGAATCCCCATAAATTTTCTCGGGACTGGGAACCCCGATATACACGTCCTTTCCCTACCGGAGGACCGCGTAACAACTACTATCAAGCGCCCACATTTCCTTCTTATCGAGGTACACCTCGAAGAGATGATAATCCAGTCTACTGTTATAGATGTGGCGCCGGAGGCCACATTGCGCGACAATGCAGAGTTAGATTAGATGCGGCAAATGCATGCTCTGTAGCATTCACCGAAAACCGCGGTTACAGAACTAGGAATGCCGAAACCGTAGATAAAGTTATTCCAGTTATGTCCGCCCTCCACGAGCGAGGCGCGCTGACATTGTATGAGGGACGAGTAAACGCCATACGAGCATCCGTATTGCGAGATTCAGGCTGTACGACCGTCGGTGTACGTGAATCGCTGGTCCGTCCTGCACAACTCCTGGATCGCGACGCGACATGCATTACTTTTGGTGGTTCAGTTGAACATTTTCGTTTGGCGGAAATATATGTTGACACACCGTTTATAACTGGTGTTGTCACGGCCTGCGTGCTACCAAATCCGGTCGCCGACCTAATCATTGGGAATATTCCCCACTTAAAGGACGTCTCCGATTGCGAACTCGGGATTTGGGATGATAACGACATTGCGTGTGTCACGACAAGACAACAATCGCGTCGCCAGAGAGACGACACATTACGATCGCCTGTCGTCGATTTGGATGTAACCCCCGAGATTTTTCGTAACGAACAGCGCACAGATCCATCACTAAAGCCCCTCTTTGCTAAGATTGATCCGGACAACCCGGATACATCCAGGTTCTGCCTTAAAGACGACCTCCTATATCGCGTTTTTCGGGGAAAGCGCGAAACTATTTTGCAATTGGTCATACCGAGATCATTTCGCCGAGACATCACCCGCCTCGCGCACGACACGCCATTAGCGGGCCACCAAGGCAAAGCGAGAACAAAATCGAGAGTCCTGTCTCAGTTTTTTTGGCCCGGGGTTTACGGGGACATAAATAGCTATGTGTCGCGTTGCGATACATGCCAGAAAAGAACCCCCAAAGGAAAAACTTCGCGGGCACCTATACAAGAGATGCCGCCGGTTTCCACTCCATTTCAGCGAGTTGCCGTCGACATCGTCGGGCCATTACCGAAGTCGGATAGAGGCCATCGGTTTATTCTATCAGTAATCGATTATGCCACCCGTTGGCCTGAGGCTGTCCCTTTAAAGGAAATATCGGCCGATCACGTCGCCGAGGCATTGGTGACCATATTCACACGTGTCGGATTCCCGTCCGAATTATTGTCCGATAGAGGTCCGCAATTCACCTCTGACCTTTTCAGGAAAGTATTGGAACTCACGGGCATTAGGCAGAAACTTACGTCGCCATACCATCCACAGTCCAATGGCTGTTGCGAGCGCTGGAATGCTACCATGAAAACTATGCTGGCACGCGTTTCCGCCGATAGACCTGGTGACTGGGACCGTCGACTTCCGGCCATCTTGTTCGCATATAGGGAACTCCCAAATGCGACAACGGGTTTTTCCCCGTTTGAACTGTTATACGGTCGAAAACCACGTGGCCCGATGGCCATTTTACGCGATCAGTACATAGTCGATCTCCGACATAGAATAGTTAATGCATGCGACCTGGCTCGACAATTTGCATGCGTACGGACCAGGTCATTTATAGGATATCGCGATCGGGGTAGTCGGTTAAGAACCCTGTCAGTCGGAGATCGGGCATTGGTGCTGCTACCAGAAACGAATAACAAGCTACTCCTCACTTGGAAAGGCCCCTTTCTAGTTAAAAAACGACTCTCGAGAGTTAATTATCTCATTACCATACGTGGTAACGATAAGGTGTACCATATTAATATGTTGAAAAAGTATCTTACCGATGATCAAACTCATCACGATCATTCATGCCATGTTGTGGCCCAAGCAAACGCAGCGATGGTCACTATCGATGACAACGACCGGGAGCCATTATCTATGACTAGATCGCTCCTATCCTTGCAAGCCGCAGAGGACGCGACTTCCGTTAATATCAATCCAGAGCTGGATCAAAGTAAGACACAGGACATCATGAATCTTGTTCGGGAGTTTTCGCCAGTATTCACTGATTTGCCGGGTAAAACATCCTTAGTTCAACACGTCATCCGGTTGCACTCGGACGTACCCGTGTTTGTCAAACCCTACCCGCGCCCGCTGCAAGCGCACGACACCATACAGTCCGAGGTGGAAAAGATGCTCAGCTTAGGAGTCATTGAGCGCTCGACGAGCCCTTACTGCTCGCCGATTGTACTAGTAAAGAAAACAGACGGTTCCGTTAGATTTTGTATCGATTACAGGAAGCTTAACGCTCTAACCATTTACGATGCTGAACCTATCCCGAATCAGGAAGATCTATTTGCGCGATTGGCCGAGTCGTCCGTGTTTTCGAAAATAGATTTGGCTAAAGGCTACTGGCAAACCCCAATGGAAGAGGCCAGTAAACAGTACACAGCGTTTCAGACCCCTATGGGTCTCATGCAATGGAGATTCATGCCATTCGGTCTCGTAACGGCACCAGCGACATTTGCGAGGATGATGAACATCCTATTGCAGCAGACACCATGCGTCCTAAGCTACTTTGACGACATTTGCGCTTTCCATACGGATTGGAAAGGCCACTTAGAAGCACTTCGTCAAGTGCTTAGTAAACTTCGAGATGCCGGGCTTACAGCTAAGCCTAGCAAAGTCTTCCTGGGTTATACGTAGATTAACTTTCTGGGACATACTATCGCCAAAGGCGTCCAAACACCGGACGACAGTAAGATAAGTAAGATTTTAAAACTCCAGGCTCCTCATACTAAGAAGCAGGTTCGTAGCCTGTTAGGCTTCTTAAGCTATTATCGGAAATTCGTTCCTAATTTTTCGGCCCTTACGGCCCCGTTATCCGATCTTACAAGAAAAGACAGACCCAACAAAATTACCTGGAATACGCAGTGCGCCACCGCGCTCGCGACAGTGCAGCAACTGTTCTCCAGTTCGCCGCTGCTTATCCTACCGAATATTAGGCGCACCTTCACCGTCCGAACTGACGCGTCGGACCAAGGAATTGGAGCTCTTTTGCTTCAGGAAAGAGATGGCTTATTGCGCCCTTGTATGTACGCTAGCCGGAAATTACTTCCGAGAGAGCAGAGATACGCTATTATAGAGCGAGAATGCCTGGCGATTGTATACGCCGTAGACGCGTTTTCCCGCTACCTACTTATGACAGAATTCGTCATCGAGACAGACCATAAACCGTTGTTATTTTTAAAATCGAACCGAGCCAGGAACGCTCGTTTGACCAGATGGAGTCTGGCCCTTCAGGAATACCGCTTCATTATAAAGGCCATTCCTGGTGGAGATAATGTCCATGCCGACCTATTATCACGGTTACCTTAATCTTGTTGTATTTTAGTCTGTCATATGTATTGGCGTTGGATACTGATTAGCACCTCATTCAGAGACCGAGGGATGGTATCACATATTGTTCACCCATTGTGAACACTTTTCACCTACCCCTGTGCTTTCCTTTGTTCCAACAGCTATTTTACTGACGTCGACCCGTATTTTGGCCACACCAGACGTTGTTGCCCAGGGTCGAGGACGAGAAGTCATGGCAGACCAGGAGTCCAGATCCACTAATGCCATCGATGCTACTATAGTTTTATCTTTTCTTGAGTATTATTCATTGTATGTATGCATTCCTGATGACATTCGCACAGGATCAGTGTTGTACTCTAAAATTTTAGAGTTATGATTGTTAATGTCTACGTATTTAGAGGTAAGATTTAATCCTCAGAGAGATATATACTTTTGGACGGAATCTTAAGATTTTCATGAAGTTTTGTCCATCAAGGATACCCGTCCTGTAGGTTTTTTTTTAACTTTAGTACTAGTCTTAGTTATTACCTAGTATTCTTAGTTAAGTTAACCTTTCGAGCAATTTCTCGACTCATGCCTTCCCCTTACGATAATAATTTATATCGTTAAAATTGCAAATTTTAACTGGGGTGGGGGATGTGTCATGATTCGGATGTTATTAAAACTCACGCAGAGAGTGAGTTGTTTTTTTACCAGGGCCATGAAAAATTGGCTGGTGGCCTTGAACGGTCCTCGCCAAATTATAGTTGGTGAGTAAATAAATGTAAAGTTAAACGGTTAGATTCACGCTTGTCGGTTTTAATGTTCGTGATTAATAAGTAATGGAGTAGGGGTGAAACAAGGTGGGGACAGTTGACATTGTTAAGTATGACTAGACAAGTTTTTGCACGTTAACTGGCTGGTATAAAAGTGCAGACGTATAACTACAATTAAAATGGTGGGAGGTTTCGACCTATGAGATAGCTGAACTAATTGGGCCAGCGGACTAGCACGCTGGGTAGTTGGATAGTATATAACATCGTGTAACGTTCAGATTTAGTGAATACAGGCGAGCAGAAGCATCGTGTCGTGAAGTATCTCCGGTCGACCAGTACCTGAACTGTGTGCTTTGAAGACAAGAAGTCCTTGCTAACGGACTGACTGAGCTCTAGAAAGAAAGGTCTGAGTGGGCTGACCTTTGAAAGCCCACGCTGCGCTATATTGATGTTCGCGCCTACCAGTAGGCGTGAGCAATGGTAATATATCTTATTTATTCAAGTATAATAGAGATCGGAGATAGAGAGAGAACTACAGCCTCATAGGAAGAATAAGGAAACCCCAGCTGGCACTCGACCACGAGTGTCCTGTATCATAGATCTATTGCCATAGTATGATTGGAATAATATAGCACATTGTTGATGAATTGAATAGTGATTGTGCATAAAATATAGTCTTTTGGCAACTGCTTAAATTACCTACAAGCCGAAGAGTGCTTCTGTAGGCTTTGAACGTACTGGGCTCTCCTAACATTTAAGCCCATATGATTTATGGAGAGTTTGCCTGGCGACTGGCCAGTGGCGACTCAACTGTCACTTTAAATTGATATCTAGTTTCGTATAATATACCTATTTGCTATTGATTGCAGTACCTCCATAGTTACATGAATATCATTGGTTAAGTTATTAATTAGAGTTTTTTTTGGTTTGAATATATACCCCTATTGTCTTTTGTTTTGTTATTAATATTTATGTAAACTATGGCCTGACCGGCCTGACATATATACGCTCTAGTTATTTAATACTTTTCTTGTGTGGTTGTGTCCGAGTGTGAGTTAGCTGCCTCTCGTGCAGTCGTAACATCCCCAAGACCCTAACTCTGCTCGTGACACTACGGATGTCACAAAAAATAATGCAGTCAGGGGTTGGTGCTATTGCTGAAACTAGTACTACCAGCTTAAATCACTAACATAATTATTCTTCCAGTAATTCTGGACATAATCAGATGTTTCATGGTCTTATTGTGACAATGGTCTGTTTCATGGTCAGTCATACCATTTACATCTGCAGACAAACATGATTGTCATGTCTTTGTCAACATTGTCACTGAGTTTACCATCATCACTGTCACCAACATTGGCCTCAATCACTAAACTTTAAAAAAAAACAAAAATCGCCGTCCATCTCACGTACTGGCGCGCCAATGATTTTGGTGAGTTTGAGCTTAGATTACCTTAACATTGCTCTATCGTCTCACAAAGTGACGTATCACTTTCTCTAAGTTTTGAAGTTATAAGCAGGTCTGTCCAATAATAACAAAAGTGACCAAAACTTTGAAATATTTTCCTGTAAAATGAGAAAATTGTTAACACGCCAATACGTAAGACGGGCGACAAAAGGTTGGGCATTTGAGCGTTGCCTTCAGCTCCAATCTGTCATTTGTTTTCAGCTCGTACAGCCCAAGACAACAAAATGTGCTGCACAAGTGTCAACAAAAATTTGGCTCCTCTTGGAAAGTTTCTCCCAGCAAAGTCCCCCAATTCAAGACCAGCCCCATCATCTCTACCAAACACGAGCTTATGTTTTGCATTGTTGGCAAAGTGGGGTCGTCATTCTTCACCAGGTTAGAGATACAGACTGAAAAATGCATGCAGATGCCTTGAACAATTGGTTACCAATCAGGGCCACATACCTATTAGCTGACGTCGAGTGAAAGGATAGGATTAGATAATAATTATTGCTATCATTGATTAGTGGTTGGGTTCAAGCCTCGGGAAAAGAAGGGGGAGGGGGTATGTGGGATTGCCATTGGACACTATAGGATCTGTTAAGTCCGGCAAATTTGTCTGCTGTCAAGATGGATAAATTATATACTGTATTATATGACCAAGAGTCTATCTGTCCAGTCAAACGGAGAGCACCGAAGAGAAGGTGACAGGGGAGTTAATTGAAAATTATAACACTAAAAGCAAGAGTGTACTTGTCTAACCTGAGTAGACACGGTATAACTATGGGATAGATCCAAGGGGCTCCTCGGATAGATCACGGTTGCCCCGGCCCCAGTTGACTTCTGAGGCTAATGTTACATTCACAGCATCTGGCTTTGTCATCATGTGATCCAAGTTTGAAGTTGCAAAGTTAAGTGATTCTCACTTGGGATTGGATCCGATACAGCCAGTGACTTGTTCTTATAATATGTCACTGGATATACCCAGTCAAAATGACTCAAATCCATCTGCTTCAAATGACATTCGTAAACTGATTCACACTCACCCTGTGTTCGTAATTGGACCAGTTTATTATATGGATGGCATTTATATAGCGTATATCCATTTAAAATGCTCTGTGCGCTTTACAGAAGCAACATGTCAACCACAGAGCAGAATGGAGCGCCTGCGAAGCGCGCAACACACTACACTGCTTCTTTCTCTCTTCCTGTTTGTCTCTCTCTCTCTCTCTCTCTCTCTCTATCTCAGAGCAAATTGTAACGCAGCCTGTTAGGCGCAGTTCACAACTCACAACAGTTCACAACTCACAACAATATTTAAATATTTATTAATAATAATATATATTTAATAATGAATAATAAATTTTGTTGTTGCTGGTGGGGGGATGATATGGATAAATTTTAATCTAATTTCAATTTTGCCCGGGGAGCGGCCTGTTCGGCCTGCTCTTTACGATTTCCAACTGCCAAGGTATCTTTAACGTGCGCAACGTGCACACGGACCCTCCGAATTTTTCGTCCTTATCCGAAAAGACTAGGTACTCGATCCTACCCCCCAATAGGATCAGGGACTTGAAAATATGAGAAAAATCCCAATTTCCAACATGCCTGCACTGCCCAGGTTTAGAACCCGGGACCCTTGGCATGAGAGGCGAGCACCTTGCCTCTAGACCACCTTGTTTAAATGACATTTATTTCTTAAATGTGAGGGGTGTGACTTTACGAGTAAAAAAATTAGCAGGACAAATGAGACACAAACATAAAAACTGTCTCACAACGAAGGGGAACATAATATTTTACTCAGCAACCTACAGATGGGCAGTGGACACAACTCACTATATTTTCTATTCGGCTCTATAATTACTAGTTGGCCCCCTGACTCGGGGAGTACACAGAATACATGTACATGTATGTGATTTTTAAAGTTGCGTTTCGATCACCAGTGTGTAAATTGAGGGGCAGAACGAAATTTCCTGTCATACTTTTTGATTCTACTGGAAGAAAATGCGTCTTTTTTTCCGGCTCAAAATGCCGGAACACTTTCTTCTGTTTAACTCAGCTATGGCTCAAAATCAACGGAAGTCTTAAATTGTAGCGAACTTCTAGACCTTTGAGGATATTCCCTCGTACACCTTTATGTCTTTCTATAGGTACATGTAATATGATATTTTGTAGACTCTAAGGCTCAGCGGTTAAAAAGCCTTTCATGATTGCATTGGAGGCCTTACTTCCTTTATGGTATGATGATTCGACAACTAAAGTGTGGGCTTAAACACATTTATAAAGGCCACAAAGAGTGCACAATATGCGTTTAAACTACATTAGTTTATTGTTGTTGTTGTTCTATTCATAACTTGAGACTTTCGGAAATAGAGTTTTGTGTGTGTGTACGAGCGCACGCGCCGCGTTTTGTCTATGCTCCAAGCCCTACTTCACACAACTCCACATCTTTTCTACCTTTTTCTTCTTTTGTAATCTTGTATATGGAGTAAGAATGAACCCAAGTCCGTCTGATTAAAAAGGATTTGTTCATGACTGTGTTTTTGCCACATGACAATGGCTAACAATGCATGTATTATGTATTTTTGTCTCTTTAGATTTGTGCTGGCCGTAGATAAGCCCGGCCCGATGACATCCCCCTTTGACATCCCTATAGAAGACGCTGGTAGGAATCGGTGTGAAAATTTCCGAACTTTAGGAAAGGCAGATAACATTTTGTCATTTCTTCAACATTCAACCAAAGTTGTGTTTGGCAGAAATCCATTTTCCAGAATATTTTCTGCATATATCGACAAAATTTTCTCTCCAAATCCATTTTATTGGAAATACTGGGGAGAGCGAGCACTTCGCATGGATCAACATGGAAAAGCTGGAAAACAGTGCGCCTCCGAAGTTTCGTTTGCCCAGTTCGTGCAGCTGGTCATTGTCGACCTTCACAAATCTGACGTCCACTTACGTCCTGTTTATGACGAATGTCGTATGTGTGATGTTTTCTATGATGTCATTGGTAAGCTGGAGACCACAGTGCAGGATATTGATTACATTTCTACTTTGATTAACGTTTCCTCGTCATTCCAGCGAGAGGAAGGATATTCTTTTGCATCTAAAATGGACATAGTATACGATTCTGTGAAAAGTGCCTTTTCCTGGAAAAGAGACATTGTACAATGTATTTCCTTGGACGAAATGGGTTTGAGGTTATGGCGAAAACTTCAAATAAGAGGAGTGTTTGCGAGTTCCATTCCGTTTCCATTCCAAGCCGGTGAAATAGAAAGGATGCCCGCAGAGACATTTATCTCTGCCTGTAAAGACGCCATAATCGCTTCTACAAACAGAGAACAGTTAAACGAACAGAAAAAACAGGCCATGTTAGAATTATACAAAGCGGTAAAAAAAGATCAGCTGCTTTCTATAGGAAAAGCCTACCAAGATGATTTTCACATGTTTGAGTATGACCCTCATCCTGCGGAATTATTTGATGATTTGGATAAGATAGACAATACTGGCGTGTTGAACTGGCGGAGAGACTGGACTATAAAATAGACTCATCTGTTGTGCATTTTGAAGTGTTGGTTGTAATTTATACTATATTACACATGTTTACTTATCATGATTATTATTATTATTACTATTATCTTTTTGTTTTTTGTAAATAAGTTTTGATGTGGGTATCTCTCTGTGACAGATATATGTGGCACTTAGAGCGATTGAAAAGGAGATTGAATGAGGAATGTACGGGAAAGTGGACAAATGATGGACAGAAAGACTGACATTGACATAACAAAAGCTTTGAAAATGGACGTTAACACACATGACGTAATGACATGTTAAACTTGCAGCAAGGAGGTGACAATGGAAAAATATCAGGTTTGCACCAGAACCTTCTCCTTTCGATATCATCACATTAATTAGTCACCATTACATTAAATTGTCAGTACTGTTTTTCAAAGTGACTTTCCTCCTTAGGTTTTAACTCTGACTATTTGGCCTTGAATCTTGATGCTAATATCTGGGTAATATTGTCCTCTGGTTAACCATAGTTCATTTTAAACCTAGTTTAGGACTTGATTATATTCTGTGTTCCCGATAAGATCCAGGCTTAGCTGATTTAGGGCGTCGTAGGTCTAGCCAGATCTAGTCTTCGTAGGGGAACCGGATCGTATGGCCGTCACTTCAACAAGCTATTTTTGGAAAGTCCCTGCTCGCCATACATGTACATGTACATATATTTATATGTATATAATAAAATGGTGAAAAAGGTATACTTTTGTTTTGACTTTCATCATGCTCCCGAATTTTTAAAAAATTAATTGGGACAATAAAATACATGTATTAAGTTTTTTTGTTTTTTTTAAGGGCTCAGATTGAAATGCGGTTTGCAATGTATTCATTTTGTGCATGACTCAGTGATTGCTAATAAATGGATACTTATATCTGAAGTATAACTATATACATGTACTTAAGCTAACACATGAAAATTATCTTCATGATTAGATACGGAGTAGTGGAGTTCAAGGAGAATAATCAGAAAGATAATGAATAAGTATGTATAAGTATGACATAAGATAACGCTGAGTAGTTTGAAAACAGCCCCCTGAGCTGCTGACAGCCGAATGCTCCGCAGACCGGATTCTGGCGTGGAGATCATCAGGAGAGAATGCGTCGCTGTTTCGGGCTCTACCTCTCTACAGCTATTTTAATGACGCACCGAGCCCCCTCACTGATGTGAGGTCTCCTTGCCAGTTCGACTGTGTGCCTCTACTGTCAACCGTCAGGACTCATTCCAGGTGGTATCCTCTCTCTTCAACCTGTCACGATTAAGGTTGATGACCTTGTACGCCACGAGTATAGAGGGGGTAAACTTAGTAGGGGAGAAGGGGAGTTTAAAGTTGTTGTCGAGCATGAAAGATTAAATATCACGAGGAAGGTCGGTGGCCTTGTGCGCCACGAGTCTAGGGGGGTGAGCTTAGCAGGGGAAAACACGGTTTTTAACATTGTTGACGAGCGTGGATAGATACACACGACTCGCTTTAAACTAGTCGCGTGTGCAAAAACCTCGGGAGTATAAATAGAGGAGAAGCTCGACACACGAGGTTCCCAAGTTATTCATTCCTAAAGGAAGACGCAGCGAGAAGTGGTCCGGGCGACAGGTGGAAGGTCGTGCCATGGGGACCAGGGGTGTTATGTATGTGAGGAATCTATGAAGGTTCCCAAGTTATTCATTCCTAAAGGAAGACGCAGAATTTATCGGTCCGGGCGACAAGTGGAAGGTCGTGCCAGTGGGGACCAGAAGTGTTAGGTGTGTGAGGGATCCATGATGTTCACATTTATTTCCCAATAAGAAGAATTTATCGGTCCGGGCGACCAGTGGAAGGTCGTGCCATGGGGACCAGAAGTTGAGGAGTTCTGATGATAGGATGGGAACCCATCAGAAGCTCGTGAATCTACGATGGCGGGTGTGAACCGTCGGTGTGCTGTGTGTTTGCAAGTTGAAGAGTCTTGAGGACGGGATGTCGAGAACCCCTCAAGGAACAAGTAATCTACGATGGCGGGTGTGAACTGTGTGTTCTTATTTGTGTGAAGCCAGGGGCGTCTGTTTCCCCTTTTATCGTCGAAATTAAAGATCTAGAAAGGATTGTGTGAACTCTGGAGAAGTGAAACTGCATCAACGAGGAGGGCAGCTGTTGACAGAGACTATTAAGTATACGTAGTTAAGTTTATAGACAGAGGGATTAGATCTAGATGTGAAACGGGGAATAGATAATAGCCAGGATCCCCAAGAGTAAATTTGAAATATCTGTTTTTGTGATTATGTATGTGATTATCATGAGTTGAATGTTTTGACATAAGTTTTGTCATGCATTTATAATTAAATATCGTTTAATTTAAATTTCACTCCATGTGTCCGTTGATCGCTGGTCTGCTTGCTTGGCTTGTTAGCTGGGTTTAAAAGGTAAATAAGTTAGATACTCATCACACACGTGGTCGTGACCATCTTCACGCACGTGATCGTGACAAACCAGATCCAATGGCTTGCTCTTTCTACGGTCTTTTGCAGATCTTTCCTCATGGCATTTCCTTTCTTTGGGCCAAGTCCAGCCACTCTCATCCACCTGCTGACGCTGTCTGCAATGAAGCCTCTACACCCGACCTCGACTGGGAAATGCGATACCTTCCATCCCGCCTCCGCGCACTCTTCGACAAGAGCTTCGTAGCGGCTCTCCTTCCTCTCGTGTGCTGCCTTGATATTGTCTTTATAAGGCACCGTCAGCTCTACCAGATGTACCTCTTTCTCTTCTTCGCTCCATAACACCAGGTCAGGCTTCTTTGTTGTTGGAATGGGAAAAAATTTCTTGCTGCCTTCTAGATCTGCAGACACTTCCCATTGGCCATCACTTTCGTCAGCAGGGGCTTTGCTTGTCTTCTCTCTTTCAGGCACCTTACTTCCTTGCAGCACGAACGTGATCTTTCTCAGTCCGTGGTCCTGCGATTTAGGAGCGTACTTTCCCTCATTCACCTGCTCCCTTGCTGTCTTTGTGAGAATCTTGAGCACCTCATTGTGCCTCCACGTGTATCTGTTCAGCGCTAAGTGGCAGTTTGAGAGGATATGTTTCATGGTTCCTAGCTTTCCGCACCTGCACTTGTCATCTTCCTGGGCCTTCCATCTGACCAGGTTCACCGGTGAAGGCAGAACGTCGTAGGTAGCCCGAAGAAGGAAGCTCAGCCTTGAAGTATTCCACTCCCATACCTCACTCCACCCAATCTTTCTTTCCACTACATGCTCCTCCCAACTTGTCACTTGTCCTTGCTGAGCACACTGAACTAGATGAACTTCCCGCCTCTCCGCCTCCATCTTTCGCACCTGCCCTGCTGTAGCTGATCTTCTCTCCTTCTGTGACATTTTCCCAAAGGGCTTGAAGTCACCACTACCCAGTCCCAGCCTGTCTGCCTGTGCAGGGCCAACAATGTCGCCATGCTTCAACACAGAGATGACCTCATCAGCCGCGTCCTCCGCCCTCCATTTTCTTGCCGTTCTGACATCCGGTGGGTTGTCGCTAATCTTATGGTCCTTCGACTCCCTCAGCATCATCACTGTCCTGATCTTTCCTGCCTTGTAGATCTCCACGATTGAAGTGAGTGGTACCTGGAGCGCGCCTTTCTGCCTGTACAGGGCTGATGTGTTAATTGTTCGTGGTAGGCCTAGCCACTTTCTGATGAAGTTGTTACACGCTCTCTCTATCATTTCAACTCTTGACAAGGCGACTTCGTACATTGTCAGTGGCCATGCAAGCCGCGGGTATAGGGCGAACTGAAGACCTATACCCGCGGCTTGCAAAAATATATATAGAGGAGGAAGCCACAAGCGATGCCAGGATGTAATCCATTATTAATGGTCACTGTTAATATTTTCTAAGTATGACATAAGATAACGCTGATACACAAGTGCGTAACGATATAGCTGTCCATAAAGGACTGTCCCGGGGATCGGACTCCTCCGAAGTCTTTCATATCCCAGAACTGTCAACCATTGAACTCTGTTTTGATGGCTGTTCTCGAACCTTTCAGGTCTTCTCATTATTAGCTGACAAGTTTTACAGTTCAGTGTTTAAGCAGCCGGTGTAATGAGAATTAAAAAAAAAAAATGACATAAACAATAATAAACCAAGGCTATTAACAATAAACTAAATAGATAAGTAGGCTAGATAACTAGATAGATAAATTATAACTAGATAGATAAATATTATGGTAAGGTTAAGAAACAAATTATATAGAGGAGGAAGCCACAAGCGATGCCAGGATGTAATCCATTATTAATGGTCACTGTTAATATTTTCTAACCAAATAATGATAAAACAGTATCAGCAGTAACATAATAATAGTAGACTATGAGTGTACATTAGGCTTTGCTTCATGTACCTTCGAATACAGTTTTTGCATTTTCACCTTTTCGTCATTACCCCCCCCCCCTTTTTTTTTTCATTCCCTCACTCACTCTTTCAATGCGTTCCAGTCATCTTTTATGCTTTGTTTATTTATCCATTGTCGAGATAAGGTACTTTTCTCTTATTTGCATTTCTGACTCAAATGCAAATTTCAGGTTAACTGATTTCCCACATTTTATTTTACCGATGCACATTTTGGCAGCCAGTAGTATAGAGTTTATATCATAAACGGTATTTTGGTTTACCAAGTGGTCTAAATCTTCACGTATGATTCCAAATAGTGCAGTTTTCTCATTTATTTCAATTTTTTCCCCAATTTTACCTAAGATGTATTGAGCCACATAGGGCCAACAATCTTTCAGTTTTTCACAGTGAAAAAAGAAATGCTCAATGAAATCGGGTGTTTTACAGTGTTTGCATTTATTACTTTCCTTTATTTTCATTTTTTGTAAGAGAATAATGGTTGGGTAAATGTTATGTAAAATCTTAAAGTGCATGAACCTCAGTCTGGATTCTTTACAAGCTTTAAAACCAGTACTTTCCAAAGTAAGGTTGTATGTCAATATCATATTTCCGTTTCCAGAATCCAGTGCTACAAATCGCGGAGTTTTTGTTGTTTATTAACCTCTCTCTGATTTCTTTGTTCGTTAACTTAAAGATATCTTTTGCCTTAAGTTATACATGCCAAAGCCTGTGACAAATTCATGCTAAAGATCAGTGTCTCAAAAACTGTAGTTTTGACACAAGGCTTGAGAAACTCCAACCCAATCATGCTGAATGGCTCTCCTCTGGAGCAAGTGGGAAAATTCTGCTACCTAGGCTCAACCATCAGTGGTAGCACAGACATAACAACTGAAATAAATGCCAGAATAGGAAAGGCGGCCACAGCTTTTGGCAAACTCTCAAAAAGGGTGTGGAACAATAGCAAGCTGACCATCAAAACAAAGGTACTCGTGTACCAAACTTGCGTCCTAAGCACCCTGCTGTATGGCTCAGAGACATGGACCACCTACTCCAAACATGAAAGATCCCTCAACTCCTTCCACCTGCGCTGCCTACGCAAAATTCTCAAGATCAAGTGGCAAGACAGGATCTCAAATATCGAAGTTCTGAGCCGAGCCAACATTCCATCAACTCAGGCTCTCCTAGGCAAAAAAAGACTGCGGTGGCTTGGACATCTCCACCGTATGGAAAATGATCGCATCCCCAGACAAATTCTCTACGGGGAACTTGCTACTGGCAACCGACCCAGAGGTAGGCCACATCTGCGATTCAAAGACACTTGCAAGGTCACGATGAAAGCATTCAACATCGACCCCAATGAATGGGAGAACCTTGCAAGTGATCGAAGCAGATGGAGACAAAAATTGCGCAGTGACACGCTCGCAATAGACTTCAAGGCAAAAGAAACATACCTGACAAAACGACAGAGGCGGAATGAAAACACTCGCCAAAGTGAACCCAAAAGACTGACCTGCAATCACTGCCATCGCACTCTCGGGTCAAACATTGGTAGAATAAGCCACGAGAGAAGCTGTCAGTCAAAGTGAAAGTGAATATTCTAGCTGCTAAGACCGTCTGTAAAGACGCTAAAGGCCATATATACATGTATCTTACTGGCCCATTTTAATTGTTGTTTATGAACATCGAAAGTGCTATTAAAATGTTGTTGTTAGAGTAAAGGCGTAAGTTGTTCTTTTGAGATTCAAGAGAGGGTATGATTATTTGTTTTCAGTATTGGGCGGAGTTTGACGGCGTCACTGTGTAAGAAGACGAATGATTCTTAGCTTTGTTGAAGTTTTCTAAATGTAGTCTAAGTTGGGTCAACTTATTCTTTCAAAAATATTTATGATTTATTTGTTTTTAACTTGAGGAAATGTTTGTTATCAAACTATGGGGTAGAATGAAAAGATTATTGCATTTTAGTGGCAAATATTTGGAACTTGTTCTTTTCGGACAAGTTCACTTGCAAGCTCATGAAAAGAACAGGTGCAGTATAATTGCCAACAAAATGCAATAATCTCTTAATACGGCATAATAAAAACAGGCGGAAGAATGAAAAATGAGCCAGACATCGCGACCTTAGCTTTTGTTTGTTCCAACTCCACTTTTTGCACAGCTAAGAAATTCGACGTTGAACGTTTGCTGCATTAATAATTACCATATATAAGGAGTTAAAATAAATCGGATCTGTGGAACAGCTTGGAAAGTGCCACAACATATTTTAAACAAGTGTCAAAGTGTGCATTTGTTATACCTCTTGTACAAACTAAAAAATGTCCAGTGTCTCAGAAAATAGAGATAGGACAAACGAGAACTAAGGCCGCAATATGTCTTTCTCTTGGCATTTAAATGATAAAAAAAAACAACATTATGTTGTATGTATATGTGTACTTGAAGAAAAACACTGAAGATTGCAAAGCTAAATCCAATCCTAGGCAGAATTTTTGGGCAATCAGCATGACACCCCCCCCCCCCCCACACACACACACAAAATTCATACAGTAAATCAGTGTTTAGTACACGTACAGTATTAGGCTGAAACAGAAAGTGATTTCTTTATTACTCCTTGCTGGGCGGGTTATGAGTGAATGGTCCTTGTCACTCCCAACCAGAGATCTATATCTTACGCTACTTTCCACTAACACCTTGGTGGGAGTGCAAAACCATGTGGTAGAGTGAGGACAGTGCTAGATTTTTTGTTGCTGTAGGATATGTTTTGGGTTTAAGGGTAGAATCTGACAGTGAAATTGGTCAAAGCAGAAAAGAATTCCACAGGATGACAGGGATATAACACAGTAGTGTACACTCAGGGAGATCTGTAACCAGCACACATGAAACACTGTACATACATGTACCAAGTACTGATAAAGGGTACACCCAGTGCATGTTTTATTGAAACACAATTACATGTACATGTGCTTCACTAAATGCATCTGATGAAATTAATGTTCTCTCTGAAAGTGAAGGTACAGGTCTAAACTCAAAACATGTGCATTTTGTTCTTAAAATTATATTATCCTTGTAAATTCCAATATTCTGTGTGCAATATGGTATAGGACAAACAAATGTCAGCACACACACAAAAATAAGAAAAATTTCTCTCACTGTGTACTCAAACTTCTATTTATTCAAGCAAATTCATCCGAGTTTTCAATCAAGTCAAGATGATAAGTCCTCTTACCAAAGGCATTAAAATCGACCATATCGATACATGTAGATACATTAAACCTTTTCTTTCACAGTTTATCAAAAAAAAAAAAAAAAAGAGAACTGTTTTCAGTTTAGTTACACAAAAGGATGACTAATATTGATATCAACGTTGTTACAAAAATACACTGTCAAATTTTGCACTCAGTGCATCTCTACACTAAGCAAATCCCAATACTGAGTTTGGCATCAATCTGTACAATCATAAATTCTGCAAAAGAGTCCAACAAATCTACATATATTACAAATCATATCACATGGATACCTGCCATTGGCTTTTCTAATTTTACTGTCATGCAAGAATGAAGTGAATAAGACAGCAAAATCTGTTTTACTGGGTAATACCTGTACAGCCACAGAAACCCCAGGCAAATTCTGCACTACAATTTAATACATGCACCATGAATTTCCATCTCTGTCTTGAATGATAAATCTGACACTTTAAAGCTGGATCACATAACAAAATACTTAACGATTTCTATGATTGTGTAAAATATCAAGTTGATGTGTTCCATCTCCACACAATTGACTGCTACCATTGAAGCTCCAGCTACCCACATTCGGATGTAAATTTGCAAAGTTGTTACAGTATTTGGTGTTGCCAACCCAAAATTTCAACTTTGAAGTAAAGATGATATCATTTTGTCTCATTGAAGTTGCTCTTAAGTCTCGTTCATTCTCTGTGATTGGCCGGCTTTGTCATAACATACTTGCACACACAACCCCCCGCCACATAAAAAGCAAGCAGTATGCTGCTACCATTTCACATTTGCAGTAAGGACTGAAAAAACTCAAATATTTCTCTCATTTTCTTAAATGACCGAGAATGTGGAATAATTACCTTCATAAAATAATTGTCAGTATTTTAAAATTGTGCTTCTACATGTATTTAACTATTTGTTTTGCCTCCTGAAGGTCTATCAGTAGTGAAAGCTTGTAGTTTCTTCTTTTCTAATTTTTCTAATTCTTTTGTGGTTTACTATAGTGTTTCTTTTTGTTTCTAACTCTGGGCTTTGTAACTCAGTTCTTCTTTTTTCTTTTAATCATGTATTTTATTTCAGTTCGAAGCCCTGCCCCACAGATTTTCAGTGTTTTTTTTTTTTTATAAATTTGTCAACTATATACACCTTGACTGTGAACTGCCAGGAAATCACTAACACACATACACAAAAAAACAGTAACATGAACCTCACTATGCAGGAGATCACCTGATTCAGGCACCACAGTCGACCTGTTCTCATCAGAACACCAAGACATGCAAATCCAGCTGTTTGCCCCAGTTTTCTTTACCATCATATCGACAGAAAATATCACAATGACCAACTATAACAATAAAATACATGTATCAAAATACATCAGTGAGGAAAAATGTTTGGTTACAAAGCAAAATTATTCATCTGAAAGGCTTCACCTTTGGACATGGACAATGCATGCATTTTATACCTTTCCAAAAAAAAACAACGTAAAAAAAGTTTCAAACTCTTAAAATAATAATAAGAAGAAAAATGACCAAAACTTCACCATGAAACCTCCATTAAGCCAATCAAAGTCTCAGTCAAATATTTCACCTCATATTCCTTCCCATTTGTCCTCTAATGTCTCCTATCAAAGTATAATTCAGACCCACTCAGGAGAAAGCAAAATTTAAATACATGTAATAGGGTAGGGTGGTACTATTTCGCACTGTGGGTAATTTCGCCCACCTCAACATTTTACGAACTTCCTGTAATGATATCTATCAAACCTGTCCACCCCTTTGGTTCAGGCCAACATAAACTCGTCCTTTATCCAAGTTGGAAGTGATGTCTGAATTTGTTGACCAATGAGATCGCAGTTTAGATCGCTGATTGGACAAATGAAAAAGTACCTGTGAGCTGAACACCGCGCTCTTACCATAACACCAGCAAATCCTGAAAACCAAAACACGCGGTCCCATTGAAATATTCCCCAAAAACTGTTACAATTCCAGTGGTATTCATAGGTAATGGTTTTTTATGTCGGATAATACTTTAAATTAGCCTAAAATGCTCTTACATACACATTTTCTGTTGGAAATTAAACAAAAGTTGTTTTGTTCTTGTTGGACGAATTTCCCCCAATCAAATGACGCGTTGGGGGAATTCCGTACACTGAACTGGGGCAAATTCGCCCACCGCGTGGTGCAATTTCGCACTACTTTTTGCTTGGGGGAAAATCGCCTGTGGTTCTGAGTGAGAGGGGAGAGGCGGGTTGAGCGGGGTCAGTGAGGAGGGGAGAGGGGGGCTGGGCGTGGTTTGTGTCTTTGACATACTGTAATCCTATCTTATCTCTTTGGGTCTGGTTTACTTTCAGATGAAAATGGGAAGAAAAAGCAAAGGTATCTACGGGAACTATAACAAAAATCAATTAGAACAGGCACTTGAAGCAATACAGCACATTGGCCTTAGCTATGGGGCAGCATCAAAGCAGTTTGGGGTACCAAAATCAACAAAGATTATGTTAAAGGACGGTCAACTGTTGGGAAAAGAGCGGGCAGAAAAAGGTCAATTGATGAAGAAATTGAAAATCAACTGGTGGACCGGGTTATTGATGCTGCGAAGATTGGTTTCCCCATCACTAAAAAACAATTTTTGATTAAGGTTGGCCTGCTGATTAAGGAGTTAAAGCTTGAGACACAGTTTAAGAACAATGTTCCGGGCAATGATTACTGGCGGAGCTTGAAGGCCAGAAGACCAGACCTGATGATCCGCAAACCTGAAGCATGTGGAACCAACTGAATGCGGGGCATGAATGAAGCTGTTGTTGCTAGATACTTTCGTGACCTAAAGGAATTGATTGAACAACTAAAATTACAAGAAAAACTAGAATGTGTATGGAATGCAG
The DNA here is from genome assembly GCA_963931925.1 of Onchidella celtica. Taxonomy (NCBI): domain Eukaryota; kingdom Metazoa; phylum Mollusca; class Gastropoda; order Systellommatophora; family Onchidiidae; genus Onchidella; species Onchidella celtica. The sequence continues at coordinate 32,554,840 of OZ007580.1, read as the reverse complement.
ATGAAACTGGATTGCAATTCAGTGCTGAGCCAGCAAAAGTAATTTCTCCCACAGGAAAAAGAGGACTTATGTGCAGAACTGGCAACTCAAAGGAATCCATAACAACACTTGTCTGCATCAATGCCGCTGGGAAAACAATGCCTCCGCTTTCTGTGCAGCAGCAAAGAAAAGAGGAAAACCCACTACTCTGAAGAATCCAAACTAAAAACTTTGACTTTTGTTCTTTATGTAGCTGCAGTTTTCATTGGACTTCCTATCGTGTTTAAGTTGCAGTTTTTTCAGACCCACCCTTACCCCAATTCCATGCCCTCTGTTCTTTGCCTCTCTTTGAATAGCCTATCACACACCTTTGTCTCTCTCTATCTCTCTCTCTCTGTGTTCACTTCCTCCTCGTTTTCATTCAAAGCATTATTTTGATTTTGGAAGACATAGTTATAGTTTATACGCTGTATTTTGGGTCCAATTTGACCTTTTTAGTTTCATTTGTTCTGTTGTCCTTGTGAAGACTTTCGTATTGAGGCATCTATGCCCATATTAGGCTATGTATTACTTTAATAAATGAGCATAGAGTAGACATAGCCAAGCTCAAACCACTTTATCGCCTCTGCTGTTTTATTATTTATTTTGTCTTTGGGCGAATTTCCCCCACTTACCTGGCTGAATTTGCACATCCCTGGACGAAACAGTCCCAAAATCATCAGTACTCGAAACATGAGATACTCTAAACACAGGAGACTTATACGATACTAGACCACACAAAAAAACACTATAATGATTACTTGTCATCGCTAGTGGGCAGGATTGGTCCAAATAATCGAATTATACTGTCAAATAGCCAATATGCCTACAAGTCAATTTCAAAGTGCGAAATAGTACCACCCTACCCAAATGCATTACAATGTGAGCAGTCCAACAGGCATAAGTTAACATACATTTAAGCAAATTCCTGCAGGTAAGGAAAACAAAATAGCCTCAGATTGAAAACCTGGTGAATAAAATTTGTCAACTCTGCTATGCGGCCACCAATTTCCTATTTCATAGCCACAACTGTTGTTTCCACAGCCCTCTATAAAAATTTTGAAACTGTGTGTCCATCTTCCTCAGCTGGTCAAGACCAGATGGTGGACAGGTTTCAAACTATTTTATATATATATTTTTATATACTATAGTCTAGGTCAACATCTATTCTAAGCACATGTGGCAGAAAATCCTAGTCTAAAACTGTCAGAACTCCCATTGATTTAAAGAATCAAACAACAACAAAATTATAGTACTACAGTGTATTTGCATTTCATCTCCACCATTGGTTTTGAATCTGTCATAATTCTCCCACCATATCATCATACTATAATGGAGCTAAGGGTGAAAGTTCTGCCCTCAATGGCCCTTTTTTGGGAGGGTTCCAAATCTCTGGAAGCATTCTAATCGCCTGTAACTTGACTTATTGTGATGTAAGGGGATAATATAGAAATGCTGCAAAGTCTGGGTAATTTGTTCATTTTGCATAATTCACACGTAAAATTTGCACCAAATATTTCAGACTCCATGCTTTTAGAACAGCCACACGCTATTATGATTTATTTTTAGTACCGTGACACAGTTTCCCTCATCGTTCATTCGCTGAAGGAAGCAAATTGTGGATTAATGAAAACATGGATCGCCTGTAAACTTTAGCGAAAAAGGGTAAACAAATTCCAGAGTTGGCGTGGAATCCGAGTCGATACTGATCCTGTCATTGTATTTCTTTGTCTGTGGAAGGAACTTTACTTTGTGTCCTAGATCTAGATCATTATAAGTAATAAAGATATTTCTCCCGGGCAGGGCCGGGTTACTCAGCTAGTACTCCCAATACATGTATACAGAATATTCTTATAACAAACAAAATTATTCCTACATATTTGACAGCCATGCTTTTTTGTCCAGATATATTTTGAAGATTAGGATGACACCCTGGCAAAAAAAATCTTATGCAAATCAGGTAGGTCACTGGGTCAAAAAGGGGCCAGAGTGGAATGGAAGTATTGGAAGAATCTGAAACAAACCTGGAAGTTTTCATAAAGAGTTTAGAAAGGGGTAACTTATGTTACAAATAATTTTGGAAGAATGTGATATTTCACTGCTGTAAACTTAAAAGTTTCAATAATTTAAATTCTCATTCATTCTCGTATTTGTTTCAGGTTTGTGATCCCCAGATCTCCCTGACTTGCTGGCAGACTGAGGCTTTTCACACACGTATTCTCCGCCATACAACATATTACTGAAAATCATAGAGCCATTGATGCCCAAGCAAAGATCAGGAGGAAACCTCCATAAGGTGTAACTTTCCTGATTGCAACATTGCTGGTCATGGCATGGACATAACAGCTGCCGCAGAACAAAACCAGGCCGGCCGTCATCAGAGAGCCACTCTGCAATGCATAAACAAAAATTAAAAGTTAGATCCAGAATCAACATTATGAATTCAACACAGACAAAATCGCAAAACAACAACTTCTATGGCAATGGAGACCTAGGTTTGGACATACATACATAACAGAATGTAATACACAAAGAAAGTCAAAAGAAATGTTTGAACAAATAAGAAAAGTAAAAAAGAGGGATTTCCAACCACAGAACTTGAGTCTGAACAACAAAGAAGGCACAACACTGACAAACACAAAAGATGTGCTCTCAAGATGGCACGAATACGGCAAGATGCTGTTTGCGGACAACATCAGACCAGACCCGAGGGACCTCCAACAACCAGACTCACAACAGATAGATAAAGAACCAGAACCTCTCTTGGAGGAAGTACAGGCTGCAATAAAACAAATAAAGAATGGAAAATCCCCTGGATTAGACAACATACCAGGTGAACTCCTGAAACATACCAGCGAATCAGGAATAAAAGCACTCCACCAAATGATCTGCAAAATTTGGCAGACAAATGAATGGCCAACAGACTGGAAGCTACAAGAATTCGTCATGCTATACAAAAGCGGCAATGTCAAAGACTGTGGAAATTATAGAACCATCGCCCTCATCAGTCACACCAGCAAAATCCTGCTCATCATCATACTCAACAGAATGAAATCTAAGGTAGAAGAGGAACTATCAGAATGTCAAGCTGGTTACAGGACCAACAGAGGAACCGCTGACATGCTCTTCATACTACCAATAATGATTGAACAGATAAGAAGCAATGGAAACGAAGCCTTCATCACGTTCATAGACTACAGCAAAGCGTTCGACAGCGTTAGGCACCATCACCTGTTCGATATAATGATTAAGATGGGATTCCCGAAACACCTTGTGACCCTCATCGCTGCACTATACCACGAACAAAAGGCAACGATTAGATGGAACAATGAGAACTGTCCATATTTCAACATCGAGAAAGGAGTCAGACAGGGTTGCATACTTTCACCTCATCTTTTCAATATTTATACTGAGCAGATCATGAGAAACGCAGGCATAGAAGATATGGGAATAAAGATCGGAGGCCGAAACATCACAAACCTTCGCTACGCTGATGACAGCTCTTATGTCAGATAACATCACCAGCATGAAAAGAGTGTTGCACAGAGTGGATGAAGCGGGCAAGACAGCAGGCCTACACCTAAATGCTAAGAAAACGAAAGTCATGCATACTGCAACAGGGCACCATGAACACCAGGAGATACTAGTAAACAAAACAGCACTAGAAAAAGTGACTGATTTCAAATACCTAGGATCACATAAATCGCAAGATGGAAGCTGCTCAAAGGACATAAAAACAAGGATAGGAATGGCAAAACACAAAATGGTTCAACTAAACAACATTTGGAAGGATAGAGGCACACCAACGGACCTCAAAGTGAACATACTTAAGTGCTTGATCTGGCCAGTCCTACTATATGGTTGTGAAGCCTGGACACTCAAAAAGGCAGACATAACAAGATTGGAGGCAGCTGAAATGTGGCTTTACAGAAGGCTACTCAGAATAAGTTGGACAGAAAGGAGAACAAATACAAGCATCTTAGAACAGCTTGGCTCCACCAGAAGAATAACACCTGAAATAAATAAAAGAAGACTTGCATACATCGGCCACGCGGCCCGAAACAAAAGCACAGCCCTTATGATATCAATCCTTCAAGGAAAGACAGAAACAAAGAGAAAACAAGGAAGACCACCCATTACATATCACGATAACATCAAGAAAGTCAGCCAGCTGGAAATAAGTGAACTAACTAGGAAAGCTAAGGACAGGATTGGGTGGAGGAGATTTTGTCGTGACATCCACTGTAACAGCTAACATCGATGACGATGAAGCCGACAGGTGACAGGTGACATGTATTTACGTTGTTCAGGGAAATAGCTGGTCAGTGTTATCTGGGCATGGACTCTTGGACAAGATCTAAATTTGTGCAGAAATGATCAAAACATCCACACCAGTGGATCTTTTCTTCCTCATTTCATTGAAACACTTTTGGGCTTGAATCAGGGTTGCCAATTTGGCCTTTTGACGGCCAAATTCGAGAAATTTGGCCTTTTGGAAAACCATTTGGCCGTGAAGTAATGCAGTTGGCCGTCTGGCCTTTATTTGGCCTTTTGGCCATTATGGTTCAATTTCTTCAAATATGCACTATTTTCCACCAAATTAATTGTTTATAGATCAAATACTCCAATATTCTATTTTTTTTTTTTTTGCCATTTGGCGCTTTGCCAAGTATGCACCTGGCAAATTTAAATAATTTCTTTTAAAAAAATCATGCCAAGGTAAGATCATTTTAATTTACAGTAGTAAATTGTTTTGATAACGTTCTTTGACATTATAAAGCCAAGTACATATGAGTAAAATGTAACCAATGTTTGAAAATGACATGATAAATTTTGGCCTTTAAGTTTGGCCTTTTCGAAAAATATTTGGCCTTCATTTGGCCTTTTTGGGCTGGTGATTTGGCCGTCAAGGGTCAAAAAGAGTTGGCAACCCTGGCTTGAATCTGGTTTCCCTATACCTTTCCAAGAATCTACATTTCTTTTACTTCAACAGATACATATATTGATTTTTTGGGGTTGACTTTTTCTGTAAGTTACAATGGCATCTAATATTTATGTTTGTTGTTTACTTTAAACATGTAGCTTGACAATGAATCTCAAAGTTCTCCAAATAGAAAAAAATTGATGCTGACCTGGCACACTCAGAAACTAAAAAGGCTTCACACACTTTCAGACACAGAGGTGTTGGGCATGATTTTTATCAAGTGCTATTTCTGTTACATGAATATGAATTCATTATTCTCATTCTCATCCGTTCACAACCAATGGCCGAATAAATGACCATCCATTCAAATTCCTCAGGCGTTCCATTTATGCCAAATTAATGTTGTGGATTTATGTAATGTGTAGGCTACTTACTGACATGTAGATCTATATGTAGTATTTTGATAAGGAAAACCTCGGGTAACTAAAAGATTTAAAGTAAATGTACATAAAGAATGCAGGGAACTTACCAGAACAGGTTTTCTGGTCAAAGGTACTGCAAGTAAGGCCAGGGTATGAATAAAGTGATATTTACTTGCAATCTCAAAAGTCTGAAACAGTGACAAAATATTTCTGACTGTGTGGGTCATAATCTAATGAATACAATATGAAATAGAAAAGCCACACAATGGAACAAGCAGCCGAAATTCTATATCTTCTTGAGAACTGTTCAGTTAATCATCTAGTCAAGGGTTCCCAACCAGGGGTAAATTTACCCCAAAGGAGTAAATTCTATATATGCCGAAAGGGTAATTTTGCTGAGTCTGGATTTGTGCATGTACATAGTATAAGTTTTGAAAAAAACGATAATTAAAAAAAAATAAAAATCTGAAGTTGAGAAGAAAATTTGTGAACAAAATACTAATTTTTTATCATTCTTATTATTATTGGAGCTTAACAATTGTAATAACAGTATTCAAAATTTCCTCTTGGTACAAACTTTAAAATGGTAGAGATGTAATTTCACATTAATGAACGAAACAGAGCAGAAGTAAATTCACTCGCAAACTGTTGCTAGTGGTAAACAGAATGAAAAAGGGTCGGGAACTCCTGTTCTCGTCAATGAACAATGAAGAATGACCGATGATCTGACATCATGTACTGTGCTGCACATTGATGCAATGATGAAATATTATTAAACCCATAGAAAATTTGTGGTGTCGCAGCATGGAGGGCTTGACCCAAAGACAAAATATGGCAAAAAGAAAAAGTTGTATATGTACCAAAGCCTCACGTAAGAACCAATACAGAAACAATAGTATCAAATGCAAAGGAAAGGGGATGTCTCAGTCACCATGTTATTGGTGAATGAAAAATTGAAAATCAAATCTGTCCTAAGAGAATAAATCAATTTGCTTTCTAGGGTGCAAGTTTAGATGAAGTAAGTCAGTACTTTCGATTTCTTAAAATTAAATGTGTCTCTTGTGTCAGTTCTTGGTACCGTAATAACAACATTTGCTTACATCTTTGAGTTTTGGATCCACATCCTGATGTCGAAATACTGCAAAGAAGCAAGAAAGAAAAGCTGGCTGATTTGCTTTGGATGAAATTCAACACCGCATTTCCTCAAAACAATCACAACAACACAACAATGAAGAGCAGGATTAGAAATTAACACAATCTTTTTAATGTCACATTTAGTAGGCAAACTGCATTTCTATACTGCTCTTGCATACAGACTTCAACATTTCAGTGATAAAGAAAACCGGTATTTATGTTAAAGTTCCACTTTACACTGGCATATATAATATTATATATAAAAACAAAACAACAATTTAAAACATTAACTGAATGATATTGATCTTCAGTGAGTTCATGAGTTAAAAGATTTGTTTCATATATTTTTCATGCGAAAATAAAGAAAGGCTTCGGTGCTGCCCAGTAGGAAACGGGAGTGTGGGCTGGATATACAGTAAAACCTCGCTATACCGCCACCCGTTATACTGCCATTCCCGCATATTGCCAGCTTTTTGCCGTGGTACGGATCTGACACCTATACAAAGTCACTAAAAATCTCGTTATACTGCCATCCGCCAACAGTTTGACTGCTACATTCATAACTTGAGTATAGTAAATATTGCTCGTTATAGTGTCAACGTAAATTTAACCCCCACTCCCCACATCTACCTAAATCCAGCTAACAGTCGGAACATCACTTGGCGCCACAGTCCACAGACACAGTTACTCAAACACCAATCCTACTACACAGTCTTCGCTTTTGAAGTCCTGATAGGCCTACTGATGGGGCATGCAGTGGGAAAGACGGGTCACAGTTCAATAGAGAGTTTGCGAACGAACTTAAGCGCGCGCGAGGTGATGCTTCAACTGGTTCATACCGGTCGCGGGTGTCAAGAACAGATTAAGTCCATAAATGCCGTGCTAGGTCACGAGTTCAGTGAGTAAATTTTCACGACTTGTTAATTCTAACCAGCGTAATTTGTCCTTGAGCTGTTCTCATGAACAGTTTGTTTGAAACACTTTTGTTTTAGAGATGGAAAGAAAGTGGGGCGAGATAGAATAAATGTATAGCTAGGAGTGACAGAGCCGTTCTCGACCCCGTGATTTTGATGAACACTTAGAAAGGAAGAGAAGGGGCGAATAAGGATAGATAGTTTAAGACGCTTAGTCGCGTTCAGAAATTCGTGCATAAAATGTAGAAAGCACGAGGGTTTAAAGATTTCAGTAGTTGTTTTGACATTTTAAATTGACCTTGTCTGTTTTAGTGCAAGGCCGTAACCGACTTATACAATAGAATAAATTATACTGCGAGCTCAGCTCGGAGCTGACCGCACCAATGAAATCTAGGGATTTGGACGGTAGTTGCAGGTGGCTAGACAGTATAAAAGTCAGCCCAGACACATATCCTGCACTCCATACAGAAAACTCCAATCTGTGCAGGCGTCGGCACGATTCTGCCTGAAGAATCATAAAGTTGTACGACTCATGTCTAGTCCACTATAGACATTTGAGATGAATCCATATGCCTGAATGAGATATGCCCACCGCTATTGTCCATCGTTCCCTGGTGTCCACCAGGGACTAATCGTAAGTGTTTGTCTATTGATGACTCAACCATGAACGAGGAGCTGAACATAAGTTATCCAGTAGGACAGGATTGCCGCATATACTAGGAGTGCTACCCAAGAATGCAAGATAAAGATATATATAGACTTGCAACTAGTATGAATGTATGGCATACACATCTGTGAAGTGTGATTGATTTGTCTGGATGAGGCTGGGCATTGCCAGCCCATCCTAGAGTAAACCTCTAGACTTAACTACGTCAGTTTGTATTGACGGGCTCGATTATTATAAGCGTTAGGCACAAATGGCTGAGATGACATTGTCTCCAGAGACCATATTAGTGTATTGATAGACATATAGTAGGCAGACCAGATCTGAGATATATATAATTAGTACTTAGATTGTTAGTGAGTCAGAAGTATAATAATATAGGAATCTAGAGTAGAATTCTAGTGAAGTATTATTGAATTTGGATTTGATGCTGCTGATGTTGTCTTTACTATATAATAGATCTAGACAAAATTGTTAGGGTAATTAATGTAATTAAATTTGTGGCCCTGCAGGTCTGTTTATGAAACTTATTCAGATTGTTCTTAGTGTGTGGCATGGTACGAAAGTTTAGATATTAAATACCTCTCGATTTAAATGCAGTCGAAACCTTAAGTAGACGGATTCCCCCCAAATCCGTAACATTTAGGATAGCAACATCGTAACAGCGGGGTACGATGCAAACAATGCACGTTTGTTGCTGAATTGTAATGTAGCATTATTTGTCGTGTTGCAATACATAATACTTTTACTCTTAAGGTGCGATTTCCTGAATAAATAAACTCCAACACACATAAACACAAAAAACAAAATACAAATGAAAGCAATGTAAACTTCAAAATGACAACGGAGGTTTATGTCTAGTGGAGAGATAAAGGAGATAATTGCAATATTTTAGACATGTTAGCCAGTCCAATGTTGGTAAATTACTTAATTACTTATTTCCCTTGTTCTACATGGTATTTTCGTTGTACCGCCATTCTCGTTATACCGCCAATTTTCTGTTTGCCCCTTACTTGGCGGTATAATGAGGTTTTACTGTACTAAAAACAGTTTAGGCTAAGTACAGCTCATGATTTCTGGGGGCAACTGCAGCCTACATTTACCACTGTCCAAAGGGGACTATGGCCTGAGCATGGACGATTTTGTTTTATTTGGGATTAATATATTATTCCATTCTACAATTCTTCTTAATCTAAAGTCTTGCACACCTTGTAAAAATTTTATAATTCCCAAAATTGTAAAATTAGCTCAATGTTTAGTGATTTCCACGGGGTCGAGTTATGCGTAGTGTATCTAGATCTAGATTTAATGTTCGCTATTTCACGCTTTTTTTTTTTCTACAGTTTACGAGTATTGAACATGTTACTCTTATGTTGTATTTCACATCTAGGCCTAGGAGAAGTGGTCTTCCAGTAATAGGAAGGTTTTAGCTGAAAGCAAACTCCACTGAAAATAAAAATAATACCAATGATAAATAAATTGTTATGAAGACATGAAGGATTCTACATTGTAGAAAAAAAAAAAGCTGTCCTTTCAATACCCATATACTAAATAACTGGTTTAGTATCGATTTTAAAGAGTTGGAATATTTTCACATATGCAGCGACAGACCCAGATAAAAATGAAATACAAACTGTTAAAGAAAGAAATGTTGCCAACCTTTTCACCAGTCTAAAGTCTATGAAGGGAGGCACAAAATGTCCAAAACTGAATTTACCAGCTAGAACTGTCGCAGTCAAGAATTGATGCAATTTATATGTACATGAAATTTTAATTCCTACTTCTTAGTTTTGAGGAGATGTGGCTGATTTGAGTGAACTGTACAGTAATACCGAGTCACGACAATAAAAGTTGCATAAAATTTGCTTGATGTGTGTCGGTTGCAATAAACTTATTTTTTCTAAAGATTCTTTATTGTCATCTGTGACCAACTTCAAAACATAAATTTTATGCCAGTGAAAGCCACAGAAATTCAATAGTTTAGGATCTTTCTCATTATTATTTGGTGGCTGGTATGACCAGTGTCAGAATCTAATGTAGTCAAAGGGAAATAACCTAATTAAAGATTAAATATGTTGGCCTAACCACATATCAAGATTAAATGCCACCGCATATCAAGATTAAATACGTTGGCCTCAGAGTGAAAACCACTTTTACTGGAAAACCAAAAATATCTATTAGAGTGGCCTTTAAGAAATGTCGTCTGCTGTGTCAATTTTTAACTTTTAACAAATTAGCATATAGAAAGTTAACAACCAAGTACAGAAAGCTCCGTATATTGATAATAAAAAGTAAACATGTATAGTAGTAGCCAGTAAAGAGATAAATAAAAGCCTTTGGGTTTTGGACGAAAGATTAGCGCCCCAGTTTTATTTTAAAGAGGGGATTATATTTTATAGAGTTAAAAGGCTAACCAATGAGGGCCAGCGTAGAGATCGCGATGCAGTGCAAACCCCGCAGGGGGTGCTTCTTTTTTCATTCCGTGCCAGGCCACCACCGGCGAAGGAGTCAGGGCTGATTCGACTTGAAAGAATCACTATGTATAAAGTATGATATGTTTGGATGAAGATCTGATCATAGAGATACCCATATGGCTCATGTGAGAATGAACAACGCTCTTGTCCATTGTTCCTGGCCTTAGGCCAGGACAATCGTAAGTACCAAAAACTGATCGAAGCTTGTGATGATTGAAAATCAATAAGGAGGCGAGAACATGACCTTTATCCGATAGGAGAATGATGAATCTACCAGGAATGTTTGCCGGAGGATGCAAGACGCCAAATATATAGATCTAGCTGTGATTCCTAGAACAGCAACTAATATTAATGTGTGAATTATATAACTGTGATTGAAGTGTTTGGGTGAGGCTGGGAGTTGCCAGCCCATCCTTGATCTAGATCTATATTTAACTGTGCCGACGTCACTTCGACGGGCAAGACCTAGACCTATAAATTTGAATCTAAATATCTGAGATGACCTTATGTCTCCAGAGACTATAGCAGTGTATTGATTGCCATACAGGAAGCAGACCAGAGTTTAGAGATATATAATTAATTATTATTTAGATAATTAGCGAGAACAGAAGTTAAATGATTTTATAGGAAACCCTAGAGCTGGACTTGTAATGAAGTATTAATTGATTATGAAATTGATGCTACTGATATTTATCATTACTACATATTAGATCTCTAGTCGAAATTGTTAGTGAACTTAACGTAAATAAAATGTGGCCCTGCAGGCCCTATTGTTGAATTTAATCCATTTTGTTTCTTAGTAATTGGCATGATATGGAAGTTAGGGTTAAACTTAATACCTCTCAATTAGAAATATGCAGTCGAACAAACACATACACAACATTATAACTCCAGCAATGATAACAAGTAAATCCCATTCGTAACAACCAGCACAATTACATAAGTACAGTAGTCTCCGCCTAAGAACCCGGTCAACGGGAGACAGAAAAAGCGGGTTCTTAGGCGGACCGGGCTCTTAGGCGGATATAGCATGAGGCCCAGTGATAACATGTGTAATAACCACATACAGCCCTCAGTACATGCACATGTGCCATGCAAACCAAGCGCGTGGTCAATTACGTATAAAATTCTGCCCCTCGAGTCAGACAACAATAGATGTTAGGTGATGTCTATGCTAATTTAGTCTAGGAGTGGCCTGCTTGCACACGAAAGACGTAACTGGGCTCCATCCTTTGTGCGGTTCGCCTCCCCCTACCTTCCCTCCACCTGTTCCCTTTCACTGTACTGTGTGGCTTTGTTCTATTCCGTCAACTTGAAAGAGAATTTTGCGTTTGATATCGAAATTTTACGTGAAAGTGTGCTTGTCTCACGGTCAAATGCCGGGTTCTTAGGCGGATTTTTCGTTTCAGAGCGGGTTCTTACGCATGTAAATTATAGTGAAAAAATTCGGTTTCGCGGCAACAGCGGGTTCTAAGGCGGATCGGGTTCTAAGGCGGTGAGTTCTTAGACGGAGACTACTGTACCGCCCTTGTGAATTTTTATCATGTTGCAGTGGCACATTGCCTTTTTTGTTTTCACAGGTTGTATAATTTTTACAAGAGTAGGGTTCATGTACACACTGGGATATGTTTTCTTGAAATATATAATATATATAGATGTAATCATCTATGTCTAGGTAATTAGTGACAAGTGCCAAAATCTGACAATGATTTGATATTTTGTGTCTCTTTCACTGTCTCCCTCATCCACACTCCTTTTCCATGTCAGCCTCTCCCTGTTGTTGGCCAAACCAAATATCTGGTTATTAATAAAAGTAAACAGTATGCTTTCCAGGCCTCAAATTTTATGCACACCTTAACATAACAGTTCATTTACAATGAGCAAAATCTGAAATACTGTTTTAACTTCTTGAAACTGATTTCTTAATGTTTCATTCAATGTTAAATCATTACATGAATAAAAGAGACCTGACAAAACAGATCAGTCTAAAGTGGTTACAGAAACTTACAACACATACATACTACCACATGACACTGGTGTTGACAGGGCTCAGGATATGCACATGAATGCAATCAACCCACAGAAAATATTTCATTCTTACATCAAGTGACAGTATAAGAACTATGTCTTCTCAAAGACAATCATAATAGAAATTTATACAAATTCCTAAACGAGAAATATTCTTACTTTTCCCATCATTCAGAATATTTAGAGAAAACAATTGATTCTGACAAAGTGACATCATGTGACAAAGAGAAAAACATGCATGTTGAGTTACTGTAATCCCTTTTCATCACCATGATTAAGGAAAATAAAAAAAGACCATTCCTATCCTAGTGCTTTTAGAAAATGAACATTTCCATTGTAACAATCCCCAGTTTGTCTTCCTGGATATGGCCACTGATGAAAATGTAAGGGTGTCCTCACTTTGGTCAGCCATTGTATTGGAAAATGATGAAAAATCTACAGTTAAAAACTTGTGAACAGGCACTGCAAAAGGACATTTCCCATCCTGTGGGAGCAAGAAAAGAAACATTTGATCAGTTGACATTGAAATGAATTTATTTCATGTCTCTGTTTCCCATTACTTCAGATTTGAACATTAATTCATTAAACTGAAGGACTATTTCTCTTAAGCCTTTGATCTAATATGTCAGAGTGAATTCTGAGATTCCATGTCTGGGTGGATTCTTAGATAGATTCAACAGGTTGAAAAGAATTCTGAGCCCTACACTTACGAATAAACTCTTAGATTTCCATGTCTGAACCAATCCTTTGATAGAATATATAGGTCCGAAAGACTTTTTACATGCATTATCTATGCTTACATTTCTATGTGCAAGGGAAGTCTTAATACAGGTCCCAAACAATTCTTAGGTCTAATGAATATAAATTTAAGATTTCCATGCTCCAGTGAATTCTTTGATAGAATCTGCATGTCCAAAATTTTTTTTTACATGTATACATGTATGAATGAATTCTTAGATTTCCACATTTGAGAGAATTCTTTGATAGAATCTGCAGGTCCAAAAGAATTTTTTAGATCTACACATTCACGAAAATTCTTGGATTTCCATGTTCAAGTGAATTCTTAATATCCGGCCCGAAAGAATTCTTAGATCTACATACATGTACCATGTAAGAATAAATTCTTTGATTTCAGTGTCTGAGTAAATTCTTCAATAGAATCTACAGGGCTGAAAGAATTCTTAACTGCATATGTTTACGAATAAATCCTTAGATTTCCATGTATGAGTGAATTCTTTTAAATTTATACAGGTCTGAAAGAAATTTCAGATTTACATGTGCGAATAAATTCTTCGATTTCCGTGTCCGAGTGAATTCTTCGATAGAACAGACTTATATATGTGCGAATAAGTTCTTAGATTTCCATGTCCCAGTGAATTCTTCGATAGAATTTACATGTCCGAAAGAATTCTTTGATAGAATTTACAGCTCCGAACGAATTCTTAGATGCATATATGAACTACTACTAGTAAACTCCTAGATTTCCATATTCGAGTAAATCCTTTGGTAGAATCTACAGGCCTGAAGGAATTTTTAAATCCACATGCAGGAAGAGATTCTTAGACTTCCATGTTCGAGTAAATTCTTATTACAGGTCAAAAAGATCTCCTACCCTCATTAATTGATTTGTTATGCATTCGAAATGTAAAAATCAGTTTTTGCTCACCTCTAACACTCACTTGTCCTGTAGTAGAACAGAGGAATGATCAAGAGGAATGCCCTCTGCATCTTCCTTTTCAAGTCATACAATTTGCCATCATACAACATGGGATCAAGTTCATTCATCAGGCCAGATGCAGTAACATCTTGAACTTGAAGTCTTTGAGGTTACCAGAAAAAAATTAACCACTTTATAAATCAATACCAAACCTAGTCTTGGAAATATGTGTAATACTATCAAACAAACTACATTGCCTTGTTAATCGTAATTCATCGTGCCATTCATTGGCATACCACAGCAACTGTAAGAAATGATCCTACTGGTTTACTACCGATAACATTTAGTTAGTCCTTTTCAATATAAGATTCTCAGGCTTTTGAAAATCTAGAGTAATTTTTGCTATCAATAGGATACATAGTGATACAGATCGTCGCTATGACATTACACACAATGAATGCTCCCATAGTTATATTAACAGATCGTAAATCGCTCTTCCCGAGCCAGTAATAAAATGCATAGCTCTGAAAATTCCATCATATCTTGAACAAAATCATGTTGCTCTCAACTCAAAACATATAGTTTCTGCATAAAAATCTCACTTTCCAGTACATATCATGTAGAAACACAAAGATTTTGGTCCACCTAGTAGATGCTACTTGAGCAGGCTCATAAAACACATTTTGATAAGAGATAGTTTTTACTTACTGTCAAGTAATTTTGGCATCTGTCCTCGCACTAGTGCATGTTTTTTCCACATCATCATGAATAATTTAGCTTCAGGAGCATCGTCCTCTGTCGGTGCTATTGACGCAAACAGTGTTTTCGACAACATTTTACCTCCAAATAAATAAGAACGCAGAAAATTGTGACGTCACTTCACATGAAAATTCCCGTTCTCCCTATTTCTAGTCAAGACTACCCTTAAACCTAATCTCACCCTTACCCTTTGAAATGAAAAAGAAAATCTGTAAAGAACTGTGTGAGTTCAAAGAGGCTGGGGTGCATATTATAGCTCTTTCCAAAAATATAATGATAAATAATCCACTTGCAAATAAATGGCAATACTGCTTCTTCATACAGTAAAATATAAATTCACCTTGAAGCTATTGTATTTAATAACTATAAATAATAATACTAAGTTGCTAAGTCTTGCAAGAAACTTTAAGCGGCTGTAACTTTTGATAGAGATTTTCAGTTAATTCAAAAATTGGATCCCATGAACAAAGACCTTGGTCCTGAATTTATTTCTCAATGTTCTTTGAAATTATTTATAATTTCACGCGAACGTCGAACTGTGACACGGATTCGTCGAACCAGTTTTCCTGCTGTGAGTGTGATCCAAGTAAAGAATAGAAGTAGAAAACAAAAAACGAACACCAGAAACTTAGCCAAGCACTCGGTCAGCGGTAGTATAGCTCAGTGGTGGCACAATAGTGCGTTGAGTGTCAACCCCCCTTTTACCCCCATAAAACAGTGATGAAAAGACGCTGACCGATTCAGAAAGGAAATAACTGGGTTTTTTTTTTGGTTGTTTTGGTTTGTTCAGCGCTCATACAGTAAATACAAAAAAAAAAAAAAAAGAAGGGAAGCGCTGCTGTATTAATGGTAGTGAAACAGAATATTTAGAGAAAAATGGTTAGTTGTGTTCACTTTCACCTGTCCTATACTGTATTTATTTTCTCTGTTTGGCATGACTTGGGAACCGTCTTTGCAGAAGCATTTCCAATAGAGAAAAAAAAGCCTTCAGGCACACTATATCAACCTTATATTACTGTCGCCATGCGACCATTACTTGTGTCGCATCACTTTATTCAACTGACCACAGAAAGGCGAAGGGGGTTAAGGCGGGTACTCCAAGATACAAGTTGTCAGCTGCATTATTTTCTTTGAAATGGGTACATTTTCTTGATTTATGTTTCGTATTCAGAGCTACTAATTTTAACATAGAATTTAAAAATACATTCAATACTCATAATTCATATAATTTTAACACATTGGTAAAATTCTAAACAAGTTGTTTTGTAAATTGTATTGTATAGATCTAGATCTGGAAGAAGTTTCGAAAATGAGTATAAAATTATTAAATCAAGTTGCAGATCTTAGCCTCTCTCAGAAAGGACAGGATGCCCTGCTGGTCCACATCTGAAAATAATTCTTTCATGGATCTGCAGGCACAGTGCCTTCTTCGGATAGCATGAAGATAACACATTCTATTTCTGTTAAAATATGCTTTTAGATGTCCACGACAAGTTATTTTACTGTACTTGATTACTTTTATGCAACTGATCTAGGCTAATCTCTGACTGAGAAGCCTGTCGAGTGCTGTGACCTTACCATGTGATCCATAGGCCCCCAACGCAACTGCAACAGCTCCAGATATTCCTGCCAGTCGGACAAAGGTTCTCGCTGCTGGGGGTGTAGCAATCATCTGGACTTCTCTTATAACAACCTTTTCTACCTCTTTGGCGTGTGGTAGAATCTGCGGAAGACTGTTGTAAATGCTGCCGAGGGCGCCGCTGATCCCGTTAACAATTTCTGCCATACGTTTGTCAGTTTGACTACCTTGACTATAGCATATGCCTGCAGTTTCAAAAGTCAGCTTCCGTTAAAAGTCTCCTTCTTTCCAGTTAATATACTAGTAGCTCGAGATCAGTATAATATAACCCAAGTCTTGTTTGATGACCCAAGGTATGAATTAAATGAATGCCGAGATATCTAACTTCAGTGGCTAGGCCCAAAATTAGCCCAGCCTCCAGAATCACCTTATTTGAGAGTAGTTTCCCTTGAATGATATTCCTAATTTTTCTTTCGCCTTTGACCCCTCGTGGAAAAAAAGTTATGGCGTTTTAAAAACCATAACGTATTGGGGCTTCTTGATCAATTTTTTTCGGTGAGGAGGAGGATGCCGGAAACATGTAATTGCCGGAGTGATGGAAATGGAGGATCAATAGCAGTTTATTTATGCAATTTGGTCACTTTTTAAAACCTATTATGATTATCAGTCTTATGCAATCAATACATGCATCACTGAAAGCTTTGGCAGAGGTTTGTTGGGTCGACAGGCGTTGCATTAGTCTAGTCATAATAGCCTAGGGACAAGTACTGAACGAACCTCTTCGACTACTTCGAGCCAACAGAGAATGGATATTATAATTATATCTCTTCTGTGGGATGGACAGCTAGCCCAGCCATCACTCTCAGTGGTCAAGTTTGCAAATGACATTGTGCTTATGTAGGTCCGTGTTACAGCGTCGCGCCGACGTCGATTCGACATAATGTGAGGCCAGCTGTGAGAAAATGGGACTATGTCAAAACTGTCAAAGTCAGATTTTTTTGCCACCATTCATTTTATTTCTACCAGTAGATAGTGAGTTTTACGGCCATTTAAAGTGAGCAACCCCCAAATGTTGGAAAATTCCGACCCAAAAATTCTGCTCCTCAAAAGGTGTTGGCCAAAAATGTTTAAAATAAGTGTCATCTAATTCCATGACCGTGAAAATTAAAATTACACACGAATTCATTAACTATCCAGAGTTCTGTCCCCTGGCATAAGGTGCCCTTTACTGGGGTGGCGCATCATATTAGATGAAAAATTTCTGCGTTGATTCAAACCGTTTTTTTAAAATAGGTGTGTTAAAACAATAGCCTGTGTAACAGTGTGTGTGTATCTGTGTTGTGTGTGTGTGTGTATCTGTGGTGTGTGTGTGTGTTGCTACTGTTTTACTTTGAATAAGTTCTAGAAAATAATTAGTTACAATATGTCGCGGGTGCTATTGATTAGGGACGTAAGTCCAAATTTGGGCTTTCCCGGGTTTTTTCATATTCTTGAAGACCAGGCTTTCCCGCATTTTTTAAGCTGGTAGCGGTACCTCTAGGCCTTTTATTTGCGAAGTTATTTCAGCTTACTCAATGGACGTATGTTTATATGCCTTAAGATATTCTTTCATTACAGTCGTATGAGTACTTACGGCTTTAATTAATTGCTTTTCTCTCGAAGCACAACCAGAATAGGCATTCATACAGTCGTATGGTCGCTTACGACACTAATCAAAAACCTTCTAGTGCCGCAAAGTACACCATCCCTTCATACAGTGAGTGTCACGTACGTCTATGCTCAAATGAAGATCAAGGCTGGAGGATGGCTGGTCGCCTTAAAATGCGTGCCAGAGGTACCACATTTTCGAGAAAAACCCCCAAACGTCCATGGTTTATTTCCTGTATTAGTACGATGCACTTGAGATTTTATCAGCGCTTTCTTTTTTACGTCACGATGATGGCGATTTCTAATGAAAGATAAGTTAGTTAACTATTTGTGTGTCTACAATTTCCATGCAAAATATGAGCAAGATTTCTGTTGTAGGGTTTGATTGCTCTGCGTTTAGTAGGAACTAGTTCCAGCTTAACATTATGAAAAATTTAAGGGTTGGGTAGCTAAACGGTATTCAGGGTATCCACCGCCAACCGTGGTCAAACTGCCTTTACCTACCTACGGCATTTGGATAAAGAGGAGGGGTGTTCTAAAGAGAGAGAGAGAGAGAGCCAGAAGGAGAGAGTGAGGAACACACACACCTTGACAGAGAGAGAACGTGAAAAAGAGAGGGGGGCAGAGAATACTAGAGAAGTTTCAGTGGAAAATTAATCCAGCAGTGCCTATCATGTTATTTAGATCCTTGATCTTTGGAGGCAGTGTAGGCGAATGGCTGGTGAGCTGCTCTCATGAGGCAAACGCCTGTTACGTTGAAGGGCGTATGAAGGTTGATTTCATCAGTAGGCTGTGTGCACCATTAGGTCCCTGAGCAAGACACTGTATTATCGCAATCCCTACTGGACTCAGATGCATAAGGCGGCGATGTGGGATATTGTCCAATGTTAGTGTTCAGAGCCTTGTATGCTCCCTAGGGAGCCAAGATTATGATAAAGTGATTATGGTTGCTGAGGTAAAAAATGTGGGGGCATTTAGAGCTTTATATGAGGAGATGGGCACGACGTAATTGTACTCCATATAATAATTTAAATTGACATGAATGGTTTCGTGCTGCACCAGACAGTTCCTGTTACGAACTGGAATACAGATGTTCTAAACAAAAATTCTAAAGAACAGAGACTGGATATGTGCTAATTCTTGCATCACCGGAAACTACCCATTAGTTACTGATCTAGCGAAACCATTTTTGGCAGAAGGTGAACAGTGCAAAGTGGAGATTTTGGATTCTTTTTATGGATTGACGTCAACAGCTGTGGCTCCTTTCATTTCTTTGTTAGAAGCCATTAGAAATTGTGACAAGTTCAGTATTCTAACCATCGGCTCCAGCACGCCTGTCTCCTCATGTGGGCTAATAAAGACTGAAGACAGAAATACATCTTTGATTCTCATGCCGAGATGGGATTGTTAACAGCGGATGGGAAGGCAACATTGACTGTGAATTGCTACAACGGCTTCGAGTTGTTCTCTACGGTAGTGGATCTCAATTCCTATTGGCGACGGCGATCTGTTCGAGTTAACACTGGTGAATATTATGTGCCCTTCACAGGCTGACACAGGTCCATGCCATGAAGTTAACCATGAAGGCAATAGTCTGCTGTTATGCCAAGAATTGCACCTTGCTGACTGATTGTGAAAACATTCCTCTCAGACATTTGAAAAAAAGTTCAAGTGGAAGAGCAACGTAACAGACAACAGCAAGAGCAAAGACAAGTAAAGGAGCAAGGCCCGAGAGCCTCAGATGAGACTCCTGTGCAACGAGGCAACAAACATAGAGCAAAGAGGAGACTGGAAAAATTCCTCTTGATGGAAGACGAACCATCCATTTCTCATGATTTTGGCCACATATCTGATTCGGAAGGTGGGTGATGACGACAGCTATGTCCTCCCCTACTCCCAAAGAAAAAAACATGTCGGAAAAAGGGTTCCACCTTTAGTTCTTTCCTCCACCCCACTTCCAGACAACCAGCTCAGTGGTATACCTTCTGTCAGTACATTAATGCATAATAGACAAGAGCCTGTGCGTTGCGACTTAAATGATCCAGGCCCTGTTCGAAGAAGGAGGAGACAGAGAAACCTAGACAACTGCGTCTTTAATATAATCAAGCGAAAGAGGAATCGCGGAGAAGAGTATATTTCAAGAAGTGGAAACACTGTTAAGGCAAGAGAGATGAAGACAGGATCTGGTGAGTGATTTAGGTACAGATGCAAACGCAACTAAGTGGAAGTCAGAGGGAAGAGATTTTCCATGGTTCTGACAGCTGGGTTGCCTTAGATGGCAACGTGACTCCGTCAGTTGGAACGTTAATGAGGTGGGTAAAAAACGAGTGAAGGCCGCAGGAGATTCACGTAGGAAGCGTACATTAAAATGGAAATTCGAAGTACATTCAGTTCATGTTGAGGTCTGCAAAAAATGTTCCCTGCAATCAGGAAGGACGGCAGCGTTTTGAAAATATTATGTTTCTGATTTAAACATCTGCACACCATTGCTACTTTGTATCTGTGTATAAATTTAGCCTCCTGCCAATCTGCCTGGGTGTAACGTTTCCACCACACCAGTTAAGTACACTTAAATGCTGCAGGGGCGGATAGGAAGAATCATCATACTACAAGTAGATATCCTTTGGATGTTCGTATGTTATATGATAAAAAGTAAATACTGAATTACGTATTGTGAAAGTGTGTCCTCAGGCGTCAGTTGTAGCTTCTGCTCTTTAGGGAGACTGAGAGGGCGGATGACGGCGTCATGTCCTGCATATGAATGAATGTGTGAATGATAATACAAATTGGAGGGAAGAGCGAATGGAGTCTGACAGCTCCCCCCAATTTGTTACTTACATTATATTGTTTGCTAATATGTCACTACCACTTGATATTGTTACTGCGTTGATTAGTTTCACTATATCCCTCCAACAATCACCATGGGCCTTGTGATGCGGTCTTAAAATTGCGTCATCATCGAACTTGACAGACAGCATTTGAATCCGGATAGCACGTAGAAGAGCATGAAAGCGAAAGCCAACGCAGCCCCTTTCCCTTTCAAATGCCGGCTGGGTAGCCAGATGCGTAGAGTCCCCCCCCCCCCCCTCCTTCCCCGCGGATGCAAAGGGTCTGAGGTTCGATTGTCAGTTGGACTCATTTTTCGGAGGTACCTCTGGCCCTGCCAACCGGGGACGGTAAGTCCGTGCATAGGCCAAGTCTTTTCTCCCATATAACCGTTATGGTGATTAAGTGGGACGTACGACCCAAACCCAATCCCTTTCAAATTGAAAAATCAAAGGCAAATGAAACCAAAAAAGGTGTCTTGTTATAGCCAAATAAATAGTAGAGTTGTGATACAAGCATCTTAGAACAGCTTGGCACCACCAGAAGAATAACACCTGAAATAAATAAAAGAAGACTTGCATACATCGGCCACGCGGCCCGAAACAAAAGCACGGCCCTTATGATATCAATCCTTCAAGGAAAGACAGAAACAAAGAGAAAACAAGGAAGACCACCCATTACATATCACGATAACATCAAGAAAGTCAGCCAGCTGGAAATAAGTGAACTAACTAGGAAAGCTAAGGACAGGATTGGGTGGAGGAGATTTTGTCGGGACATCCACTGTAGCAGCTAACATCGATGACGATGAAGCCGACAGGTGACAGGTGACTTTAGTTGTATGTCCTCGAAAGGACACCAAAGCCGATTAAATATGGCAATGCAACAGACGTATGATCACTTACGTCTCTGAGAAATGACTAGCTTCAGGCATAACTGGGTGGTAAGTAAACTTACACCTGTAATCAAAAACTCTGTTCTAATTTGCAAGTGGCGTAAGTCCTCTCTGTGGAAAACAGGTGGTGCCAGCATAAAACGAGCAAGCTGCAGTGTCACACAACACTAATTGTCACATTCACACAAAAGTTGGAAGCGATTAAATCGAAAATGAGTAAATGCGGAAGTTTTTTTCGCTTCCTGAAAAATGGCCAAAAGTGACTTACGTCCCTAATCAATACCACCCGCGATGTAATAATGGGTTCTATATTTCTCTCTCTGTCTCGCTCCCTCTCTCTCTCTCTCTCACACACACACACACATATACATACATAGGCTACACACTGAAGTTACATAAAGTGAGCAAACACCGAAACACACACACTGGGGCAGGCTGATGTAAAAGTTAAAGAAAAGCCAAAATAACGCACAATGATTTACTGCCACTAAATCAGCTTTAAAAAAAGTGCTGCCTTTTTCTTTTCCTTGTTTTTAGTGGAGTAGTTGTAGTTGCCTGGGTCTAGCTCGTCACATGTAAAGCGGGCATCATTGCTTATTTTCTTGCATTCTGTTTAAGACAGAGGCTGCCCACGGCACCTTCTGACATACGGAATAATCGGTGGCAGATTCTCTGTGATGAAGATGCTACAGTAAGAAATCTTGTTTGTTGTACTCAAGTTGACAACTTCGTGGTTTGGCTGTGCAGGTAATTGTCACGAGCAGAGTTAGGGTCTTGGGGATGTTACGACTGCACGAGAGGCAGCTAACTCACACTCGGACACAACCACACAAGAAAAGTATTAAATAACTAGAGCGTATATATGTCAGGCCGGTCAGGCCATAGTTTACATAAATATTAATAACAAAACAAAAGACAATAGGGGTATATATCCAAACCAAAAAAAAAACTCTAATTAATAACTTAACCAACTGATATTCATGTAACTATGGAGGTACTGCAATCAATAGCAAATAGGTATATTATACGAAACTAGATATCAATTTAAAGTGACAGTTGAGTCGCCACTGGCCAGTCGCCAGGCAAACTCTCCATAAATCATATATTATGGGCTTAAATGTTAGGAGAGCCCAGTACGTTCAAAGCCTACAGAAGCACTCTTCGGCTTGTAGGTAATTTAAGCAGTTGCCAAAAGACTATATTTTATGCACAATCACTATTCAATTCATCAACAATGTGCTATATTATTCCAATCATACTATGGCAATAGATCTATGATACAGGACACTCGTGGTCGAGTGCCAGCTGGGGTTTCCTTAGTCTTCCTATGAGGCTGTAGTTCTCTCTCTATCTCCGATCTCTATTATACTTGAATAAATAAGATATATTACCATTGCTCACGCCTACTGGTAGGCGCGAACATCAATATAGCGCAGCGTGGGCTTTCAAAGGTCAGCCCACTCAGACCTTTCTTTCTAGAGCTCAGTCAGTCCGTTAGCAAGGACTTCTTGTCTTCAAAGCACACAGTTCAGGTACTGGTCAACCGGAGATACTTCACGGCACGATGCTTCTGCTCGTCTGTATTCACTAAATCTGAACGTTACACGATGTTATATACTATCTAACTACCCAGCGTGCTAGTCCGCTGGCCCAATTAGTTCAGCTATCTCATAGGTCGAAACCTCCCACCATTTTAATTGTAGTAATACGTCTGCACTATTCTACCAGCCAGTTAACGTGCAAAAACTTGTCTAGTCATACTTAACAATGTCAACTAGCCCCACCTTGTTTCACCCCTACTCCATTACTTATTAATCACGAACATTAAAACCGACAAGCGTGAATCTAACAGTTTAACTTTACATTTATTTACTCACCAACTATAATTTGGCGAGGACCGTTCAAGGCCACCAGCCAATTTCTCATGGCCCTGGTAAAACAACAACAACTCACTCTCTGCGTGAGTTTTAACAATATCCGAATCATGACACATCCCCCACCCCAGTTAAAATTTGCAATTTTAACGATATAAATTATTATCGTAAGGGGAAGGCATGAGTCGAGAAATTGCTCGAAAGGTTAACTTAACTAAGAATACTAGGTAATAACTAAGACTAGTACTAAAGTTGAAAAAAACCTACAGGACGGGTATCATTGATGGACAAAACTTCATGAAAATCTTAAGGCTCCGTCCAAAAGTATATATCTCTCTGAGGATTAAATCTTACCTCTAAATACGTAGACATTAACAATCATAACTCTAAAATTTTAGAGTACAACACTGATCCTGTGCGAATGTCATCAGGAATGCATACATACAATGAATAATACTCAAGAAAAGATAACTATAGTAGCATCGATGGCATTAGTGGATCTGGACTCCTGGTCTGCCATGACTTCTCGTCCTCGACCCTGGGCAACAACGTCTGGTGTGGCCAAAATACGGGTCGACGTCAGTAAAATAGCTGTTGGAACAAAGGAAAGCACAGGGGTAGGTGAAAAGTGTTCACAATGGGTGAACAATATGTGATACCATCCCTCGGTCTCTGAATGAGGTGCTAATCAGTATCCAACGCCAATACATATGACAGACTAAAATACAACAAGATTAAGGTAACCGTGATAATAGGTCGGCATGGACATTATCTCCACCAGGAATGGCCTTTATAATGAAGCGGTATTCCTGAAGGGCCAGACTCCATCTGGTCAAACGAGCGTTCCTGGCTCGGTTCGATTTTAAAAATAACAACGGTTTATGGTCTGTCTCGATGACGAATTCCGTCATAAGTAGGTAGCGGGAAAACGCGTCTACGGCGTATACAATCGCCAGGCATTCTCGCTCTATAATAGCGTATCTCTGCTCTCTCGGAAGTAATTTCCGGCTAACGTACATACAAGGGCGCAATAAGCCATCTCTTTCCTGAAGCAAAACAGCTCCAATTCCTTGGTCCGACGCGTCAGTTCGGACGGTGAAGGTGCGCCTAATATTCGGTAGGATAAGCAGCGGCGAACTGGAGAACAGTTGCTGCACTGTCGCGAGCGCGGTGGCGCACTGCGTATTCCAGGTAATTTTGTTGGGTCTGTCTTTTCTTGTAAGATCGGATAACGGGGCCGTAAGGGCCGAAAAATTAGGAACGAATTTCCGATAATAGCTTAAGAAGCCTAACAGGCTACAAACCTGCTTCTTAGTATGAGGAGCCTGGAGTTTTAAAATCTTACTTATCTTACTGTCGTCCGGTGTTTGGACGCCTTTGGCGATAGTATGTCCCAGAAAGTTAATCTGCGTATAACCCAGGAAGACTTTGCTAGGCTTAGCTGTAAGCCCGGCATCTCGAAGTTTACTAAGCACTTGACGAAGTGCTTCTAAGTGGCCTTTCCAATCCGTATGGAAAGCGCAAATGTCGTCAAAGTAGCTTAGGACGCATGGTGTCTGCTGCAATAGGATGTTCATCATCCTCGCAAATGTCGCTGGTGCCGTTACGAGACCGAATGGCATGATCTCCATTGCATGAGACCCATAGGGGTCTGAAACGCTGTGTACTGTTTGCTGGCCTCTTCCATTGGGATTTGCCAGTAGCCTTTAGCCAAATCTATTTTCGAAAACACGGACGACTCGGTCAATCGCGCAAATAGATCTTCCTGATTCGGGATAGGTTCAGCATCGTAAATGGTTAGAGCGTTAAGCTTCCTGTAATCGATACAAAATCTAACGGAACCGTCCGTTTTCTTTACTAGTACAATCGGCGAGCAGTAAGGGCTCGTCGAGCGCTCAATGACTCCTAAGCTGAGCATCTTTTCCACCTCGGACTGTATGGTGTCGTGCGCTTGCAGCGGGCGCGGGTAGGGTTTGACAAACACGGGTACGTCCGAGTGCAACCGGATGACGTGTTGAACTAAGGATGTTTTACCCGGCAAATCAGTGAATACTGGCGAAAACTCCCGAACAAGATTCATGATGTCCTGTGTCTTACTTTGATCCAGCTCTGGATTGATATTAACGGAAGTCGCGTCCTCTGTGGCTTGCAAGGATAGGAGCGATCTAGTCATAGATAATGGCTCCCGGTCGTTGTCATCGATAGTGACCATCGCTGCGTTTGCTTGGGCCACAACATGGCATGAATGATCGTGATGAGTTTGATCATCGGTAAGATACTTTTTCAACATATTAATATGGTACACCTTATCGTTACCACGTATGGTAATGAGATAATTAACTCTCGAGGGTCGCTTTTTAACTAGAAAGGGGCCTTTCCAAGTGAGGAGTAGCTTGTTATTCGTTTCTGGTAGCAGCACCAATGCCCGATCTCCGACTGACAGGGTTCTTAACCGACTGCCCCGATCGCGATATCCTATAAATGACCTGGTCCGTACGCATGCAAATTGTCGAGCCAGGTCGCATGCATTAACTATTCTATGTCGGAGATCGACTATGTACTGATACGCGGATCGCGTATCAGGAACGTCGGTATCAGAACCGGCGTAAAAATCGCGTAAAATGGCCATCGGGCCACGTGGTTTTCGACCGTATAACAGTTCAAACGGGGAAAAACCCGTTGTCGCATTTGGGAGTTCCCTATATGCGAACAAGATGGCCGGAAGTCGACGGTCCCAGTCACCAGGTCTATCGGCGGAAACGCGTGCCAGCATAGTTTTCATGGTGGCATTCCAGCGCTCGCAACAGCCATTGGACTGTGGATGGTATGGCGACGTAAGTTTCTGCCTAATGCCCGTGAGTTCCAATACTTTCCTGAAAAGGTCAGAGGTGAATTGCGGACCTCTATCAGATAATAATTCGGACGGGAATCCGACACGTGTGAATATGGTCACCAATGCCTCGGCGACGTGATCGGCCGATATTTCCTTTAAAGGGACAGCCTCAGGCCAACGGGTGGCATAATCGATTACTGATAGAATAAACCGATGGCCTCTATCCGACTTCGGTAATGGCCCGACGATGTCGACGGCAACTCGCTGAAATGGAGTGGAAACCGGCGGCATCTCTTGTATAGGTGCCCGCGAAGTTTTTCCTTTGGGGGTTCTTTTCTGGCATGTATCGCAACGCGACACATAGCTATTTATGTCCCCGTAAACCCCGGGCCCAAAAAACTGAGACAGGACTCTCGATTTTGTTCTCGCTTTGCCTTGGTGGCCCGCCAATGGCGTGTCGTGCGCGAGGCGGGTGATGTCTCGGCGAAATGATCTCGGTATGACCAATTGCAAAATAGTTTCGCGCTTTCCCCGAAAAACGCGATATAGGAGGTCGTCTTTAAGGCAGAACCTGGATGTATCCGGGTTGTCCGGATCAATCTTAGCAAAGAGGGGCTTTAGTGATGGATCTGTGCGCTGTTCGTTACGAAAAATCTCGGGGGTTACATCCAAATCGACGACAGGCGATCGTAATGTGTCGTCACTCTGGCGACGCGATTGTTGTCTTGTCGTGACACACGCAATGTCGTTATCATCCCAAATCCCGAGTTCGCAATGGGAGACGTCCTTTAAGTGGGGAATATTCCCAATGATTAGGTCGGCGACCGGATTTGGTAGCACGCAGGCCGTGACAACACCAGTTATAAACGGTGTGTCAACATATATTTCCGCCAAACGAAAATGTTCAACTGAACCACCAAAAGTAATGCATGTCGCATCGCGATCCAGGAGTTGTGCAGGACGGACCAGCGATTCACGTACACCGACGGTCGTACAGCCTGAATCTCGCAATACGGATGCTCGTATGGCGTTTACTCGTCCCTCATACAATGTCAGCGCGCCTCGCTCGTGGAGGGCGGACATAACTGGAATAACTTTATCTACGGTTTCGGCATTCCTAGTTCTGTAACCGCGGTTTTCGGTGAATGCTACAGAGCATGCATTTGCCGCATCTAATCTAACTCTGCATTGTCGCGCAATGTGGCCTCCGGCGCCACATCTATAACAGTAGACTGGATTATCATCCCTTCGAGGTGTACCTCGATAAGAAGGAAATGTGGGTGCTTGATAGTAGTTGTTACGCGGTCCTCCGGTAGGGAAAGGACGTGTATATCGGGGTTCCCAGTCCCGAGAAAATTTATGGGGATTCGGTTGCCTCCTGCTAAATCGCGGCTCGGACCGTGGACGAACCTGCGGCGTCTGTCGAAAGGGCTGTCTTGATTGTCTCGACGGTACCGATGTCTTAGTAGCAGCGCCGGCGTAACACGGTTCGCTTACTTTAGCTTTAGCTAACGATCGATTAGGGTGAGCCGCAGCATACCGTTCCGCTATCGATGTTATCTCGACGGTAGTTTTGGGGGCTTGTTCCTTAAAATGCGCCACCAGGTCCGTGTGGCAGGACATATATATTTGGTCTTTAATTATCAAATCATATAGTTTCTTGTAGTTTCCCTCTTCCACACCGGCCAACTCAGTCCAACGGCTGAGTAGGTGGCGGAGGCGGTCCACGTAAGTAGAGAAATTCTCAGATGCCTCCGGCTTGCAATCGCGGAAACGCTTATGAAATCCATCTTCCGTATGTTGGAAACGCTTTAATAGCGCGGTCTTTAGAATGTCATAGTCCCTAGCGTCATCAATAGTGAGGCTATGGAAAACTTCCAACGCTCTCCCTGTCAAAAGATTGGCGAGGCATGACGTGTACTCACTACGCTGCCATCCCGCGCAAACGGCATGGAGTTCGAAGCGGTGTAGGTAGGAATCAATACGATCAACCTTATCATTAAAGGTTGGCAATTTAGGCTTCGTTTTATTATTGGAAGTAACTTCCGGAGCCCCGGTAGGTTGGGCTTGCTTCGCTTCTAACTGTTTCAAAGCGAGCTCGTACTCTCTTTGAGCCTGTTTTTCCGCGCGTTCCGCGGCTCTATCGTCTCGTTCCGCAGCTTTTTCTTGGCGTAATATCTCCGCGGCCTTTTCTTGGCGTAATATCTCCGCGGCCTTTTCTTGGCGTAATATCTCCGCGGCCTTTTCTTGGCGTAATATCTCCGCGGCCTTTTCTTCTCGTAATCTCTCCGCGGCCTTTTCTTCTCGTAATCTCTCCGCGGCCTTTTCTTCTCGTAATCTCTCCGCGGCCTTTTCTTCTCGTTCTTCTTTCAGTTTCTGGTCTACCCAAGAAGCACGCTGAGCTTCCGGTATGCCAAATGATTGGGCTAGTTCCAAATATTTCTGTAGTTCGGCCATGATATCGGTCGATAATGCGATATAATAATGTCCTAATCGAGGACAACTTCTGAAAAATCTCTAACTTTATTCTCCCTTGAAGCAATTTATCAATTGCACTCTGCGGGTGTTCGTTCCTGCAGTATGAACGAAATTACCGAAATCAACAACAAACTGTACGTCTTAGTCAACCAAGTAGTGGTTGAGCTATCTCAGTGATCACTTAACTCCACGTATTTCTCCTAATCCTCAAGCAGTCAGTCTACTGCTTCCGTGATTGGTCGTTAACTAACGATACCAATGTAATATTCCCAGTGTATTTTCCGTACACTCCTAGCAGCGTTCCCTCTGCTATAAATCGGAATAAATCAATATTCACGATATTAACTTCCTTGGCTATACAAGCCTAACAACTCTAATATCCAGATTATCTCTCAACGTGCCCTAGACACGTGATTTATCCCAGGCAATAATATAGCAAGTATGAATACAAAATATAATAATGCAACACTATAATGGAAAAGAATTACATGGAGAGTAAGACGAGACTAACAGAAAGAACAAACGACAACAGACCTGACTAACCTGAAACTATCTACAAAAAGGTAAGAAAAAGAACAGGAGAGACGTCTTCCTAAAATACGAGGAAGATAGAACGCTAACAATCTATACGAATAACAGGTCCCTACAGAACTATTCAAGGCAAAGCAAATCTCCTATCCGTTTTAAACGCCATCTAGATCTGCTAGTCTGGCAAAAAGAGGTATGCTGAGTCTCGATCCCTTCCAACCTCCCGCCTATCTAATCTAACACAAAAGAAAAAATAATGCCTGTCAAAAGTAGGGGAGCTGGAACGACGAACCCCTCAAACGAAGACAAATACAGATGGTTCACTTAACTGGGCAAAATGGACTGGCTCTTTCCTTTGGTCCACAGCGCTGGTCTTGTCTTTTCCTGATGCTAGCTGTCAGTCCCTCGTAGTGGTCCCAGGATCAATGACGAGAGGACTGTCACAAATCCCAGACTGGGAGATGTAATAATTTATGACAGGACAACAATCACGAACAAACAAGTTCAACACTTAACAGAACAATCCCTCAGACTCACACATTTATTAAACATAATTATACAGATAATAGCGCAATTACATACATTATATTATTGAAATTAACTGCCGTACAACGGCCTTATTCTCACACACACTCTCCCTCGGATCCACAACCCGGTAGTTACTCCTAAAGGCACTTCGGCCTCAGCCTCTCCCCCCAGGGTCTTAATAGCACATTAATAATTCACTGGCACCGCAGTCTCTCAATATCACCTTCCTATTGTCATACCCTTAGCACTCCCCTAGCGCCTCAGCAGGGCAATAACACATTATCATTTCAATAGCCCCTCAACATGGCAATAGTACATTATTAGTTCCTAGTCCATCAACATGGCAATAGTACATTATCACATTCACGCTCATATCTACGTCCCTGTCCGTGGCCTGACTGCCACGACTTTATGTGCCTCTACTGTCCTGCACTGACAGCCTCACTTCTGGCCTATGTGTGGCCTCCGGCCCTATGCTGGCCTATCACCGTAGGCGGCGCTCTTTGGCCCGACCTCTGCACCTACAAGAATAACATTACATTGGTATAATACCCTACCATTTCTATTCACTCCACCTCTCCTTACAACCCATGAAGCGTACACACACTAGTTCACCTTTCACTCACCACACATCTTACGGCAACACACCTCCATCGGAGTACACACTACTCACTCGCGCTACAAATCCATGAACTCACTTTCATCTATCGCTCATGGCGCACATTGCTATATCCAATATCAAGGACTTCCACATTCCTCACAAATACTTATTTACATCATGGTAATAGACGAATATAATATAATACATCAATCATAATTATCAATCAACGTTCTACCTACCAGTCATCACTGGAAAAACTCTCTCACTGGTCTCTCGACTGCTCCCCTTATGTCCGCCCGCTGGGCTCTTACTGGCGTCCGTTCCGTAGGACCTTCTAACTTGCAGTGATAGTAATACAGCGCTTTCGCCTCATTCAGACCCCCCACCACTCATAACATGCACGCTTTCCTTACTTGTCTTCGTGCGTTAATTTTACTCTCTTCCTTTCACGTCTTTCCCTACCTGTCTGCCGTGAGCCCTTCTTACTCTCCACCCGCTCTATAGCAATCCCCTTAATTGCACTCACTCCACTCGTGACATCATGCCCCACCCCAAAAAAATTAATGCAATTAATTTCAAATCGCATCAAGATGACTGTCAACGAGTGAGCGTGAGCAATACCTACACTAAAAAAATGACCTAGCAGTTCCCCTAGTATATAAAATACCGAAATCAGGGGAAAATATGGGGATCAATATGCCCTGCAATATGCATATATGTGTCACATCATGAATAGCTAACTAAACACAATATCTAATACAGAATCAAAAACCAATCAACCTATCAACCATCCTTCATATCATATTTATAATGTCAATATTTTAAAGTCGACTCATTCACACAGATCCTGTCAATGTTCCTGTCCTCCGATGTATAAGCTCCTGAACTCTTCCCCTAGGCTCGACTAAGGTAGTCGGCGATATGATTGCTGGTTCCTGGAATTGGTTGAATAACGAAGGTATACGGCTGCAAAGCCAATGCCCATCTAGATAAGCGTGGGCTGGACGAACGATTCTTCGACAAAAACGTTAGTGGCTTGTGGTCTGTCTGGATACAAAATTCTCGTCCCATGAGATAACGTCCTAATTTCTGGACGGACCACACAATGGCAAGACACTCCCGCTCTATCACAGAATATTTTCTTTCTCTCTGCAATAACTTCCTACTGACATAACATACAGGATGGAGACATTCGTTCTTCTCCTGTAGAAGACAAGCGCCGACACCAGAGTCCGACGCATCCGTTCTGAGGATAAAATTAGATCGAAAATCGGGTAATATCAGAATGGGTGACGATGATAATGCTGTCACCAAATTATCAAATGCTGTCTGACACTCAGACGTCCACTGGACCTTATCGGGTTGTCCCTTCTTAGTAAGGTCAGTAAGAGAAGATGACAAGGAGGAAAAATTTGGAATGAACTTTCTGTAATAATTTAAAATTCCCACTAAGCTTCTGACTTGTTTCTTTGTTTTTGGGATTTGCAACCCCACTAATTTGTCAATTTTTGTTACTTCAGGTCTCTGAACAACTCTACCCACGATATGTCCTAAGAATACTATCTCTGGACATGCCAAATCCATCTTTGCGGGTTTAGCAGTTAACCCAAAATGACGTAATCGTTTAAAAATTACTGTTAGTGTCTGAATATGATCAGACCATGTCGACGTATGACATGCTATATCGTCAAAGAATGACACGACATTAGGTATGTCCTTTAATACCAGTATGAGAATACAGATACTCTGGTCTCTCATGAAACCTCTGCAGCATATCAACGTGGAAAACCTTTCTTGATCCATCAATGTGGATAGCGTAATCTACCTTCGAAACAATTCGCTCAATAACATAAGGACCTTTCCATGTCATCAATAACTTATTATGGTCCGTAGGTAACAACAATAGGACCTTGTCTCCTGGCTTAAAAATTCTCAGTTTGGACCCTCTATCTTTATAGTCCTTTGCTCTTGCTGAAGCGATACTAGACGCTTCTTCTGCTATAGTGCGCGCTGAAGATAATCTTTCTCTTAAATCAACAAGGTCTATCGAAACCTTTTTAAACGGTTCCGAAACCGTGGGGATCTTTTGAAGAGGAGTCTGGGGTGTACGACCCTTATGCGTCGTTTTTTGGCACGCACTGCACGTCTTACAATACAGCCGTACATCTCTATGTATCGATGGCCAATAAAAATCTTTCAGAACTCTCTCCTTGGTTCCCGCACTTCCCACATGACCCGCTAATGGAACATCATGGGCCAGACGCAATACTGTAGCAATTAACGACCGTGGCACGACGACCTGCTTTTGAACGGAAGCCACTGTGACGTACATACGGAACAGAATGCCCCACTGGACAAAAAAGGAAGATGACCCGTTTATATATTTCCTCGTTTTCTCCGTTCGCGCCTCCTCAAAACATGGACTCAATGATGGGTCCTCCCTTTGTAATCTCGCCAAGCGCTCTGGCGTGATATCTAGGTTGACAGCTGGCGTCGCCAAAGGTCTAATCTTATCCTTATCAGCTACCCGTCGACGTGTTTCGACCGCGGCACAAAAGTCAATACCTTTTGATTGCGACCATGCCTGCACCTTCTCCTCGGAAGGGGAAACTACCCGAGATACATTCCCAATGATGAGCTGGGCGCCTGGAAAACAACCAACGACTGCTTCGACTTCCCCGCTAAGGAAAGGTGTATCTATCACTATTCTTGCCATGGGTAATTTCTCAATGGCCCCCGAAAATTGGATGCACGGGACAGTCTCACCTGTAAGCTGTGAATCCCGAATGCAGTCTCTATGCACTCCCACAACGGTAGATCCTGTATCTCGTAAAACCGAGACCGGTTCGTCCCCAACAAACCCCGGATAAACCCTAAGACCACCTCCTGTATGACATGAATTTATAACGGGGATCTTTCTCCCACAAGGTAAAACACCGGAAGATAATAACTTCTCACAACTGGGACACTTAGAATACTGTCCGCCTCCGTTGTCCGATGTAACACACGCAGCCGCATGATGAAATTTATTAGGGGAACATGGACTGGAGCTACTGTCCACGTTCGCCGCTATCCTACCTGCAGGGCAATTCACGCTGATGTGATCTGCTCTTCCGCAGTTCCAACACTTCGCGGCCCTACACTCGCGTGAAAAGTGACCCACGCGTCCGCAAGTCCAACACTCCGCTCCCTGTGCTGCACTAGGCCTGGGTCCCCGTGACCCATCGCGACCGGAACCAAAGTCCCTATGCCGTCGGTCATCGGCAAAGGTCACAAATCGCCCCCGGCCATTACCGCGACCTAGCCCTCCTGCTCGGTCAAACTTACCGGATCCATATGCCGGTGATTGGTGATAGCCCCTACGCTGCCCCTGGGCTTGCCCACTATAGGCACCACGCTGACACGACCTGTCTTTATGTCCTGTCGGCGACCCCTCGACAACGGCGACGTACCCAGCATCTTGGACGTACGCCCTCGCCACTGGTTTGGACGGATGTGCCGTACGGTATGCTTCCGCCAACTTAGACGCCTCCTGCACCGTCGCGGGTTCGTTTTCTTTCAGGAAAGCCACCAGATCTTTATGGCACGACGCATACAGCTGGTCACGGATCATTAGGTCTTTTAATTTAGTAAAATCCGCGCCAACATGCGCCAAGTCTACCCAGTTCGCGAAATATTCCGTTAATCTCGCGACGAAGGCAGCAAAGTCCTCCCTGGTATCCGCACGTGCTCGCCTAAACTGCTCCCGGAAATATTCCTCGGTACGCGCAAATCGGCGAAGCAGCAAAGCCTTCAGCTTATCGTAATCTTGCACGTCTTCGCGCTGTAGCTCTTTAAAGTAGGTTAACGCTCGCCCCTGCAATAGAGACGCCAGGTACGTGGCCCATAATTCCTTATTTTCCCCCCATTGCAATTGTGCGTTCAGTTCGAACCTGTAAAGGAAGGCGTCTATGTCGTCCTTCCGGTCGTCGAACGTAGGGAGCTTAATCCTAACGCCACCTTTATTGTGTACCTGCCGCTCAACTGTTTCTGTTGGCGCACTCTTTTTGATTTCCAACTCGGCGATTCTTATTCGCGCCTCTCTCTCCTGTTGCTTATCCCTAGCCTCTATCTCCCGCTCTTGGGCTTCTATCTCCTTTAACTTTATCTCCCTCTCCTGCTCCCGTTCCTTAGCCTCTCTTTCCTGTTGCTTAAACTCCCTTTCCTCTTCTCTCTGTCGCTCTTGAGCCTCTTTTTCTGTCTGCCGCTCTCTGTCCTTAGCACGCTCATCGCGCAAATCCGCCTGCTGTTCTTTAATCCAGCCGCGTAGCTCCTCTCCCTCCAGGCCAAGTTCCTTACCCAACTTCATTAGTTGTTGGAGTTCCGCCATTTCACAGATTTATGGTTATGGTATGTATTATAAAAACGGCTAACCTGTCGGTATGATCACTAACGACACGACCAGAGACCTGAGATCACACCAGATATAACAATACCCAATTGTCTCAAATACAATTCAGAAATTTACGTACTTCCTAACTAATTCTATATTTATAAAATGTATTGCCCTATTAATAATAAAAAAGAGTAGAAAAGACAAGAATAAGGAAATTCAGTAGAAAGACCACAAGGACATCGAGGAACAACGAACCAGACTAGGACAAAGACCTAAAAAAGAAAATATAATGGAAAAAAATGCAACCTAACTACGCCGATTACACAACACGGTACGAACAAGAACAGAGTCTGAAAAAAAGAAGGTATCTACAGATAGGGAAGAGGGGGACAAGAGAAACGTCTTCCTAAAACAACGAGGAAGATGGAACGCCACAATCTAAACAAAAATACAGGTCCCTACAGAACTGTTCACTGTGATGAACGCGGTTCCAAGTTTAGCCCACCTCCCGAAGAGGATAAACTACGCTCACCACAGCAAACCCGCGCCACCGCCCGTATAATATATAACGACAAAAACAGCAAAAACAGGGAAACAGACAGATGAAAAGACAGCCCTCAATCCAGGGTACAAAATTTTCACTTAACTTTCAGCCTTATGAGTTTAAGTCCTCCCCTTAATCGGAGCTCTGGCTGCTTGTCTCCTCAGGCTGCACGCACACACACTGTCTCTCTGAAAGTTTAAGTACACATTAGTACATATTTATGGCAATACATGCATCAATACATATTCATCAATATACATAAATCATATCATCATGAAATTTCCATTCATCCCACGAACAAGGACAACACAAATTCCTACCACAAGATAAGTATTACGTGGACAAAACTAAAGTAACAAATGCCCACTGAAAAATACCTACTATCTAACTACAACTAAATATTACGAAAATGGACGAGTCACAACGGACGAGCCCCCAATGTCACAAATCCCAGACTGGGAGATGTAATAATTTATGACAGGACAACAATCACGAACAAACAAGTTCAACACTTAACAGAACAATCCCTCAGACTCACACATTTATTAAACATAATTATACAGATAATAGCGCAATTACATACATTATATTATTGAAATTAACTGCCGTACAACGGCCTTATTCTCACACACACTCTCCCTCGGATCCACAACCCGGTAGTTACTCCTAAAGGCACTTCGGCCTCAGCCTCTCCCCCCAGGGTCTTAATAGCACATTAATAATTCACTGGCACCGCAGTCTCTCAATATCACCTTCCTATTGTCATACCCTTAGCACTCCCCTAGCGCCTCAGCAGGGCAATAACACATTATCATTTCAATAGCCCCTCAACATGGCAATAGTACATTATTAGTTCCTAGTCCATCAACATGGCAATAGTACATTATCACATTCACGCTCATATCTACGTCCCTGTCCGTGGCCTGACTGCCACGACTTTATGTGCCTCTACTGTCCTGCACTGACAGCCTCACTTCTGGCCTATGTGTGGCCTCCGGCCCTATGCTGGCCTCTTTGGCCCGACCTCGGCACCTACAAGAATAACATTACATTGGTATAATACCCTACCATTTCTATTCACTCCACCTCTCCTTACAACCCATGAAGCGTACACACACTAGTTCACCTTTCACTCACCACACATCTTACGGTAACACACCTCCATCGGAGTACACACTACTCACTCGCGCTACAAATCCATGAACTCACTTTCATCTATCGCTCATGGCGCACATTGCTATATCCAATATCAAGGACTTCCATATTCCTCACATATACTTATTTACATCATGGTAATAGACGAATATAATATAATACATCAATCATAATTATCAATCAACGTTCTACCTACCAGTCATCACTGGAAAAACTCTCTCACTGGTCTCTCGACTGCTCCCCTTATGTCCGCCCGCTGGGCTCTTACTGGCGTCCGTTCCGTAGGACCTTCTAACTTGCAGTGATAGTAATACAGCGCTTTCGCCTCATTCAGACCCCCCACCACTCATAACATGCACGCTTTCCTTACTTGTCTTCGTGCGTTAATTTTACTCTCTTCC
The DNA here is from genome assembly GCA_963931925.1 of Onchidella celtica. Lineage (NCBI taxonomy): Eukaryota > Metazoa > Mollusca > Gastropoda > Systellommatophora > Onchidiidae > Onchidella > Onchidella celtica. The sequence continues at coordinate 32,517,582 of OZ007580.1, read as the reverse complement.
TTTCACGTCTTTCCCTACCTGTCTGCCGTGAGCCCTTCTTACTCTCCACCCGCTCTATAGCAATCCCCTTAATTGCATTCACTCCACTCGTGACAAGGACATGCCAGACATGTGGGGGAGAAACAAAAAAAATCAGCAGTATACAAAACTATAAACTACAAAAATGACATAAATAACAGTGGAGTCTAGAGTGGTAGACCTGCAGCTGTTTACGGGGTCCTCATCAGATGATAGTAGTGTCCTCTAGATGTCAGAGGGTGACGGGTCCTCTTCAGATGTCAGTGGGGTCCCCTCCAGATCTCACGAGCAGAGTTAGGGTCTTGGGGATGTTACGACTGCACGAGAGGCAGCTAACTCACACTCGGACACAACCACACAAGAAAAGTATTAAATAACTAGAGCGTATATATGTCAGGCCGGTCAGGCCATAGTTTACATAAATATTAATAACAAAACAAAAGACAATAGGGGTATATATCCAAACCAAAAAAAAAACTCTAATTAATAACTTAACCAACTGATATTCATGTAACTATGGAGGTACTGCAATCAATAGCAAATAGGTATATTATACGAAACTAGATATCAATTTAAAGTGACAGTTGAGTCGCCACTGGCCAGTCGCCAGGCAAACTCTCCATAAATCATATATTATGGGCTTAAATGTTAGGAGAGCCCAGTACGTTCAAAGCCTACAGAAGCACTCTTCGGCTTGTAGGTAATTTAAGCAGTTGCCAAAAGACTATATTTTATGCACAATCACTATTCAATTCATCAACAATGTGCTATATTATTCCAATCATACTATGGTAATAGATCTATGATACAGGACACTCGTGGTCGAGTGCCAGCTGGGGTTTCCTTAGTCTTCCTATGAGGCTGTAGTTCTCTCTCTATCTCCGATCTCTATTATACTTGAATAAATAAGATATATTACCATTGCTCACGCCTACTGGTAGGCGCGAACATCAATATAGCGCAGCGTGGGCTTTCAAAGGTCAGCCCACTCAGACCTTTCTTTCTAGAGCTCAGTCAGTCCGTTAGCAAGGACTTCTTGTCTTCAAAGCACACAGTTCAGGTACTGGTCAACCGGAGATACTTCACGGCACGATGCTTCTGCTCGTCTGTATTCACTAAATCTGAACGTTACACGATGTTATATACTATCTAACTACCCAGCGTGCTAGTCCGCTGGCCCAATTAGTTCAGCTATCTCATAGGTCGAAACCTCCCACCATTTTAATTGTAGTAATACGTCTGCACTATTCTACCAGCCAGTTAACGTGCAAAAACTTGTCTAGTCATACTTAACAATGTCAACTAGCCCCACCTTGTTTCACCCCTACTCCATTACTTATTAATCACGAACATTAAAACCGACAAGCGTGAATCTAACAGTTTAACTTTACATTTATTTACTCACCAACTATAATTTGGCGAGGACCGTTCAAGGCCACCAGCCAATTTCTCATGGCCCTGGTAAAACAACAACAACTCACTCTCTGCGTGAGTTTTAACAATATCCGAATCATGACACATCCCCCACCCCAGTTAAAATTTGCAATTTTAACGATATAAATTATTATCGTAAGGGGAAGGCATGAGTCGAGAAATTGCTCGAAAGGTTAACTTAACTAAGAATACTAGGTAATAACTAAGACTAGTACTAAAGTTGAAAAAAACCTACAGGACGGGTATCATTGATGGACAAAACTTCATGAAAATCTTAAGGCTCCGTCCAAAAGTATATATCTCTCTGGGGATTAAATCTTACCTCTAAATACGTAGACATTAACAATCATAACTCTAAAATTTTAGAGTACAACACTGATCCTGTGCGAATGTCATCAGGAATGCATACATACAATGAATAATACTCAAGAAAAGATAACTATAGTAGCATCGATGGCATTAGTGGATCTGGACTCCTGGTCTGCCATGACTTCTCGTCCTCGACCCTGGGCAACAACGTCTGGTGTGGCCAAAATACGGGTCGACGTCAGTAAAATAGCTGTTGGAACAAAGGAAAGCACAGGGGTAGGTGAAAAGTGTTCACAATGGGTGAACAATATGTGATACCATCCCTCGGTCTCTGAATGAGGTGCTAATCAGTATCCAACGCCAATACATATGACAGACTAAAATACAACAAGATTAAGGTAACCGTGATAATAGGTCGGCATGGACATTATCTCCACCAGGAATGGCCTTTATAATGAAGCGGTATTCCTGAAGGGCCAGACTCCATCTGGTCAAACGAGCGTTCCTGGCTCGGTTCGATTTTAAAAATAACAACGGTTTATGGTCTGTCTCGATGACGAATTCCGTCATAAGTAGGTAGCGGGAAAACGCGTCTACGGCGTATACAATCGCCAGGCATTCTCGCTCTATAATAGCGTATCTCTGCTCTCTCGGAAGTAATTTCCGGCTAACGTACATACAAGGGCGCAATAAGCCATCTCTTTCCTGAAGCAAAACAGCTCCAATTCCTTGGTCCGACGCGTCAGTTCGGACGGTGAAGGTGCGCCTAATATTCGGTAGGATAAGCAGCGGCGAACTGGAGAACAGTTGCTGCACTGTCGCGAGCGCGGTGGCGCACTGCGTATTCCAGGTAATTTTGTTGGGTCTGTCTTTTCTTGTAAGATCGGATAACGGGGCCGTAAGGGCCGAAAAATTAGGAACGAATTTCCGATAATAGCTTAAGAAGCCTAACAGGCTACGAACCTGCTTCTTAGTATGAGGAGCCTGGAGTTTTAAAATCTTACTTATCTTACTGTCGTCCGGTGTTTGGACGCCTTTGGCGATAGTATGTCCCAGAAAGTTAATCTGCGTCTTTAATATAATCAAGCGAAAGAGGAATCGCGGAGAAGAGTATATTTCAAGAAGTGGAAACACTGTTAAGGCAAGAGAGATGAAGACAGGATCTGGTGAGTGATTTAGGTACAGATGCAAACGCAACTAAGTGGAAGTCAGAGGGAAGAGATTTTCCATGGTTCTGACAGCTGGGTTGCCTTAGATGGCAACGTGACTCCGTCAGTTGGAACGTTAATGAGGTGGGTAAAAAACGAGTGAAGGCCGCAGGAGATTCACGTAGGAAGCGTACATTAAAATGGAAATTCGAAGTACATTCAGTTCATGTTGAGGTCTGCAAAAAATGTTCCCTGCAATCAGGAAGGACGGCAGCGTTTTGAAAATATTATGTTTCTGATTTAAACATCTGCACACCATTGCTACTTTGTATCTGTGTATAAATTTAGCCTCCTGCCAATCTGCCTGGGTGTAACGTTTCCACCACACCAGTTAAGTACACTTAAATGCTGCAGGGGCGGATAGGAAGAATCATCATACTACAAGTAGATATCCTTTGGATGTTCGTATGTTATATGATAAAAAGTAAATACTGAATTACGTATTGTGAAAGTGTGTCCTCAGGCGTCAGTTGTAGCTTCTGCTCTTTAGGGAGACTGAGAGGGCGGATGACGGCGTCATGTCCTGCATATGAATGAATGTGTGAATGATAATACAAATTGGAGGGAAGAGCGAATGGAGTCTGACAGCTCCCCCCAATTTGTTACTTACATTATATTGTTTGCTAATATGTCACTACCACTTGATATTGTTACTGCGTTGATTAGTTTCACTATATCCCTCCAACAATCACCATGGGCCTTGTGATGCGGTCTTAAAATTGCGTCATCATCGAACTTGACAGACAGCATTTGAATCCGGATAGCACGTAGAAGAGCATGAAAGCGAAAGCCAACGCAGCCCCTTTCCCTTTCAAATGCCGGCTGGGTAGCCAGATGCGTAGAGTCCCCCCCCCCCCTCCTTCCCCGCGGATGCAAAGGGTCTGAGGTTCGATTGTCAGTTGGACTCATTTTTCGGAGGTACCTCTGGCCCTGCCAACCGGGGACGGTAAGTCCGTGCATAGGCCAAGTCTTTTCTCCCATATAACCGTTATGGTGATTAAGTGGGACGTACGACCCAAACCCAATCCCTTTCAAATTGAAAAATCAAAGGCAAATGAAACCAAAAAAGGTGTCTTGTTATAGCCAAATAAATAGTAGAGTTGTGATACAAGCATCTTAGAACAGCTTGGCACCACCAGAAGAATAACACCTGAAATAAATAAAAGAAGACTTGCATACATCGGCCACGCGGCCCGAAACAAAAGCACGGCCCTTATGATATCAATCCTTCAAGGAAAGACAGAAACAAAGAGAAAACAAGGAAGACCACCCATTACATATCACGATAACATCAAGAAAGTCAGCCAGCTGGAAATAAGTGAACTAACTAGGAAAGCTAAGGACAGGATTGGGTGGAGGAGATTTTGTCGGGACATCCACTGTAGCAGCTAACATCGATGACGATGAAGCCGACAGGTGACAGGTGACTTTAGTTGTATGTCCTCGAAAGGACACCAAAGCCGATTAAATATGGCAATGCAACAGACGTATGATCACTTACGTCTCTGAGAAATGACTAGCTTCAGGCATAACTGGGTGGTAAGTAAACTTACACCTGTAATCAAAAACTCTGTTCTAATTTGCAAGTGGCGTAAGTCCTCTCTGTGGAAAACAGGTGGTGCCAGCATAAAACGAGCAAGCTGCAGTGTCACACAACACTAATTGTCACATTCACACAAAAGTTGGAAGCGATTAAATCGAAAATGAGTAAATGCGGAAGTTTTTTTCGCTTCCTGAAAAATGGCCAAAAGTGACTTACGTCCCTAATCAATACCACCCGCGATGTAATAATGGGTTCTATATTTCTCTCTCTGTCTCGCTCCCTCTCTCTCTCTCTCTCACACACACACACACATATACATACATAGGCTACACACTGAAGTTACATAAAGTGAGCAAACACCGAAACACACACACTGGGGCAGGCTGATGTAAAAGTTAAAGAAAAGCCAAAATAACGCACAATGATTTACTGCCACTAAATCAGCTTTAAAAAAAGTGCTGCCTTTTTCTTTTCCTTGTTTTTAGTGGAGTAGTTGTAGTTGCCTGGGTCTAGCTCGTCACATGTAAAGCGGGCATCATTGCTTATTTTCTTGCATTCTGTTTAAGACAGAGGCTGCCCACGGCACCTTCTGACATACGGAATAATCGGTGGCAGATTCTCTGTGATGAAGATGCTACAGTAAGAAATCTTGTTTGTTGTACTCAAGTTGACAACTTCGTGGTTTGGCTGTGCAGGTAATTGTCACGAGCAGAGTTAGGGTCTTGGGGATGTTACGACTGCACGAGAGGCAGCTAACTCACACTCGGACACAACCACACAAGAAAAGTATTAAATAACTAGAGCGTATATATGTCAGGCCGGTCAGGCCATAGTTTACATAAATATTAATAACAAAACAAAAGACAATAGGGGTATATATCCAAACCAAAAAAAAAACTCTAATTAATAACTTAACCAACTGATATTCATGTAACTATGGAGGTACTGCAATCAATAGCAAATAGGTATATTATACGAAACTAGATATCAATTTAAAGTGACAGTTGAGTCGCCACTGGCCAGTCGCCAGGCAAACTCTCCATAAATCATATATTATGGGCTTAAATGTTAGGAGAGCCCAGTACGTTCAAAGCCTACAGAAGCACTCTTCGGCTTGTAGGTAATTTAAGCAGTTGCCAAAAGACTATATTTTATGCACAATCACTATTCAATTCATCAACAATGTGCTATATTATTCCAATCATACTATGGCAATAGATCTATGATACAGGACACTCGTGGTCGAGTGCCAGCTGGGGTTTCCTTAGTCTTCCTATGAGGCTGTAGTTCTCTCTCTATCTCCGATCTCTATTATACTTGAATAAATAAGATATATTACCATTGCTCACGCCTACTGGTAGGCGCGAACATCAATATAGCGCAGCGTGGGCTTTCAAAGGTCAGCCCACTCAGACCTTTCTTTCTAGAGCTCAGTCAGTCCGTTAGCAAGGACTTCTTGTCTTCAAAGCACACAGTTCAGGTACTGGTCAACCGGAGATACTTCACGGCACGATGCTTCTGCTCGTCTGTATTCACTAAATCTGAACGTTACACGATGTTATGTACTATCTAACTACCCAGCGTGCTAGTCCGCTGGCCCAATTAGTTCAGCTATCTCATAGGTCGAAACCTCCCACCATTTTAATTGTAGTAATACGTCTGCACTATTCTACCAGCCAGTTAACGTGCAAAAACTTGTCTAGTCATACTTAACAATGTCAACTAGCCCCACCTTGTTTCACCCCTACTCCATTACTTATTAATCACGAACATTAAAACCGACAAGCGTGAATCTAACAGTTTAACTTTACATTATTTACTCACCAACTATAATTTGGCGAGGACCGTTCAAGGCCACCAGCCAATTTCTCATGGCCCTGGTAAAACAACAACAACTCACTCTCTGCGTGAGTTTTAACAATATCCGAATCATGACAGTAATGTCGATCTTGCAACAAAATTCTCTTCCTTGTCTCCAGTCTGAGAAATCAGCGGCATTCACGGAGTGGACAAAACATGAAATAAAAATCGTATTGGAGAGAGGTTAAATGACTTCCGACTCATCAGTTTGTCACAGCATGTGTGTTGCCCACAAGTAGCTATACCACTACCAGCTACTGACCCAGCCAGCATCCCTACGACAATCTCGTAAAGATCTGTATAGGATTTCCGTAGGTTGGTGGGATTACATCCAAGAGAAATCGGCGCAATGTGGTAACCAGCAGATCTACACTGGAACGATGTCATTCCAGCACCCTGCCATTCAAGAATAGTGTAGCTCTGGCTTCTGATAATAGAGAAAAACAGATAAAAGTAACTAAAATCTCGAGAATACTGGAATACGCTGGAAGCACAAAAAAAGCGAAAGAAGCTTTTCGATTGTAGACATCAAAGGCCAATGTCATGTGTGGAAATAGTAGGCAGGACACAAGGAAGCGGACAAGTCAAACTCAAAAATTGTTTGGACCAAGACGAGTTAAAAATCTGCTCGGCAAAGGAACACATATTAAGGCAATCGTCAATGCCTCAAAACGGAAGCCCTTCGTCGAGACATTACATCTGCACCTAAAGAAGAGAAAGACTGCTTACACTGGGGCTGATGTGATCAGTCACGGGAATCTCATCTTCCCAAGTATGGCACGAGTTTACCCGCCCCCTCTCCATTTCAAATGGCAGAAAGAAACATAATTATTTTATCATCTGTTCCTGACGGCCACGTGACCAGTGACCTTCCCTACCTTTTCTGGTCCAGTTAGGACCAAATCTATGACACACGACAGGAACTCACCATTCCAAGCAATCTAATTCTGTTTGTCTCTGTCTGTTAGCTTCACATGCAAACTTATATTATGCATGCATACCTACACAAACACATAATATAAGAATAATACGTAAATAGGCCTATTACGATAAAAACAACAAATAAAACATGCAAACAAACAAAAACAAACTCGATTAAACAAAACATAAATTTGACACAACCACCGAAACAAGTTCAAGTTCAAGTTAAGTTTATTGTAGGCATGGCGGCCAATTAAAAAAAACACAAGAATCATGCAAACAATCTTTGAAAACATTAAACAAACAAACAAACAGCCAAAATGCACGGTCATTCACTCTCTCCGCTCCCTGCAACATTTATACCCTTACTTATTATAGTATACAATCAAATACAACTTGTAATTACCAGCAGCAGTCATCATTTTCAATCCCCCCCCCCCCCCCCACATAACCGATCTTTCCTCACAGAAAGGCAAATGAAGAAGAAGAGTAAATGCGCGGGCACAGTGGAGTCGCTTTCACCGCACCATCCTCTCACCAACGTCTTACCATTTTGGTGCGCACCAAAGAAGGTGCGAGGAAGGAACAGAGTGGAGTCGCTTTCGCCTCCCCTGTCACCGTTCAAGATGGCGGCAGCCGTGCAACTCATGCTTCTGTTTTGGCTACGAAGTCGACGGCAAAACATGCGTCGTTATTGGGTTCACCGCATTCACCAACGCCGAGATACATTCTATTCGGAGAATATCATCATTTGATGAATGAAAAGTGCTTGCAATACATCAGAATGAAACCAGCAACATTTCAGTGTCTTTACAAGAAGATTGGGCCACACATTGAAAAGAGGGGGTGGGGCAGGTTTGCGTAAACCTTTATCATCAACAGAACGCCTGGTCATTACATTAAAGTAAGAAAACGTAAATGAGAACAATACCGGTACCACCACCACAAGTACCACCACCACAAGTACCACCACCACAAGTACCACCATCACCACCATCATCACCACTGTCGCGATGTGGGTTAGATGGGGAGAATTCGACTGACACTCTTTCGAGGTCCGCTCCCACAATCGACGAACACACAAAAAAAATACTTGCACTCTAAAAACTAAATAAATCAATTGCTTTGATTTTTAGCAGAACTGTAGAGCAGTTTAATTACAGGAATTAATGTAACAAATATAATTATAAATATAAATATCAATTCAAAGGCAACTGAATCTAACTAATGAAACTACAGCTTTCTATAAAGACTAACTTATTCACTCTAACTACTTGCAGGTCATATGAGTTATATGCCAAATAGAATCCGCGCACGTGGCGACGGATATAACAGTTTAAACTCTATTAATTCAATGAGACATGTTATGATATGGACATTTCCTCTAGACACGCCATGGAGAATGCTTGTACAACCATGCGTTGTCTGGCGGTAGCTCTGAAACTGTCTTCAAAAGTAAGTAGAACGGTTCACTTTCATCATTACAAATTAGTATGAACTCTCACCATTAGGCCCTCACTGGGAGTGAGAGCGCTGGATGTAAACGCTATGGGTTCATATCAAACCAAGTAGCTTAGGCTCTGGAGCTTTAAATCATGGCGCTCCTCACAATATGGACTGCTCAACTGCGTCTCTATGTCTCTCCTCTGGCTGAGGCCTATCGCCGTCCACCTCGTAAATGGATTGTCTACATGTGGCCTCTATCTAAGCTCTGCACGGGTTTAAATACTAAAGCTATGTCTCGACCTTCCGTCCAGATTCATACATTTGATTGGTGCAGCCGCTTCAGCTCAGCCTGCAATATTAATTTATGCTTGTCATGGCCTTGCGCCAAAATCAAGGTCAATTTTACGGTCTAGACAAAATTTAAAATGCGAAACATTAAGTACTAAAATCTTCAAACCCCGTGCTTTCTACTCTTATGCACGAATTTCCGAACGCCAACTAAGCGTCTAAATAAACTACCTTTACTCGCCCCTTATCTATGTTAATCAAAATCACGGGGTCGAGAACTGCTCTGTCATTCCTAGCTATACATTTATTCTGTCTCGCCCCTCCTTCTCTCCATCCATCAGAAAAAAGGTGTTTCAAAACAAACTGTTCACGAGAACAGCTCAAGGACAAATTACGGTGGTTATAATCAACAAGATCGTAAAAATTAACTCACTGACGTCTTGACCTAGCACGGCATTTATGATCCTAATGTGATCATGACAACCACCACCACCACCATCATCATCATCACCATCGTCATCATCACCACCAGCATTACTCGTTCCACCAACACGTTCATCACCATGAGTTCTATCACCACCATCACCATCAACAACAATAATTACAAAAACATCAATAACAATACAACGTGTTATTGTAAATAACAATACAATAGTAGATGCTGAGAAACAAGAGTAAACAAAAATACAAACAAAAACATGTACAACCTTTAATGGTGAAGAAGACCAACACTAAGATTAAGAACAGAGATTTAATATCAAAACAAAGTGATTCTATTGTGATGCTTCCAAAGACAAATTATGAGAAAGGAAACTTGATCTTATGAACAGGTTCTTTCCTTGTTGTGACTTGATGTTTTTTGGACAGCAGCAATTAAAACCTCAGGTTCCATGTTCACTGATCAACAATTGTCTGACGACTGGTGCGAGAAGGTGACTGGAATGTTAATGCAGCACTAAGTTAGCAGGCCCCAATTATTTTTGGTGCGCGGTTGGTGCGTGGTTGGTGATGGTGCGGGGAGAGGGAGCGGCTTCCACCCTATCTCGTCCACCTGTAATTATACGGATTAAATTTCAGCGTCGGCAAACGGGTGACTCTTTGGTGCTGGTGAGGGGATGGTGCGGTGAAAACGACTCCACTGTGCCCGCACTTTAAGCTGAAAGAAAAAAAAAAGGGTGGGGGGAGGGGAGAACGAGAAAGACAGAAATGAAAAGAGAAGCATGGTATACATGTAGTACGACGTGTATTTGGTCGAGGGAAACATTTACTTCGGCGTGCATGTATTTATTCTAGGGGGAACGTTTGCTATGAAACAGAAGTTCTACGGAGAACGTTTACCTCATGGAATTGGTCGGGGGGTGGAGGGAAATAAAATTCTATGAAGTATTTTTCCCCCAGATCTTTTACTTCATAGTAAACGTTACCCCGGACGAAGTACAAAGATCCCCCCCCCCCCAAGCTATTTTCAAAAAACTGCCAAAAATCGCTTTTGATGCAGAATTAAGATTCGATGGTTTTTATGGTCACATTTCATCGAGTTTTCAAGGCTTCGTGTGAAAATCAACAAAAATCTTCATTTTTGGGCAAAATGCAAGGGGGAACTTTTACTATGAAGTATTTGTTCCGGGGGAACGTCCACTACGGGAGACCAAATACTTCGTCACACGGCCTCATATGGAATCCGCATCTACGGTAATCCTACCGACTCTGCAAATATATAAATTTACATCGAACTGACCTAAGGATTCGGGCTAGGAAGCTGTGTCGGGGATATGAAAGAGTGCAAAACCCAGGCCTGTCAAATTCTAACTATAACACGCCTTCCTCTAGTGCGTATAGAAATTGGTGCCCTCATAGTCCCTTGCTAATTTCTCGAGAACTGATTGTTATATTGTAGTAATTTTTTTGCACACAATCTTAAATTTTCCATCACTTAAGATTTTCTAGTCCGTAAATCCACAGGCAACGTGAAATTTTCAAAGTGACGAATTTCTTTGATTTTATTGAAATGTTAAAAAAACCATGAAAAAAACAGCAACCATAACATTTGATTTCACGCTATTTACAAAGAACAAAGAAGCAAAATCAAATTCAGGCCACAATCTAACAGGTAAAAAATCAATTCCCCAAGTTTAGGGTGCAATGTGAGCCCAGGCAAAATTTAAGATAGATACAACAAACAGTTTCGACAGAATCGATGTTGATTCCGCTCATTATACAAAATACGCACTAGTATTGAACTCCATAATCAAAAAAAAAAAAAAAGGTTATACTTGTAGGATTAGCAAAGACATAGTTTTCCTTCGACTGTTACAACATGTATTATGCTGGTGTAGCACTGAGTCAGGGGTTTGTTTTGCGCCAGTTTTGACTCAGTATTTCTCTCTTTTCGCCAACTGCTTCAAGTCGGTTTTGTGTGTCAGGCTTGTTTCAGTGTCACTGGAGAGCCAGGTCCAATTTAATTCCATAGACCACATCTCACACCGAGAGCGAGACAGTACAGACTGGATTCAGTTGGCCACCGGCCTTGGGATGAAACACATTGAAAGGCCTAGGTTTTCAGAGTCATAGCATACACACAAACATGTTTGTGCTTAATATCTCAAATTGAACTTTTTTTGTGACTTTGGCGCTATATGGGCCCTCCAGTTATCACTCCTTATTTACCCACCCCCTCGCCGTTTCACCCCTCGTCCCCTTAAAAAAAAAATTAAAATTCCAAGCAAACAACAACGAGAACTAAAATGAAATGTTTCAAAAGACAAAATACAATAAACAGCATGATAATGTAAAAAGCATCTGACTCTTCCGAGATTTGAAACAAAAGAAATGAATCACTTTGGTCCTGTTGGGTAATATCACGATACTAGAAAGGACTGTTTCCAATATCTTTGGTGATACAGATGACACAGAAACCAGCCACGAAATTCTTGAACCAACTAATGACTTTTACATTCACTTCCATTCTAATTTTCCACTACAGTCATACATTGGAAATATCTACTGACTGATAACATCGTAATGTCTTCCAGACGTGTACACCATGATAGACTGGATAGGCAGTGTGCTTGTCTGGTGCTTCAATAGGTGCCATTGCTGCGATGACATTTTCGTCTTTTGAGAGAGAGAGAGAGAGAGAGAGAGAGAGAGAGAGAGAGAGAGAGAGAGAGAGAGAGAGAGAGAGAGAGAGAGAGAGAGAGAGACAGACAGACAGACAGACAGACAGACAGACAGACAGACAGACAGACAGACAGACAGACAGAGATGTTACTATTTCATTGTAAAAGGCAAAGGGCTTTGGGTCCAGAAAGCTCAAACAAGAAAGAAAGTAGGTCCTCAATACAAAATACCACTAATATTCTTTTCCTCACATGTTTTTCGTTTCGTTGGCTTGAATAAAATTCAAGTTGCACAGATCGAGTCATTTGTGATTCAAGCACTTGGATGTGTTTTTGAAAGAAAAATGACAGTCGAACAAGGCTGAATTGGAGATCAGGTTTACGATTGAGTTTACGGCAATTTCCAGACACATTCTCGGCTTTGTAACCAAATAATAATAAATGGGTGAAAATAAAAAATAGTGTGCCTCTTTCTGCTTTCTCTGCAAATGCGCAGACAATGAATGACACTTCGATTTAATCTGTGGAAAAATGTCTTCTCTAGGGCAACATACTCTCCAACAGCACCCTCCTTAACTTTGTCGTTGAACATAGTCGTGTTGCGCTCAGTTTTGTCCTTAACAACCTTCCACACTTTTTCGGGACTCTTGTTGGACCACCCATTCATACGCGGGGTCCAGTTCACTCAACAGTCCATAACTCACACTGAAACAGGCCTAAGATGGTTTTGACTCAGTGCGTCATCAGGCTAAAAGGAGAATGTATAATTATGTACACGTATTATAATGTATGTATGTTTCATTATATATCATCGCAAACAGGGGACACGGTGACCTAGAGGCAAGGTGCTCGCCTCTCATGCCGAAGGTACCGGGTTCGGATCGCAGCCGGTGCAGGCATGCTGGGAGTTTGGGATTTTTCTCATATTTTTCTCTCCCTGATAGTATGGTAGGGTAAGGACGAAAAGTTCGGAGGGTCCGTGTGCACTTTACGCACGTTAAAGATACCGGTGGAAATCGAGAACAGCAGGCCTAACAGGCCTCTGCCCGGGCAAAATTCATTAAAACGAATCCCTACCACAACATGAAAAGTAAAAAACAAGAAAAGTGACGTGTAAATGCCAAGGCAGCGAACCTCCTAAAACAAAGACCTATTCACATCATCGTTGTATTGTGTGGACCGGAGGTTCGAATCTCAGGAAATTACACTTCGTGATTAAAAAAGAAAGAAAAAATCAAACAACTTTGTTGGAGTCTATAGACACAACATGAACCTCATTGTCACCAAGTAATCAGGCTACAGATGTTTCTGTTGCATTGTCAGCGTGTTTAATTATGTCAATATGCGATAGCGTATAGTACCCAGTCTGATTGGCTGTATTACTTTCCGCACTGAGCAGAAAGTTAATGCTCTTGTTTCAGAAGTTTTCTATAAACCAGTCCAGCCACTTCAGACCTGGGCAACCTGCCAGGTTTTGCCCAGCCACACCCATTTTGTACACCATTTTCTGACAACCACCTCTGGATCTCAGCATGACAACCTGCAGGTCTGGGGCATCTTGGAACACTCTGCCTCTACCTTGGACGTTAATCAAGGGAATGGATGGACTTTGCATCAGTATCTCTCCATCCGGCATGATAGCTACTACTTTGGTACCGAAACACCAACTCTCCTTCATGTGTACCGCGCATGCGCTAATGGTATAACTTTGATTGGCTCCATTTCTGAGGTCCAGTTCACTTCCATACAGGATTTCATTATTTGGGGTCACCCGTAAGATTTTTCTCCAATTCCGATTGCTGAAGAACCATTTGACGTCATGTCCAGCTCCATTATCCACTACCTGGTGAAATGTCGATCCTTCGAAGGTAATTTTCTGTTGTGTTTGAACCCCGTCACCATTGACTGACGTATACACCATGATAGACGGAGTTGGCAGTATTTTGTACTTGTCTGGTGATTCGATATAAGGTGCTGTTACTGCAATGACGTCTTCGTCTGTTGAGATCAGAAACAGAACATCAGTTGATAATCTCCCATCCAAGAGCACAAGCAGAGGCCGACCTTCATCTCTGACCTTGGCCTTAACATAGTTCATAACATCCAGTTTGTTTTCTGCACTCTCGAACCAACAGGTGTCAAATATAGAGTTGCTTATTGTATGAAGTTTCAGTTCGTGCTCGTACGCAGTTTCATTGAACCACTGCTGTACGGAGGTCGCTTTAGATTCAGTGTTGCTGAACCGACTCACTCTTGATTGAGCGGGCCGAAAAGTCAACCACTTCAAAGGAACAGAGTGCAGCTTATAATACCAGATCACATCAGTGCCAGGGTCTCGTTCCATCACTGAGTAATCGTCGTCGAAGAATCGGTAACCCCGCAGAAAGTAGGGTGGGAGTTTTTCTGTTGTATCTGGTGAAAGGAAAATAGAGTGGATATCTGTCTGTCTATCTGTGTGTGTGTCTTTCTGTATGCCTGCCGGTCTGTCTGTCTACCTATCTATCTATTCGTCCGTCCATTCGTCCATCTATCTATCTATCTATCTATCTATCTATCAGACTGCCTGCCGAACTCCTTCATCATGCCTTCAACAACTGAACTACCCAATGCCTATTTTATGACTGAATAAAATGAGCAGAAACATGAGCAATTTAACCTGAATGTGCCAAGATAATATTACATGTATTAGCTGAGGTGCCCTCTGTTGCATTATTTTAAGTTCTTGATAATTATATACACCTGGATCTATAATTTGTACTCGAATTTTTGCGTTCTTTTTTTGTTTGTTTGTTGTTGTTTTGTTTGCTCGTCATTGTTTTCCAAATATATTGTCCTATTGCGCGCATTCCCTTTGAGCACCCAGTCAGAAATTGAGACTAGCATTGTCATGAAATGGCAATTATATGCGCACTGGGCGGTTCGTTTAGTGAATGCATGGTACTGAGTGTCACCTGGATTTTAAAAAACGCGTGGAAAAGTAGGGCTTTACTTTGGAAAATAATCCTCGCTGGGCATAAGACAAATATACGCACAATTTTATTCCTCCACCGCAAACTACATTACTTTCAAGAAATTTAGGTGAAAACTGCACGTTTTGAGGTTTTGTGGTTATCCGTAGGTCCTCCGCGGAAGTTTTGCAACTCGTTTTTATAAAGACTTACATTTATATTATTATTATTATGCCCACTAATATAGATCTATCCACACTTCATTAGTATCTGAAGTTCGCAATCAGATGTTCCAAATTTCCACTACGGGTATACCATATATTCCATCTCCAGTTCTCCCCCTTTCCCACGCCCACAATCTCACCTCGGCGTTGACGTCAGATTTTCGGAAGTCTGTTTTCACGATATTCTAAGAATTAAATTTGTGTGTAAACAAGTATTTTTTTTTTCTTATTTAGTAATTTAGTGTTTTACTCGCACACAAAACGTTCCAGGTGAAGACTTACTGGGGAATATTCTCAGTCGTGTAGTGCCGGCACGTCGAGAGTACAGTAGAACAGAACTGACGTTGGTCTCCAGGAAGGATGCCTCCGTGCCGTTGGTGTATACTTTGGTAATCTGTAGCAGATTGTCCTCCATGTGTCTCGCTTCTCTCGTGGCGGGTGTCGCAAAGCTGCGCTTGACAAAATCGAATGACATGAATGGAAAAGCAGCAGCCATCAACAGCGGATGAGTCGAGGCCGACACAAGATTGAAAATGAAAGTAACCGCTGCCTCATCACTAGAATGACTCATGATATGTACTTTCTTTTCCCGAAGAGTTTTGTTCCGGGCGGCCCAATGCCTGTTACATTTGGACAGAACAGAGTGTTCACAAAATCTACCGATCAAACCAGCTGGACAAGACATGTCATAGGCACCAGTGATTAAAAGAGTGCAGTCACTTTCGGAAGCATAGGCAGGAAACAGCAATGTTTTGTTCTTTCCAGCAATGTGTACACACGTCTTCTGTCCTCCAATGGTGACGTCAGCAGCAAAGAAACAATCTGGAGTTTGGTAACAGAAAAAAGCGCACCGTATGCGAGGTAAACCTGCTAGACGGTTTAATTCTGAACCACGCAGGCTGTCTCCGAGGTCAGGGTCTGAACAGGCAACCTGAAGGAACTGAATAACTTCAGACGATGTGGAGCAAACGGCGTTCAAATTCAAGGTCAATGCCAAAATGACTTGCAGTAAGCTAAGGGCCATCTTTATGCCACACATAAGTTCCTGAAATTGTCAAATTATGTGAAGTTTAGGAAAATAATACGATACGACGTTAAGACCAAGTTTTTAAGATTTCTATTTTAGTATTAAATGACATTAGAGGAAGAAGTCAAGAGCGAGAGGGGTGTTTCGAAGTTTCACATTTACATCATTAATTTGACATTGATATGACAAAATACAAGAGTGCTGATATTTAAGTTTTATATAAAAAAAATAAAATTATTCAGTCATTTCAGTTTCTAAATTGCCGATATAGCAATAAAATAAAATAACTGAAACATATCAGTATTGTCAGTGTCATTTGCTGTCCAAAATGGTATACACGGTATTTTTGTTTGTTTGTTAGTTTGACCTATGTCTTGCGAGGACCACTGGTTAATACTGTGTTCAACCAGCCATTTTAACTTCACCAGTTATCCCTTGTAGGAAACTGTTAATCATAAGCAGAGTAATCAAAATAATTGATAGCGTCTGTACACACATACGCGCGTGCGTTTATTAGTATATTTCCTTAACTCGAATAATGGCGTTAACGTCAGTGTGTGAATTCTCCATGGGACACTGTAAGCCCAGCAGCTGACAGAGAGCATCATCCATTGGCAGACATCAACATGAAGATTGCACATTCGCGTCAGTGAACGCACACTGATTGGGGACGGGGACGCGGAGCAGGGAGGCGTTTTCCATCTCCCTACATATAGAATGCTCGGCACAAGGGTTCAAGGGTTCATGCAAGAAGGATAATCTTCAAAACGTTTTGTTTCTACTTTGGTACTGAAACACCGAAATATAAATTTTGCTGAACACAAAGATATGGTAATTCAAGTCCCCACCTGACTTTTTGACACCTTCATTTCGTTCAATGGATTCCATGGTGCACAAAAATGGCTGCAGAATTGGGAGAAAATATTTACTCTACTAATACTATACTGACATGTCATAACCCTGAACATGTTCAATGTCAGTAGCTGTAGGATCTGAAACACCGAGAAGGTCCAGATGTAAGAACTACAACCCTGAAAAATATCAAATTACATGATTGTATATATATATACATTAATAATTATTACAAGCCTAAAAATTTCAAATGTCTGCATAGGATCTACGTCCCTCAGTGCAGAATATCTGATTTGCCATAGGAATCTACATCTCTGAGAACTCCAAGAGAGTAGCCTACGATTCTGAGAATTTAAACTGTGCGTGCATGATCTGCGTCTCGGTGAATGTTAAATGTCTAATAGGATCTATAATTCTACGGAGAAAAAAAGGGATCTGGCTAATGCCTGTTACGGTCAATGCACACCTGAGCATGCCATTTTTTGTGTCTGCATGAGACCCATATATCTCGAAGATGTCAAATATCGCGACTTTTCCCAGAACCTCATGGACGGCACATGGTATCTATCTGGGGCTCCGATATACCATTCTGAATCATTTCAGTTGCAGGGTGTCTAACTTACTGTCTTCTAAAAAAGGACCATCTGGAGGATCCACAGACTACAATATCTTATATCACCTGAAGAAAGATCTCAAATACATGTAAATAAGATGCACTGTGTACAGAGTGTAATCACTTCTGGACAATGTAAAATATATATATAAGGCCTATTCTCTAATGTAAAGTAGAAAATCTAGTCTATCGAGTGTTATCTCATCTGAACAATGTAAACAACATGTACACGGTCTATTCTCTCTAAAATGTTGTGTCACTTAGAGAATGTAAAGTACATGTAGTAGATCTATTGTCTATCGAGTATTGGCTCATCTGGACAATGTCAATTACCCGATCTATTCTCTATAAAGTATCATCTCACCCGGACAATGTAAACTTCATTAAGAGCTAATGTCTATAAAGTGTTATCAGCAAAGATACCACTACCAGATACGATCAGTCAGATGGGTCAGCTGAGGCATTTTGAATTCCCGGCTTTCGTACCCCCCTCCCTCCCCCCCCCTTGCTGTGCCCCTCCCCCCCTCCCCTTGGGAGATGTAAGCAACGGCTTATTTTACAAAGCCGAATAAAGAAAATACTGAGTTTTGTCCACTGTTCAGCCTCAATCAAGTACATGCATCATGGACTTCGATATAGGTCGCTTACTTTATAAAATATAACTTAATTCGCTATAAGAAGCCTCTGGCCATTTTTCCCCTTTTAAAATAAATGGGGTAGCAATGTGTCAAAATCGTTTATCAACTTACCGCCACACGAGAAAGATACATGTATTTTAAGAGTAAGATCCCAGCCAACAACCCTACGAAAATCCTATCCATAGGACTGACGTCAAGTTTGCGCTTAGAAAAGACATGGTCTCTACCCACAACCGCTGGTTACGACATCGTGCTGAAGTTGGTTAGATGTATTGAACCCGCCCTTACGGTAATCCTATTAATCCCACGGGAAAGCCCATACAAATCTAGCCGGATTGACACAAGGATGGTAGCAGGGATAGGACAGAGGCGGGTGAAAAATGTCATTCTCTCTCTCTCTCTCCGTCTTTCCCTCACCAACCCGTTTTGTGTACATGTATTTTGTTTATGGAGACACTCTCTGTAAATTAGATATTGTATATAATTTTCATAATTTGATGTCGAAATTGAACCCGGAAGCAAAAGCGATTATTTTCTATGCAGATAGTATTGGGTATGCTGGCTTGGCGTGCCAAGAATGGAAGGGGCCTAAGGGTGCTTACAGAGAAAACGCTTGACGCTTGAGAAAGCTGGCGCTTGAAAGTAAGCGCCTGTTAAAAAGCGCTTGTTTAATATTGAGGGGCACACAGATAACGCTTGTCGCGAGCGCTTGCTTTGGGCGCCATCTGAAAAGGAGAGTTGATATGGCACCATGGCGGCTTCGTCTCACGACGAATTATTATTGCTGGACAGTATTTTACCTAAACTTATCCTTGGAAAACGAAAGAGAATAGCTGTTCATGAAATTCGTCAGAAACGAAGAGAAGAAGGTGAATATCATCACCTGTTTCCTCGATTGAAAAACCACCCCAATCGATTTCATCCACACATGAAAATGAGCCTCGACACATTTTATTACATCTTGGGAAAAATAGAACCTAAAATAATTAAGACCTGGTGCAACTGGCATCAGCCCATAATGGCAGAGGAACGCCTTGTCATCACGCTAGTCAAGCTTCACTTTCAGTTTTAAAAAAAATGTAATGCAGACACTGTTATCAAGTAATGAAGTTTTTCTTTTTATTCTTTATTCTTAGCACAGCTGTGATGAGCGATTCGACATCCATTTGTTGAGGTTATAATAAACTACTGTGCGCTACACACTAGGCCTGACTTCTCTGCAGACAACCCAGCTTAGCCCCTTCAATAAACTACTGTACACATAATAAAAAAAAAAAAGGCCTAACTTCTCTGCGGACGACACACCCTAGCCAGTTTAAACGCGAGAAAGAATTAACAAACAATTCTTTACGCTTTACAAGCGTCGCGACAGACAGCAAGCACTATAGAACAAGCTTTGTCTCTGAATGGTACTACAGAAATATGAGAAACATGTCAAGCGCTGGTCTACACGCGCTCGCTTTCTCAAGCGTCAAGCGTTCTCTCTGTAAGCACCTTAAGACGAGGCGTGGACGCTTTTATAAGAGGCGCGAAGTAGGGTCTGGCTCATCTTATCGTTTCTGGCACCTTGGTGTTATCTCACCTGAAGAAGGTAAAATATGAGTTAAGATCTATTCTCTTTAATTTACATGTAGTTCTCAAGTTAAACTGTGTTTCGCACAGTTTAGTAGGCCTACTGCAGAAATGTTTTTCTCTAATAAGCCAATCTAGTTACTAATATATATAGATCTATATATATTTTTGTACAAACCGCAAAGAAGTAAATTCAAAATCAGGTGACAGACTAACAATAAAAAATCAGTTTCATAAGACTTAGTGAAGTTAGTGTGGAATGTGAGCCCATGCAAAATATCAAATAAATCCATCAGACAGTGTACGAGAAAATCGATGCTGAGCCCTCATTCTAAAAAAGAAAACGATGCACCATGGTTCCTATAGTGTCATCTTACCCGGACAAATAAGTTATGTGATCTACAATTTATTGAGTCTTTTCTCGTCTGAACAATGTAAACAATAAAATTCGTTGTCTGTAATATAATCTTACCTGGTTTATGTAAAATACAAAATTTACCGCCTGCAGAGTGGTACCTCGCTTGGAGAAGGTAAAGTGTTCTTGTTTAACAATAAAATGAACCGTTAAGTGTGCAATATTATTTTTTAACAACACAGGAAAGCAAATGACTGGTTTATGAACGAGCTCAAGTGGACAGCAGCAAAAGCTGACGCCACAGTTACGGGGAATGACTTTGAGTGAGCTCGCCAGGACTGGAGGTTGTGGGGAAGAAACATCAAGATTTATAATAAAAAAATACGCAGGAGCCTCGATAGAGTTATCGCCCGCAACTAGGTCTTGTTCCACAACACAGAAGATGAAAGAGCAATTCTGTTTTTGTAGCAACTAGCATGCATTATTTCTTAAGTTCTCAGGGAACATTTCGTGCGGACGGTGATTAATTCATGCCCTTAGGCATTCCGCTATTTTAAGATTCGGCTATAACTCTTCGGATATTCCAGACTGAACCAGGCGTAGTTTATCTCATGACCTGTCTCGCTGCAATTTGTCTGTGATGGCATTGCTTTAAGCATGCCACCCCTCCCCAACTTTAGGTAAGCTAGCACTAGGGGCGGACAGATAGATCTAGACGGCTCTTTAAAATTAATATTATTATTAGCGCTCACCCTGCACGCGGCGGCTTAAAGCCCGCTGTCCGGTCAGTGACCTTGCTCACGGGGAATCTTATCTGGGGTCACCATAGATATAGTACACTTAGTCTAGATCGCTGAGCCAGCCAGCGGCCCACGCAACGAATTGAAAACGAGGCCGCCATTACGCTAAGCCTGAAGCTCGCCGATGCTGTACAGTCGTGCCAGCCAAGGAGTATAGCAGTAATGTTGCGGGCGTGCGTTGTTTTTTGTTTTCGGGAGGGGGGGGGGGGGTTTACCATGTGTGAGTTTGCGAGACAATAATATACAAATCACTGTTCTAAATGCTCTTCAGAAGTTTTTGAGCATTGAAACAACTCATTATGAGACAGCTTTATACTTTCATAGTGCTATGTATATCGACCTTCAAAAAAAAATAAAAAAATAAATAAATGTTGAAAAAATTATCTACATCTACAATGTTAATCTTGGCGGAATTCAATTAAAATACATACCGCATATGCATTCAATGGGCTATACAACCCACCTCGCCCCACCAAAAAACAAAACAAAACGACGCACAGTGATGTTTAAAAAACAATGGTTTGACCAGCTAGCGACTCATGATTTTGATGTCCACAGTCACCCATTCAAAAAAAGCAACATTTCAATAATGGAGAAAGGAATGAGACAGAGAGCCTTATTATCAGTTAATCCAACTGAATATCAGTCAAACGTGAAGAATGTATGGGGACGACACACCCACGGGACACAGTATTTCTTGAAAGAAAGAAGAAGAGGTACAGAAGGAAAGATGGAAATCAGTAAAGAGTTTGATGGAAGGAGGAGAGGTAACACATATACATCCTGTTAAAAAAGCAAACTCCACACGCTGTCGTATGTTTCACAGTAAGGATAGTCTACATCTCTTGAGGACGTTAAATGAAACATTCACTTTTGTAACACTAATAACTCGGGTCGCAAGAGAAATTGCAAGTCCACATATAGAGTAATTTTCTATTCAGGTTTAACAAGGAACCAAGAAACAATAAATACATAAAATTGTACTCACCACCGGTGTTCATGTATTCCAAGACGGGGATGAGGAGCAGCACAAAAAAAAACTACTGTCCACTAAACAGTACCAACTTGTTCAGTTTCATCCTCTTGGCTGCTTTGCCTCCAAGGATCATTCTCTGTTGGTGCAATTTGCCAGCCTTAAAGAGTCTCATCCGCAAGTAGTAAGATGCCACACTTTTGATGAGGCTAGTGATGTGGTCCTCCTCTACAATCATCTCGTGGTCATAGAAATGATCCCGCAGAGATGGGAATAGATCAAAATATTTCTCCTTTACATATGTGAGGACGAGGTTTTGAATCTGGACATCAATGAATTTCTTGTGTGGCAAGGTCTGCATGACATCTGGGCTAGGCATCACAACCCTGAATGCTTTTTCTGTTGCCAACAAAAGCTGCACAACACCGACGGAAGGGCATACAAGACCGCCTTGATCTCTTCTCCTCAGAAAGGAGAAACGAATATCTTCCGGAGTTTCCGCACATGTCAAGGCAGCCCTGCAATCTGAACATTTTATTTTTGGAATCAGACGTGCGCACACAAATCCTGCTGTGTAGGTCAAGCATGAGTATCTCCACTCATTATCCGGGAGTGTAAAGGTGGATTCAAGCCTGTCAACCGCAGCAGCAAACATGTCATCCTGTGAGAAATCAGGCAGGTTTTGGGGTTTTGCCGGTGCCTTCAAAAGAAAACAGTCCAACTGCAACTCCTCTGTGCCATCCAGTTGAAGGCAATTAGCATACTCGGATGCTTTCACATCATTCTGAATCATGAGTGTGCGAACTGAAGCCCGAAACTGTTGTGCAGTTGGGTTGTTATTCCACCCATTTCTTTGACGAATCTGAAATAAATGAATAAATTAATAATTTCCATTCGATAAAATACAGGTAATTTTTCTCTAAACAATAAAATCTTCAAAAAAACTTTCTGCAAGTGATTACTATAGAGTAGAATAGATACATTTGCCTGAGCAATGGTCCAAACAGCATTCTCTTTTCAATTTCCAGATGGCAAAGAATACATGTGGCAGCCTTAATATCCACAATGAGCGTGCATGACTTCTGAATTTTGCTATCCCAAAAAGAACCTGGAGTTCAGTCCTACCCACCATAGCATCAGAGGTATAAAAAAGATTATGGACATTTTATGCTGCTTTGGTATGTTTCGAAAACACGAATCCTTACCTTTCAGAGGACTGCAAACACTAGAGCACAATTATAATTTATCTATAATCAGGATCACACTAAAAAGACAGATCTCTTCTTGTAAATAGTGCTTGGAATTTTCCCAGAATTTTGCAATTATGTTGGTTAATTAAATTATTATCAGTTTCCTCTGGTCAGCATTATTTGCAAGATCTTGTAAAAATGCTACTTTGTTTCTGATTATCTCTGTCTCAGCAGACTATCAGATCAACAGACTTAGTCTTTTGTTCTGTTTTACAAACTCTAGATCTATTTTTTTTTAAAATATAATAGGCCTATATATCTTCATAGTTAACACTGACTGACTGAGGAACAGCTACACTATCAGTATTAAGTCTATTTCACATATGAATTTCATCCTTGCCTCTATCACCTACTGTGCTAGCTCTTCATAATGGGCCTTTTTAATTGCTTACATAGCTACCCAAAGCAAATGTAATTGTAAGCACACCTCTCTTAACTTTTTTTTCCCTCAGTAGCCTACTCATATTCATCACTGAGCATCAATTGACATCAGACATTAATGTACTGTGCCAGATGTCCGGGCTGAGAATAATAAGTTGCACAGACAAAACAGAAGTTACGAAAGCAGTTCAAGAAACGAAATCTGATTAGCCAAACCAGACTAGCTGTTCTGTTATCAATACCGTTATATAGCATTAGCAGACAGTGATGCTGACTGCTGTACTTGGGTCAATGACGCCACGCTATTGACTGCTAGCGGTACGCGAGCCTGTTCCTCATTAAATTTGCAATAAACTAACACAAACTTTTGACAAACAACATCAGAAAGCCATTCTCATATAATATAGATCTAGTCTATATAAAAAATCTTGCCAGGCCCATTGTATTCGGTTAATTGCACCCACATAAATCTAGATCTAGATTAGATCATAGCGGTCAATGACGCGCTGCTACTGCTGGCAGAACGAGAGCCTGTTCCTCACCAACTTTGCAACAAACAGACTAAAACTTTTGGTAAACAAGATAATAAAACCAATCAAATAAATATCTTGTGATTCCTTACCTTTCAAACTGTCAGCTGGAGTTTGCAGTCGATCTTGAAACAATAACGATGTCAAAAAAAAACGAAAGTGAAACTGCACAGGAAGAGTACGCCGTCTGCTGTTTATCAGGCTTAAACAATGGCGGCCGGACTTCCTGGGAAGCGTCGGTTTCCTTTCCACCGACCAATGAGAGTCGGCGATCTAGTGTACTATATCTATGGGGGTCACTGCCCCTTGCCGATTACGATGACCAGACTAGCGCTGTCCACGTGGTTCGGTTTGTATTTGATCGGTATGAAAACATTCGCTGCTTTACCTTATCACGCTTGATAATGAATTAACCAGCAAAACCTTAGTCTGTCAGTCTCTAACCAATGATCTGACTTGTGATACCAAACTGACAGCTGTAGTTTTCGTGAGAACGAAGCATGATAACTAGCCACGCCCTCCCAATCCCAACATAAATGGTTTCATCCTGATTGACACATACTAATAAACCAATGTGGGCATTTGGGGCAAAGATTATTTCAGAGCTGGTTTCTGATTGGTTTTTAGATACAGACAACTCCAGATGGTGGTCAGCTTGTGAGAAAATGAGATAATATTGCAAATTTGTTGAGCAACAGTTCGCATGTCGATGTTACATCTTTTGATAGTGTGGGGAGAGCCTTTGAAAACTTAGTCTTTGTGGTTCCGAGCAGTGGTTCACTGGTTAACATGTCCATGTCACAACGCGTTTGATTTAGAAGAGATAGGGTGAACAATAAGATGGTGGTTTCGTCTAAAAAAGGTCAGTGACCCGACGCGTGAAAATACGGCTTGCGCGTAGCGCGGTCAGCTTGACCTTGCCGACTAAACCCGCCCGTGCGGAGTGAACGCTTGGGACGTCGATACCGACATTCGACGTCCTGCGCAGCGTGAGGGTGACGCAGAAGACGAAAGGCAACGAAATGAAAACAGAAAAAAATATGTTGATTCTCTTTTCTAAATAATTGGCAGTCATGAGTTAAAAGGATACAGTTGAGATGGGACACAGAAGCGTTATGTCACCTATAAAGCAAAACCTGTCGGGTATGTGTGTGTGTGTGGGGGGGGGGGGCTATTAACAAAAATCAGATGAAAAAAATTGGGGGCCAACAGCCGACCAAACAATAATTTCCCAGTGGAGGGGGCAGAGAGAGAAAGAGGAAGAGAGAGAGAAAGAGGGAGAGAGAGAGAGGGAGAGAGAGAGAGAGAGAGAGAGGTTTATTTGCGAAGCTCCAAAGTGTAAGATGAGTCACGAGAAAACTGAACCGCTCACCATTAAGCCCCCCGCCCCCCTCCTTTTTTTTTTACATGGCCGAGAGAGAGAGAGAGAGAGAGAGAGAGAGAGAGAGAGAGAGGGCAGGGAGGGAGACGGGGGGAGAGAGAGAAGGCGAGAGTTAACTTAAAGAGGAGTGAGTTTATTTGCGAAGCTCCACAGTGCAAGGTGTGTCATGAGAAAACTGAACTGCTCACCACAAAGCCCCCCCCCCCCCCCCACATGCCCAAAGACATGCTCACATGTACGTTTTATCAGCTCACTCTGTTTAATGTGTTGCACAGAAAATCTCTGCAGTTCAGGAGCGTCTTATTGAATGTTTTAAGGCAAAAATGCCCGTCCACTCTCTATGTTTCACAACTTCAGACCTCAGAAGTCAGGTGTGTTGCACACGTGGATTATACTCTAAGCAAACGTGATGGAGGTGTTTCAAACAATGAAGGATTACTTTATCTGCAGTGTTAAAGAAGCTACAAGTACTTTGAAACCTTTCGTTACAAGGTGAAGTCCATGAGGATCTATGACTGTATTTATTGTACAAGATGAGGAGGTAAATATTCCATTTCTAGTGACTGATTGTTTGTCTGCCAGTTTGTCCATGGTAATACAATGTAAACCGTGTAATAATGCTGCTGTCCAATAAATAAGTAAATTTTATCATTAAGTAAACAAATAAATAAATAGATAAATAAAATTAATAATGATCGTAGAGGATGGTGGCTTCTAATAAGTAGGCCTGTCATATGTGTAAATTTGATTACTTGATCTTTTTCTTTCTCCCC
This sequence comes from Onchidella celtica, assembly GCA_963931925.1. NCBI lineage: Eukaryota > Metazoa > Mollusca > Gastropoda > Systellommatophora > Onchidiidae > Onchidella > Onchidella celtica. The sequence goes on along the minus strand of OZ007580.1, from coordinate 32,491,119 downwards.
CCCCCTCTCTCTCTCTCTCTCTTTCTCTCTCCCTCTCTCTCTCTCTCCCTTCTCTCTGTATCTTCACTTTAGATATTTTCACACAGTCACAGAATGCTGAACTGTTGACTTCGGCGGATTTCACCCTCGGCCTCTCCCTCTCTCACATGAACCTCTCAATACTTTTCAAGCATAGTTCAGATTGTTTCGTTAGTTTTAGTTTGGATGCAACTAATACTAATAGTTTCAAAATACTGTGAAGATAATGTTCTGAAACGAAAGTGATGCAGGCACTGTGTCTAACCTTCCTTATGACTGAAATGGCACTACTACTGATGACAGATGTTGGATTTAGAAACAAGATAGGCACTGTTGACTCTGCCGACGTATAACTTTATGCTTGCATACAGTGTTTCTCCAGGTGATTATTATTATATAATTATTATTTTCAATCTGAAGCATGAATATAGGTTACTAATTTTTGTTGGAGTCTTTGACTATAAAATTCATAAATTACTAATGAAAGAAAAGTCTAAGGGTCGACGTGTTATTTATTGTTCCATTTTAATTATTCACTCCGCACTGTTTGAGTCGTGACTGAGATTAGGCAGTTAATCATCACTGGGGTTAGCCAATTCACTATAAATCATACAATGCTAGAATAGGATCTAGGACTAAGCAGAAAGATGACAGTGAGGGTCATTTGTTAGAAGGGATAGGCATAATTTGTGACTCACTAAACAAAAACTGGGGTTGGGAAGAGGGAAGATCAAGCTTTGAAGAGAAAGAGGAAAAAAACAAACAAACCCTATACATTTAAAATCATCTGAGTTGTTCTGCTAAGCTCTTTTGACTAGGCGTAAAAGAATAATGTGGATGTATATCTTGATATGATTTATTGTGATCTGGATGTGGTTCATCTGAAAGGCCAGTTGAAATACAGCTGCACCTATTATATAAATCCACTGAATTTCAGCTCCATTCCACTTGTTTTACTTCAACAATCGGAGCAACAGCTGGTATTGTTTTGTTAATTTTGGGGCGTGTTGGTGTTGATTTGCATTTTATTATTTTGATAAAAATGCAACACAAATTACATTCTGAAAAGAAAGATGCTTTGGATATTTTGAATTACATCCATCGGCAAATACACATAGATAGCATAAGTTATAATATACAACATATAATATATATCATATTGCTAAAATATTCTGTTGCTGGACAAGAACATTTTACCAGCAAACTGGATTGGAGTTTGAGCATTAATTATTTTATTTAGGACAAAGTAGGTAGGGTAGGCATTGCTGTTTGATCTTTTCTATATCTGGATCTGGCAGCTATCGATCTTCTGCATTTCCTCCAAGACTGACAGCAGCATGGTGCACGGACAGACTTTTAAAAACAAATGTGCGTTATGTAGGCAAGGAATGATGTTAAATTATGCAGCATTTATGCAATGTTAATTATTCCTTTGCTGGAAATCTGTAATCACACTAGACTAGTGCGCCAATCAAACTTTTACAAAAAGAGTGAGAGACAAAAAGAGTTTTTAATCAGAAACTAATTTCTGTGGACCATTTTATCCATTGTTGCGATTTACATCTTTGCAAAACTTGCGACATGAAGAATTTCTGATCAGATTGCCAACAACAGAACAATATGCAATGTCATTCCTAGGTGCAAACTTGATGTCAATCCTAGGTAAAATTCCTACATCGGATTGATGTAGAAAGAAATGACATCATTACTATATAGGATTTAAGTCAGAACAAAGTCATATTTCAATAGGATTACTAACATCGGAACAATATCATTCCTCTGTGCAAACTTGATGTCAATTCTACATAGAATTCCTACATCTTATTGATGTAGAAAAAATGGTATCATTCCCATGTAGCATTAGTTGGATCTAAATCGTATTCTGACCGCATTGCCAACATCATAATGATATCATACCCAAGTGCAAACTTGATGTCAATCCTACCTAGAATTCCTACATCATATTGATGTAGAAAAAATGATGTCGTTCCTGTGTTGGATTTAAGTCTGAACAAAGCAGTATTTTGATCACATTGCCAACATTGGAACAATGTCATATCTAGTTGCAAACTTGATATCTGTCCTATATAGAATTCCCACATTGGATTGATGTAGAAAAAGTGACATCATTCCTATGTTGGATTTAAGTCAGAACAAAGTAGTATTTTGATCAGATTGCCAATATCGGAATGGTGCCATTCCTACAAACTTGATATCAGCCTACATAGATTTCCTACATCAGATTGATGTAGTAAAAAATTACATCTCTCCTATGTCATATTGAAGTCGGAGCAAAGTCATATTCTGAATGGATTGCCAAATTTGGAACAATGCCATTCCAACATGCAAACTTGATGTCACTCCTACATGGAACTCCTATATCAGATTGATGTAGAAAAAAATGACATCATACCTATTTAGGATATAATTTGGGAAAAATTAGTATTCTGATTGGACTGCCAACATCAGAACAATGCCATTCCTACATACAAACTTGATGTCAATCCTATGTAGAATTCTTACATCAGATTGATGTAGAAAAATGACCTCATTCCTATATCGAATTTAAGTCAGAACAAAGTGGTATTCTAATTGATGTTTGATATACCATTCCAACTAGCCAAGAGATATGATCAGTGAAACAGAGGTATTACAAGGGTTGCTGCCAGACAAAGAAAGTTGCTCACCAGTCGCTTCATGCCTTTTGTTATTTTAGATACTTAAAGTCAGTGAATACATTTCAGCACACGAATGCAGTCATACAGAGAAAGGAGCATCTGCTTGGTGCCAGCTACAAGCCTTGCAGAAAGCCAGTCACATACAAAAAGTTACTGGTCATTTGTCGCTCACCACATCAACAAACTACATAGTCATATGCCACTGTCTGCATGTATGAGTAATGGGTAAGTCACTTGTCGTGAACTGATTTAAGTTTTTTTTTTTTTTTTGGTCTTTAATTCATCATGTACGAGGTGTGTTGGTATTTTTTGTCAACAAACATGGTGACTGATGAACTGCCAACAGAATGTGGGTGAAGAAACTCTCGAAAAACAAGAGACAGTTGCCAACACAGTGTTGACCTGTCTTATCAAAGAAAATCATTTCGTTTATGATCTAAAAGAGCCAAGACATACAGATGAAAAAACATTACATCATCTCGTATAATTTCTTTAAATAAGTATGGAATTCTGCTTCAATTTCACGGCTTGCAAATTTTGGTCGCACATACATTGAACGAGGTCATCTATTTCTTCGTTGATTATACCTTTGAGAAAACCACCAGATGAAATGTACTGTGGCACTGTCTGCCATGTTCTTCACCCTTTTAGCAAGTGGGATATAGCATGCGACCTTTTCCATGTGACACGTTTGAAGTCGTACGGTGTGTGACTTTTGTCATAAAGCGTATGGCAAGTGACATGTGATGAAAAACTTTGGACAAGTAACAAATGGAAATCAACATGCCACCGTAGCGAGTGGCGAGTGACATGTGGCAAAGAACTTTCTCTGTGTGACGCCTATTCAAGTCAGCAATGTTCACCACAAACTAAGAGAGACTTAGAAAACAGGAAAAAGGAGTAAAGGGAAATCACTGATTCAATTTATTGTCCACTGTCGTTTGTTGTATGAATGCCAAACACTCAATGGCAATTCCTCGTTTCTGGTTTCTTAATGTCCAGTATGCAAGAGGCTCCTCTTTCTCCTGAATTACTTTGGTAATTTCTTTAAAAAGAAAAAAAAATATGAGAATGATCCAAAGAAATCACTAACACACTATAACCCTCATCCCATGTTGAGTGAACTCGTCCACATAACGCCCTGTATGGGGATAGCCAGCATCCAGTCAGCCGATCATTCGCAAGTTGCTGATAACCTCAACGGTCGGGTCAATTGGGTCCTTTTGAACACATGTATCGTGTTTACTTTAGGACACAATAACAATAATAATGGTGGATAAATCATAAGTAGTCACCCCTATGATATTTGGATAAAGTATATGTGTTGAGATGCAGTACGTTCTCTTGTTAAGCAGAAGGCGCATAATCAAGAACTTTCTGCATAAAATTTACATGCCATTTAACACAGGTTTGATCAATTTCCCAAGAGCTGCGCGCTTGTTTTGTCCCTAAGTCAGGCCATTCACTCAGGTGAACAAATTACTTTTTAAGCCAGGCACTTAATTTACTAGCCACATGTATAGTGACTATGCCTTCTCTCCCCCTTCCTCTCCTCCCCGAACTATGTAAAGGTTCCATGTACTATGATGTTAGTTTTCTTAGCACACCTTTAGCAAGATATTTGATTTCCAGCTCGTAGAGTACATACATGTACTGAAAAGCGGTTTAATCAAAGCAACACAACATCTCCCTAATTACCACATCAAATACAGGCAGCGAGCAACAACAAAGTCGGTCATTTTCTCCCAGTTTCCCGTGATAAAAAACCCTACTGTCAGACGCCCTTAGGCAGCATGCCCTAGTATTACATCAGACTTCATCATTACAGACCTAAAACAGTTTCTCAAAAACGCAGATGGTCCCTTTCTTCTCATTTCACATGTAGGCGACAACAGCATCAAAGTCATCCCCAAGATTTTCCCGAGTACGAATTTCAGACCGTCAGTACTATTACATGAGTATGACAAATAATTACGAATAGTTACATTGTAATAAACGTAATTGAACAATGCTATTTTGCTAGACATAGTAGGGGTGACAGGATAGATAAACAAGCGAAAATAGTGGCGGAAGAAAACGAGAAAAAACGATGTCGCGGCAACCAAATAAATAAAACCCAAGGAGCAGCGTTGCTATACAATATATTGACCTCCTGCGGGACTCGTTTTGCAATATGTAGGCCACACTATATTGGCCTTGTGTGCCTCGTGTGTTGTGCGGGGAGGCCAATATAGTGGCCGAGGGTTAGTATCCATGTTTTCTTTTCTTTTTTGGAATGCTGAACTACACTAACAAAGTTCGTCGTGTTTATAATATTTTTGTCCAATTTGCAAAAGGCTTTTCTTTCCCTTAAATGATTTTGTAATTTTCATATTTGGTATTTATATTATAAATTCAAGATTATGCTCCTTAAATTTTCTTTCCTGTATTCAATATCTTGGAATGTCTGAAAATTTGTGATTTTGATCTAGTTCCTGTGTTCACACAGATACAAATAAATGTCAATTATTTCTTGTTATGTTTCATTTATTTATTTAAGTCCACCTGATAATATGGATATCTGTGTGTTCTGTTGGCAATTTTAAGTTCGAGCAGATAAAGTGATGTGTGAGCCCCTCTCTTGGGTGATGGATTGTTTGTTTTGGTATCGAATTTGTTTCTTAAAAGTGGTTGTTTTAAAATGTAGTAAACCAATATGACGTGATATTTTCATTTCCCAATGGACTATATATTTTTAAGTGTTGTTAAAAGAAAAAGTCTGCAGCAGGTATAATTAAATGAAGAATTTGACACAAAAAGGAAGTACACAGTAGTATTAAAAGATTTACTCGGATAAATAGTGGTATCGATTCCCACTTCCGGTTTGTGGCAAAGAAATCAAGCTGGTGACATGGGGAGAAAGGTAGATAATCACGCTTACAATTCATTATTTTTTTTAATGGATAACTATAACGCTTTTTATATCAATAGCCATCTATCTTGATGCGCATTAATGATTAACAAGAGTGTTTGAATGATAACTAAATGCTTTGAGTGAGAACTATGCAGAAATGAATTTAATAACAACTGTTAAAACATGTCCAGTTCAAATGTTGTTAACCACAAGGGCGGATATTGTAAGGATTTTGCGTTATATAAGAAACCCCAACCCTATTTATAGTACAGAACAGCCACTTTGGGGAAACCTGGGTGGTCACTGGCTCCTGCTTCCATGTAGCGTCGAGGTCGGCGGTCGACCAAGGTACTCGCACGGCTAGTCATGCCCAACTAGCCTGTAAAGCTTAGGGTCTGGCGGGATTTCCTCCTTTAAGGCGCTACTGAGGGACTGAGAGTTGGGGTGGAGTTTGGTCGGGGGTAGGCCGGACAAAACATACGGGTTAGAACCTACTTCCTTAGATCTTAAGGGGCAACTGGTACTTTAGGGTATTAGTCTTAGCGTCGTCCATGTCATGGGAAAAGTGCTCTCGCAACCACATAGTCACACGGCACATCTGTGCTATGTAGGGTAGTGTGTGCTGGAGTCCCCGTGCCACTTTTTTCTGTTTTCTAAATGTAAATGGGGTGAACCATTACAGGGCTGAGAACATAGCTCATTGTAGTGAAAGGAAGATAAACCCGTTATTTTGATCAGCTGGACCACTAGACGTGGTCAAGGGGAAGTAACCACACAGAAACCATAGATAATCTCCCCTTATTGTTTATCACGCACTGAGATGAGTCATGCAAGTGTTGAGTAACATTGCCAACTGATGTACTCAATGCGCCAATTTTAAATCATAGTCTTAGCGTTGTCTGTATTGTCCAGGATTGGTCAATTTAAGTGACCATCCCTGGTGCCAGAAGTAGAACCTTATTATGTATCACTACATTGTAAGTTTTGTTTAGTTTTTATCTTGTTAAGTAATATTTCCTTAAGATAGTGTATTTGGAACATACACGAGCAAGATGGTGGTCTTTAAAAATGTTTTTATTTGTTTTAATGTTTTATTAGAATTTGCGCTTAGTGAACTGTAAGGAGTGAATGGGTTGCGCGTGTTTGGGTGACGCTTAGGTGATAGCGTGGGTCAGTCAGTTCCACCCAAGTCTTCAAGACAGCAGGACATGTCATTGTGTCCAGACTAACATAAAAGTAAAAGAAGTTGTATAATTTATATTTCAAGATTTGTGAAGTGCCAGCTCTGATGATGTAGTTCAAGTGTGAATTCATTTGGTTAATTCACGTAAGTTGTACCCATTATTTTAGTTCTGGAATAAATAATATTTAGATGATGTGAAATAATAATGATTGGATTATACTTGGAGGTTTGATGAACTTTGTTCAGTTTGGTTAGGCAATCAGGCTAGCAGCAAACAATCTATGGTAAAGTTTATCTTACTAAGTTTCTATCTTAGTATAGATCTATCAGTATCCTGCAGAGAGAGAGTGTAAGGTTGTTCTAGAATGCTATCAACGCTAGCGCGCATGATTAGTTCATGTAATTAAATGGAAACATTTAACTGTAATTTGTGACGGACTGATTTTATGTGAAGTGCTAACAAATAGTACTACTGGAGGGTGTGGTCTAAGTCCCGCTACTTGGATCAGAGATAGACAGATCTAGATCGTTATTCTTAATCTGCAGTTGGTGCCATTCAGGCTCAACGTGTCCTTCTTAGGGACAGACGTCACAGAGAGAGAGAGAGAGAGTAACGGGCAAGAATTATAACCAAGTTATTTCTTTACTTTAACTTGTTCTTCCGTGGGTTGCAAGGTTATTGTTGGATGATTATTTCTAGGTTCCTTTAAATCAGCAGTGTGACTATGATGTATGTGTAGATTTGTCTTGTGTGCCTTTTCGTTACCTTTATTGATACCGTATTCATTATGGACTTTATGATAATGAGTAGACCAGTTAAGATGAAGAGAGAGGTGTTGGATTTGCAGAGCACGCGCGTGAGCCGTGGGTAGGTCACAGCAGACGCTAGCAGGCATGATCACATGACTTTTGGTCAAGCGGGTCAAATCAAGACCGGGATTGGTTAGCTAATAGCTTCCGGAAAAGGAAGCTTGACCCAAACAACAATAACAATCCTGGCTGACTGTTTACAGTGGCTACCACACTTAAACAGCATTTGGGATCTCAGATATCGGCATTATACTACAGGATGATGATGATTTACTTTAACTTCTTAATTTTGGTCTAGGTGGTCTAGAGGCAAGGTGCTCGCCTCTCATGCCAAGGGTCCCGGGTTCTAAACCCGGGCAGTGGAGGCATGTTGGAAATTGGATTTTTCTCATATTTTCAAGTCCCTGTGTCACGAGTGGAGTGAGTGCAATTAAGGGGATTGCTACAGAGCGGGTGTAGAATAAGAAGAGCTCACGACAGACGGATAGGAAAAGACGTGAAAGGGGAAGAGTAAAAATAACTCATGCGGACAAGTGGGTTAAGCGTGCTGTTGTGAGTAGTGGGAGAGTCTGAATGAGGCGAAAGCGCTGGATTACTATCACTGCAAGTTAGAAGGCCCTAGGGATCGGACCTGTGAATAAGAGCCCATCGGGCGGACATAAAGGGAAGCGGTCGAGAAGACTAGTGAGAGTCTTTCCAGTTATGACTGGTACGTAGAACGTTGATTGATTATTATGATTGATGTATTATATTATATTCGTCTATTACCATGATGTGAATAAGTATATGTGAGGAATGTGGAAGTCCTTGATATTGGATATAGCAATGTGCGCCACGAGCGATAGATGAAAGTGAGTTCATGGATTTGTAGCGCGAGTGAGTAGTGTGTACTCCGATGGAAGCGTGTTACCGTAAGATGTGTGGTGAGTGAAAGGTGAACTAGTGTGTGTACGTTTCATGGGTTGTAAGGAGAGGTGGAGTGAATAGAAATGGTAGGGTATTATACCAATGTAATATTATTCTGTAGGTGTCGGGGACGGGCCGCAGAGCCACCTCGATGAGCACAGGGGATAGGCCAGCATAGGGCCGGAGGCCACACATAGGCCAGAAGTGAGGCTGTCAGTGCAGGACAGTAGAGGCACATAAAGTCGTGGCAGTCAGGCCACGGACAGGGACGTAGATATGAGAGTGAATGAGATACTGTATTGTTGCCATGTTGATAGGCTAGTGAACTGATACTATGTTGTTGCCATGTTGATGGCTATGGAAATAATAATGTGTTATTGCCCTGCTGAGGTGCGAGGGGAATGCTAAGGGGTATGACAATAGGAAGGTGATATTGAGAGACTGCGGTGCCAGTAAATTATTAATGTGCGATTAAGACCCTGAGGGGAGAGGCTGAGGCCGAAGTGCCGTTAGGAGTAACTACCGGATTGTGGATCCGAGGGAGAGTGTGTGTGAGAATAAGGCCGTTGTACGGCAGTTCATTTCAATGATATAATGTATGTAATTGCGCTATTATATGTATAATTAGGTTTAATAAATGTGTGAGTCTGATGGATTGTTTTGTTAAGTGTTAAACTTGTTTGTTCGTGATTGTCGTCCTGTCCTAAACTATTACATCTCCCAGTCTGGGATTTGTGACACCCTGGTCCTATTGGGGGGTAGGATCGAGTACCTAGTCTTCTCGGATAAGGACGAAAAAATTCGGAGGGCCCGTGTGCACGTTGCGCACGTTAAGGATACCTTGGCAGTTGGAAATCGTAAAGAGCAGGCCGAAAGGCCGCTGCCCGGGCAAAATTGAAATTGAAATTAATAGATTAAAATTTATCCATATCATCCCCCCTCCCCCACCAGCAACAACAAAAATTTATTATTCATTATTAAATATATATTGTTATTAATAAATTTTCAAATATTTGAGTTGTGAGTTGTGAACTGATGTGAGTTGTGAACTGCTGTGAGTTGTGAACTGTTGTGAGTTGTGATCTGCGCCTAACAGGCTTCGTTACAATTTGCTCCGAGATAGAGAGAGAGAGTGAGTGAGACAGCGAGAGAGAAAGAAGCAGTGCAGTGTGTTTAGCGCCTCGCAGGCAGCTCCATTCTGCTCTGTGGTTGACATGAGATTGTGTGCATATTATATACAATTAGAATGTGGGAGTGAATGCGTTTGTAAAGTAGTAAATAAGTTCTGTAAAGCGCTTAGAGCCTGTGGAACAGGGTTAAGCGCTATATAAATGCCATTTATTATTATTATTATTATTATTATTTATTATATGTTTATTATTGAATTAGTCCGTTCGCTACATAGGTTTTAAGTTGATTTTCTTCAATTTGTACTGGTTAGGTCGGACTTAGAAACTTTTGAGGGTCGAACCTTGAACTTTGGTTGTTGATAAGATGAATCATGAAGGGAAAGGCCTATGCTAGGTGTATAGATGCATTGTCTATGCATCAGGTGTCATATTTTTATGGCATCCTTTGTAGGTGCTCATTGTCTGTTCTTTTGACACACTGACAGATGTAATCGGACTCTGTTGTATTTGTAATGAAGAGATCAGATGCATTGACTTAACTCAATCATAGGGGTTGTGGGTGTGGCTTGCCCAGTAGACCTAATGTATACTCATCATTGTTATGATATTATTTTGTTGCATTATATAATTAGTTCACTGAATGTGTGGGAATGTTTTAGGTATAGGCTATCAGTATTGTTGGAGGTAATACAAGTGGGTTGACTTGACTGTTCAGTCTTGTAGTTATACCATGTAGTTGGGTTTGGCTTTATGCCATGATTATCATATCACTTGTAGTGGGAGACTATAACTTGCTATTGTTGGTTGAGACTTAGGTGTTGACTTATTACATGTATGTGGGTTGGTCCACCTAGAGATACTCCTATGACTTTATGAGTAAGGAGTTTGGTATTATATCCAGAGGATAAGAAAGGGATAAGTTTGGCTCTGAGTTGAGATAAGTCTGTGGCAGTATGGACTAGGGTGTTGTGTAATATTAATAATCTAGCATGTGCGGAATTGAGCTGGGTTGGCTAATGGGGCCTAAGTCAATTAATTTTGACTTAATGAGTAGATCCAGTTGGCTATTGCCATCCTCTGCTAATTATGATGGTAATTGTTAATTAAGGGATACTACGTTGTGCGTGGGTGGGCTAAGTAAGTAGATGGGATTGTCTTTTATTGAGCCACCTAGCACGGGCAGTTCTGTGGTATGAGTGTGTAGACTCAGCAGACTGTATTTTATTGGAGTTAGATTAACTCCAGCTCATTCCATAACTAGGATAGATTTGATGCGTACAGGGTGCGCGGCGTACAGGGTGCGCGTATACACATGTAAGGCTTAATGTTATCTTGTCTGGAATCAAATTAAGTTTTCTTCCTGATCTAGAATAATGGCCGTTGTTATAATATAAGAATTATAACGTGTGGGATAGCCCTATGTCAGCCTGTAGTTAAGCCAAGGGAAGTAAACATGTTACTTGGTAGGCTTGCATCTTATACTCGAGTTGGCTCCCTGGAGTGCTCACAAAGTAAATTATACGTTACTGTTTGATAGACATACTGGACCGTCCCCATATATTAGTTTACAATGTGAATATAATGGTTATTATTAACTTCTATGTTTTCTTTTGATGCATTCTCTTGTTTTAGCATGATGTAATGATTAACTGATGAGGCGTGCTGTTAATTCCTGTTTATTTTTGGTTCTTCTTCAGCGCGCCTATCGGTTGGGTTTATTGTGCTGTTTATTGTCTTCGTAATGTATTGTTTATTGTATTGTGGTTTATTGTCTTGTTTATTGTCCTGTTTATTGTATCGTTGGGTTTATTGTGGTTTATTGGGTTTAATGTCTTGTTTATTGTATCGTTGGGTTTATTGTGGTTTATTGTGGTTTATTGTGCTGTTTATTGTCTTCGTAATGTATTGTTTATTGTATTGTGGTTTATTGTCTTGTTTATTGTCCTGTTTATTGTATCGTTGGGTTTATTGTGGTTTATTGGGTTTAATGTCTTGTTTATTGTATCGTTGGGTTTATTGTGGTTTATTGTGCTGTTTATTGTCTCGTGTTTATCGTAATGTCTTGTTTATTGTATTGCCCTGGTTTATTGTGGTTTATTGTATTGTCATGTGTTTATTGTATTGTGTTTATTATTTGATTTGTTTTTTTTCTTTTCTTTTTCTAATAAAATTGTTGTCCTCTCAAAACCTGATAGTTTTGTTTGTATGTTTGACTGTGTAGAGAGCCCCGCTCGTCTCGTCCTGTGTTACATTATTTGGTGTCAGATTAGTTAGCTATAGATAGAGAGAGACCCGCTCGGTTTATCCCGTAACCAGTGCTACATAAAATTAGAATAAAGTTCACCTTGAGCTCAGTTGAAAAGAAAATAATAGTCATGAATTTCTCTCACACGAAAACCAGAGTGTTTACTGAATAAAAAACAAACAAAAACTTACCGGTTTTGAAAGGAGAAATTATGTTGGTTTTAACATTTTTTTTCTGTTGGCTTTCTGTGGTGTTTTTTTTTTCTAAATCCTCAGCTGAAGATAATCTAACCAGAGAAAAGCCATTGGATTCTGGTGCCACAGTATTATTCTTGGGTTGTCCATGCTATCGGAAAAGTGTTGCCCAACCACATGGTCAGATCTAGTGGGCAAGGTAGGGTAAACTTGTGCTGGGGTCCCTCACTCCTTTATATATATATATAAATATCCTTTTAATCAGTTCAAAACGCTCAAACTAAGGTGGAACAAAAGGTCAGACATGCTTTAACTTGAACAATAAAAGAGTTGTGAATTTGTCCCATATAAAATTCAGGGCTTTTATTGACATGTTGAAAAAAACTATGTCCTTGAAAGAAAAAATGTTTCAGTTGTTTTGCTTTTATTGTTTTTCTTGAGATATGACAAACTTGGCTTTACATAATATAAATGTTACATTTACCTGTGGTCTTTTCTTTTTCATTTCTCAGCTAAAGAGCATTTAATTAACACGGGAAAAAGCATTGGAGTCAACCTAGCGTCCTTTTCTGAAATCTTATGGATAAACTGTTAATTTATATTATCACTTACCATTTGTTGATCAATACATGGTATAGTAATATAATAAGAAGGTGTAACGTTTGAGAAAAATGACAGTATAAACGCGACCCCAAACTATAAAATGTAGACGAGATTGTTAAGAAATGAAGGTGATGTTGCACCTTCTCTTTCCATTGTCTTTTTATTTTTTTCAATGAACTGAGTTGCACAAAGGATGGTGAATGTAAGACACAGGAGCATTTTTACCTTTTCAATAAGGCAGCTTTCATAAATCGAAGTCCTGATGTTTTTTTTTAAAAATTAATTTTTTGACATCACTTTTGTCTCAGTTGTCTGATCCTGAAATGCTCAAAGCATCACCGGGAGTATGAATTCACTCTTAGATTGTGTCCTGTTATTGTTGTACAAGTTTATGATTGGAGTTAAACCTAGCCTACTGTTGCTAAACCCATCTTTCCCCCCTCATCCTTCAGACTGCAACAAAACTTTTAGCAAAGAGCGCAAGATGCCCTCCTTTTACATTGTAAAATTCATCTACCGATAGCACTTTTCAAAATAATCCCCGTCGGTTTTCCTTCAGTAGGCCTATCTCTTTTATATGATTTCACCTAAGTGATTATATTTTTTTGCTCCTATATAAACCAGTTTATTTCCAAAGAATAATATTTTCATACATTTTTTAGAAAAGAAATAGTTTCCTTCGTCAGATCTGGTTTCAAATATTGATAATTAATTAGATCTGTAACCTACTGCATGGCTGCTCACAGTAAACTGTAGTAGACAACTTTTCCCGCAACTTCGATGTCCTCTCAGCCTGTGCAACTAATGTCTTCCATGTTTACCGGTCACTAACCCTGCAAAAAGCCGATGTGTAGGGTTTACATCAAGTTTTGCACATAGACAAAACATTGTTCTCACGTAGATCTGCTAGTTATGACATCACACCAACATAATTGGTTTGATGTAGGGAATGCACCCCTCTCATGATCCTACCAAGGCAATGGAAATCCAATACAGATCTACACTGGTTGAATTAATTGGGGATGCTGGGCATAGTTTATACATTTAGGTTCCTTGAAGAGGAATATTTTCGTACAGATTTTTCATTATGTCATTTTTTTGTCTTTTGTCTTCCTCAGTGAAGATATGGCTTTGGGATCAATAATGAATGAAGGACTGCACAGAAGAGGCAGCAGTGAAAAAGCAGAGAAAAGACCTCCTCAAAGTGCAGTCGGTCTCCAGTTTTTCCGTGTTCTCACTGCAAATGACAGTTCATGGGATGGATCCTGCTGACCAGTCATCTTCGCACACACACACAAACAGCCAGGGAGGAGAGATAATCACGTTGTGGTCATGTCTTGTTCCAAAGGACAAGCAACAACAGCATGAGCTTTTGAAATATACTGGTACTATCCATGTCATGACAGAGCATTAAAAGCATGGTAGAGCCTTTGAACAGGATGAAGTTTTATTTTTGGTACGCTAAGTCGTTCCTTCTAAATCAATGATACTCAGAGTTCTAGGCCACATTTCTCCCCTTGAGACCCAGTGGTTCTCCAGTTCCTCCCCCATTTTGAATTGACTTTAATTTTTTTCACTATAAATACTTTTACCGTGTCAAAAATAGGCAAAAAGAAAAAGTTGTACAGCAAAACCTTGCGTAAGAAATACATGTAATACCCAAACGATTTTTATAGTGGCAATTATTGAAACACTTTCGTGTCAAATGATAGTTCGTGATCAGCATTATAATTCTGTTCATTATTACCTCATTTAATAATTATATACACAGTGTACAGAGCGCATTCTTTCTCGAGTTCCTCCTCTGACTGAAATCCCTCCCGTCACATCCTTGCTGTGAGGGCTGTGTGCCTCCCATCTGAGAATCACTGTCCTACACCTAGACTGCCTAAAACGTTTTGTGAAATTGTCCTTGTATACAGGTACTGGAGAGGGTTGTGTGCAACACTGAGCATATTAAATGGTCTGAAGTCAAAATCCCCAAATTACTGTTTTCAGTGTGCTTTAGAGTACCGGTAAGTCAACAATGAAGCTTCTGAACTGATGGACTTTGTCTTTTGATCCGTCTCTATACTCCACCTCAAGAAACTTTTATTTGAAATCTTGAATTTTTTTGGGTTCATACACGTATTTTGTTTTTCGGGACGGTAAATCGAAGTACGGTGAGTCTTTTTCACTTTTTAAAAAAAAAATCAAGATTCCCTTTGTTACACGCTTGCCATTTTCATCTCCAAATTCTAACTCACTACAGTATATTTCCATGTATTTTGGTGTTTATGATGTTTAGTGGTCTTATTAATGGAAAACTCTTTGCCTCCGTATACTTGTCTACAGCATTCGTTCTGCTCCGCTCCTCACTGCTAAGGAGACAAAGCGAGGTTTTTTTTTTCTTACGTCATTTTCCGTCAAAATAAGGGAGCTGATGCTATGGACAAGACCATTTGCCCACAAGTGCTGAAATATATGTATTACATCAATATTTTTTCTGTACTGACAATTTGTTTGCTACACTGAGCAATCATTTTCAATGGGTTTTGTTTAGTGGTTTGTTTTTTTTTGCTTCCGAAGTTCTTTGTGCATAGAAATATGTGGGTTTGTACATGAAATATGAATATTATTAATGATGTCACAGAATTCTGAAAGAGAGAAAGAGACAGAGAGAGAGAGAGAGAGAGAGAGAGAGAGAGAGAGAGAGAGAGAGAGAGAGAGAGAGAGAGAGAGAGAGAGAGAGAGAGAGAGAGAGAGAGAGAGAGAGAGAGAGTGAGATAAAAAGTTTAATTGCTGCTCTTCTCGACACCACCATCGCAAAGCACTGATTAAATTCAGTTTTCGCCTCGAATTCCATCAAACAAAATACAGTATGTTTTTATCTCTGGTACAGCTTGATTCTTTGTTTCTTTTTTCTCTCTCTCTCACACACACATACGTAGAGAGGGGGACGGAGAGGGGGGGGGGGGGAGAAGGGGAGAGAGAGTGGGGGTGGGGGAAGAGAAAGTAAGCCAATGCACAAACTAATTCTTTTCAAGTGTGTCTTCATGTTTTTTAATGATAATTTGCTATGCATCAGTCACACAATGCACAAAGTGTAATAGCTTGCATAATTCATAAGCAAACATTATATCCACAAACATTGGCATTAAGACAAAGAGAATAATGTCTGTGACAAAGCCTTACAAAACTGCATACTCAATTAGTCTGGACCATCACCTTGACTACCACAGTACCAGTCACAACAGCCAGTCCTTCTCTCAACCACCACTGCTAGCCCCTTCCATTAGTCCTACACCTCTACTTCACCTGTATCTCTTCATCCCCCACCCCCTTCCCACCACACACAGAGTCATATTTGGACGACAGAGATTGCTGACTATTTGTGGCACTGGCATACTGTTCCAACCATTTCAACATGATAATACGCTTGTATTACATGCATTATATTCCTCAATATGCCCCCAGGGTTTCATTCAAACCTGGGCATCTGTATTGGCATTTTCAGAACGGTAACGTAACATCAAGTACTGGGTATCTGAGAGGACCACTCTGCTCATGTGTGAAAGTGCAGGTTGTTCTCAAACACCCTACCTATCACAATACGGTTAGTACCAGATCAAAGATTTTGTACAATATATTTCACAAAGCCAAATAGAGAAAATACTAAGTTGTGTTCACTGTTCAGCTACAGCTTACCATACAAAACGGTAGAACATCTGAATAGCAAGCGATTTTACTTCTATTGTTCAACGAATAGTGAGCGGTAGGGGGCAGGGTTAGCGAACGTATTACACAAGCTCGCTATTCTGATGAGTAGCCTGCAAAACACTACAGACCCTAACAACAGCTCTCTCTTTCTCTATCCCAAAGTCTTGTGGACCGTTTGGGGTGCCACAGGTGATCTGGCAACCAGCATCCTCCAATCCTCTCGGTTTTCTGACCTCCTGATTGTATCGCTCAATCTCAAGCCCTTCCCTTCTGGGATATTATTAAACAACAGTCTCAACCTCACAAATATTGTTAGGGGCTGCATAGTCTAATCACAAAGCCAAACAAAGAAAATACCCGGTACTGAGAACATTGTGCTCATTGTTCTGTTCAGCAATGGCTTTTAACATAAAATATTGCACACTCCTAACAACAGCTATAGCTCACAATCATTTGGATCTCAAAACTAACTGCAAAATTCATTATCCAAGTAAATCATAACACAGTAGAAGAGAATTCCCTACCTAACCAATTTCACAGACTCTATACAAGAAAAGCACAACTCATAATTTATTTGTGCATTATCAAAATAGTGCTAGTTTATGAAGTTTTGAAACGCTTCATCAAAGTAACCACACTGTAACATAAAAATGATTTGCCCACATACCGATACTCAACTGTGCTCACAACAGCAAAAATGGCTGAGGACAAAACTGTCATGCCTGAAATTCATACTTTCTCAATCAAGCATTCTCATCTCAAGAGAAAAATCACACAATAGTTCAAACTAAAAGAAACTCTTAGTCATACGCTAATAATATAATCACAATTTACTAAAACACACTGAGCGGCACCATGCATTCCTATGATTCCAAATTGCCACACTTGACATGATCATGATGGAGTCAGAAATGAGTAGCCTACTGCCTCAATTTAGACAAATAATTACATGTCATGTACATACGTGGACACATCCATTTTCGACAAGATTCAGTCTTTATTATAATTTATTTATATTTTAAGCAGTAGAAGAAGAGACATTTTTTTCATGCAGAATCAAAACTTCTAATTTTGGAAATATCATTCTTTACCTCTCTTTATACACTGCTGGCCAATAATAAACTTTAACTATAACATCCTCGCTATTCTGTGAATCAACTGGCAAACTAATAAGAATAATGGCCGTAAAACATGACTGATAATGCATACTAGATGGAATTAGATCATGCTGATAATTTCATAAAAATGAAAACTACCATTATCTCCATGATGAAATTTTTGTTAAAAAAGCGCAGAAAATCTGTGGGGTATCGGTATGATAGGCTTTGGAACAAAGACAAACCAAGGGCCAAAAAAGTAATATGTAGCAAAACACTGAAGAAACACCACAATAAACCACAAAAGAAGGAGGAAAAAAATCCCTTGACAGCTATGATTGGATCATGTCATTTTGTGTTATTTTGCATACAAAGTTTTGCAACATAACTTTTTCTTTTTGCCACATTTTGACTTTGTATCAAGCCTTGCTGTGACCCCAGTTTTTCAGTTAATTTTTATAATTGTTAATAATTGGTAAATGAGGGCCTACAGTTACTTGAACTGAAGCATATGGCCCGGGTGAATGATTACATTTCAATGAGAATTGTGAAGAAATGTGGATAATATAAAGGACCAACATCAACTGATCTCCCACATCCCCATATCAACACCTGACCACTGATTAAAACAATTAAGCCTAAGCCCATAATTTATTAATAGTCATTACCTTTCCGCAACAGCCACCAATCACTCCCCATGCAATTTCAAGAGTAAAAAATACAGACCTGAATTAAATGTGCAAAGGGAGTTCTGAAATTAAAAAAAAAAAGAGCCCAGACAAGATTCTACTGCCTCATCTTGATTGTGGCTCTGTGTTCTGAAAACTGTTTCTGTATTAAGTCCACAAAAATATGACATTCCAGGAGCTTGTCAGAAGTTTGGTAATGCCCAAGTAGGTCATTCTCATGCCTTGTTTAGCTTTTCAAGTGTATTGTGTAGAGAGATGCATATTTTCATAATATTAAATGCAATTACCACCTGTATTTATAAACAAAAGGAGACACACATACCCAGACAGTTGAACAAACCCATCATAACATCACTGGTGTGGCAAAAATTGCACAACTACTATTTGCCAGATTTCACAGGAAAAGCAAAAAAGTGCTAAGGCATTACTTGTAATAACATTTACCATTCCTTAACCCTTGTTCTGCATTAAGTGAACTCGTCCACATAACGCCCTGTGCGGGGATTGCCAGAGGCCAGACAGCTGATCGCTTGTGTGTTGCCGATAACCTTGACGGTCGAGTCAATCGGGTCCTTTTGAACACATTGTGTTTACTTTAGGACGCAAGAACAACAATATAAATCGTAAGGGACCCCTATGATATTTGGATAAAGTACTTGTGATGAGATGCAATAAGTTCTATTGTCAAATAGAATGCCCATAATCAAGAATTTTCTGCATTTACATGCCATTTAACACACGTTTAATCCTTTCCAGGCCATTCAGGTGAACAAATTATTTTAAAGCCAGGCTCTCAATTTACTAACCACATGTATCGTGCCATTGCCTTCTCTGTCCTCCACTATGTGAAGGTTCCATGTACTACATGTATGATGTTAGATTTCTTGGCACACCTTTAGCAAGAGATTTGATTTCCAGCTCGTAGACTATACATCATGTACTGAAAAGCGGTTTAATCAAATATATCTCTAATTACCACATCAAATAAAGACAACGACCAACAACAAAGTCTGTCATTTTTTTCCAATTTTCCCTGATGAAAAGCCTACCGACAGACGCCTTTATGCAGCATGCCCTAGTATTACATCGGAATTCGTCATTACAGACATCGAACGGTTTCTCAAATACCCTTTCTTCTCACTTCACATGTAGACGACAACCAGCATCAAAGTCAAAAGTTTCCCCCAAGATTTTCCCCAGTTTGAATTTCAGACCGTTGGTACTATTACATGAGTATGACCAATAGTAACACGAATAGTTGCATAGTAATAAAAAATAAATATAATTGGACGATACCATTTTGTTAGACATAGTAGTGATGTCAGGATAGTTAAACAAGCAAAAATACATGTAGTGTGGGGGGCAAAAAAAAAAAAACATGAAAAAAACGATAGTCGCAGCAACTGAATAAACAAAACACGAGAAGCAGCATTGCTATACAATATATTGGCCTTCCACAGGACCGGTTTGCAATATGTGGGCCACAATACTGGCCTCGCCTGCCTCGCATGTTGTGCGAGGAAGCCAATATAGTGGCCTCCAGCAGGACGAGGGTTAAGAAACAATGTACATGTATCATATTATATCTGCAATCTGATTGGCCAAGTCCATTAGATATTAACACAGAGTATGAATTTATAGCTTAAGAAATCACTTCTGCCAAATCGTGAAATTAGGTCATGGCAGTAATAAGTATTGGGCAGGGATGTCTGCACCAAAGACAGCATGCAGATCTACTCACTGTGGTTTGTTCATATTTTTTGGGTTGACTGAAACTGTTCAGAGCTGTTCTTACTCTCAATGGAAATGTACAAACCAACCCTGTCTACCACTGCGACCTACTTTCCGCTCCATGCTGACAGTGATTTCACAGGGCCTCCCGTGTCTTGCAGTACAAATCGGCTAATTGCGATTCCTCTCTGTACATGCGTACATATATTCTCTGATATTAGCAGAATAGATATATGGATGTGTGTGTTTGGGTTTTTCTGCGACATACTTTCTACTCCATGCTAACAGTTGTTTCACAGAGCCTCCTGCGACTTGCAGTGCAAATCGACCAATAGTGATTTCTCTCTGTACATCACTGGTCACTGATCCCATAACCCGCCGGGGTCGTAGGGGTGCTGCAGTGATGAACGTTGCACCAGCTGGGTGGCGGTTGTGGGCAAGTGTCTGTACATCTCTCTGATATTAGCAGAATAAATATATGGATGTGTGTGTTCTTTTGGTTTTTCCAACTATGATAAGAACCCACAATATTTGCAGTGAAAGTTTGACTAGTAAATTTGGAAGAACTAGTATAGAGAATACAAAAGTTAAACCTTAGAATCTGGTCAGTCATGCCCAAACAATCACAATACCACCATACTGTCGTTTAATAGTAACTTTATAAATAACAATGCACCTTTTGTTTTGCATCTTAGTTTCAATCAAGTCCTGTTCATCTATATTGAAGTAACTTTCTTTTTCTCATATAATTTTAACTTTTGAGTGAGTTCCTCTTTCTCTTTCTGCAACTGTTGAATACGCAGTTTGTTTGCCTGAAGACGACACTCCAAATTGTGCAGCAGTGGTCCAGTTACGACTTCTATAACATGGCAAATAGACTTGGTATAGACTGAAACATGACAAATTGACAATTAATGAGAAAACAATCATAATTTACATTGCAAACTGGCAAATCAAACATAATCTAATACGGTTTTATGCCTGAGTTGATATAAAATGATTTTAGTTTACTATCACCTTTTGGCATGGTCATTTAAAATGAAGTGTGTTTAATTTTGAGTTATTGTTTATAAAGAATGATAAATGCAACTTGTCTTCGCTCGTCCTTGAAATCATTAATACCTTTTCCAAAGACATGCTGAAAACTTATAAAATACCACAGAAAATCTATGGGTCGCAGCAAGGCTTGAAGCAACAAAACAAAAAAAATGAAAATAAAATAAAATATATAAAAGACAATAAAAAATTTGAAGAACATCTTTTTACGGAAGTATCGTTTCACCTTTCCTTTTGTTTTGCATTTTAATTGTTTCTGCATTATTTCTTATGTCTAGTTTTGCAACAGACAAGCTTTTCTTTTTGCCACATTTTGACGTACGGTACTCATCATCCTGATTGAATCAAGACAATAAATATCATTTTTTCTAAATGTTTATAGCATCACAAAATTAAACAGAGAGAAAATCATCGTATCCTGATAAAAACTCACCAGAGGCGTTGTGAATACGAGTGAGTAAATCTTGTGAGTCGTGTGTGACTCTCTCGTAGGCTTCATCCTCTTCCTGCAGTAAAATCTTGGGTAAATCTACCAAAGAGTTGAGACAAGCTTGACCAATAGAATGGCTCGGTGTGATACACAATGGCACTTCAACTCGCTGAAATCTGGAAATCATAAATGTAGGATCACTGTTTAATATTTGTGAGTGTGCATGAGAAAACCCACAATAAGTCGGCAGAGCTGATTTTGAGAAAAACGGCTTTGAAGTGAAAATATGGGTCCGACACAAACTTCCAACTTGGCTGTTGTTTAGGGGACTGTGGCATGTTACAGGGTAAACTGTAGACGAGCAGCGAACACTACTCACTATGATCTCTATAACGGCTTTGTTATTATATTACGGTCTCCTAACAGCAATCACTCCAATATTACTTGGTCAATTAGCTATTGCCACATATAGGATTAAATGCCGTTTTCTCAAAATCTTGTTTTAGGGGGATCACTGACTTCAAATTATCAGAAAATAATGTCTTGTCTTTTATTATATGTACAGAACTCAAAATGTCATGTTGCCGATTTATTGTGGGTTTTCTCATGCACACTCACATTTGTCATGTATAAACCACAGTATGAAATATCAGTAGCACTACCTATTTCCAAGTTCTCAACATACAAATGACAAGGAACCAGTTGAAACTATGCTAACTGCTTATGTACATGTAATTAAATCCACTGGCACTTATTTCTTTGCTGTAATAAGTACATGTAGTAAGCCAATCTGCCTAAGTTGAACCCTTGGTGACAACTGACAGCCTAGTAAACAGGAACTATAACCAGATTATGTTTAACAAGACCGCAGTGCTAGTCATTGCGTAGTCTTCAGACAGAGAGTGGGATCTACATGAAATGCTTTAGTACATGTAGGATGGGCTGACAAGGCTGTGCTGCAATCAGAAAAAAAAAACAAAAAAAAACTTCTTTCTGATGATCAACATTCTTTGATTGATATTGCTGAACTTTTTGCCTTGCACGACAGGTCATGAAGATCTTTTTTCCTTTCATTATTTCCCTTCCCCTTTCTCTCTTTTGCATTTTCATGGAGGACAAACGATCAGGTCTAGACCATATTCTTGTATTCAAGAGGTTCTGCATGGCTGTCACTAAGTGACTAAGCTAATCAGTGTGAAACAGAGCGAGGAAAGACAAAGTTTAATTTACTCACTGTGAATTCACTTCTTTTGACTGAAAACAGGTCACTTGAATTATGCTATGCTGAAAGCAAAAAACCAGAGAAATACAAATAGAAATAATATTCATTCTTTGACTTTATAGCAGGAGTAAATGAAAAACTTCCCGACTGTTGGACAAGTTTTGCAGTGCCTGGCTTAAAATGACATGTTTTGTGCTGACATCCTGTGTACATGTTTATTGAATGCTGCCCTTTTATTCAAAACATAGTCAAATTTGCGCATGGGACCATTTCAAATCACAAACATTTTAAGCATGTAACAACAGTCCCTTTTTCATACTTTGGTTCAAAGCTACTGGAATAAATGGCACAGTATTTGCTTACTTTCTGACATGAATGAAAAAGAACATGATACTTTGATACGGACAAAGCCTTAATTCAAAAGGCATAATTTGTTCAATTTGAAAATTTTTGGGGCAGCATTCATGTGAAATTCAGGGAATTTTCTCAGATGTCTTGGCGGGATATTATCACGACAAAACAATTATTGCCACTTAATGGTCATTTCATTCATACCTTTGTAACTTTATCTTCATTGAAAACTGAAAATATCAACCCTACAAATCCGTCATCCATCTGCTGATAATTTGCCTGAGTGCGCACATCTGAAAAAGAATATGTGCAATTCAACAGTACTTTTTATTTTAAGATTGTAACTGTGCCAGAATCAAATGCCAAACAATTTTTTTTATATACAGCGACCTGCAGGGCACCAAATGTCTATCTTTTTAATAGTTTAAAGGATGGATTCATCGCATTGCAACACAGAGAAATTAGACATTATTCTCACAATGTTGGTTAGTAAAGTGAAAACTATTAAGCATTGCTCCATTGCTCTTTCTGATTAAATTAAGTGAATGGCCAAACTTTGTTCTCTTAATAGATTTCTTCTTTTCGCACTCAGCATAACTAGGACATAAATAACAAATCATCAGTAATATTACTAAAGTCATGCCTCCTGCATTGTGATGGCCAATGCAGCACTGAAAATTTGAGCCACATATTCGATTTTTATTTTTTAATATAATGCACAGTGCCATAAATCTCCTTCCTAACAATAACATTCAGATTTGTACAGGAAAACTGTTTTTGTTTGTTTGACAAAATATTGTGAAAAACCACAGAAAAGACTTCAAGCCACAATACATTGACGGACATGCTGCCCTCTAAGACTCCTAGTTTGGGACATGTTGACGTTAAGTATGGTACCCGCATTTGTTAAATTTTAATATTCTACTATTTTTTTATCTGATTAATTTTCCACCCTGTTCATTTTTTTTTTCCTGAAGAAGGCCAGTAAAACGAATGCTTGATTTGTCTTTCCTTTGGCTTTGCATTTTATTGTTGTATCGTTTCTGTGTTATTTATTATGCATGGCTTTCTTACATGCTTTTTCTTTTTACTTTTTGCCACATTTTGATTTTGTTTTGTTTGTAACTGTCAATTCTCATTCACTCACCCACATGAGATGGCCAAACTGTGATGTGAGGGTGAGAATGGTACCATCCCACAACCCTAAGTGGTCTGTTCAGTTCTTTGGCCAATTGCTGTAACATAAACAAAACTAAAAGTTCAACAACATTGACAAAACTGCACTTATTCGTTTATCCATAGAGGTTCAAAATTCTGAAATACAAACTTTTGATTATCATTGTAACTTGGTTGGTTTTATCTGAAAATTCTTCATGTTCTTCATTGAGTACAACCAGTCCAGTCTGCATATTTGCTGACACATTTTGAAAGAGACTTTTATTGTTTTGTTGACGGGTACACAGAAACGAAATTGCATCAAAGAAAAACTTTTAATTTACCAGATTACTAAATAGCCGTTTAACTTTGACACAAACACCAGCTGTCCATCCTGAGGACACCGTGGTCTAGAGGCAAGGTGCTCGCTTCTCATGCCGATGGTACTGGGTTCAAATCCCGCTCGGTGCAGGCATGTTGGAATTTTGGGATTTTTCTCATATTTTCCTGCCCCTGATCCTATGGGAGGCAGGATCTAGCACCTAGTTTTCTCGGATAAGGACAAAAATCTCGGTGGGCCCGTGTGCATACTGCACACGTTAAAGATACCTTGGCAGTTGGAAATTGAAAAGAGCATGCTGAACAGGCCACTGCCCAGGCGAAAATTAAATAAAATTCATCCCTACCACTCCCTCCCCCTCCTCCCTCATCCCCCCTCGACTGGCGCTGCACTGTGGTGATGTTGTGCCTGCTCCAGTTATGACTGGGCTGCAATGAGTCAAAGGCAAATTTCCCAAATGGGATTAACTCACTTGAGACTGGATCTTTGGAAATTTTACATACGCTGGAGACTGGCGTTTTCAGGGTGTTTTTAAAAAATCACCAAGCAGCTCAAAATTGTTCAATTGTCTTGTTCTTTTGACACAATAAACATAAAACAATGCACAATGTAATAAAACAAACAGAAATACTGTATGTTCAAAACTTTTTTTTAATGATTTATTAAAAATTATCCATATTTTGACTTTTCGGAAAATTCATGATCTGAATCATCACTTTCGTCTGGCCCAAGCAAAAACTCTGGGTCTTGATCATCACTTACATCGTAATCTGAACTGTTTTTATCAAAAAGTTCAAAAACATTTATTCTGGGCCTTCGTTTTTTAGAAGCCATCACACAGCACTGCGAGTACATTTTCCTCTCTCAATGCACTGTCTGGGTCACTCAGAGGGACTTCCCTTTATCAGTCATAACTCTAAAAGTATAACCGGGATCTCCGTGAAACTTTGCACGGAACAAGACAAATGGCTATACTAGCACTGGCGACGGTTCTGCCAGCTCTCGGCAGGTTAGGGACAGAGAAAAAAAATAATTTAATACCACAGTCCGCCAAGGGGTGGCGGATCCTTCCAGTTTGTAAAGCGACCAGTCCGCCAAATGTTGGCGGATCCGTCGCAAGTGAGTTAAAGAAGTATACAAAAAATAAAGAGAAAAACTCACACCAAATTACATTGTAATATAATATAAAAAAAAAAAATATGCAGCAGAAAACAGCCAATTTTATAGTTCTTGTAAAAAAAAAATAAAAAAATCAGAAGTTTCCACCTCTGCTTTGATGGAGGCATCTGACTGTTGTTCTGGAGAAATTTCTACTCTGTCTGGTTGTTTATCTGACCTGCGGAGTATAATCACTGATGACAAGTGAAGGACCCTCTCTTCATCAATCTGCAATAAAAAGAATTGCTTTGAAAACTAAATATCTCAGTCAAATACAGCTTCATAATTTACTGCTTTTCATTGTATGACATATTTGTCTGTATAATTCAGAAGAATGAGAGGTTACAAAGAGTATCTTAAATCTCATGAAGATTACACTGCTATCAAAAATACTTGTAAATCACAAAGCTTTTTCAAATTCAGTTAAATGCATTATAACATATTACAGAAACTCTGGATGCAGTACAGTAGTCTCCGCCTAAGAACCCGGTCAATGGGAGACAGAAAAAGCGGGTTCTTAGGCGGACCGGGCTCTTAGGCGGATACAACACGAGGCCCAGTGATACCATGTGTAATAACCACATACAGCCCTCAGTACATGTACATGTGCCATGCAAACCAAGCGCGTGGCCAATTACGTATAAAATTCTGCCCCTCGAGTCAGACAACAATAGATGTTAGGTAATGACTATGCTAATTTAGTCTAGGAGTGGCCTGCTTGCACACGAAAGACGTAACTGGGCTCCATCCTTTGTGCGGTTCGCCTCCCCCTACCTTCCCTCCACCTGTTCTCTTTCACTGTACTGTGTGGCTTTGTTCTATTCCGTCAACTTGAAAGAGAATTTTGCGTTTAATATCGAAATTTTACGTAAAAGTGTGCATGTCTCACGGTCAAATGCCGGGTTCTTAGGCGGATTTTTCGTTTCAGGGCGGGTTCTTACGCATGTAAATTATAGTGAAAAAATTCGGTTTCGCGGCAACAGCGGGTTCTAAGGCGGATCGGGTTCTAAGGCGGCGAGTTCTTAGTAATCTTAGACGGAGACTACTGTACCTTAGCCATACCGCTTCTTGCATGCAACTGAGGTGAGAGTGAACTACGAATGATAGTCAATGACCATGTAAACAGGCATCAACAATCATTGATCTTCATGCTTAACAGATTGCACAAAAGGGAAATTACATGCAACTTTTTTTTTGGAACAACATGTTTCCCAGAGATGTAGGCATGTAGGACTGCACGCTTTTTACTGTGCTGTAGCTTATGTCTCTCGAGTAAGTATAACTAGGATACAAGGTCAGCAGTTTTCCAGGAACTGTACTTTTAAAGCTGTTTGGTGCACTTCTCTGACATAAATGTAATTAAAATTTATCCAGTCTGGAGACATGTCATTCTTCTTCTCCAACTGAATCAACTACAGTACAATTAGAAGACTGCAAAAAATATTGCTCATCACTCATTCACTGATGAGTTCTTTGTTAATAGGCTTGGCATTCAAGAACAAATCAGGAGGGAAGAGTTCTGGACATTGTATTTCTAACACTTTCTTCATTTTTAACTCTCA
Organism: Onchidella celtica; assembly: GCA_963931925.1. NCBI lineage: Eukaryota > Metazoa > Mollusca > Gastropoda > Systellommatophora > Onchidiidae > Onchidella > Onchidella celtica. Next base: position 32,463,969 of record OZ007580.1, on the reverse strand, counting down.
ACCTTTTTTTAAACTTATATAAACCTATCCCAATTCTGTCCTTAGCCCAAACCCTAATCTTATCCTAACCCTACTCCTATTTAAGGAAAAAGTCAAAGTGATTGGGACATGTATAGGCTATATAATATATGGAACTCTTTCCAAAAAACTCTACTGAAAATTTCCTCAAAATGGCAAGAAAATGATTTGATCAGTTTGAAAGACTTGCGAGTGCATCTCATTCTCAAGACCATATAATTGCCAGATCACATCCATTAATGTAGTTAATCGCTGTGCCATGAGTCAACTATATAAAACATCCCTATTGAGGACTTACTTTTTGGAAGAAGCTCCTAAAATCTCGTTCTTTTGGGATTCCATCCTATTTAGTTTAAAATATTTCACTTCTGTAAGAAAATCTGGCTATGCCCCCATGAGACCCATTCGGAATCCTCCAGATCAGTTCAAAGCCAAATTCTGTAAAGATTAGATCCAGATTAGACTAAATTAATAGTATAGTAGAATCTACAATCTAGATCTAGATCTTGATTGGTTTTTCTCAAAATCGGGTGCACGCAGGCTGGTGCCAGTGGTGGGCCGTGAGACTTCAGAATAAGGCATAATAATATCTAGGCTACTATATATATATACTGTATAAAATACTAATTTTGCCTGATCATGATGGGGCGCAAGTTTGGTTTTTTGGAAACTGAAGAGGGGCGTGGGATAAAAAAAAAAGTTGAGAAACACCACTCAGAACTAGAATCTAGATCTACTATCTAGACTAGAATCTAGATCTACTATCTAGACTAGAATCTAGATCTAAATCTAGATCTAGACTCTAGATTTACCTCTCCAATCAATAAGCCCATGACTTCCTCCCGCTCTGTGGAGAGTGCATGTGTCAGACACACAAGGTAGACATCCGATTCAAGTTTCACGCACTTCAAACTCATAGTGTAACCTTCGACATGGACAGCCCTAAAATAAAAAAGAAATTGAGCCAGGAGTAGGCCCAGGGTCTTTTCCGGGTAATCTGTTTACACTTGACAGTCATTCAGAGTCGAGTCAGACAAGGGAGATCATTCCCATGAAAAATACCACCGCGACTCCGCGAGAGTAAGTTAGCCTTATGCTACTCGTATCGTATTCTGCTAAAATACCGACAGTGTTCTTTCATAAAGCATAATTACAGGTACCGGTACCAGACTTCAGAAGTAGAATAAAAACTTACTGCTAAATATAATTGTTATATAGGAGAAGCATTGTTTTGACAAGGAAGACGTTCCTCACCCCGTTATTCTTTTTAACATTTTATTATATAGAACGCCCCGGCTCTTCACGTTTCTATCATCGATCTGATTCCCGTAAATTTTTATAATTATTGTTCAGCAGATCTTGGTCCGTGAACCCCCGAAAGGTTGCCCGAAAGGTTGATAGAATGAGGGCACCTAGTTTGAATCTGATGCTCTCTAGACGGAACCTGATTTAGGCATAAGCTGAATAAACTACAGTTTGGGGCCTCGCAAAAGTTCAGAATTTATTACATGTTTTTGAAATGTTATTTATTCTTTATGTATTATGTAATCATATAAGTAATAATTTAAGTAACACTTTAAGCCAACTAATTTGAAAACAATTAGCATTTTTCTTTTTTACTTTGACTACCCTGCTACATGTATGACATAATTAAAAGGCATATTAGCCTATACTGTTTTCATTTAAATGTGTGTGTGTGTATTATATGATTACCCACGGTCCTGTTTAGGTATTCACGTACTTGTACCATTTTGATGCTTTGATGATTACCGGTACTCGATTTCTATCTATTTGCTCACCATTGATTACTTGATTGATGTTGTAATTATTCTGATAATATTTTGTATTTTTTTCTTTTGTTCCAGCTCATGGCTGGTTGTTTTTTCTTCTTTGGTTCCTTATATTTAAAGAGCATCAACGGAGAATTTTTTATTTTTTTTTGGTTGTGTATGCCTAATGTTGGATGAACTACGAGTGGCTACGTGGTTAATGTGGGTTCAGTAGTAACTCCCTTAAGGATACACAGGATAAACGCAGGATTCTGCAGGCAATCTTATTTATTGACAAATGCCTCAACAAAAAGCCCAACCAGCCATGAGCTGGAACAAGAGAAAAAAGGACAAAAATATGATTAGAATAATGACAACATCAATCATGCAATCAATGGTGTGTATACATAGGATTGAGTATTAAATCAAAACATCAACACGATATAGAATCTAAGCAATTACTAATTACATACATACATGTACGGAATAAAAATAATGCTAAGGTTAATGAACTACAACTACAAGTAAGAATTATGTATACAAGGAGTTCCCTAGCACAGTGCTTGCAAATGCTAATCAAAGTATGAAAGGACATAATCAAGGAAAGGGCAAGATCACAACCGTCTCACTCCACTGAGCCGAGCACAACAAATCCCGAGTGGCCATTCCATAAAGCAGCGGTCAACAGTGACCAGCTGACAGCCAATAACACAGACACTGCATACCAGTGCAGGTCATTATCACTGACGCTCGGTGGCTATTGTGCGGGGTTGTCCCCCTTCCCGTCTGCTACTGGGGGGTCACGCCCTTTTACTTTAGCCGCTGGGCCAAGCCGCCAGGCTAACGGGCGTATGACACTATTATACCCAGTACATAAGATAAAGTGTACATTATTCTTATAAAACTATGTCCTTTACACAACTTACGAAACTCATAGAAGCATAATACATCTGGATAACTATAATACATGCACATGATATATATGTCGGCGAGACTCATTGTAACACAATGTTAATTCCTCGTCACACATAGAAGGACAATCCTGGGGCTCACCCGTGTTAGACTGATACTAACCAATACATCTCAAGCGCTAAGCATGTAATAATTATAATAAAACTGCTAATTTACAGCATAGCGGTAAGGTGCACAAGCACGCCGTATCAAGTGCGTTGTGCCGCTCACTATAGAATGAATCATCCACACTAACATGTATATATATATCAAGAAATCCTCACTGCCTACTACAACAAGGCAATGTTACACATGCACAACGGCAAATAGTAATATCTTGGCTATCGAGCCATCGTTAACATCTAGCACCGCAAACTTTAACTTTGACACTAAAGTTACAATATCATTCAAGACACTGCACTGCACCGCGCATCTTACACGTCGAATGACAATGGCAATTACCGCGAGCGGGACTCTGTACACGTAGTACAGTCTCTGTAGATCAGCATTTTCTACGCGGCATCCCCGAAAGGGGGGGGGGGAGGGGTGCGCAAATTAAAGTCACTTCTAATATATATTATAGTTTCCAACTCACCCAAAGTTTCTCCGGGTCCTGTGCTACCGCTTCATGCCTTATGGGGCGGGTTGGCGATGGCAAGCGTCGGCAAGCCTCTGAACTTCTACGGGCTGGTCTGGGTTCACTGTGCGGTCGGCTCTTGTATCTGCGTCTGTGATGGAGTGTACTGACCACTCGAACTGGCATCTTATTTATGAGCTCACGCGGACGTAGGAGGGAGCTAGTACGTAGTCCAGTTTTGGACAAGTGAAATGTTTGGGCATGGAGTCCAGCCCGACAATAAAACTGGTTAGGGTCCTAACACAATCGAATCCACAGAGCGGTTAAAAGGGTGCGCACAAAAGTCAATTAGATATCCCAGTAAACTGCAGAAATTACTCTATGGTCCCCTCCAGCTATAATTGAATAAATTTGACCCAGGTTGGAATTATCGGGGATAACATGCGTCTAACTCATCATCATCATCATCATTGCCTTTCTCACCCTGGATCAGGTATAGGCCACCAACAAACACTTTCCATCCCTCTCTATCATGGGCCAGCCTCTTTACATTATTCCAAGTCTTTCCGCTTCGTTGCACATCATTTTCTCTGGCTCTTATAGTTTACTTTAAATCGAGACCTTCTTATTAATTATTTCATTAGGATATGTGCATCGAAGTACAACAAAATTGGTACCATTATAAAGTAGAAACTCGCTGCTAAAATTCTAACTGACTACTTTTACCAGAAACCCGGTAATAGTTTTAATATAAATTTTCAAAGTGACAGGACTAACAACATTTGCCAGATTTGTGTGGGATACTTTAGTCCATTAATATGACGTATCTCCGTTGATAACAAACGTTATCCTAAATACCTATATTGTACCGATAGGGTATTGTCTACTCTCAAAAATGAATTCGGGTTCCTGTCTTTCTGTCGGTGGATAACAACGAATGAGCGAGTTGTAAGAAATTTAAAGCCATGATATAAGAGCTGGACAGGAAGCCCGGTGGTCAACATTTCCAACTGACCAATCAAAATGCGCGCTTTTCACCGTGATGTGAATAACGGGTCCCGCGCTAGTATTACAAGGGAAATAATCCAATTAATCGTACTCGGCCAAATGCCCATAAACTACTATGAGTGGCCGTCCCTCAATCACGCACTAGAGTTACCATGAAAGCACATTAAAAATAGAAAGTCGTTCATCCTCTCACACTAAGAAATACTAGAACTCATAAGCCCACGTAGCCACTCGTCCGTCCTACACAACAAATTATGTGTCTCTTCACTTGCGGAGGCCCAGGCACGTTAAGCGCGATGGCATGCCGGATGTTCATTCACATGTTTCTTCCTGTTTGAATTTCCCCAGGAAACAGTCATTGACTCATTATATCCTGTCCAAAAGTGTCATTAGGTTTGAGGTTCTCCTCATTATTAGAATGAAGAGCCTTACCAAAAAGGGACTTTGAGGGCAGAACTTTCACCCTTAGCTCCATTGTAGTATGATACAACAGCACACATTTAGAAAGTCAAGAGCTTGAAGAAGTGGAGGACCTACATTTTTGGGACCCTGAAGCTTGAGCTGTTATGGAGACCCTTCGCAACCAGCAACAATAGGGCAACATCCAGAGTTCACTTATTAGAAAAAGTTTTTTCAGGGCCCTTCCGAGATTAAGGGTCCTCAAGCTTAAGCTTCAGTAGTTTCATAGAAGTTCCGCCATTGTAGTCATAACTACCCAGCTGGCAACACTACGCTATGTGCCAACTCGACGTCAGTTCCTACGCGTCGGATTCCGTTGGGTTGCTGGATTGGTACATCACTATAAAGCAATGTAATGGATAATTCTGAGTAACTGGAACAGGGCAATAGAAAAACGTCTGGCCTGCCAGTTTTATTGTTGTTGCTGTTGTCCTGTCTTTATCTGGCATGGGCGAAATCTTAAAAAAAAAAAAGGCAGCTCCATTAATTTTTTAACAGATATTAAAGGAAACAAATTTTACCATCTTGGCTAGTTGTTAGAACAAACATGTTTAAGTTCATAGATTTTCTGTCGTCGATGCACGATAGAGAATTACATTAATTTGCCATAAAGTACTAAACGAATACAATAATGTCGCGTTGTGACTTCTCCTGGTGAGGTCTGAAAATTGAATTCTTCTTTGTGTGAAAATGTAAATCTTAGTGATAGGCCTACATGTATTTTCAATTGTAGTAAATTCACAACAGACAAAGGTGGGAAAAGACCGTATTTGCATTTTCTTTCACCCCACCGTTGTTTACCTGTCTCTCTATCTCCCAGTCCTCTTTCTTTCATTTTCAACCCGTCAATTTATTCTGTCAATGTCGCACAAGTAATTAAATATTAACTTCTTTATTTTCTTTTTCTCCTCCATCTGTCCCGGGGCACTTGCCACCCCCAGCTCCCCGGCTTCAAATACACAGCTAAATCCAGTGTGCCAGCAAATTTCCTACTTGTTAGGAAAAACAATGAGGCACGCTATATTATAAACGGAAGAGTGGGGTACCTTTTTTTAATTTTATTATGTGAGATGTTTTTGATACAGGTCAAGTCAAGTCGTTTTACATGCTAGGTTCCAACAGCTGACTCCAGGTTCAACAAGAGCTTATGACATTGAAAGGAGTGAGAAAATAATTTTGAGAACAGAAATGTGTATATATGTGATGCAAAAGGTGAGATCCGCCGGATTAGGGATAACCTGATTTCCCTCGAAAATGATAAGAATGAAAAAACCCACCACTGCTTTATCGTAGGTAGGCCTATATGTCTAGTATGTATTCATGCCCCCTCCCACTTAGCTGTCAGCATTCAGATAACAAGGTCGACAACAAGGTCATCGTCATCTTGCCAGTGAGAAAACAGTAAGTCTGTACAATCTTTGGCGTAAAGCCTACGGTTTTTGTTATTTTGGGAAAACATCAGAGTATTGAACTTTTCATCGTGTTTCTTTTAAAACGGAGGTTTAATATCCAAGTATTTGAGGAAAAACAACAACAAGAACAACAAAAAAAAAATCATTAAATTTTCTTTTAAAAATCGATTTTTTAAAGGAGCTCACCGGAATTGCTTTGGGTTCGATTTTTTTCCCTCAATCAAATTAAATAGATTTTAAAAATGGTTTTCCATTTAATTGATCTCTTAAAGCATTTTTCACACAGAGGTTTAGTATTTAAACATTTCATTTTCTTTCATTTCATTCTTTGATAAGTTCATTTGTCTTACTTTAATCAGAAGTGGTATCCAGTACCATCAATCTTCTCTATCGCAAACTGTGATTTTACTCAGCGAAATACTCGAACAATTTTCTTACACTATACAGTTTCTATTTGCATCAGATTAGACATCAGTACAGCAACATGGCAAAGATGGGCGTGTCTGCACTGGTTCTGACGTTAATCATCTGCAGATGCTCCAGTCTGAGTCACTTCGACAAGGCTTTGAATAACCACAGTGGTAAGGAAAAATTATTTCCGCTGACCACAATGACAATTGACAAGAGAAAAATAGCGCACCATGTACAAAAAGGGTTGCAAAGTCTGGTAGGCTGCTAACCCTGATATTATATATTACATGTACATACAAATAATTATGTATAACTTTAATGAACTAATTCGAGAGACAGAAAATGATTAAGATGACTCATTGATGTGCGTGGTTGTTGAGGGTTTCACTTGCATCTGGTCAGGTCGCAACATTCATACAATTCGTGCCAGGGCGGTAAAACTGCTCACACTGTCAAAGAAGAATACAAGTCTATGTAGGGCACAAAAGACGTTTATTCGATCATACACAGCACATACACCTGCTCTAGACTGGAGGAAGAGACGCAATGCTTGGCGCGTTTTTTTTTTTTTTAGGAGGTTTCGCTGCTCTTGGCATTTACATCTCGCTTTTCATGTTTTTATTTTTCTTGTTGTGGTAGAGATTCGTTTTTTTTTTTTTTAGAATTTTGCCCGGGCAGCGGCCTGTTCGGCCTGTTCTTTTCGATTTCCAACTGCCAAGGTACCTTTAACGTGGACACGGGCCCTCCAAATTTGTCGTTCAAGAGCAGGTGCTCGATCAATTCCTACCCACCATTGGATCAGGGACAGGAAAATATGAGAAAAATCCCAAATTCCAACATGCCTGCCATGCACCGACCGGGATATGAACCCGGTACCATCGGCATGGGAGGCGAGCACCTCGCCTTTAGACCTGCTTGACAAGCCCTGGGTTTTATACTCTTTTCTCAGTACTTGCCCATCCTCTCGCGGTCTTGGGGGCTGGTCAGTATAACTGTCCCTCACAGTTCCGCACTGTGATTGGAACACGGTTTGCTCTTCTATGCTTCTTCATACAAAATACTGAATGCCAAAATACCACATACCACATGAAGCATACAGACGTGAAGCAGGGTAAGCATGCTGGGCTTAGCAAAGCTTTTATGAATATTAGTGTCCATCAATTGGGAAAAATACACGACCTTATTGAATTAATATTATTTTATCTGAACACACACAAAAAAGAGGGGGGGGGGTGAAGCTTCCTGAAACGTTCATATTCATGCATGGCTGTGCAGAGGTCATTAAAACTGGAATCCCTATCCAAGCCAATTATATACAATATTTACTACAGTACAATAATTCATTAATTGTTAGGCGCCCAAATTCTTCCTGGGCATTCTCTTAAAACGGTAATTTGACATAATTGTGTAATTATACGAGATGTCTGTAAGTTTTACATTCGTGCACAAGCTGTGCTTTTGTGCCTTTGTTATCTTGCAAGGTCACCTTGTGCACACATTCACAATATTCTTTCTTTCAGGTTACCGTACCGGTATAAAATAAAATTTCCCTTCTATATTCTAAAATAAAAAACTGTTGGTGGGAAAAATGAAAGCAGCAGTACAAAATCACCACTTAGAACAGTGTTTTAGGCAAGGATAAATACGAATTTTGCAAACAGTGGGTTAAATTATATATCCCTGTATCCACTAGCTATGTTGGATGATTTCAAGCCCAGGGTTGCAGAGTTGGCCAAGTCTTTGGCATCACAACTGGAAGGGAGGTAAGCTATAAAAAGAAAGAAGAGGAATGAATTACTGAACTTTTAAAACCTGTGATTTTAACCTGGTTTCAATTCCTTTTAGATTTGACTCCGGCAACCACTTTACATGCAAATGTGAATCCAAGTAATTTCTGCCCATATCTTAATCACTGTAGGAAATGTGGATTCTACAACCAACGGGATATTATTATAATATTCGTTTTTGATATATGTCCCAAACAGTGAAAGAGTTAAAAGTCAAAACAGATGACAGGATTTGGAGTAAATACTGGGCGTACGCAAGGACTGGACGAATGAATGAATAAATAAATAAATAAAATGAATAAACAAACAAATGAAATTTATAAATTAAAAAAAAAACGTATATATTTCTTCTTAACATTTCCTTTGAAAATTCTGTGCGCCTGTTTGTGTGTATGTGCATGTATGCGCGCATGCTTTTAGTTTATTGCTGTCGTTATTGTTACATTTACCCCTGCTGTTGTTGTTGTTGTTGTGAACAAATTCGAGAGACAGAAAATGAATTTTGTACAGTTAAGAGTTAGACAGTCATATTGATGCAGGGCGTGAAGTTGTGGTGCCAGACAGAACATGAACAGTAATACGTGCAATCACTGAGTACGATAGTATATTTTCAATCTCTCCACAACTCCAGTGAAGGACTGCAAGCGGAACTGAACGACGTCATCAACAAGAACTTGGCAGTTCAACTAGACAAACTGGCAGTGATGCACAATGAAACTTCGACTCTCGGTAAGCTGAATGTTACAGTTTTTAATTTCCAACGTCTGCGGAAAAGGCTGACTTGCACTATGAACGCATGCATTATTGCAACGAACATCCTTGAACTTAATGAGGAGCCAAGTGTTACTTCACCGTCCACGTGGGAATAATGATTGGTAGCACTCTCCGATAACCACCGTCATGGTGGGCTGGGCTCATGATATGTCCCTCTGTAATATTATTAAAGTTCTAACCAACTTTTGATGGCGTTCAGAATATTGTAGATTTCTAAACCAACATTCTGCACTGGACTAACAACATTCTGCGCTGAATTAGCAAGACAGTATTATGCACTTAGAAAAATATGTGGCCATGGGTCCTGCCGCGTTACTTGAAATTAAAAAAAAATTGAGGATTAGTGAATTAACTTCGGCATGCACATGTAGGCCTACAGACAAAAATAAGGCCAGCATCACGTACAGACAGACATAGATGATAAGGGTGGCAACACATAGTCGAACTTGGTCACACATCCAACTTCCGGTCCCGAACACTGAAGACAAAGGTTTGTTGTACTTTGTCTATGTTTGATAAATAGAGAAATTCAGTCTAAACGTTGAACGTTTGTGGCGCGCTCAGTAATGTTTAGGCAGGCGTCAAGTGTTCGTACGTGTGTTTACTGTTTAAACTCGAATTAGATACATCAAAATTTGACATGAAAGTGTGAAGATCCCCTCAGCAACTAGAGGAAAATGCTGTAAATAAATTTATTGCTTTTCTCCCCCCAGATGTTTGTTGTAAGTGTAATCGTTGTATTAAGCCCTGCACCGCCTGCGGCAAAAGTTGTTGCTGCGAAGGTGATCAAGGATGTCGCTGTGTCTTCTGCAGTACGTATGCTGACATGGTGAGCTCATTCTTGTTCTTCTCATGGGGCTGTCAACCCCTCCTTACTTTAATTTTGCACCGAAGGGGAAGTTCGTTGCAAACATATTTCGGTGTCTTTGGTTTGGTTCTTTTTCGTCACCCGCACCATCATAATCACCATCCCTACCACCACCAGAACAACCACAACCACAGCAGCAGCAGCACCACCAAATGTGGGACAGCGAGGGCGCTTTGCCATCTCTTCTGGTTCTAAATTCTAATCTGCGAGAAAGTGACATATTAGTGATATGCCGCGGTTGGAGGATTCTCCAGGTAATGACCGTAAACAGTCTGTACAAACTAGACAACATAGGAGCAGGCAGCTCATCACTTGTACAGAGGTGGGCGGAGTCGAGCGAACAGCTGATGAAACGTGACGTCATGAGAGTTGCAGCACATGGCACTTCAACCAATGATCGATGTTGTAGTTGTGACGTCTGCGATCAGTAAGTTGTGACTTGTCAGTCATTTTGTGACTATTCACATAAATATATCTTGACTGTGGGCTGATAATACGAGTACATACACATGTATGATACAGTGTACTTATTTTATTTAAAAATAACTTTGTTTTATGAGAGTCGTGAATAAATAATCTTGCATCCCTCTCCCATCCCAAGTAATGTCCGTAAGCAGTCTGTCCTTGTAATTGCAGAAGCTAGACAACATAAGAGCAGACAGCTCATCACTTGTACAGATGTGGGCGGAATCGAGCAAGCAGCTGATGAAACGTGACGTCATGAGAGTTGCAGCACGTGGCACTTCAACCAATGATCGATGTTGTAGCTGTGACGTCTGCGAACAGTAAGTTGTGACTTGTCAGTCATTTTGTGACTATTCACATACATATCTTGACTGTGGGCTGATAATAGGAGTACATACATATAAACAAAAAAAAAAACAAACTTATTTTGTTTAAAAATAACTTCGTTTATGAGAGACGCGAATAAATAATCTTACACCCCTCTCTCCCTCTCCCATCCTTGTCTGTTTGTCTTTCTCTCTATGTGTCTGTCTTTCAATTACGTCATCTAAAGAGTGAAAAATCAAAATATTAAAATGTACCAAGAGCAAAGTTCCCATAGTTTTTTTTAGATAAATGATTTTTTTTTACTTTGAATTTTTTTTTAAAACTCGTAAGAGCTTTCGATTTTGAACATTTTGAAACAGAAGGTAATACTGGATACCGAAATTCTTAGTCACAACTTCATACGTTTTTATCTTCAAACCTCTATGTACACATAAACTGTAGGCAAAATTATAGTTTAATCCCAAGCATCTGTTACACATAAAGACATAAGGCCTACAAAGTCTTACTTGTGTGTGGTAAGTCTCAGGTTCACTGAAATCCAACAAAAATGTTAACTCATTTATAAAACACAACTACCAGTCCCCTAATGCCCGACCTGCCATTCTGCTGTAATGTAGGCAAAGGAAGTACACTGTAGATACGGTACTTAGCTAAATGCAAAGTAAAAATTATTTTTAAAAAGTATGAATTCGTAAGTGTTCCAAATTAAGAACAATGAGCATCAGATGGCGAGTTTCAAATAATATGGACAGGAGGGTTAACAGAGTGCTTGTGTTACGTATAAGTGTGACTCCTACCTTTTGCTGATTGCAATTTCAATTAATGCTCTTTACTATACAGATACCAAGAAGCATGCGGTATTGCAGGCTGCTGTGTCAGAGGTCATAACTGTATATGCAGGAAATGTTCAAGCAAACAAATTGACCTGGTAGGTCCAATTATCATAGGAAATTTTGGGGAAATTAAGGATAAAAAAGAAAAGGAAATTTTGTGATATCGGGAAGGATTATACCACTATGTTAACTATTCTATAGGCCTACTCCATGTTCTGTAACAGGCTGCCCTAGTCTAATTATAAAGCCGAATAGGGAAAACACCGAGTTGTGTCAGGTTTACTGAACAGATGTAGATTCTAATGAGCACCACGGTCCCTAACACGAACCATTGTAAAAATACAGAGCACTTTTTATTTTTCTTATTCCTGATTGTGCATAACAATTTCTACTGCTTTTCAATTCAATTTCTGTAATTGAATTAATTATTGCTGGGCCAGTGAAATAGGAACTGAACTATGGCCGGGGAAATAAAGCTATAAGACATGAATACAGGGAAACGGTTTTTAAAGGGTTAAGAACCACTGTCTTAGACTAGAGTATTCTCTTTGGGAATGATTCTTACGATTTCTGCAGGGGATCCCAACCTGGGGTAAATTTACATGTTGAGGGTTGGTGGTGGAGAGATTGTCCTGCTTAAGAAACAGTAACAACAACACCACCACTATAAAAAAACAAACAACAACAACGTGAGCATAGATGAGTGGGGGTGGAAGTGAAGTAAGAGGTGGACGACAGTTTCCATGTAGAACCACAGTGGAATGACAAACTTCATGTATTACTGTCATCTGGCAACACGTAATCAGTGGCACAGACAAGCATCCCACGTTAAAGTAAAGCTGCTTTGACAACGCTTAATTTGTATGAGCTTGAGTGCCTCACTTAACAAGAGATCGAGACATTGCGCTCTACAGCTGGGTGACTTTTTGCCTAGTCTTTTGCGCCGCGCCGCGCCGCGCCGCTTCCGAACTCATGAGTAAGCCGAGTTTGGCATTAGATTCGGCGTAACGTAGGCTACTTTGCGCACAAAACAGTTATTATCCAGCCAGCAATCCCACAGAACTCCTATGCGTAGGATTGACGGCAAGTTTGAGCATAGGAATGTCTCGATCCGTTCCTACGTAGATCTGCAAGTTACGACATCGCGTCGACGTCGGTTTGATGTGCGGAACCCGCCCCTACGGTAATGGTACCAATCTTACGGAAATCTGCGTCGCATTGATGTAGAATTATTACCTGGGTATATTCCTGTTCCTGTCTCTTAGTAAGCAACACGTACACTGATACCGGCACTACTGCCACTATTGTAGAAGATTTTTGTGTGTTGATAATTTACAAACTTACACTAAAATCGTCCGTCTACGGGGAATAATCACTATGAAATAAGGGTGTCGGGGGGGGGGGGGTGTCGGGGTAGGTGAAACATGAGAGTCTTGCGATGTGAAAAGGTTAGTGCTGAAACTGAAGGTCTCAGAATGTGAACTAACTTTATCATTACCTCTCAGTCATGGGAAGGAAACACAAGATTTAACCGGGTGTGGTCTACAAACGAGAAACATGCAGTTTTCTTCAAATAATCGTGCAGGCAGGCAAACATTCTTTATAGACCTCCTTTAAATAACAAACAACAAAAAACTTTGTTTTCAACTTCAAAAACCTTGCTGCCACCTTACAGGTTTTCTATGTTGTTTTCTTTAAGACAAATATTTTGAAATAACAAAAGGTTCCCATGTCTCTTTCTCAGGTGGCTGACTACATCATCAACCCCATAACCCTGAAACCACGTGCTGTAGACTCGGTGAACCAGGTGGACTCCATAATCGACAGCCTTCTTGCTGTTCTCAGCTTCCACTGAGTTTTCACGTTCATGATTGCTGGCGGCTTTAGAACTACCAACCGAACACAAAACACAATCTGATTTACACTGATGTAGATTTGGTACTCTACATATCTCTCCATCTTTTTTCATTGCATAATATCTAAAGTCAGAGGCACAACTAGAATATGGCACACAGGGCAGTTTAAAAAAAAATATATAGAGGGAATTGGCACTTTTACGCCACCCCAAAACGCGACGTTCCATTTTCGTCTCATAGAAAAAATATATTAGGAGTTGAAATGGGGTTTATATAGGTTTTCTTGGTTCCAGGGGCAAGTCACAAGTTCAAGCAAAACTGTTCACGGCAGTCACTCTGAATGCAAAGACAGGAGGCGGATTTTTCTTGATCGACCCTAGTCGGTACTATATGGCCACCCCTTGGGGGAAATTCTCCATAGTCCCTTTTTCATGACCATGGCAAGCTTATCCTCTCCACTACAGAGACAAGACATGACGAGACCCCGGCATGTGATTTATTTCAGGCCCGATATCATTTGTTTTTTGTTTTTTTTCTGCAGATTATGAATATCCAAACGTGATATTTATATCATTTTTATTCTTATTACAAAGATTAACACACACAAAAAAAGTGACTGCAAAATTCTACGATAGATAACACATAGCTAGAAAACCGAGCTTTAGATCATAATAGGAAAGTTTCCACTAACTTAAAGAGGAGAGAGTGGGAAAGAAACCAGCTACCAGCAAAAAGACAAGAATGAAGGGGTTAGACTGATGTGGTCGCAGTTGCAAACCTAACATACATGAGAATACACCACACATCAGAATTACCATATTCAGAAGCAGTGCAGGAGAACAAAATGATATGAAAAAATATTAAACAGGAAATAAATTTAGTGAAATTGTTCTTTTTTTATATTTTTTTAATTCTCCACTATCTTCCTCTTCTTTCCCTTTTTGTAATTTTCTCAGAGCTGCTCTTTCTTTCCTCTCCTTCTTAGCGGCCTGATCTTTTCCTTCCCGTGGTCTTAAAGATTAAAATGTGACAAAATGGGGACGGGAAAATTTCGAAGAATGCACAAAGAAAGGATGAATCATGAATTTTTGTCTTTGCTTCATTATCAGTTTATGGCCAAATTTTTCTGGTCCATCGTTGCAACACGCCACCCTGGAGGCGAACAAGTACCGATCATGCGTGGCGAATTTCCCCCAACTAGTCTTGCGTGATGTGGTCACATAAAATATACCTTTATCTAGGTATAATCTAGTTTCTGCTCATAATTTGAACCATTCCTTACATTTGAATATATTCAGTTCTTCAGCATTGCCTTTCAACTGTTAAAAACGCTTGCAGACTGCACCCGCGACGCCAATGGTGGCACTGTAAACTGAACGATAAATGGGAAAAACTTTCCGATTGTTCGATGTGACATAACGGTGGCCGCAGCATTTTGATTGGTTGACCAATACACGAAGAGATAATCCTAGTTTTAGAAAAAAAAACAACAACAATTAAAACGGAATGTGACAAAACCGTGATGTCCATTGCGAAGATTCTAAAAGTACCGAGTCAGACTGTTGACCAAAGGCGAAAAAGTACTTATACAATATAATTGTATCATTAATGATGCTTCTTGAAGATGCGCATATCCGCCATCTTTAGTGCCCGGACCCGAACCGAAGATCACCATGGCGATTGTGGCACTGATTTTGATTCGTTGGCTGATTTGCACTGCCAATCACGGGGGCCGCCACGAACCAACTGGGGCGAGCTAAAAGTAGGTCGCTACATACAGTAAACAGTGGCGCGTGTGTACATGTTCAATGGGAGACGTTGATCGGTCAGTTGTTTCACTTCTTTTCTCTTGTTTACGGGGATGGTAGGGAGACTGATCAGCTTGGATCCAGCCTTTCCACCCCTGTCTTAGCAGTCAACTACAATGCAACTGTAAACTTTGAAAAGGTACATTTTGATCAAAGAAATCGACCGCTTCTAATGAAGCTAGTGCATTGACACCTTGCATGCGCTCTTGCATCTGCAAAACGTTATAAATCTAATTATTAATCTAACAGACGTGTTCGCGATAGCTAATTTCCCTTTTTGCGACCTATAAAATATAAAATCTCTATTCTTGTTCACCTCTATACGAATATTTGTTTTAGTGGGTATACATTACTTCATTGTTGGTTTCTGGCGACTTCACTGGTGATCCAAAAATGCGCTCCAAATTCACGCACAATGCAAGTACGCCGTATTTTCGGAAGCAAAGGTGTAGACTGTCAAAATGTAATGTGGTTCACCTTGAATCTCGGGGTTTTGTGCACAGTGCTGACGTAATTGTGTTACACAAAGCTTTTTTTTTGTGTGTATACAGTTGTTAATTCATGGTTTCACTAGTTTCAGTGTTAAGGTTGTGCCAAAAAATTTTATTCTATGCAAATATATAAATAATATATATTCACCACATATTCACTCATTGGTCCACAGTAAAAATACTATGTGTTTCCGGGAATTGCCTACCGGTAGTAGATCTATTGAACGCAATAATGTCAGAGTTCACAAGACTTTTAAAATGGCGGCTTGCGGATCTTGATGATGTCCTCACGCTCAGTCTGATACATTTCTAATCGTATAATTTATAAGTTACCGTATTATTAGTATATCGATTTCTAGATTTGTCAATCTATATTATAATGCCACTCAAAGTAAAGTTTATAACTTTATAGAAAATCTCTGTTCAGCTGTATTTTGCAAAGAGGCAAAAGAAAAGCGCTTTTTTATAATCTTGACCGCACGCTAGATAGGGTAATACATGCACTTGGTATATCAAAATCATCATTTAAATCGATGGATCAAGCAGTCTTCAACAACAATTATTAATGAAGGTCACAGAAAACAGAAATGTGATGACTTTGACTGGGATGTCATTCAAGGCCCTATCTACATAATAAAGCTACAACAAAACCCCTAATAGTCCTATGGACTCGGAAACTACACAACGCACCGACCTGAAATTAGGCACAAAGAATTATGGGCTAGCGAACATTGTTCCTATGGCTATACACAAACAAAACCGTTTGTTATTTCTGAGTTAATCGGTAAATACTACCGATTATAATTAAAGACTAAATTCACGAGAGCGTTTGATCCGAAATTTACGATCAATAAGATAATAATAGCCCACTTCCGCCTACACATGACGTTATCACTTCCTGCGATGTGTTCACTAACAAACAAACTAATCCGTGCGCAAATCATTGCCGTTTGACGGATGCTGACGGGATGCGCAGGATGTCAACGCGCAAAGAGAGAGCAGTAAAACTTATCTAAAAACAAACAAACAAACAAAAATAAAATAAAGCTAAAGGAACAGGCAAAATGAAGCAGGTCCATAATAATCACCCAGAACTGAAACTAATAAATCGATTTATCCCGGGCAGGGCCGGGCAACTCAGCTAGAATATGGGCCTTTTTAATGGATGACATTGGAATTTTAAACATGTTTGATAACAAAGAGTTGAGTAATTACCATGAACAAACTGAGAATCAAACTTAGAAATGAAAATGATATTGATATTATCAGAACAAACTTTACGGAAAACAGTAAGGAAACTTGGTTTTACATTCAGAAAAAAAAATTTGGTGGTAAGAATGAGTTTTTTTGAAAAACTCACCTATTTGCAAGCAGATGTAAATATCTGTGCCATAAAAGGAAAATGCATCAAGATGGCTATGATGTTATATATATCTTGACGAATCCTGGTTGAATGCACACCACACAAAAGAAAAAGAATGGATGTCACTTGACCGCCAAAAACGACGTCAAGCAGCAACGGTCAAAGATTAATCACAGGGCATGCTGATAGTCGTCACGCTGGATTTAACGAAGGTACTGAAATGATTTCCAATCCAAATCAAGCGACAACTGCGACTACCATACTGAGATGAATGGTAAAATATTCAGTGAGTGGGTTTCAGATGCCCTACTGCCAGCACTTGACAGGCCATCTTGCATCGTGATGGACAATGCTGCTTATCAATATATCATAATGTTGACCATGTGAATGACAAAATTCCAACGTCATCCATTAAAAAGGCCGATATTCAAGCGTGGCTGAAAAAAGAGCACACACCATTTTCTGAAACAAACTTGAAGCCAGAGCTGTTGTCAGTTGTCAAACAACAGAGAAGAACAAAAACATTTCAGATAGACAAAATAATTCAAGAGCCTGGACATACCTTACCACTCTCACCTGAACCCAACTGAAATGGTCCGGGCAAAAATTAAACAGACTGTTGCCGACAAATTCATGACGTTCAAACTCGCCAATGTGAAACAACCGACCCAAGAAGCAATGGTGGCCGTTGATACAGACTAATGGGGAAAATGTGATTGAGGAAGAAAACAAATACTGGCAGAATGACTGCTTGATCCATCCTGTTCAACCTAACACCATTGCGAACTTGATCTAACAGCAGTGTAATGATGTCGCGTCGTAAGCTTATAAATAACAAGCAAGGACTACTATATGTAGTCCTTGGTAACAAGTAATATGGTAACTGCATAGCAATATAAATTATTTTGCTTGAAATAATGTTTACTTTTTTTTACTGTTCTTTTCTAGATTTCCCATTTTTGTGGTCTGTTTTAATTGAATGCATTCATAAAATGGGCCGTCTCAACATTTCGAGCTTTCTGGATCTTTCTACTAAAATGAATGGGTACGCCTCTACATTTATAAATATGTTCGATTTTGTCGTTGCTCTCTCTATCCCGTAGTCTTGGGGCGCCACAAGTGATCTGGCAACCAGCATCCTTCCATCCTCTCGGTTTTAATATCGTTTACTGTAAACATTATACTATTTCCTTGAACTCCATATCAAAGGTCGTGGTTTTTATTGAGCGTAAATAAAGGATCGTGATGATTTACGGCTTCAAAAAACAAAAAAAAATTATGAACGTTTTTTCAAATATAACTTACTAGATGAGCTACCGGACATTGCCCAGAATAAACAATCATGTGATTCCCCTCCCCCCCCCCCCCCCCTCTAGTATAATAAAAGCAATAAACTACAGTCTTGCTTCAGAACTCATGCGCACCAGACCACTTCGCAACAAACAAACTGAACGCTTGATATGGTTACTTTTTAAGACATGCACAGTACTATATATTACGAAACAAATATGCACAAATATAGATGTTACATAGCAATAAACATTGTTATTTTTTAAACATACATGCTTGAAGTAAACAACTTTTAATTATAGCCATCATCTTCCTTATCTCAATTGCCACCTTCCTGCCAAATTTAAGGCCGGAAGAGTGTATATTTTGGTCAGTTAGTCATGCCAAAGGTTGCAAGTTATATATATATGGCCTTTAGCGTCTTTACAGACGGTCTTAGCAGCTAGAATATTCACTTTCACTTTGACTGACAGCTTCTCTCGTGGCTTATTCTACCAATGTTTGACCCGAGAGTGCGATGGCAGTGATTGCAGGTCAGTCTTTTGGGTTCACTTTGGCGAGTGTTTTCATTCCGCCTCTGTCGTTTTGTCAGGTATGTTTCTTTTGCCTTGAAGTCTATTGCGAGCGTGCCACTGCGCAATTTTTGTCTCCATCTGCTTCGATCATTTGCAAGGTTCTCCCATTCATTGGGGTCCATGTTGAATGCTTTCATCGTGACCTTGCAAGTGTCTTTGAATCGCAGATGTGGCCTACCTCTGGGTCGGTTGCCAGTAGCAAGTTCCCCGTAGAGAATTTGTCTGGGGATGCGATCATTTTCCATACGGTGGAGATGTCCAAGCCACCGCAGTCTTTTTTTGCCTAGGAGAGCCTGAGTTGATGGAATGTTGGCTCGGCTCAGAACTTCGATATTTGAGATCCTGTCTTGCCACTTGATCTTGAGAATTTTGCGTAGGCAGCGCAGGTGGAAGGAGTTGAGGGATCTTTCATGTTTGGAGTAGGTGGTCCATGTCTCTGAGCCATACAGCAGGGTGCTTAGGACGCAAGTTTGGTACACGAGTACCTTTGTTTTGATGGTCAGCTTGCTATTGTTCCACACCCGAGAAAGGTTGCAAGTTACTGAAATATATAATAGACAAGTAGATGAGCTACCGGGCATTGCCCAGAATAAACAATCATGTGATCCCCCCCCCCCCACCCCTCTCTAACAAATAAGAAAAGTAAAAAAGAGGGATTTCCAACCACAGA
Source organism: Onchidella celtica (assembly GCA_963931925.1). Taxonomy (NCBI): domain Eukaryota; kingdom Metazoa; phylum Mollusca; class Gastropoda; order Systellommatophora; family Onchidiidae; genus Onchidella; species Onchidella celtica. The sequence continues at coordinate 32,444,257 of OZ007580.1, read as the reverse complement.
ACTTGAGTCTGAACAACAAAGAAGGCACAACACTGACAAACACAAAAGATGTGCTCTCAAGATGGCACGAATACGGCAAGATGCTGTTTGCGGACAACATCAGACCAGACCCGAGGGACCTCCAACAACCAGACTCACAACAGATAGATAAAGAACCAGAACCTCTCTTGGAGGAAGTACAGGCTGCAATAAAACAAATAAAGAATGGAAAATCCCCTGGATTAGACAACATACCAGGTGAACTCCTGAAACATACCAGCGAATCAGGAATAAAAGCACTCCACCAAATGATCTGCAAAATTTGGCAGACAAATGAATGGCCAACAGACTGGAAGCTACAAGAATTCGTCATGCTATACAAAAGCGGCAATGTCAAAGACTGTGGAAATTATAGAACCATCGCCCTCATCAGTCACACCAGCAAAATCCTGCTCATCATCATACTCAACAGAATGAAATCTAAGGTAGAAGAGGAACTATCAGAATGTCAAGCTGGTTACAGGACCAACAGAGGAACCGCTGACATGCTCTTCATACTACAAATAATGATTGAACAGATAAGAAGCAATGGAAACGAAGCCTTCATCACGTTCATAGACTACAGCAAAGCGTTCGATAGCGTTAGGCACCATCACCTGTTCGATAAAATGATTAAGATGGGATTCCCGAAACACCTTGTGACCCTCATCGCTGCACTATACCACGAACAAAAGGCAACGATTAGATGGAGCAATGAGAACTGTCCATATTTCAACATCGAGAAAGGAGTCAGACAGGGTTGCATACTTTCACCTCATCTTTTCAATATTTATACTGAGCAGATCATGAGAAACGCAGACATAGAAGATATGGGAATAAAGATCGGAGGCCGAAACATCACAAACCTTCGCTACGCTGATGACACAGCTCTTATGTCAGATAACATCACCAGCATGAAAAGAGTGTTGCACAGAGTGGATGAAGCGGGCAAGACAGCAGGCCTACACCTAAATGCTAAGAAAACGAAAGTCATGCATACTGGAACAGGGCACCATGAACACCAGGAGATACTAGTAAACAAAACAGCACTAGAAAAAGTGACTGATTTCAAATACCTAGGATCACATAAATCGCAAGATGGAAGCTGCTCAAAGGACATAAAAACAAGGATAGGAATGGCAAAACACAAAATGGTTCAACTAAACAACATTTGGAAGGATAGAGGCACACCAACGGACCTCAAAGTGAACATACTTAAGTGCTTGATCTGGCCAGTCCTACTATATGGTTGTGAAGCCTGGACACTCAAAAAGGCAGACATAACAAGATTGGAGGCAGCTGAAATGTGGCTTTACAGAAGGCTACTCAGAATAAGTTGGACAGAAAGGAGAACAAATACAAGCATCTTAGAACAGCTTGGCACCACCAGAAGAATAACACCTGAAATAAATAAAAGAAGACTTGCATACATCGGCCACGCGGCCCGAAACAAAAGCACGGCCCTTATGATATCAATCCTTCAAGGAAAGACAGAAACAAAGAGAAAACAAGGAAGACCACCCATTACATATCACGATAACATCAAGAAAGTCAGGCAGCTGGAAATAAGTGAACTAACTAGGAAAGCTAAGGACAGGATTGGGTGGAGGAGATTTTGTCGTGACATCCACTGTAGCAGCTAACATCGATGACGATGAAGCCGACAGGTGACAGGTGAGGTGACGGTACTATAATATTACGAAACAAACATGCAAAAATACAGATGTTACATAGCAATAAACATTGTTATTTTTAAAAAATACATGCTCGAAGTGAACAACTTCTAATTATAGCCATCATCTTCCTTATCTCAATTTCCACCTTCCTGCCAAATTTAAGGCCTGAAGAGTGTATAGTTTGGTCAGTTAGTCGTGCCAAAGGTTGCAAGTTACTGAAATATATAATAGATAAGGTCGCATACAAAATTTCATAGAAATTGATGCACTGGAAGTTGTCGAAATTTTCGCCAAAAGTGTACCACTTCAAAGTGTACAAGCTATAGTTTTAGTAGGCATTTTAACCCATATGACATATCTCATAGTTATACCGTACTAGTAGTACTAATCAGCTGATCCACCGGCCATCTTTAGTGTCAGACGATCAAAACAAAACCACTCTGTGACGTGACGTCACGGCCATTCTACTTTGAATTTAAGTTCTTGAACCACAAATATGGCCTCCCCTCCAAATATAAAATTTGCGCCCAGGGCATGCCCCCAATCTGCCCCACCTTAATTATGAAACTGTTCAGATTGCAGTGGGCCTTCACTATTGCAGCAGTCTAGCACTCAGTGCTAAGTCAATGGTGAAACGGTTGACCTCCTTTTCAATTAAAAAGTCAAAACAAACTTTAAATTCGTGAAAACCATACCAAGTTTTGTTTCAGGAAACCTTCACCAGTCGCGCTTTTGGTAAACATGTTGTACGGATATGCACTGTCCATATCAAAGTGTACAAGCTACAAGTCCACGACATGTTGTACGGATATACACTTACATTATTTATAAATCAGTTAGTCATGTTATTTAGGAAAGAGTTTGAGCTTGCTTACATTTTTTTTTCTCTCCACCAAGACAATCATGCAGAATTTAATTATACATGTACTGGTATCTAATCAAATGATAAGATAACAGGCGTTCTCCTCTACGATTTTCACACGCCATCCATGGACTAACCCTCTCTCGAAATCTGATTGATTATATCCCCCTATGACCTTTGATTTCAGCACAATCTTCAGTCCATATCATCAACATTTCTTTCCTCCTTTTACCCACTTTAGTATATATATATCCAAGATTTAACCTAGCATGGATATTTCGGTAGTTTCAGAGAAAGAGTAAAGAATAAAATATTTGGTCTTATTCTCAAAACATTTTGAACATCTTTATGTCAGATCAGAGTATGGAAACGCACTCCAGCAGCCTCAATGGGATAGATCGGTAAATTTGAAATGGTGTCAGATTTCCCCCCAAATCTGGCTCATATTTAATGCATTTTCACAAAATGTCTTTACTTTACTTTTCCGTCTCTTTTTCGTAAAGGATGCCTTTATAATCTTGTACACCTCCACCAAGTAGGCTGCATTAAAAAAAATATTTTATAATACATGTACCTGCTGCAATAATTAAAAAAAAATAATTGTAATCAGTTCTAAATAAATTGTTGTTGAAATCTCCATAATTGTGGTTTCTTTTGTTTATTACGAGGACCATCACACTATAATGTACTACCAACACAAGCAATTCTGAATCTCTTTTTGACTGAAAACTGTGATACACATGCACACAAACACACACAGAGTGTGACAGAGAGAAAAAGACATCAACATCAAGCCATCTGATACCGTCGTTTTCTCAACCCTCCCCCGCTGTGTTATATACTCTCTCTTACATTTTGTATCCCCTCGCTCACACATACGAACACGTATGACACTTGCAAAATCACACTATCATACATGCAGGTAACACACTCATTTTAAATTTTAAATCATGCTGATAGAAATCAATGTGAATGACGCTCTTACTTGCGGGAGTTACGCTGAAAGGAGATAGTGGTAAGAGTGATCTCCCTTGAAACTGCGTCATCAAGTTTTGCGTACTTTACTTGAGTGGTTGTTTACACACAAAACGACAGTACATTGACGATATTGAATTGGATTGTAACAACAAAATTAAACGATGGATGCGTATAATTTCTATCTTTCAACCTTTAGGTACGTTATGAATGCTAATCCACATGACAAGGCTACATGGTGTGACATTTTCAAATATTTGCCGTGTCTACGCCAAATGTTGTCATGTGCAGTCTGCGGAAGCATCTTGTTGCGGCCTCATGGACCAACCCACGGTGTGTGTTTACATCATGTTTGCCAGGGTTGCTTGGGTGGTCGGATGAGACTAAGGCCATCATGCAGCTGGTGCAAAGACCATGAACACTTTAGAGAAAACAGGAAGTTGCGGATTCTGATTATCTGTTTTAAGCGTCTCTGTGCGTATATTTCTCACTCCAATCTCGGAGCTGAAATTTCAAGAGCTTCTATAAATGGTTATGGTAGTGAAGCAGATAAAACGATGAAAATCCTTGAAGAAGTTGATCATTTTCAAGACGATTATCAGTTCACACCACCACCTACTGAATTACCCATTGTTTCAAAGTCTGCTTCTGGAGGTGTAAAATCTTCTGGTGCCCAGCTGATGTCTGTACCAGAATTGTCTGCTAATTCTCAGAAAAGTAATTGCAGCAGTAGGCCTACTGCACAGCCATTGAAGCGGAAACGTGGAAGACCCAGGACAAAATCAAAAATACAAATTAAAGCAGTCACTCCCAAAAGTACCATTTCACAACATGTTAAAAGACTGAAGAAACGAGCTCTAACTCCTAAAGTGAAAAACAATGTTAAAAAACCTTTCAGTAAATCTCATTCTCCACAACAGCTCAGAAGAAAACAGAAATTGTTGGCGGATAACGCAGGTCTGCTTATTTCTCAGCGCCCCCACAGAGACAGATCAGGCAAGTCAAGTATTGGTCAACTTTGGCGAGAGACATTTGTTGAAGAAATCCCATCAGAATCATATCCAGATTCTGGCATTGAGGTGGGAAATTCCTCAGATCATGACCACTATTCACAACCTCCTCCTCTGACAAAACTAGTGGAAAATGAGAAAACAGAACCTGCTGCTCAGTCAAATATTTTCTGCAAAGAAACTCGTCATCATAAGTATTTTGACAATGTATCTAAAGAAATGAGTGGAACTGATACTATAAGTTCAACTGCAGCAGAAGTGCAGAAGCCACGGTTGACTCTAACAATTTCAAAGAAAAGATATCAGCATGTTTCAAGACGAGGTCCAACTCAGAAATCAGCATCAACTTCCTACAATCGTTCAATTTCAAGCACAGGACTTTCAGAGCCCCGCCTGAAAAAAAGAGGTACGAAGGCAGGCTCTGCAGGATCCACAAGTCAGCGTGTAGACATATGTAAATGTGCAAGATTTAAACAGCCTAATCAGTTGACATGCTTTGGACAGAAATGCCCATGTTACAGTGATCGGCGAGCTTGTGTTGATTGCTTATGTAACGGTTGTAAAAATCCCCTGCGATCATCAGATGCAGCCCCTCCTCTGATGCATATCATTAAGGACAGTGATGGCCTTGACAGTAGTTTCGACAGAAGTATGCCACGATTGTCTCCAATTCCTAAAATTTAGTGTGTGAATTGAATTCTGGTAGAGCTGGGAGGCGAATCAGTATTTATAATGACCTGGCTTTTATGTGTATAGTTTCCAGTGCTAATTGAAATTTCCTACATTGATAAAACTATTCATGTACCAAAACTATAATATTCAATATTTATTATTTATGTTGTGCAGCATGTAGACTAGATTTTTATTCATCTTAGTATTTATTCACAGGACACCGAGGACTCATCAGTATCTCAAAACTGTCACTTTATTGTCAATTATTTAAAAAAATTTTTTAATGCATGCAGGGGTTTTAATGCAAGTTGTTAAGGAAGAGAATTAAAGTCAAATGTGGCAGAAAACTGTGGGATCAGGTATTGTATCACTTAGTGTTAATATAGTTATAATAGTTTTAAAATTCTTTATTAGGAAATCTGGATTAGAAAAAGGGTTATTAGCAAAATAATTGGCAGGGACAAATACTCATCGAAAAGCCATTCGATAATTTTAGACACTGAACCTGAGCTGACGGTTCCCGTCATCGTTCTGATGCTGGCGATTTCATGCACAGCTTTGGGATGACATGTCCCCAAAGTTTGCTGTTGTGGCACAGCTTGGATCCTAAACTTACCATGGAAGATTTTTCAGTCAGGTGCTGTGTTTACGGTTTTGGGACTGGCACCATATTTTAGTGGGACTCATCTGTGAAAAAAATCTATGTCAATTTTCCAGGGAAAATATTTCAAACACTACTATGAGTAAATATGGCAAAATTAGTTTGGATTTGTAATCACAGTAATGACAATTAAGAAAACAAATAAACATAACCAAAAACATTTCATAAAAACAGTAAAAAACATTAAATTTACGTTAACATTTACACAAACTAATAAAAACGGGCTCAACCTGGGCAGGCAAAAATAAATTAATATAATTAATTTTTAAATCTCGGAACATCTCTTTAATATAAGCTTCGTCTTCCTCATTGCATTTCGTTGCATTAAATTTGGTGATAAAAAAACTATGATTCAAGCCTCACTGCTCTGGTAGAACATTTTCTAAAAAAAACAACACTTTCCTTAAACTTAAAGACTTAATTTGAAAGGTGTTATGTTGAACTTTAAGTAATTTGAAATGTTTGTGCCAGTTTGGAAAGCTGTAGTGTAAGGTAAGTGATGCAATTACTGAAAAAACGTGTTATTTCCAAGTCGCCAAATTGGATAGAAGAGTAATTCGTAATCCACCATGTGTATTTATTTTATATTTGACTGTACCTTTGAGAGATTCATGGGTAACTGCAGCTTTTATACATTTTGAATAGTTATAATGGTACATGATGTGATGCAGTTCCTGGGTAGGAATAGGAGTTAATAAGTATCTTGACACAGCAGTCCCATAGCTTATAGTTATACAAGCTTAAATTAAAAGCCGCGCTTTGTGTGGATCCACCAACCACTGCCCCGCCCTCTCTACACCTGTCTTGGCAAATGGAAATAATTCCCAAAGCAAGCAGCAGGGTATTCTTGTGTTGTAATTTTAGTTGCGAGGGTGTCTAATAGTTTAAATCAGCTGACAGCAGTGACCTATGTACGACAGGAAGTGTTCACATCACAGGTCATGTGCTCTTGAAAAAAGGTGATCGGAGATGTCCAGACAGCGACGCAAAGGCAATTCAGACACACACACAAATTTCAATAACCAAAAACAATTTTAAAGAAATCCAACCTTCAGTATTTGAAACCTACATGTAAATTTTGTTACACTGGGTGGGCTAATAAAAAAATGAATGCATTCAAAGATGGAGAATTTGTCATTGTGAATTATACATACAATGTAGTTATACCTTAGAAGACACAGAATATTTATGTGAAGATTTTATGTCATCTTAAAATATTCCTTTGTGAAATCATGATATTATTTGCCATAGAACAATGTTCACATTAAGAACAACCTATGTTCGTCCGCCATCATTTTTCTGATGAATACTTCAATCAGCATTTTACATTGCTATTTCCAGAATGACTGTTTGCCTATTGTACTATTGTTTGACATAAAATTTGATCAAATATCAAATGCCACTTGCTGTCTGCATCCTCCTCACTTGTAATACCCACACACTATCTGATCATTTTGTTTTCACATAAATCACCAATGTTCCATGTCGACCATTCAACCGTCCACTTACTCATCCTTCCTATTTGTTCAAAGTACATTGCTATCCATCCAAGGTTTTGTCTAAAACATGTATTATTTTAAAAGCAGAGTGCATCAAACTAATTTGTGTGGTTTTTCTCTTTAAGTTAATTTTGAGTTAGTGGTTATTAAGATCTGCTTTGACTGTCAACCTTTTGTTGTAAATGTGGCCTTTGGGTTGACACGAACAAAAATTTGGGCATCCCAGTATTCACAATAGAGGGTAACTCACTACACCATGGAAGTATAGTGAATATTTTCAAAATTTCAGCGCCTGTTTACGCTGTTGTAGTTGTGTGTTTTGAATGTTGATGCATGTATTATGTATTATCATGCATTTGATGGTAACATTGTTAAATATTGTTTTGCTCTCTAATTTAAGAATTGTCAGAACAGGGAGGACAAAGTTTAAGTCTGAGTCTGTCGTGACATTCATCAAAGATGTTGAAATTCACTGCATTGGACTGAGAGAGGTAATTGTTTGCCTGGGGGCCATCATTTTTTGGTATCTTCATTAGCTAGTAGGCAAGTATCCCATCAATCACTATGCGTAACACTGTTACATGGCTTGATACGGAATTAAGCTACATTGTGTAGAGTTGAAAAAAAATAGCCATAAATGCTGATCAAATTAATGGTTGGAAGGAATACATGAAGTGTAATTTGACTTTTTTTTTTTTTTCAAGTAGTGAGCAGATCAACATAAAATTATCTGTTTTACATGTGTTTTGAGATAGCTGACATGAATGATTTAAAATGCTCATTTTGTAAGTAAGACAGTCTTACTCTGAATTAGAGAATTGATTCTTTTCCGCACTTTCTCTTAATCAGCATTGCATTTCGAATGTTACACCGAGGTAGATTCACTTCAGTGATTACATACCATCCAACTTGGGTGAGCCGAAGCCCTAGAAACTGAAAAATAGTCATTATCTTAGTGGCTGATGTAAGCCATTTACAGGTATATGAGGTAATTACTGAGGAATGTTTTTTTTTTAATGTCTTGATTGTTGATAGTGCTATCTAATAAATTGGGTTATCTCCCCTATTTGTTAAACTGAATTGTACACAATAATTACTGTCTGTACATGGACATCCACTTTGAATATGGGTTGAGCAGTAAAGAGACGGTGTGAAGATGTTTAAGTTATTTTGAGGCAGGAAGAAACTTGAGTTTTTTTTATTCAATTTAAATGCTGAAATTCAGAATGGTCTGTGCAGATGTCAGTTGCAACATTGCAATTTTCTTCAGTGAACATTTTTTTAACTTATCAAGCCCGTGAAGTCATCCCTGGAAAATGTTCCCAGTCATCTTTGCCTTTCTGTTGGCTCATATGTCATACGGCAGTGTGGAGGTTCTTAAACGGCTAAATACTCTGAAATGGCTTTGTGTATTTCTCAGTAAAAATCAGTGCTACCCTAGCCCTGTTAGCAGCAACAAGAATAGACAATCATCAGTCATAATGTAAGTTGTTTTCCACTTGAACAAGGCTCATCTTTTAATGGAAAGAGTATGGGATGCAGTGAAATGTTGGGTAAGCACTCACAAATAAACCTGTCTTTTGCTGCAGTGAGTGTGCTGGCCAAGTCATAGTCCTCACAGTTAAATGCTGCCAGGTACCTGCTGCCTGGTTTTGTACATGATTTTTAAGGGCTAGTGCTCATTTGTTGGTGGTGTTCAGAAAGGTCCTGTCCTCTGTTTTCAGATCCTCTAACCAGCTAGTACTCATTGTTGTCATTATGTGCATTTTGTGTTTGTTTTGTAATGGAAAGTATACACGTAAATTATTATAGATTGCTAAGATCCTACTCAAAACACACAAACAATGAAACTGTTTTATTTCTTAATTTACTAGCAGAGCATTTTATCCAAGGATTGTGATGATCGGTACTGTGAGAGATGCTGCTAAAATCATGTAATGATTCCAAATGCATCTAATAGAGAAAATGAATGTTTCATCATTTGTGTGACCAGCATGTGGTTGAAGAAACTCTTTTTATAATTTCAGTATGAATTGTGTTTCATAAAAAATTATTTTCTTGAACCATTTTGATGTTATTGGTTGTAGGGTCAAATAAGTACATGTATCATGTTACCGATCTTGAAATTGAAAAGTTTGTTATTTCACAATACATGTACATGTATAAAGTTTGTTTGGCTTGTTGTTGATCAATGGATATCGGTGAAATGTTAATTCCTAATGTTTTTTTTATCCTTAATGTTTTTTTTATTAAGTCGGTCATGATCTAGTCTCAGACTCAAGTTTGATAAAAAGTCTTGTGTTGTCTATAATATTTATTTATTTTAGTTAAATTGTCATCATTTTGTGACATTTACAGTTTTCAGTAGGATTATGCCACACTTTACGAAAGCAATATAAAAGCAGATCCTGTTTCATGAAATTAGTTTTTATCATTTTAAATTAAGAAAATAGGAATGAAATGTAGCAGTAGACTTGGATGGGCCAGTTGGCTGAAGAATTTTTGGTCAAAGATTTGAGTTTACATTAAAAAAAAGATTGCCTGACCTTCATTAAAAAATGAAACTTGAAATTTTGCATAGTACTTTGGTCTCCATTGATTTGATGCGCAGCTGATTCATTACATTTCAGACAATGTTATTAAAGGGGGGGGGGGGGGGGGGGTGCGGGTCCTGAAGGCGATTTTTGTTATTATGAGAAATAGACAATTTTAACTATTATAATCGAATTCAGGATGTCTGAATTAGCAGAAAAAAAAATGTAAAAAAATTTGTTTGTCACATTGTTGCCATGGAAGCGCCGCCATCTTGGATTTTGAGTCTCCCAAAAGTACCAAATTCAATATAGATAGGCTTCGCCAAATTTTACTGGATTTATTTGAAACTTCTCTTATGTCTTATTCAATCCAATTAAAAACTTTATACAGAAGGGAATTTTGATATCTCTGACAGATCTTTTGTTATAAATTTTTGAAAATGGTATGTAGCGGAATTCCATTTTTTAAATTATTTTCTATCACAAAAAAATTCAACCAAAAAAAAAAATGAAAAGTTAAACAGATTTCCTTTTGTATGAATTTTTTGATTTGTTCAAACATGTTGTTAGCCAAATTTTATACCAATTGGTCAATAAATAAAAAACTAGTTCACAAATCACTGATCAAAAGTGCAATTTCGAGAAAATCGCACTTGAAAGTTTTTTTCAATAAAAATTTATTGAAACGTCTTACACATGGCTAAAGTCATCATTACTGGTGTGCTGAGTCTCAACAATGATTTCCAAACCACCAAAGGCTTATGACAGATGTGTACGGAGGAGTAGGAGTTTTGATAGCGACACTAAGATGTTATTTAGGGCTAATTTTGCAGCCCAATGGCATGATTCTTGTGCCTTTTTCTTGACCCCCCCCCCCCCCCACCCACCTCACTAAAAGGCATATTTCAGGGCTATAAACATTCAAAATTGACATTTGGTTAGTAAAATAGTGTTCCTAAATGGATAAACTAACCGAAAAGTACAAAATCGCGATATAGGTATTTTTAAACCTAATTTCGATTTCAGGACCCGCGCACCCCCTTAACAAATTTACAAAAACCACAAGGAAAAAATATGTGTTAAAAAGTTAGCTTTGTTAATTTCTGTGCATTTGAAACCACAAAAAGATGACAGTAAAACTGTACGTGTATCATTGTTTACAACAAATGAATATCATTTGCAACATTGAGGTGCCTTAAGATTATCAAAAATTTTCTTTTATTCTTTACCTTTGCATTCATGGTATGCTTGGTGGAGATAAGTACTCCTCGACTTCTTTTCTCACTTGCACTTGTATAAATTTGCAATACGTGAACATTTCATTCTGTTAAATAGAACAATAGCTGAGGAATTAGATCAACAAACAGGAGAGCAAGATCACCGGGAATTCATTTCTATTTTCAGTACTGAGTGTAGGCCACAAGTGCATTGAGTAGAAGTGTCATAAAATGACAGTTTTCATGGTTAAGATACATGTAGCAGTGATGTACTTTATTTCAGTTCGTTACTTTTTCATAGGAAAATTTTTTTCATGAGTAATTCATTGATGCTGGAAAGAGCATTTGAGTTGAGTACATATAAGTGTATTTTTTAATCACAATCAGATATTTTTAAGCCAAAGTCTTTCATGTAATTGAGGTGAGAATTGCGATGATTCTTTGAGTTTGAGTCATTCTGCAAAAGTGAAGATGCTGTCGCATACTAAATCTGTGACTATTCAAAATTCAAATATAAGAATTATAGATTTAAAAATTCATTATGAAGAGAAAAGACATCGCATCAAGATATGTTTTGGGACTTACAGTCTAAGGAGATTAATACTAGTATTTTACATAGATCTTTTTAATGATTGGTGTGAAAAATGAGAAAAATTTAGTTCCTTAATGAGACTTTGGGCATGATCTGATGCTGTATATTAAACTGCTATTGCGAAGCACAATCACAGCATGAGAAATGGGAAGATTTTGTGAAAGGAGAATTATTTTGTATGGCCTCAATACATTTAATGAGAACATAACCTGGCCACAGCAAAATTTCATCATTGGTGGCTGAAGACACCATGGAGCTGTGACATTATAACTCATTAACTGCTACCAACCCACATATTTCAGTAATACACCTACTGGAATTAACATGCCAGCAATCACAGTCAGTATGAGATGGGCCTGTGGCCACACTTCAATTCTCTGTTCTCCAGACGACAGTCTACATTTCCAGCCATTTTATTTATCATGGTCAACTCAAGAGGTCACAGGCAATGTACAAGGTACATGTCGTATTATAGTCACAGTGATGTAAACCTATGGAAATGCATCGAGCATGAGCAGGCTGGAATTATGCTCACTAGCACTGCAAAGCAAAGTCATTGCTAACATGTTATGGGAACTTCCTCAGTCCAGACGGAAGATTAAGTTGGGCAAGAACCCACATATTTTTCAGCATTATGTGGTTAGGAAGAAGCAGGCAACAGAAAGAATTGAATGCCCTGCATTGATAACAACTGACATTGACAAAAACAAAAGATTTTAGTCAATTTATATTATTTCAAAACCAAGAAATATGCGGTATTATAATTATATAAGACTAGGGGGAAATGGGGATAGAGTGTTATTAATATTATTACATATACTCAGAACCAAGAGGTCGGGAATTTCCAGGTTTTACACTGTGTTGGGAACAGCAGCAATACATGTAGTTAAATCCGTCATTTCTGAAAGGTATTGCTTAATTCTTGTTGGACCCAGATTTTATAACAATGCTTACAAGTGACATGGTGATACTGCACTGTAACATGGGAGCTGGAGAAATGTACGTATATTGTATGACAACACAGAGAATCAGAATTTCTTCACAATCAGTGAATAACGCTGTTATTTTGTTAATGCAATCCAGTCTCATGGTTTTTTTTTTTTCACATGTTGTACATGTTACCAAAAACATTCAAGTGATAAATTTGTGTGCTATCACTGTACTGTATGCTACTACATGTACATGTATTATATTTACTGGAATGTAAAAACTTGTTTTTATTTGTTGACAACACTGTTTTAAAGAATTAATGCATTCATTTTGTTGTGAGCATTGGTGATATTGTTTGATTATTTTGAAATAGTGTCATTAAAATTTGGTTAGTTATAATGTACATATGATATATAACATTATTGTGGTCTGAAGCATATTTTCTTTGTACTGATTTTTTCTATTTAGTATGCTTGAATTTATCCCACAATTAGTAATATTTTGATGTAAATTTGGTCAGGAAGTTTGTCTCATCTGTTCTAAGCTTGATGTACAACATGCCTATAGGAGATTCAGCAGGGCAGTTTTCTTATGAAATAAAAAGTATTTAATATTAATGTTATAAAGAGTTCATGAAATATAATGTTGGTTCGGTTTTGTTTTCAATGCAAGGAAGATGACATTGATGACACTACTGGATATTCTTGAACCAACTCCTACGTACATACAAAATGAAGATTTTTACGTTCCCCGGGAGCATTCCTGAATATACCGGTGTATGTCTCATTTTCAACCAGTCAAAAATTCAACGTGTAAAGATTTTAAAACTTAGATATTTTTCAGCTGTGACTCTGTAATTTAATTATTCTTCTGAACTGTAATTATTGAATTCTGTATGGAGCGATTTGTTTCATCATCTTGATATCGCGATCACATTTTTCTTCTCTGCAGAAATTCTTGAAATGGATATTTACCTCGCTATTGGTTTATGGAACTTTAGATTTTTTAGTTTGAATGTGTCTAGTTTTTGGTTTATAAGGGCTTTGTAAACTGGCCTTTGCATTATTTAATTGTTGTTGATTTTAAATTATTGGTTTGTGTAAATTTATCATTCTTTTTTGGTAAATGTGTATATATATATTATATATATTCATAGTAGAATGACAGTTGTTATGGGTTGTTGTTTATATAATTATTTCAGCAGTTGTAGTTTTTGGGCTGGCGTTTTCTGAAGATTGTGACGAAGTGCTTCGAAGAAAATGGGCAATGCTTCGATGAGTAAAAAACCACAGATTTCAGAAAGAAGAGTAAATTTGTATAATGTATTTCAGTTTTTTCTAGAGCTACATGTCAGGAGATAAGAATTTGTGGCAGTGTTTGTTACAAAAGACAGGAGAAAAAACAAATGATATTTGTCAAAGTCCCTTTGGAGTGGCAACCTTGCCAAGATTTCTGAAATTTTACTGGAGAATTTATTGAAATATATTCTTTAATGATTATGTAATAAATGCTCTACATATCACAATTTTCATTGATGAAACCCAATAAATCAAAATAAGGGGCCATTCATCAAGTGGGAATGATCAATTTTGGTGATTTTTGACCCCCTTTGACCCTTAGATGCTTTTCTTCATTATTTGAACCATTAGAATGATGAATGGCCAAAGTCAGCAAGATTTTGCAAGGGACTGCTTGCCAGTTTCATTACATACCCAGCCTGTGTTCGAATTTTATAAAGTCCTACAGCATTTTTTTCTTGAAAAGAGTTAGTATGCTCCCCAAACACACCTCAGGAGACTGTACAGCACTTTATGGATGACTTCTGAGTCTGATATTTCAGGAAATGGAGGGTTTAATTTGCTGCCAGGCCTGAAATGTTTAATAAAGGGTATTGGTTTAGAGCTGTTAATTTATTGATGTTAATTTTTGAAATGATATGGATGGAAGATCTCAGCTGTTGAAATGTCTCTCTTTCTTTTTTTTTTTTTTTTAAATAACTCTGTATTGTATATAATGTTGATGTAAAACTGCATTTAATTTTAAATGTGTTGCACTTTTATTGGTACATGTAATTGGTAATGCACGTGTCTGTTCAGACACACAATAATGGACTTCAGGATCTGTCTACATGTATGTAATTCTGGCTGAAAATGAAGTTGCACAAGTACATACATATAGGTGATCCTCTATCCTATGAAAATATTGGATTTCTTTTGAATTTCGTGTAAATTTGGTTTACTCTGTTTACTGTGTTTTCTGAGCACATGTACATGTAATTGGTATAGTATCATTACTGTGTCATTGACTTCTTCTATTTGGTCATGCCAGCATATTCTAAATTACATCTTTAAATCTGATTTTCACAGTACGGTATGCCAGAATGGCATCCTGGCAGCCAAGTGAGTACAGCTGTTTTTTTTTTTCTATGATATTGATAGTGTTTTCTGGCTCTGCAATGACTATATAATTTAAATACATATATATATGCATTATTTTTCTGGAGTGGCAGTTTTGTAACACGACACAAGCTGAGATGAATTCATGATCATTCCCACCCTTTTAAATCATTTTGAAGCAAACATCAGCATGGATGATGTTTCTCTATTCTTGTCCAGCTGTTACTTGTATTTTGATTTTAATAATTCAAGTTGTAGTCAAAACAATCTCAGAACGAAAAAAGAAAAGCCACAATCAGAGGCATTAAAGGTATAAAAGTAACCCAACTTGAACCACAGATGATATTGCCACCTTTCACTGGTATCAGGTCAGACACATTTCAATGTGGAGCTTAAAGTTTTTACTTTTACCAAAAAACATCAAGAATTCTTTTTGTGTTTATTCCTAAGTTTGCGTAGATGTAAACAAATTATGTATAATGGTATTTTGGCTGTGCTGGTGCCATCTGTTAATATGGCTTGATTAACCCCGTTACTACATACATGTACATGTACAACGTGTCCATAAAGTCTGGGTACATGGTAAAAAACACATACTTCTTAAAACAAAATAATTTTATTCAATTGGGATGTTGATGAATAATATTTTCAACATGATTTCCATCATTTTCAGTGCATAAGATGGAACAGGTCTGCATTGCCGTCGATTTCAGCACACTGACTGGTAATGCCTTCTCTCAAGTGGTTTAAATCTGTAATCTTCATCGAGTACACTTTCTCTTTTAGCAAACCCCAGAAAAAGAAGTCAATGGGAGAAAGGTCTGGTGAACGAGGGGACCACTCCACATGACCTCTTCTTCCAATCCAGTGAGGAAAAGTGTCATTCAGCCAATCTCTAACAGCTGTAGCAAAACGGGCAGGGGCCCCATGTACCCAGACTTTGTGGACACCCTGTATTTTACATGTATGGATGGCTCAAGTCACTTGAAAATCTCATATGGAAACTAACTCTTCTCTCCTTATGATCACGAAATCATTACTTTTGTTTGCTATCCACCTAAGCCCCATTCTACTGTTCCTACACTGTCAGGAAATTATTAATATTTTAATAATGGTTGGTATATTAAAGGTTTGTTTTTTGTCAAATTGTAAAATTTGTAAAATTAGTATGACAACAGCTTTTATGCTTTTTTGTGTTCAGAAATGTATTTCTTTTCTTCATCATCAAATTGAAATGTGCATTGCTATGTTTTTGTGTCAGTATTGTGTATAATTAAATGATGTTATTATAAAGAGTTGGGCTACCCTGTAAACATTAAACACAGTCTTTTGTGTCATTTACTCAAGCATATAAAATAAAACCACAGGGCAAAATGAAATAAGTCGGCAAATTCTTTTTAAGACCTCCACCCCCCACTGTTTTTCAAATTTTGTGTATTTTCCATTTAGACATTGTTGTCACCTCTTCTTTGTTTCTAGCACATACCGGTATTTTGCTTATGAGTTGTTGTGTCAATGAGGAGAGTAATAATAAGACATGTACAATATTATACAGCAGAAACTGCATGCATCTATCTAAAAGAATAGCATTGCCCATGACTGTTTAGAATTTGAGCCGCTAGGACATGTGTTGGAGGTGTGCAAACTGTAGATTTATAACAGTCTTCAACCCCCAAATCCTACTCGTCATGTTTGTCTTTCTGAAGATATCAGCGCTTAATTAATAATTAACATAATGGAAATGGTTTGGTAACAAAGAAAATGACGGTTATTGGTAATCTATGCAGACTACGGGTGGTATTGTTTCTTCCAACTTGTGCCCCGCCCAAATTTGTGGGTATACATTTCCTCTTAGTCCTAGTTTTCCTTCACCCCCATCCTTCTTTTAAAATACATGTAAAAGCTAGGGTGGGGGGTCGCATTTTTCCAAGGCCCATTTTTCCCTACCGGTTTCGAATTATTCGGTGGGTAAGGTGGTAATATACTGTACACTTATTTTGTATGGATTCAAGAAAGGTTTTTTGTTTATTTTTAACGTTTTTTTTTTTTTTTTTGCAAAAAAACAGGGGGGGGGGGGCGGAGTAGGGTTGGAGGGACACGCAATATTAAAGGTTCATCTGAAGTTCTTGTAGTCTCGTGACTGTGCAGGGTTGATGCGCATCAGGCCAGTGTTGTTAAATCGAATTGATTGATGTTAAAAGTTGTCATTGTGTTGAAGAAAAAAAAAAAGTTTACAAATTGTACATGTAATTTGTTTTGCTTGTTTCCTCAGCCCAAGGATAATCTGTTTCTGTTAATGCTCGAACAAATCGTGTTGGTTCTGTTAAAGCGGTCTGTAATAAAGCAACAGTACTGGAGACATTTCTGAGTTCTAGATCGTTCTTTCTTTCATCTGGTACTGATAAAGAATGACAGTAGTAAAATGTTTCTGTCGGTGTCATTTGTCAGACAGGTGTTTCCAGAATGAGACAGACAGTGTTATAGGTAAATTCTTTCTGTCTTTCTTTCTTTCTTCCGTAATAAAATTTATACATGTTACAATATAATAAAAATGGTGATAGTGATGATGACACATGTATTAATAAATGCACATGTGTTAGTAACAATGTTTAAAGTACGTACATGTATACTCGATTTAATGGCAATTTTTTTACCCTCCTCCTCCCATTAGGCTACCGCCATGTGTGCACTATGGTTAGTTTCAAAGGCCTCTGCACGAGCGTACAAACATATATAACATAACCATTAAGTTGTTGAATGTCCACGATAAGACTTTGCTGTTCTATAAGTTTTAAGTGACATTTTGACTACAGAATATCATTAGATACACGCCTTTACTTGTAAGCTACATGTGTTTCGGTTGTAATTCTACAAGTTGCTTAGTAAGTCTTACCTTTGGCAATGCTAATGTAGAAGTTCAGAAATTTGTGTCAAATTGCGTTGAACGAAAAGCTTAAGAGTAAAATTGATAACTGAGCATAATTATGTTTTTCGTTTCCTTATGTGAAAAGTTAAAAAAGGCTGATTTTTTTCATGCGGTTTCCAACAGTATGAACAGAAAGAAACAAATTACATGGACGTGTAACGAATTTATGTAATGAAGCCCTGATACTTCATGATGCACTGCAATTTCTACACTGCAGGTAACGTTTGTTAAGTTTTTCCATTCCTAGGGTGCGGCGTCTTTTGCATCAAGACAGATGGTTCAGTCGTGAACATTAAAAAAAAAAAAAAAATAATTTCGTTGCTCTTGTAAATTCACAGCGGTAGCCTACAAGAATTTCAATTGCCTAGTCACAAAAATGTAATCGTCTCAACAGTGACAATATTGTCCCTGAACAGCACGAGTACGCAAACTACCAGTCAAGCTCTTACTTCGCTACCATGCGAGACACAATCAAGCATTTTCATCCCTGCAGTGGAGACATCATTGTCATCCATCCAGTCCAAGAAAAATGTCAGTGGGAAATTACAACTTGATGGACTTTGTCATGACGTAAGAAAAGACAAAACAAAACATGAAGGCAATTCACATCTGTCAAAAGACGGGTATTGATGAAGACTCACAGTGACAAGGAATTTGTACCGAAAATTCTTTTTTAAGTGCATTTTTCAACGGTTAAAATAACCTTCCCCACTCTAGCATCCAAGGCATGTGCTCCCACCCCGCAATTTCCTCCACTGCTTTCCTTCTCTTATACAGGAGGTTCTCATACCAACTTTTGTAACTGGAGGCAATCAAACAATTAAAGCACCTTAAGACACAGATACACTGTATAGAGACGCTCAGAACAACTTTATGTGGATTGATCGACTGACAAGATCTTTTCCTTGCTTATTCTGCTTTTTTTTCTGTTTGATGCTGTGGACATACATAAAAACAAAAAGTATAATATCGAAATGACTAATGTACATAATTATCTTTGTGCAAAGTCATTTAGGATATACAGAGAGCTCTTCTTAGCCTGAAGTTTAGCTTATATCTTAGTAAGATTCAAGATGGACGCAATCGTCGAAGAAAACATAGATCCAAATGATCTTAAGGTTTGTCCATATTCCGTTTATCAATCACGTATCCTGCACACGGAGAATGTTGGTGGTTTTTTTTGTTAATCATAACGTTTCTGGGACTGTTAATTCCACACCGTATTAGCTGGTTGATTTTCCAAGCTCTGCTGTTTAATCTGTTTATCACTTGTGAGATTTCAGACATTGATTTATAGGCCTATTTGGTCTAGAAATCTCTAGATCTAGATCTAGAATCTAGATATCTAGATCTAGATTTCAGATCAAGATCATCTAGATCGAGATATCTAGATCTAGATTTAGATCATCCGATGTGTATGTCTAGGTTTAGGGTCAAGAACAATGTTTATGAATAATTTTTAGAGTAAGGCATTGACTGGATGGTGTATGACGAAACTCTTCCCAATACAACTACTGAACTAGATCTAGATAGATCTAGATCTAGATATTTAATAATTTAGTAATTTCAACCCCAACATTAATAAACATACTCTTCAGCCCTAGATCTAAGATTCTTTTGGGAGGACTTCCATTTCCATACAGTGGACCATCATGTACAACGATACTGCTTATAACGAGACCATGCCAATAGCAAGAACATTTAAAATTCCCAGAAAATACTTGAAACTGTTGAATTTAACAATAAGCAGTACTCAAAATGGGAGGTCTTCCCCCCCGTCCGCGCCACTTACCAAAAAGTTAACAAACATAATATGATTAAGATATAAGCTTAACAACCTGCATTGGAATGGTCAGATGGACTTGGGGGCGTGAGGGTCTAGCCAGTTTGTATCAATGGGCGATAGTCAGATTGAACTAATCAGGTGAAAAGGGGCTGGGATAGTTGTGTTTTCTTGACTGGCGCGGACGGGCGGAAGACCTTCCCTCAAAAAACACCTGCTATATTAGCGAGAGAATTGTGAATGCATGTGGCAAATTGCGGGGATGGGGCGATGTCCGCAATATAGCATGTAGGGAGTCAGATTTATATATATGTAACAAGATGGTGTTAGGGTGGGGGTGAAGGTGTGGTGTAGATGAACCATTGATGGGGGTTTCACTCTTGTTACTGCGGCTGGTTAGGCCGCAACATTCACTCGGTTCGTGCCAGGGCGGTAAAACTGCTCACACTGTCAAAGAAGAATATAAGTCTATTGTAGGGCACAAAAGACGTTTATTCAATAACACACACACCTGCTCTCGACTGGGGGAAGAGACGCAGTCGTGTAACAGTATACCAATTAACAACAAGACAAATGTATACATGGCATAGTTAACACGACTAGCATAATAATAATACATATGTATAAAACGTAAATAAATCAAGAGTGAAGATAATAAACACAACATGAGATGTGCGATATCAGAGAGAGAAAAAGAGAGAGAGAGAGAGAGAGAAAGAGAGAACAATATTATCGAAAGACTTCTAAACATTCAGTACGCACTAATATCGTGGTCGTCGATATACATAACATTTGTGAGCAAACACTCTGCTCGGTTAGGCTAATAGTATACGGCATTTCAGCAGGCTACATGTATCTAAAACAATATAAACAGCATAACCACAGAACTCTTTCATAACTTCCAGAGTCTAATATACTTATGAGGAAAATACATCTATTGCTTACAGAGTTACACTCATCGTAAAGATCTGATAGCATCTGATATTATCATCTTAAAATCAGCAAGAACAGTATTTTAAGTATTAAAGAGCACGTACCTGTCAAAGAAGAATATAAGTCTATTGTAGGGCACAAAAGACGTTTATTCAATAACACACACACCTGCTCTCGACTGGGGGAAGAGACGCAGTGCTTGGGGCTTGACAGGCCCGGGGTTTTATACGATTCTTTCCCATCCTCCCACGGTCTTGGGGGCGGGTCAGTCTAACTGTCGCTCACAGTTAAGCACTGTGATTGGAACACGCTCCTACGCTCCTTTAAGACAAAATACTGAATCCCAAAATACCACATACCACATACTCCCCCCTGGACACAAAAAATCGTCCCGATTTTTGCTCAGAATTGAATAAAAAAGAACGAAATAAGAACAAAACCACCTAACTGAAACCTTAAGACACATCTGAGGTCTCGGACAAGTCAACTGGAATCATGCATACCATTAATGTCTACGGAATTTACGGAAAATAAAAGAGTCCCGAACTTTATCTCTTAAAGTTCTTAATTGTTGTGAAATAACGAAGTCACCAGATGTCATCCATCTTGGCCTTCGTCGTCGTCTAGGCGACCGAATTTCTACCGGAGTCTCACTGGACTCAGAATCTGCCAGAGAACTAATGTCGTGGTTGGATGACAGATGGTCATCAGTGCCTGACATTCGAACTGCGTTCGCCTCTAAGTCTGACCGTTCGATAACGCAAATACTTTGCTCTGAATCTGAAGGAGAAGACTCATGTCGCTCTCGCAAATTCGCGACGGACCTATTGCATTTTCGTGGGGCGCGACTTAAAACAGTCACCTTATCATTATCAGGTTGCTCGCCAACCTCTCTCGGTGTGAAGGGTAGCAACAAATTTCGGTGTAATGTCTTTTTAGGACCTTGGCCGTCAGCCTTTTGCACGACATATACAGGAATGTCTAAATTAGGTCTTTTCAATACTACATAAACATCGGAATGCCATCTATCTGCTAGTTTATGTTTCCCAGTGAAAGCAAGTCTTCGAACAAGAACTTGATCACCTGGTTGAATAGCAGCTCCCTGAATCTTTCTGTCATAACACTGTTTCTGCGAGTGCTTTGCTTTTTCAGAGGCTTTAAGAGCTGATCTATAAGCATAGTCCAGACGTTCCTGGATATTTTTCACATAATCAGGGTAGGATTTAGATGGTACCGGCATCGACTGTTCTAACAAACCAAATTCAAGATCAATCGGAAGTTTGGGTTCGCGACCGAACATAAGAAAATACGGTGAATAGCCCGTGGAAGCATGTCGGGTACAGTTGTAAGCGTGTGTCATTTGAGGTACAAAAGCTTTCCAATTTGCTTTGTGTTCATCAGCCAAAGTGCCGAGCATGTCCAGCAGTGTGCGATTGAAACGCTCGGTCTGACCATTGCCTTGGGCATGGTAAGGTGTTGTTCTGGACTTTTTAATACCTGTGATCTGACATAGAGATTGAATGACTCCGCTTTCAAAGGCTCGTCCTTGGTCTGAATGAAGTCTAGCGGGTAGACCGTAATGAACAATAAAATTATCAAACAAGACTTTCGCAGTTGTTTGTGCTGTTTGATTACGCGTCGGTATGGCTTGTGCATATTTACTGAAATGATCAGTGATGACAAGTATATTTTCTATCCCTCCTGAGCAAGGTTCAAGAGACAGATAATCAATGCAAACTAATTCCATAGGCTGACTTGTCGTAATGCTTACGAGAGGAGCCCGCTGATGTGTATCTGCCTTCCTGCAGACACAACGTTTACACGAAGCAATATATCTTTTCACGTCCTGTGACATGCCAGGCCAGAAGAATCGCCTACGTAAAAGATCCAAAGTCTTATCAATTCCAAGGTGTCCACAATCATCATGAACTCCCTTCAAAGCTTTCTGGCGGAAAGCCACAGGCAACACCAACTGGAAGATGGTATTATCATGTTCATGACATTGCCTATACAATACACCTTCTTTCATTTTCAGCTTACTTCCCTCTTTCAGAAGTTGCCTTACACCCGTAGTGCACTTCGACTTTGATACGGACCCTTCTATGCACGATATCACCTCATTAATATTTCTGTCACATTGCTGAGCGTTGGCCCAGTCAATTTTTGTGTCAACCTGTTCAAACAAGGCTGAATTGTCAGGAATGTTATCAGCCTCCCTATCTTCTAAATCTGTGCCACTATCCAAAATATCACTCAAGGATGTGTCAACAGTAGAACCCTGTAGGGCTGCTTGAATTACATTACTATGGACAGTGCATGGCCATTTAATCCGAGACAAACCATCCGCATCTCGATTACACTTTCCTGGTTTGTACTTCAATTCGAAATCAAATTCCGAGAGGTGCGCAACCCATCTGTGACCAGTAGCATCAAGCTTAGCTGAAGTCATTACATAAGTCAGTGGGTTATTATCAGTGTACACACAGAATTTGTTTCCATATAAATAATCATAAAATTTCTCAGTAACAGCCCATTTTAAGGCGAGAAATTCAAGTTTATGGGCAGGATAATTTCTCTCAGACTTAGAAAGACCTCTACTTGCAAACGCTATCACACGTTTCTTGCCATCCTGTTCCTGGTACAAAACAGCACCTATCGCCTCAGATGAAGCATCAGTGTGAAGAATGAAATCTTTAGAGTAATCGGCATAAGCTAGAACTGGTGCGTCAACTACAAGATCTTTTAACTGATCAAATGCCGCCTGTTGATCGTCCCTCAAAACTAGTTTAGTGCTGCCCCTCTTTCCCCCGACGTCCTGTAGGAGCCTATGAAGGGGTTTGGCAACAGAAGAAAAGTTTGGTACAAAACGACGATAAAAGCCTACAAATCCTAGAAAACTCCGGAGTTCTTTAAGTGTCTTTGGAACTGGCCATTTCTGCACGCATTCTATTTTTTCTAGGTCACAAGACACGCCGTCTTTGGAAACTACATGTCCAAGATATTTCAACTCACTCTGGAGAAATTTACATTTAGAAGGTTTTAGTTTAAGTCCTGCATCAGACAGTTTTCTGAAAATTGTCTCCAACTTCTGAAGGTGCTCCTTAAAAGTTCTACTGAATACAATGATATCATCTAGGTAAAGAAGACAGTCTTTGAGATTCGAATCTCCCATACATGTTTCCATACATCTCTGAAAAGTTGCAACCCCATTGGTAACGCCAAATAGTAGACGACAACATTCATAGAAACCTAAATTCCCAACCGTGAAAGCAGTTTTTGAAATATCTTCCTCCGCAACTTCAATCTGCCAATACCCGCTTTTTAAGTCAAGTGAAGAAAAATACTGGGATCCATGAAGCGCATCTAAGGTGTCTTCAATTCTTGGAATAGCATATGCATCCTTGACTGTTCTCGCGTTTAGCTTTCGGTAATCTATACATACTCGTAAACTTCCATCTGGTTTTCGAACTAGAACGCAGTTTGAACTAAACGAACTTTGTGACGGACGAATCACGCCTTGATCCAACATATCAGCTATCTCTTTCCTAACTTCTTCAATCATCGCATGGGGAATCTTTCTGTATCTATCTTTAAATGGTGTTTCATCTGTTAGCTTTATATGGTGTTGCGTGATGTTAGTTTTTCCCAAGTCCAAATGATGGTTCGAGAAGATATGGCTATATTTCTTTAAGAGTTGTTTTAACTGACGCGCCTCGCTTTCAGTCACATTGGATGGTATGGTCTGTAACATAGCTTCGGTGACATCAGACACTTGTGGATATTCTGCAATCTGATTTGACTTTGTCTGAATCTGCGCCACTTGCACGGAACAAACATTGGTGCGCATAGGAATAGTTAGCGTGCGAGCTGACGTATTCCTAACTAGTACATTTACTTGACTAATTGATTTCATGGGTTTAACATTGATCACCCCTGAGCTCACTCTGACGCCACCAGGCAAACTATTAGTGAATTCTTCTAGTATGACTGTGGTAGGGGCTATCAGAGCCGGCATACATAAATCTCCCGCAATCATTTTCGCCTCACCAGGTCGCAAAGTTTCTTGACTATTAGTACAAAGAAATCCAAGATTTCTATCACTCTTTACGGCTGACACATGGGACATCACCGCCCCCAGCGTTAATTCCCATGCGGATGGAAGAGAAACAGCTGGAGAACATAGTGGCACAAGCTCCTGCAGAATATTCATGCCAATTAGGGCGGGGACACGTTTGTTATATTGCGTGTCCGGCACTACAAGGAAAAGCGCATTCAATGGTTTGGAACAAAACGGCAAAGACACATTAATCTCACAAACACCTTTATACTTTAAAGTTTCCCCACCTGCCCCATAAATTTCCATGACAGAGGACAGGGGTTGAACGTCAATATTTCTGTTTACACAAAACTGATATGAAAGGCACGACACCATAGAACCAGTGTCCAGTAATGCCTTTGTACGAACATTATTCAGACTAATGAAGACCTCATTAGCGCGTCCAACTAAAGGCACAGGGCTTTGATTGTAACCGTCTAGGAGTCGCCCCGCCGTCCCAGACTCCGTTCGTTTAAAGGACACTGAGTTTGTTTATGGCCAGGCCTATTGCAACGATAGCATCTAGGTTCTGTAACATTAATTCTAGTCTGAGGTCGAGCGTTCATTTTCAACCCCTCTACTGCTTTTGCCAAACTACTCATCTTGCGCTCTAATCTAAGTACAGTATCACCGTCAGCCACCTGTTCCAGACTGTGGACGGTTGGCCTCGATGCCGTGACTGAGGTTTTACTTCTTACTTCCTCCACGCGGGCGGCAACTAACAATTTCTCAAAATCTAAATTTGAGTCGTATTTGTGCTTGATGGCCTGCTGCATGATGAGATCTACCATACCATGGTAGAATCTCGACCTCAACATGTCGGCCGCACCCGCTGATGTCATCAGCGGTGGAGATTTTTGCGATATCTGGGCTACTAATGATTGAAGACGCACAGCCCAC
This sequence comes from Onchidella celtica, assembly GCA_963931925.1. Classification (NCBI taxonomy): domain Eukaryota; kingdom Metazoa; phylum Mollusca; class Gastropoda; order Systellommatophora; family Onchidiidae; genus Onchidella; species Onchidella celtica. The sequence goes on along the minus strand of OZ007580.1, from coordinate 32,418,577 downwards.
GCTGTCACAGACTCCTCGTGTGTCTGTACAGCTGTTGCCACCTTTTGGAGGAGATCGGCCGATGGTAGAATATTGCCATATAAAGAGTCTAAATTGTGTAATATTCCGTCACACGTTGCTTCCTCTCCCATCTGAACAATAAGATCGGCAGGGAGGCCCTTTAACGAACGACGCATTGCAGCAACTAATATGCGGTCTTGATAAATTTGTGACCTCTGGAGGTCTTTAACCTCCAAACGCCACTGCAAATACGAGCAGTGAGACGAAACTCCATCGTCCCCCGAAAAAGTAGACAATCTGGGCTGCTCAGCTGCCCTCATAGGATACATTGTATTAACATTTTCTTCCGTTGCAGAACCTGACGGAGCTTTAGGGCCACGCAACTTCTTAACGACTTCTTCCCTATCCTCAGGCCTCAGTAAATCTATTGAATCAAGAATGGACTGAAGGTCTGAGTTTTCCTTTGCCGTGGCAACTGCTGCTTTTCTGGACGCCATCTATCAATCACTATTTATGACAGGAAAGTATCAATAAACAACTCGAGCAATTAAAACTTTACAGTATTGAAATAATATGCTTAAATGCAGACACTTCTACGCTCCCAGCTACACCGCGAAGTTAAACGGGAGGGGGTGTATCGGTTGCACGGCGGTCAGTGCGTCACGGTACAGTGCACGAACGAAAACATGGCGGTATAATTAATGTTCACCGCCGGGTCAAGTAATTTCAGATAAAGACGAACAACTTAATTAATTCGCAACGGCGTTCCCTGTAGGAATCTCGACCAATATCAATTTCTCAGCCACGCGAACATTTCCCACTCCCCGCGTTATCTTGTCATAAACAATACGACTTGCTACGACATCATTACTACACTAAGCGGACCATGGAGGGTGGTGTGGACGATGGACCCAAAGGAATGCTCGTTAATTGCATCTGATTTATAGCCGTCAAGGTGCTCGTGCCCATGACTCTAGAGAGTCGGGAGACCACCGGAGAGCCGATAATGTCTTTATCGCTGATACTGACCGTGCGAAATCTCCGCGCATACGAACACTAACTAACGACAATGTGCCAGAAACTGCAGGAGGGACAGAAAGGTCACTCGGTGCGAACGCTAAACTAAAGTATAAGAAAAGGGAAAGGCCAGAAGGGGTGGAAAACCACACCAACCAGAAGAAACAATACTATTCATGAAGTGCTAATTACTGCATCGCTGCACGGGATGTCAGGAAACAGATAAGTAGAGATAGCTGAAAATAACAACCTATTAAGGGTTTAGGGTCGCACAAGTAACTAAATGCATAAAAGAATGGCATTGAATAATAGCAGTTAGTATGAATATAAGCATGCTCATCAAAGGAAGCAAATTAATACAAATAAAAATTATACAACTAGTTAAACAGTTGAGGCCACCGCAGACTAAATCCAAACGACAGGGGTGATCAGTCCCTCTCGTCCGTTTATTCTGTGTAAAGAATCTTCTGAAATAATAATTATTCGTCAGAGATAACCTCTAGCAACAATTCATACATTGACACTAATAACAGGTAGTAACACAAACACAGACAGTTAAATTACTGACCACAACACTACAGTTCAACACAAAGTCACAACGTTGCAACACACGTTGGGGCCCATTCAGCGGCGAATCCCTGGGTGGGTCGTCAGTCTCGAGGTCAGCGGCGAATCCCTGGGTGGGTCGCCAGTCTCGTAGTCTTCGCTGCAGCTCTCAGGCCAGCGCACCGGCGATACTCACACGTGGTCATTCCGGTCACGGTGCCTCATCATACAAGTGGTAAGTAGGGCACAAACACAGTTCCAGGCTGTGTCCTCTTTCAGGTCCCGTTTGACAGTCAGTTACCGCCCCACGTTGGGCGCCAGAAATTGTAACAAGATGGTGTTAGGGTGGGGGTGAAGGTGTGGTGTAGATGAACCATTGATGGGGGTTTCACTCTTGTTACTGCGGCTGGTTAGGCCGCAACATTCACTCGGTTCGTGCCAGGGCGGTAAAACTGCTCACACTGTCAAAGAAGAATATAAGTCTATTGTAGGGCACAAAAGACGTTTATTCAATAACACACACACCTGCTCTCGACTGGGGGAAGAGACGCAGTCGTGTAACAGTATACCAATTAACAACAAGACAAATGTATACATGGCATAGTTAACACGACTAGCATAATAATAATACATATGTATAAAACGTAAATAAATCAAGAGTGAAGATAATAAACACAACATGAGATGTGCGATATCAGAGAGAGAAAAAGAGAGAGAGAGAGAGAGAGAAAGAGAGAACAATATTATCGAAAGACTTCTAAACATTCAGTACGCACTAATATCGTGGTCGTCGATATACATAACATTTGTGAGCAAACACTCTGCTCGGTTAGGCTAATAGTATACGGCATTTCAGCAGGCTACATGTATCTAAAACAATATAAACAGCATAACCACAGAACTCTTTCATAACTTCCAGAGTCTAATATACTTATGAGGAAAATACATCTATTGCTTACAGAGTTACACTCATCGTAAAGATCTGATAGCATCTGATATTATCATCTTAAAATCAGCAAGAACAGTATTTTAAGTATTAAAGAGCACGTACCTGTCAAAGAAGAATATAAGTCTATTGTAGGGCACAAAAGACGTTTATTCAATAACACACACACCTGCTCTCGACTGGGGGAAGAGACGCAGTGCTTGGGGCTTGACAGGCCCGGGGTTTTATACGATTCTTTCCCATCCTCCCACGGTCTTGGGGGCGGGTCAGTCTGACTGTCGCTCACAGTTAAGCACTGTGATTGGAACACGCTCCTACGCTCCTTTAAGACAAAATACTGAATCCCAAAATACCACATACCACATATAATATACATGTATTGCTCTTTCTTTATCTGTTGCTGCACGTCCATGCCCACTTGCGAGTTGTAGCCCCACCTGGCCTTTAGGCCTAGTTTGCTTCCTTTCCCAAGGCTACTGACCACGAGCTATGACAGCACATTATGTGCAGCCAATTCAAAGTGATGACATCATTCACTTGGGCAAATGGTAAGGCAGGCCTTGAAGGATACAACCATGTTGTAGTATTGTCAAATGTGCACTGTCTTGTCACTATGATGTGCGATAATTATTACATGTAGCACATGACTGGTCATCACTAATCCCCGTTGTGCGCTGTATGCTGTTTCACTACACTGGGCTTACTGAACACATGCCTACACCCCTGTATCGCTAACATGTGCCAGTCTGTCCACTTTCATTGAATGATGCAGCACAGGAAACCACTGGAAACCAATGCACTTTTCTGTTTGTAACTTTTGCATCTGACTCTGATCTCATCTCGTAATTTCATCAAAACATGGCTACTGTCAGCAAAAAAAGAAAATCAGTATTAATATGAAGGCGGAGAGCTGCCGTCAATTTCATATTATTTGAAACACAGGACGTGTTAACAAGAGAGGTGACCATGCAAAAAACAGAGGGATGGATCCTTTTTATATCTTGTTATTTGTTCTTTTTACTGGAATAGCAAGACCTCGGGTGTAAAGAGACATTTTTGGCAGAACATTACATCTCGTTAGTTTTGTAACCAAGTTCCCCTGTACTTTTATATCTAGTGTGACTCGGGTGCATTGCTGTGGGTCTGAATTATGTCACCGCTAGCAGGTCAATTTTTGGACCGAGTGTGAAACAGGGTGACCATTCTCTTGTGTTCACTCATACTGTGTTATTTTATTAACCAATATGAATGAAACTTGGCATCCGATCAGAAAATAGATCCTATATTATAATGATTATGCGAACGACAATCTTTTTACTCTGTGAAAAAGCAGTTTACCGTCTACCGAACTTGTTTCATCATTATATATTTCGTGAACTACGAGGAACAGCAGTTTCGTCGTTGACAGGGCAAGTCTTGAATACTTCTTCTTTTACATCCTAAAATTAGAAATTTTTGTGTTTTTTACTTTTCACGTACTGCCTGCAAACATCTACGTACCCCCTGTCAAAACCGGCACTTCAAGACAATCAGCCATGCATTCTGGGTAACCCCATGCCCCAGAATAGTCGAGCGGTCAGCATGTGTTGCACACTTTCGTTTTGAAAATAAAACTAAAAAACTAATGAAATTATAGTTTTTGTAAATGAAAGCTAAGTTTCAGCTAGATGGTCCAATTTGAGACTGAGGTATGGTCAGTTTTTCAAAAAAAAAACCCCATGGTTAAAAGGTCCCCTTTTGAGAATGTTTTCCTCTATAAATATGTTCCAAATTCTGGTGATCTTAATACCCCATAACTTTTTTATTTTTGGATGGATTTTAAACATTTAAAAAGCATAATGCTTAGAATGGACTGTACTTTCCAGTGCCCAAAGCTAAAAACACTTAACATGAATAAGAACATTTTCAGTGGCATTGCTGTTTTATGTACCAGCACCTTTCTATACCAATTTAAAAACTTGAGGGAGATTCATATCCGTACCCAGTTTAAACTAAAGCTAATATGTAGAAACAGAGCTATGTTGAGCAACGCTGAGTACCTCAGCTATTTTAAATAAATATCCAGAGTAGTTTTAGCTGGTTTATTTATTTTTTAAAATGAATTTAGTTTCAATGTTTGTATGTCATGATTGCTGTAGGAAATCATGCAATAAAAAAAATGGATAACTTTTTTTCTTTTTTTTTTTCACAGAAATTTGAAGCATTATACAATGAGCAGGCAAAAAGGGGCCATGTCAGTGAGAAAACAACATTTGACTACGCATGGTGCCTCATCAGAAGCCGCTATGTGTCAGATATGCACAGAGGCATAGCCTTGTTAGAAGGTGAGTTTTTCATGTTACTGGTAAGTTGCCATACTTTCTGTCCTCATAAATTGTAAAAGATTATTCTTTCAGATAACAAACGTGTAGTTGATCCAATTTGAAGGTGTTTTTAATAATTTTATTCTTAACATTTTCTACCAAACAAACCAATGACAACATAATTCATTCAAGAAAGATTCACAGGGGCTGACAAAAGCTGAAGATGTAGGGAATGAATGAACATTTAAAAAAAAAAATGTGTACAAATTGAAATGGTAGTCTTTCAGGTGATCAAAATTAAAAATTTACAAGGCAGTCATTAAATCTGATGTAGAATTGCAGGTGAATGTTTTTAAAATTACCTTGAATAAAAATGTCAACACTTACATATTTTTCACAGTGAGTCATTTTTTTACTTTTGTCATTTAAATTCAAAATCTGCATGTGGGTAGTAACATCAAAGCAGTACGCTTCTGTGACAGAGTTGAAATCTATATTAATAAAAATGAAACCTTACGACAATTGCAGCGCGCCTTTCGCTACTCCTCTGTTAATGCTGATTCGGTGGCCCTCAGATTTTATACAGCGCTTAGTATAGACTGTCGTTGTGTCCCCGGCACAGAAAATAAAAAAATAATTAATAACTCGCAGAACGTTTGTATTAGTCTCTAGGTTGCGTCACATTGGCGTTCGGTCTATTTTTTCGGCAAATTAATGTAACTAAGATTGGTTCCGGTATAGTCTGTATCACACTCACAAAACAACTTCCGGTTAGGACTGGTTTGAATGATGAGATTGAGTTCTAAGACTATCAAGTATGAAACTTTATGTGTTCTCAATGTGCCTCGACTAGGAAAAAGAAAGGGAATTGGGAGATTGACGCTGCAGGGCCAAAAGTACAGGTTTGTGTTTTCAATATGCCTAGCCAAATATAATATTTTTTTTTCCATCAACCAGGGATGTGGAGTCGGAAGCTTTTTAGCTGGAGTCGGAGTCGGAGTCGGAAATTGTCAAGAGCCTGGAGTCGGAGTCGGAAATATTTTCTCCGACTCCGACTCCGGCCAACATTAGATTTTTGCAGAGTTTTTGTTTAAAATACATGTATTTTTAAAAATTAAATCAGATTATATTATTAGACAAACATTATGTTTTTTTCCTTATGTGGATAATATTAATATTTTCTTAAAATCTCAGCAACAACAACCTAAGTTCTTATTTAAGAAAAAAGTAATGAAGGATCAACTGTTCGGTTAGAGAAAGAGGCCGGAGTCGGAGTCGGAGTCGGTCATTTCAGAAAAGCCTGGAGTCGGAGTCGGTCATTTTCAAAAGGCTGGAGTCGGAAAATTTTCAGACCGACTCCGCATCCCTGCCATCAAACACATGACGTTATCACTTCCTGCGATGTGCAAACAAACTAACCCGTGTGCAAATCATAGCCATTTGACGGATGCTGGTGGGACGCGCAGGACGTCAACGCGCAAAGGGAGAGCAGTAGAACGTATTTTAAAAACAAACAAACAAAAATAAATAAAGCTAAAGGAACAGGCAAAATGAAGCAGGTCCATAATATTCACCCAGAACTGAAACTAATAAATCGATTTATCCCGGGCAGGGCCGGGAACTCGGCTAGTAGTTTATAAATCAACTTTCCTCATGTTTTACTGACCATGTAAATGTCCCAAATATCTAAAAAAAATGACATTCTTCTATTCTTTCATTTTCAGATTTACTAATATTACTTTGTTGTGGAGAAACCCATGAATATTTTCTCCATGTTTTTTTGTTGTTGTTTTCTTCAGATTTACTTCGTCATGCAAAGGATGACCTTAGCCAAAGGGATTATTTATTTTACATTGCTGTGGGATTCGTGCGAATAAAGGTAATTGTCACTTATTGATTTGGTGCAAACATTCCATCATGTTGGAAGTCTTGCTTCACTTCAAACCTTTATTTGGTGCAGACTGTAAAATTACAGTTCAGTCACATTTCCTGTGGCCAGCAGGTTCAGATTGATCATTTTTGGAAGCAAATAAGTATTGGCATAGCCTTATGAAAACTGTGCGTGATTGTCATAGCTACTAAGATGTTAGGTGAATGCCAAACATCTGAAATACCAGAATTTATACCAACAGGAATATGAGCGAGCCTTGAAGTATACTCAAGCCATCCGTAAAATAGAGCCTAATAACAGACAAGCTCAACAGTTAGAAGGTTATGTCAAGTCGAGAATGAAAAAAGGTGAGTCTTCCTTTTAAAATCATTTTACGTCGCATAAAGTGCTCTCCGGTCAGCTTTGATGCAGTGGATCAGAAAGTATGGTTCAGCTAAATGTTTCGAGCCTAGTGGAGTCCAAGGGAATCAACAACATTTTGTCAAATAATGGTGACCTTGATTATTCCACCTCCCTCTGTCTGTCGATAATGTCTCTTTGTGTGAAAAAAACTTTTTAAAAAATGAAATCTTGATACAGAAAGTGTCATTTTTGTAATTTGTACTGACAGTGTGTTTTTGTTTTTTGTTTTCATGTTTATTTTTTGGTGGCAGTCCGCGCAGGGGTGGGGAGTACGGCACTGTTACACTGTATAATGGTAATTCCACGCCACTGAAGGCAAGATGGGATAACGCAGTGTAGGCCTAGGTCTTGCATTTGAACATCATACATGGGAGAATGTCTTTATTTACTGATGACCTCATAAACAATACCTGCAGCCAAGATAAAGACAGGGTTTGCTGACCACAACTACATGTACAAAGCTTAAGCCTTTCAATGCTGCTCTCTTGTTTTTACCGCTACTGTAGGGTCACTTCGAAAGAAAAAATCATCAAAAGATCCCATACAGGTGCCTGTGCATTTTTTTTTTGTGTGTATTTGAGGAAAAGGGTGGGTGGGGGTCTGCAAAAAGGGATGTAATTAATGTGTGGTGTGGGGCAAACAGCATAACAGTGGCATAACACACATTAATTACATCCCTTATGCCACTGTTATGCTGTTTGCCCCACACCACACATTAATTACATCCCTTTTTGCAGACCCCCACCCACCCTTTTCCTCAAATACACACAAAAAAAAAATGCACAGGCACCTGTATGGGATCTTTTGATGATTTTTTCTTTCGAAGTGACCCTACAGTAGCGGTAAAAACAAGAGAGCAGCATTGAAAGGCTTAAGCTTTGTACATGTAGTTGTGGTCAGCAAACCCTGTCTTTATCTTGGCTGCAGGTATTGTTTATGAGGTCATCAGTAAATAAAGACATTCTCCCATGTATGATGTTCAAATGCAAGACCTAGGCCTACACTGCGTTATCCCATCTTGCCTTCAGTGGCGTGGAATTACCATTATACAGTGTAACAGTGCCGTACTCCCCACCCCTGCCCCCCATCTAGTGTAGTGTGGTGAATGTGTAAACACTACAGTGATGTATTTGCAGTATGTGCTAAGAACCTTGTGTAGATGAGGTATTTATTCCTTGTACCTGTTGTGGTTATGTCAGCAATCAATGAATTTACTGGTCATAATGCCAGCACCATCTCGCGTGTGCATGTTGTTGGCTGATATCATTAGACATTGGGGCAGAATCATGCTGCGTTAGGGGCCCCACCTGTACCCCTGCCACTCTGTGTGGCATGTTTCTCACTTGATCGGACAGACACATGAGAGAGAGGCTCTACAGCCTACCCATTGCATCAATTTTGGTACCTCTACACCCTCCCAATCGCTGTAAAGAATAAAGAATTGTTCAACAGGCCTGTGTTAGTGTGTTTGTGGAAATCAGAAGCTACACCGAGGATGAGCGCGCTCAATCAGCTCGGTTTATCAGAATTTGGGCAGTTCAAACTCGAGTTAACAGTAAATGTTTAATATTATAGAGATAAAGAAGGAAAAAAAAGGGTCATGGCAAAATCATCTCGATTTAGCAGAAATTCGAATTACCAAAGTTTCGGTTTACATGGACTCCACTGTACTTCAGTATTCTGCTGTGCAGGTATCATTTGTTGGAGAATTAAAGATACCATAGGCCTTTTGATTTTAAGTGACAGTCTGAGACTCAGATGATTTGATATTTTATGGGTATTCTTGCACTGATGTATTATGCTCAACATATGCGAGGGAACTGTTTCAGTGTAACTTATATCTCTGCCTCTCTTGGATACAGATGGTTTGATTGGAATGGCTGTTGTAGGTGGAGCAGTTTTAGCTCTTGGAGGACTTGTGGGAGCCACCATTGCTGCTGTCAAAAAGAAGAACTCAAACTAGACCTTGCTTTATAGAGTGCTTTTTGTTAATCACAACTCTGATGTCCTGTTGCTTCTTTAGCATCTTAGATGTATATTTGTGACTTAAGAATTACAAATACAAATCTCACTACAGACTGGTGATGTGATTTCAAGCCTAATGGCAGGCACCAACTTCATCATTTTTACACTATAATAAGTTGTTGTCTGCAGCAAATTTCATTTTTCCTTGTTTCAAATCTGTGGAAAGTGTCACAGACAACTTATGATGGAGAGCTGATTGCTATAAAGTATGCAAAATCCTTAAAGTTCACTGACTGAAAACAAAAAAACAACAACAAAAGCCCAAAATCTTTAGCCACCTTTGCGAGTGAATATGGACCAGTTTGTGTAGTTTGAATCAATCCCTGGTGAACAAACAAGATACACTTCTCAGAAATCAACATGAACTTCTTTTATTAAATTCTGGTTTTGTGGTACATGCACCAGCTATAATGACAAGCAGATAGGAGTGTTGAACATAATTCACATAAATTAAATTGTCTTATAAATAATACATGTAATTATTAACAAAGATTAGGAAAAAATTACATTTCTCTGCTCCCATATATGCTGGCCTCCCCTTTCTTTTAAAAATGAGAATGCCATTTATTTCATGTGATTGTTCTCAAGACAAGTGAAATCTCTAGCATCTCAAATTTAAATATTTGGTTTGTTTAATAGACTAAATGTCTAAGCCATTTGCATTAAATTTTTAATTCATTTTTAAATTCAATAATTTAAATTTAATTCTGCAATTAAATTTCAGTTCTAAAAATTTAAAAGTTTTGCTTTTTCCATGGTGTTTGAAATTTATTTACGTGCATCCAGTTTGTTCAGTTGCTCACGCTTTTAACTGCTTTGAGTTAGTCTCTGTTTATTGTCACCAAATGAACATGAGATTGCTGGAATTTGAAGGCACCCAGACAAGCATTTTTGTAGAGACTATCAGCCAGACAAAACTGTTTATCAACTTAACTGAGCTAACTAAAGTTTTTCTGTGTATTTTAAAAGCAAAAAGTGATGGTAAAGCAGGGAGCAGAATTCTACTTCAAGTACTTGTACAGCACACACATTTTGAAATAATTTTAGAAAATTCAGTTTCAATTACATGTGCTATGGGTACAAAAGATAAACAATACTACATGTATGTGATTTTGAACAATGTGTGAGAACTATCATAGAAAACATTATCAGTTGATTGCTATTAAGCAGACACTGACACTAACACATATTATAGGGGTGGAACTGGCTCCAATTAAACCAATTTTTTTCTTCTTGTAAGTTGTATGACTATTATTGGGGAAAAATTATATCGAAATTCTATAATTTTATGAAACACTACGGGTACCAGAGTAAACATTTTCAGGTTGTTGATTGGGGTTGATTGCGTTCTTGCAGATAAATTATTCCCCTGCAATATGCTTTATGGATCTGTTTTGTTGCAGTAGTAGCTTTTTACACCTTTCATTTTATTCTTTCAGATGGCTTGATGGGCATGGCGATAGTTGGTGGGGCTGCTCTGGCTTTAGGAGGGCTGGTGGGGATTGGAATAGCAGCTCTGAAAAAGTGATGATCTGTTCAATTTCTGAGTTTTTGTTCAAAACAGGATTCAGTAAAATTTATATCAAACTCTAATTGTGACCGAATATTTTTTATTGCATTTGTTTTGTGTGCTTCTTTTTCTGATTATTTTTGGGCTTAGTAATATCTTGCAGGGCTGTTTGGAGAAATGTGAGAGGTCAGAGTCCCGAGAGTTCTGTGTTATATACATGTACATCTATAATGTTTGCTTTAATGCCAAAATGTCTTTAGTTTAATTTTGTGTATTTTCTGTCTTCTCTTTAGTTTGCTTAGTATTGTTTGGGTTTTATTTCTCACGCGGGGTTTCGCAACATACAACCTTTTTTTCTTGCCCAATTTTGACTTTGCTTATATAGCCCTGCTGCGACCCCACAGTTTTTCTGTGGTTTTTATGATATTTTTTGGCATCTTGGGTTCATTTTCTAAACTTATTCTGTTGTTTCAAGGTATTATAAGAAAAGAATATCCCTTTTTTTTTGACGCCTTAATATTTAGAGTAATTAATTTGTGAATCACAAGTCATTTCATTTACTTTTGTGTCATCAAAACCAAGGTGCTGGGAGATAAACTTTTGACTTTTGGTGAATTATACCTGATTCCTACATACTTATATTATTAGTTTGACTTTTTTTTTCTTTTTTCATAGTTATAACTGATTCAATTTGAACTGTAGATAATGCAATTGTGTTTATTGAAATACCTGTCAAGTGTCATTTTGTTGCATTTTTAAACAATGTATCCAGCAGCCAGTAAATTTGATTTTGTGAATTTGTTAACACAGAAATTTTGTTATGTATCTTAAGTTAATGGTCTTATTTAGGCATGGGCTGATGATAGAAACTCTGCCAGTATTCTGTTTGTTTCCCCAGGGGTTTTGTTGAAACTGGTAGCAGAATCTTTTCCATTATTAATTCTCATTTACCCATGTTTTGCAATCTGTGTTGGGAATATTTCATTCCATGTTTGTACTTTCAGGGCTGAAATATGATGAAAACTCTTTTGCAGTTTTTCACCTGATCCACATTTAAATCATATGACCAGTTTTCACATGAATATCGTGACGGATGGAAAATTCATCAGAAAACTTACTATGAATTATAGAAAGGTTCCCTGAACCAGCCTAAATGAGTTAACTGGATTAAAACATTTATACAACTAAGTACACAATTATGTGATGAAGTGCTACATATTGCCACATAGAGAAATGAAATAAAACTTTGAGAGCGTTTTAAGATGTTGAGGTTGTATGCTATCATGTATATAAAGTAAAGATCTGTCCATATTTTTCTGCATCATTGCATGTATCATAGTTATACAACAACAAAACGCTGTCTGTAAATGTTTATACATGTAATATGATTTCAACATATTACATGTGCAGTGTCTTGTCGTTACAGGGCAATGACTCATGTTTGAAATATTTCGACTAATTAAGCTTCCTGAAGTTGCCAATATTTAATACTCAACACACTTTCAGACAGAGGGATAGTTGAGTCAAATAAATTAGCTTCCTGGTTGGGAATTTTAAAAGAGAGGCTTGGCATGTGGTAACATTTGGCATTTCATCATGTTCGTGCTTGTGATTTCATGTGAGAAATACGTTTTAATGATTGCATTGAAAATTCCTGCAAACATGGCTTACTGTGGCATATAAGATTCTACATATTGCAGGGGAAGTGTAATTATGGCTGTACATTTTGAAAGCCAAAAGTATGCTTGCTGTGTTGTACAAAAATCACTGAAATGAAATGAAATGAGATTATCTTTGCCCACATGGGTGATAGATTTCAAATACATGTACTTGTTTTGTCATTATAGCATTCATGATGCTTATGTGTAACATGCATTGTACATACATGTATTGTTGAGTTGCTTGAGTATTTCAACAAAATGTATCATTTCAATTTTTAAAATTTGCATCTGTGTCAGTGTGTGGGGGCAGAGAAATGGCATCTGGGCCATGGCCGACTAAATTGAAACAGTTCTGCTCTTCTGTCTTGTCACAGCTTATGTTGTGTTATATTACAATATATCTATTAAATGTTGTATGATTTATACATCGTACTTGCTAAAATGATGATCTTGAGGGAATTCGTTTAGTGCTCTATACCAGCAAATTGGTTACTTGAAGTAGGCCTGTGCATGGTTATGAAATCCAGGTCAGGTCAGGTTGACATTAAATATACATACATGTATACGTTTTTTCACTTTTCTCTTTCAAAACTGTCTGACACCAGTTCACCCGAGGAGTTGAATGAGTGTTACTGAGGAAGGAAAAATTGTAATTTTAAGAGTTTGTCTTTCACTGGGTAGAACATTGTCTCATTATTCTTGAATGGAGCCTATCCTTATTTACTTTTAGATTTTGGAGTCATATTTCGACTCTCAGCCTTGGTACTTTTCCAGATCTTGGCATAAATTCATGGTACAGTATTTTTGGTTCATTGATCTTATTTGTGTGTTTATTTCTGCTGGTGAGAGTAACAGAGTTGAACTACATGTATTCAGCAATATTTTGAATTTAGGGACCAGTTTGAAACTGCATCAAATTTGAGTCATTGTTCAGACACTTCTGTTTCTTCTTGACTACCAGCCAGCCAGTGGAATACCTTTCTTTGTGTGGCTGTTCTTTACTAAACAAAATACATGTACATGTAGAATACTTGTTACATTTGTTAGAGCATTTGTGTGGTCTTTTTCTTCTGGTTGTAATGCTTGGTTTTTACTGCAGTAATCAAATTATGTAGTTATCTGAAAAACTGTTCAGAGGTCAAAATAACATTTCTGTGGCTGAGACATTTCTTCTTGTGCATAAAAGTTAATACAAGAAAATGAAATCCAGTGTCTGAAGTTTGGTTTCTTTTGGAAAATAAAGCTGCCTCTCCCATCATCAGACTTTAATCACTTTGCTGTTCTCATTTTCTTTTTTTGGGTGTGTGTTTTCGTTTTCTTCGAGTTCCCCAGGGAGATGTGTCCATAAACATTTGACAATAGGCATCCTAAACCCACACTTACTTTATATTACCACAATGATATGAAGCACACCATTGAAAAGATCTTTTCCTGAGAAATTTAATATCAAAAATATAAAATTAGGATTGCTGGAAAAAAAAAGTTACCCATTGAAAATGACATTATTGGGACTGGCAGAATGAAATGTAGAATAAAAATATTGATGTACATTTGTTTGTATATGGCGCTTGTCTCCACAAAGTGGACCTGAAGAGTTTCACAATGAGATACATGAACTTGTAGTTATAATGCTCACTCTCCCTTAGTCTGTCCATCACTTTGTCTTATGTTACAAAATCATGCTGTATGAAATATACAAGGCTTAACATTATCAGTACCATTTGGACAATACGACAAAGCAGAAGACTTTCAACACCAACAAACCTTTATTTTTGTGAATTTTGGAGTTTTATTTTCTGGTAAATGAGAGTGATATTGTCATGATTTCCTAACACTGCAGTATGTTTTACTGGTGTACAGGCATCAATAAAAAACGGTACATGTAATTTATTACGATATGTAAACAAATGACATTTAAACATGGTAGTCTTACATTTACACATGAGAGATGCCATTAGGATTCCGTCAGTCAGTGTAGTTTCTGCAGTATGTTTTACTGGTGTACAGGCATCAATAAAAAACGGTACATGTAATTTATTACGATATGTAAACAAATGACATTTAAACATGGTAGTCTTACATTTACACATGAGAGATGCCATTAGGATTCCGTCAGTCAGTGTAGTTTCATGGCAAGTGGACATGTTCTGCTAGTGTGGGAACAGTTTGTTTTTCTTGTACAAAAATGTGATTCCTGAATTGGCAGCTGTACTGAAAACCAAACCTAAAGCGCAAACTTGATCTGATTACCCAGGGCCAACAGCAAGCCTCCACACAAATAACCTTATGTAGTTTTCTAGACGTCAGGTCAAGCTCTGTATAATATGCACATGCAGAATATAATGGGCTAAGACGCAAGCATTTTTTGTTCCTGAGTTTCTTCTTGTTTGTCACTTTAGATAGTTTGAAAAAGTCATGTCACTATACTAAAATTAAAATTCTATCATTATCAGTGGCATAGCATGGGTTGCCAGCTCCCAGAGCAGGGCAACTATAGCACCCCTTTCCTTTCCACCAGTTTAGGACTGACTTTGGTTCCATATATTAAAAACCTTTTCCTGTTTCATACCTGTAAATTTCTTGGTTGTTGAAACTGTCGTGCACGCTGGACAATATCAATTTACATCCTATTGCTGGTGTATTAACTATTATTCTGCTGATGAGTTTCATTCTATACTAACCGCACGATGGATCGTACACATGAAAGACACATTCCTTCACTTGACGATCTTTGTAGAATGAAAAATATGAGTGTGCATGAGAAAAAACGGCTTTGAAGTGAAAATAATTATGGGTCCGACACAAACTTCCAACTTGGCTGTTGTTTAGGGGACCGTGGCATGTTACAGGGTAAACTGTAGATGAGCAGTGAACACTACTCAGTGTGATCTCTATAAGGGCTTAGTTATTAGACTACGGTCCCCTAACAGCAATCACTCCAATATCAATGGGTCAATTAGCTATTGCCACTTTCAGGATTAAATGCCGTTTTCTCAAAATCTTGTTTTAGGGGAGTCACTGACTTCAATTTATCAGAAATGTCTTGTCTTTTATTATGTATAGAACTCAAAATGTCATGTTTGCGACATATTGTGGGTTTTCTCATGCACACTCACAAATATGACACAAAAAACAGAAACAACCCTTCAAAAGGAAGTCAAAGACTTGTGATGAGTGACAAATTATTAATCTATAGAACTGATGTCGGTGATGATTCAAATAACAGACATTCAAAGTTTATTTGTCATAAATGCTCATTAGGAATAACCGACTCAAAAAATGCTTAAACTTTACTACTTCAATAAAGAAAGCGTGCGAGCGAGCAAGCAGAGTGATTTGGTGTTCTTTTGACATTCATATTAAGCATTCAACACCTAGACCTCAGAATGAATCCAACCAATCACCTAGAACCAGTCACAGGTGCGACACAAATTCAGTCAATAGCACAACTGACATAAGTATAATCGTGAATGAACCAGCTGCCAGCCCAATTTCACCACACTCATCTCACACTGCAGAAGACAACACGACAGACAAATATGTTTTATCTTGCAACCGTTCAGAAATGCAAAGCGTTGAAGAGACTACAATTTTCACTATACCTTTAGCAACATAAACTCTTCACAAAAGGCCAAAGCAAAAGATGAAGGACAGTGCCAATTTTCCAATCTTCAAGGAAACAGAAAAAAAATCAGCCATGATAGCACATCACCCATTTTCAAAGCCTCTGTCATTGTGGATGAGTCAGGCATATTCACTCTGCCAACCATTGATTGTACCTCTCAGTAATCAGTAAAAGAGAGGATGATGCCAGCACACATTTATTCAAAAGAAAACTGTTCACAAACAAAAATCCTCAAGAGCACTGTCAGGTACAAATGTGTATGGGTGTGTGGGGGGAAGGGAGGGAAGAACAGCCAATTGCTGTATGGAAGATGGTTATCCAAGAAAGGTTCCATCAGAAGCAGCAAGCTCAACAAAAAGGAAGCAAGCACATTTATTAGAAGAAACCAGAGCAAATGTTGCTGGACCATCAACATCTGCTGGAGACACCCTGTTTGCCACAGAAATGAAATAGTTGCCAGCTGAGAGGAAACAGAATGTCTATGGGAATACCAGGGTTCACAGCAAAATCAAATTTATCGCACAGCAAACATTCATAATCAAAGAGACAGCAGGACTTAGTGGTAAACAAGGAAAGCATTAAAACAAGATGGGGCACAGTTAGCAAATGAGAATTCTGTTAGGGTAGGCTACTGTCAAAAGAATAAGCAGCAGATTTTGTAGAAGTTGAGTATTGACCATTTTTAGATGACCAAGGTAATGAACAGGGTGTGCCATATGGACGGATAAATAAGTTGTCATCATTAGTTGATTGTCTCTTGGATGAATATGCTGCGAGTGCCCTCCCTCTATGGCACGCCAATATTCCAGAGGTTGAGTGTGGATAAAGATTGGAGATACAGGAAACCATGGAAAAATCTCCTTCAAAATCGCACTTAAATATAGCCAACACTATCAAACCAAATCAGAAATGCTCAACAAAACACAGCAGTCATTATTATTTCTGCAGTTAGAGACAAATATGAAAACGTTTTTTTTACCGATAGCCTAGGAGATGACATTGCATAACTAACAGCACGGACATGGAAAGGAAAGGAACTTGGGCTCTTCATTAATGAAGATTATGATTATCTGTGCAAGCTGTATGGTTTTGTCAAGCAACATCAGGCCATGATGAAGATTGTCACTGCTCTATGATAATTGATAATGGCCTAAGTCTGACTAATGCCAAAAGACAACTGACAGTTCATTGCATGTATTATAGAAAAAGAAATTTTGTGCCAATAGGAAAATGTAATAATCCAATAGAATCATAATTGCATAAGTCACCAAATCACAGGTAAAGAAAAGTTTTTTCTTAATATCTCAAAAGAGTAAAAAATGACTTATGCCATTAGCGAAGAGCACTGACGAACATTCATGTTTGTGGTGTTTGATACCAAAAACAAAGAACTACAGCATCCCTGTAACATGTCAACAAAGAGACCTGCACATGTTATGCACAGATCATGCTGTATTCATGACACAAGACGGAAACAAAAAAGGAGCTGCTCAACATCACAACAGCATAGATGAACCTCTACTCACAATAGAATTGGACCGTGCCTCACCTCCATATGTTGCTCAGCGTTGTTTTCAAGCACCACAAACTATTAGAGATGAAAGCACATAAACTCTATGTGGACATTGCCTCATTGATGAATGATAAGCTCACAAAACTTGGCATTTCACTTGGGGAATACAGAAAAAATTACAAGAAGGCACAAGCAATAAAAGACCAGATACGCCACGCAAGAACTTATGTCATAATGAGCAACAATAAGCGAGAAGAAAGAAAATTCAACAAAGAAGTGAAAAGCATACAGAACACTGTGTCCTAGATTGATCATGAGGAGCCATCCCCCAGTTCTGATCCCGTAGCCTCAAGTCTTGACGACATATTGCAGTACCAACTGACATAATTCTCCCAAACAAAGTGCAGCTGACCGCAGGTGTAGTGACCCGTCACTGGCCCCAGTTGTGATGACACAGCAGGGCACTTGGTGGCCAGACTAAATGACAGGTGTCAGGGTTTAAGTGATATAAATGTCGTGCTGGGTCACGACTTGCAAGGAGTTGATTTTTCACGGTCTCGTTGATTATAACCAGCGTAATTTGTTCTTGAACTGTCCTCGTGAACAGTTTGTTTTTGAAACACTTTTTTGGAAAGAAAGTGGTGCGAGATAGAATAAATGGATAAGTTAGGAGTGACAGTGCAATTCTCGACCCCGTGATTTTGATGAACACTTAGAAGGGAAGAGAAGGGGTGAATAAGGATAGATAGTTTAAGACGCTTAGTCGCGTTCAGAAATTCGTACATAAAATGTAGAAAGCACGAGGGTTTAAAGATTTCAGTAATTGTTTTGACATTTTAAATTGACCTTGTCTGTTTTTAGTACAAGGCCGTGACCAACTTCCACGTAGAATATATTAATACTGCGAGATGAGCTCGCATGGATGCACCAATCAAATCTAGGGATTTGGACGGTAATTTGCAGGTGGCTGCACAGTATAAAAGTGTAGCCATACCTATGTCCATTACTCCATACAGAAAATTCCAATCTGTGCAGGCGTCGGCACGATTCTGCCTGAAGAATCATAAGTCTGTTTGATTCATGTCTAGTCCACTATAGACATTGAGATGAAGCCATATGCTTGAATGAGATATGCCCACTGCTATTGTCTACTGTTCCCTGGTTTTTCTAATACCAGGGACCAAGTGTAAGTGTTTGTCCTTTGATGATTCAACAATGAACGAGGAGCTGAACATAATTTATCCAGTAGGACAGGATTGCCGCATATACTAGGAGTGCTACCCAAGAATGCAAGACAAAGATTTATATTGACTTGCAACTAGTATGAATGTTTGGCATACACATCTGTGAATTGGGATTGATTTGTCTGGATGAGGCTGGGGATTGCCAGCCCATCCTAGAGTAGATCCTAGACTTAACTACGTCAGTTTATATTGACGAGCTTGATCCATTATAAGCGGTAGGCACAAATAGCTGAGATGACATCGTCGCCAGAGACGATATTAGTATATTGCTTGATAGATAGTAGGCAGACTATATCTGAGAGATATATAACTAGTACTCAAATTGTTAGTGAGTCAGAATGATCATAACAATATAGGAATCTAGAGAAGACTTCTAGTGACATATTATTGAATTTTCATTTGATGCTGCTGATGTTGTCTTTTAGTATGTAATAGATCTAGACCAAAATTGTTAGGAAATTTAATGTAATTAAATTTGTGGCCCTGCAGGTCTGTTGATGAAACTTATTCAGATTGTTCTTAGTGTGTGGCATGGTACGAAAGAGTAAATAGTAAATACCTCTCGATTTAAAATGCAGTCATAATTCCATCTTTGAGAAGACCCTCGTCATAACAGCTAGAGGGCACTACCACCTAATACCCACTCCGTAACACTGGAGAGGGACCCCCTAAAGAACTTAAAGAACACCATGCCATTTAGATAAATTATTCTTAAAACCTATTGACAGACTTACCCTTAGATCCATCTATTGCATTTTATTCCATTATTTCATATTGTACTGTTATAACATTGTGATTTCAGGTTCTTTTTACTTTAGGTTATAGTTAAGTTGTATTAATATGACATTTTCTTTCAATTTCATATAACGAGCTGATCATCCCATTGACCCGACAACACCGGCGAGGGATACCATTCGCCTTAGATATCTACCTGTGTCAGAAAGACGATATTTTTTTTTGGACTTGGAACGAGCTATGGATTGAGGACATCACCATCTGAATTCCTCAAAAGAAAGTTAAGTGAACCATCTGATTGTCAGTTTTGAGGAGGGCGAGGTGCTTTCCGCTCTCAGTGTTTCCAGGCTTTTTTTCCTTTACTATATGTTTAGTTTAAGAGCGGGAGGTTGGTTGGGATCATAGTTTAGCATATCTTCTTTGCCATTACGAAGGATATTAGAGTGCCTTGGTGGCTATTGATAACTCGGGGGGATTTGCTTCACTGTGAATAGTTCTATTAGGGATCCATTATTCGTATAGATTGTGACGTTTCTCTTGCTTCCTCACATTTCTTTAGGAAGATGTCTCTCCTGTCTTTTTCTTAAACTTTCTGTAATATAAGTTAGGACTTGTAGGGTCTGTTATCGTTCGTCTTACTTGTAAGTCTTGCGTCTTGTTTCTAATGTAACCTTTTTTATACATTCGTTATATCGTATTTACCTTTTTTGTTTATACTTAATTTTTCTTGCATACCTGAATTCGTTCACCTGTTGTGACACGGTGAGTGAGTTCATGTGTAATCTGGGTTAATAAGGAGTGAGGTTTAATTAATCCTCCTATGTTGTACAGTAGCAACACTGCTTGAGTGAGGATTTTTATTGAATTGTTGGAACCCGTGCAGTTACCATGCTGCCTGTTCTATGGAGCTTATTAAGCGTTATGTATAACCGATCTCGTCTTTATATTGACGGGCCCCCGAGAGGGCAGTACTAGGCTGCTTAGGGAGGTGACTTTTTTTTTGAGTAGGGTTATGTGGTGAATATTGGTGTTATTTTCGGCTGAGCGGCCGCCCGAGGAGCAAAGAGTTTATTGTCTCATGGGACTTGTTCGTATCAGTATTGAGGTAATGTCATTATAAAAGACACGTGGTATATTGAGAGAGAGAGAGAGTTGAACCTTCTTACAGGCATTGTAAGCCCCACAGGGCAGTGTAAGGCCGCAGGCAGTGTAAGACACGGAGATGCAGTGTAAGACCTACGGGCAGTGTAAGGCCGCAGGCAGTGTAAGACCGACGGGCAGTGTAAGACCGACCGGTAAGAAAGGGAATTTTCGCGTTTTGAGAGTTTTTCCAGTGCTAACAGAGTACACTGATTCGTCGCGTTGAGAGAGATATATTTTTGCAGTGGTAACAGAGGACACTGCGTGGTCGCGTTTTAAGTTGTGGAGAAGAGTGGTTTTTTTTATACAACCGATTATGTCTTAGGCTGGCTGCGTTCCGTGGACCAGCTAACGTAATGCCAGATATGACTATATACCGAGATGACTGTGACACTTGACGTGTGCATGGCTTGCGTAAAGCGCATTAAATTAACTAGCTATCGCCTCGTGCCATCTCATCTATACCGGATTCGATACGGAGATTAAATAAATTAAATCATATTGTTATTAAATTGAGAAAGTTCTATACTATTGTTGCATTTAACGCAGCACCACGCGAGTTTGAAATGTAAACGTTAAGCTAATTAACTTTTCGCCGTTTTATTTCGGCTTCATTATACGGAAATCCGTTGTAGGACAGACCCACAATTTCATTACTCTATTACAGAGTCTGTCTTGTATTGGGGTTGGATATTGCTTTTCCCCCTCAATTCTGGACGGTGGATGGATTCACATTATCTTGTTCACTATTTTATGAACCAGTTTTACAATCCTTTTTTGTGAATATCCTCTTTCCACCAGCGTCATTCCGGACTGTGACCTGAACTTCTGACAAACCTGACGCCCTTGTCAGCGGGTCAATGAGATGGAGACATGGCAAACCAAGCTACCAGAGCTACTGCTGCCATTGGATACCACAGTATTTTAATTAACAATATATTGTTTGTGAATGTGTATATAAGCAGCAATTATGTGTGTTGACTAGATAATTATGAGCCTATTCCTTCAGTAAGGCCTGATTGTTTGATAGTAGATATACTTTAATTCAGCAGTATACAGTGATATACTCATTGTTATTATAAATGTTCGTGAGAAGTTTGATTGTGTGCAGTAAGAATGTTTCGATAGACTAGATTCTACAGAACGTGGCATCAATAATTGTATGCTTTTTGTCCATCCAATATGCACGTTCTTAGTTAGATTTTTTGTTCTCAAGCTTAAGGCTGACTTTTCTACGGTAGTACTTAAGCCCCCACCACAATAATTTTGTGGTTTCTTGGATCCTATCGTGTAAATTTTTCTTAAAATTTCCACTGGGGTGGGGGATGTCAGGGTTTAAGTGATATAAATGTCATGCTGGGTCACGACTTGCAAGGAGTTGATTTTTCACGGTCTCGTTGATTATAACCAGCGCAATTTGTCCTTGAACTGTCCCCGTGAACAGTTTGTTTTTGAAACACTTTTTTCTTAGAGATGGAAAGAAAGTGGGGCGAGATAGAATAAATGGATAAGTTAGGAGTGACAGTGCAATTCTCGACCCCGTGATTTTGATGAACACTTAGAAGGGAAGAGAAGGGGTGAATAAGGATAGATAGTTTAAGACGCTTAGTCGCATTCAGAAATTCGTACATAAAATGTAGAAAGCACGAGGGTTTAAAGATTTCAGTAATTGTTTTGACATTTTAAATTGACCTTGTCTGTTTTTAGTACAAGGCCGTGACCAACTCCCACGTAGAATATATTAATACTGCGAGATGAGCTCGCATGGATGCACCAATCAAATCTAGGGATTTGGACGGTAATTTGCAGGTGGCTGCACAGTATAAAAGTGTAGCCATACCTATGTCCATTACTCCATACAGAAAATTCCAATCTGCCTGAAGAATCATAAGTCTGTTTGATTCATGTCTAGTCCACCGTAGACATTGAGATGAAGCCATATGCTTGAATGAGATATGCCCACTGCTATTGTCTACTGTTCCCTGGTTTTTCTAATACCAGGGACCAAGTGTAAGTGTTTGTCCTTTGATGATTCAACAATGAACGAGGAGCTGAACATAATTTATCCAGTAGGACAGGATTGCCGCATATACTAGGAGTGCTACCCAAGAATGCAAGACAAAGATTTATATTGACTTGCAACTAGTATGAATGTTTGGCATACACATCTGTGAATTGGGATTGATTTGTCTGGATGAGGCTGGGGATTGCCAGCCCATCCTAGAGTAGATCCTAGACTTAACTACGTCAGTTTATATTGACGAGTTTGATCCATTATAAGCGGTAGGCACAAATAGCTGAGATGACATCGTCGCCAGAGACGATATTAGTATATTGCTTGATAGATAGTAGGCAGACTATATCTGAGAGATATATAACTAGTACTCAAATTGTTAATGAGTCAGAATGATCATAACAATATAGGAATCTAGAGAAGACTTCTAGTGACATATTATTGAATTTTCATTTGATGCTGCTGATGTTGTCTTTTAGTATGTAATAGATCTAGACCAAAATTGTTAGGAAATTTAATGTAATTAAATTTGTGGCCCTGCAGGTCTGTTGATGAAACTTATTCAGATTGTTCTTAGTGTGTGGCATGGTACGAAATAGTAAATAGTAAATACCTCTCGATTTAAAATGCAGTCATAATTCCATCTTTGAGAAGACCCTCGTCATAACAGCTAGAGGGCACTACCACCTAATACCCACTCCGTAACAACAGGGTTTGGCACTGTGTATAGTACCAATATTTTCAAGTGGGAAATCATGCTAGTACTAGTAACAGACATTATGTAATTCACTGATAAGGATACATTTATTTGCCCGTCATGCTGTAAAACTGTTGTATGTTCAAACTTTGGGAGATTTTGTGTGCGGGGAGAGGGTGCGCTATTTTTTAAAATTAGTTACTACTAATTATTCTCCTCCCCCCCCCCCCCCCCCCTAAAAAAAAATTAAATAAATTTCTGCACCCCAAAGAATTTTGCGCCAGAACACCCATGCCATGCCACTCATCATTACGAAACTAATGAAAACCATAAGTTTTAGAATACATACATGCCACCCAGATAAATATCATGTTCAACAATTCCACTTTTTCAAATACTCTTCCATTTTCTTCATGGAAATGAGTATTTTATGCAGCAGAAATTCATGAAATCCCATGGACATGCCCTTCGGAAGCTGTTTGAGATAACATGGCTATCACTCATGTTTAATATGCAGGAAGCCAGAACTGGAGTTATCCATACCATCTGCAGCCGAAACATTATGGATCTGATTTCACTTTCTTCAACAATTCACTGTAATAAGAGATCCAATCCTTCATTGCTTTGCCTGCAAAGAAGAGAGACATGAGAAAGAAACCATTTATTCAATATTTTCAGATTTTTTCCTCACTTTGGATATAAGTACAGTTTCACTAAGGTTTCTTGTTTGTATTTGTGTAGCGTTTCTAGCCAGAGGTCAAAGGCTCAGCAATTAGATCAGATTCAATATTACTTCAATGCCTGAACCCATGCCATTAAACGTTTAACTACAAAGATTAAGCATAAATGGTTGTTAAAGAAGAAGCCTAATACAGACCTGTTTACCCTAAGTTAAGTTATGCACAATAGGGAGACGGCTGCTCAAAAATAGGGAGATTTCATTAAAAAGAGGGAGATGCTAGAAATGTGCACCATCGGCAAAGTAAACTAGTGAAATGTCAACCAAAATGTATCATCGTATAATATGATTCATTATTTATGTGTTTGTGATTTGGACTGAATCCCTACGCTATTCATAGGATACTGTGTTTGTGATTTAGACTGAATCCCTCTGCTATTTATAGGATACTGTGTTTGTGATTTGGACTGAATCCCTCTGCTATCTATAGGATACTGTATCCTATGAATAGGAATAATCAACTGGCACATGGTTGCCTCTGCTCTTGTTGTTGCCTTCTGAAGGTCGTCCACTGAAGAACTCGGCGCAGACACAAAAAAATCTCGATCGGACCCTGTAGATGTAGCTGCTGCTTCATTAGACTTGTGGGCCTCCGATTTCACGTGTTTGGAAATGTCATTTCTGCCTCCGTGGCTCACGTTGATATCTTTCTTGCAGAATGTGCAAAACGCGTGCGACTTTGATTTTGAAGATTGGCGAAATGCCAGGTAATCTGACTTCCATTCGGCCTTCCATTTTGCGGAGTACTTTACTCTCTTTCTGCTTCCAACGTTCGTCAACTTTCTTTTGTCATCCTCTGTGTCGGATTCGGAGTCGGTTCCACGATTCTTTCTTTTTTCTGATCGACGCCATAATTCGGTAAACCGGAAGCAGGCCTCGATCTGAATATTTTGGGCAGTTACTTCCCTTCCATAGCAACCAGTTTGTTTATGAAGCACCGATCGTAAGGCACTGTCGGATCGCCACCTGAGCGGCGTGCAGCTCGTGGAATAGTGCGACTGCGAGCCACTCAGGCAGCGTGCAGTGTTCTAAAGGTTCTAATTTCATTTTCGGGAGATCGGTGAAAAAAATATCGGGAGATTTATGATGCTAGCGGGAGGTGGGGTCTAAAATCGGGAGTCTCCCGCTCAAATCGAGAGGGTAAACAGGTCTGCTAATATTTAAAGATAATTTTATACTCATTCTGGCCTGACAGTGAAAGTTACAGTGCCAATACTGTGCAATTTATTCTTTTTCACTGAAGAAAGTGCTTTCCCCTCTCTCTCATATGGTGCACTTCCATTGTCACAGAACTGTGAAGAGTTCTGCATTTTCCAAAAATATGCACATACATTCTGTATAGGTCTCTAAGAACAATGAATGAATTCTGAATGCTCTAAACTGAAAAAAGAGAAATAATATTAGATACAGTTCTGAGCTTTTGCCTTTCTTCTCATTTCCTTCATTTATGACAGAGAACACATTTATAAGATTTGAATTGGAACAATCTTGAAAATATAACTGTTCCATGTGCATTTACAATCTATACCTCCTTGCTGGTGTACATTGCTCTGGGATTCACACATCTGGTCAAGGATTGTGTCAAACGTGGATTGTAGAGATTGTGAGTCTTCCAAATGCTGGCTAAGCACGGCATTGGCGTATTTAACCTGAACAAAAAATTTAAAAAATCATAGTACCAAAGTTATTTTACTAACAAGTTAATTTTACAAGCTCATGTACAGTGTGTTAGTATCACCACCCATCCTTTTGATAATTCTGAAAATACACCTGTATTGTGCATACTGGTAGTGAGGGTCCACGGGCACTATGACCAGTATGAGATAAAACTTGCTATACCTGCATAATCTGGTGACTGTAGATTTACCACGTGAAGAAATCCTCCAATCATCAGTCAGTTGCTCCCTCTCTTCCCTATGAAGGTGGCTAATGCATAGTCAAACCTTTTCATCTGGTTCTTACATTCAAATCCTAGGCTATAATTAAAAAAAAAAAACCCTCAGCATTGTTCCCAAACTAGCATTCAAGCGACTGCTCGGACTAACTAGAAACTTTCCATATCCAATACACTTCTTCCAACCTTTATGATTCGTTTCTTGACATCACTAATTTTTTCTGCCAGCTCATCCGCATGGTTATCTTCTTGTCGCTGAATCTGGCAAGTGTCTTCTGGGAGTACCACATCATCAGGAATGGTAAATACTTTGTGCAGCAGGAAAGACTAAAAGATAAAAAACAAACATTGTGACCATTCATTTCCATTGCTATCAATGCAAAACAAAAAATATTTGGCACAGTATGGCAAAATACCGACCAGGTTCTCTAAAGACATTGCATTTGATTTAAATATGATTATAACTGATTAAATGTGCTGCAGTATTTACAGGATTTTTGTTGGGCAAAAGGGAAAAAAAACAAAACAATTTGCGGATCACTACAAGAGTGAACACAGGAAAACTAGACCTCACATGAAAATTATGATGATGAAATGAAATTGCTACAAATAGAATTGTTGAACTAATATTTTAGTTCAAACGGCTAAAAGACACTATCAACAGAATTACACAGAAACTGAACATAAATTTTTAATGAAAATTTTACTAATTCTGATGTCTTGATGAATTTTCATGCCAAGACATTCATAAAACGATCAGTGAGACTGAGAAGCAAATAAAATTTATAGGTTTTATGATTGAGGATTAAGGAAATGTAAGTTGCAATGTGATAAAGTTGATCTTTCATTAAATAAATCATTATTAAACAATCATGCCTACCAAAATCCTCAACTAAAAGTAAAGTTATGAATCTGAAATAAAGGCATACCATATTCAATGGAACAAGGGCTGGCAATGGCTTTCCAAGAAAAAGCAGATTTTTTTTTGTGCATTTATTTAAGGACACTTGAATTAATGGGAATATTTTCCAAAGACAACTGAAATCAAGTGGAGGTCTTTGTATCTTGCATTTTTTTTGGATAACGTTACATTCAATATTTCTCTCCATTTTAATAGGCACCACAGGCGGTCATGGTCATCCAGTAGAAAGGTGCCATAAGGGTGGAAACACTATCTTTCCATCACATTATCTATCTCTTCAAGGACATGCTCTCACATTCACATCATGAAAGAAAAATCACTAAAAGGATCTGTTTTTGATCTGTTACACTGATATATGTGTGGCGTCCAATAAAATGAGGCACATTTCAGTACTGCCCGATTCAAGAAAATTGTTAAAAGGCATCAGAAGGTCAATATTATCGATTTTTCATTTTCAGTATTTTTGAAAAGTTTAACCTCTTTACTATTCCTTTCCCAAATGACAGTCCTGTTTGAGAAGGTAAATGCCTCAAAATTGACTTTGAAGTGAGTCCACGGTGGTTTCAGAGCGGATCACTTAGTTAATGGCATTCCTCACCAAGCCCGTCGGGTCAGGCACGGGTGAAGTTACATGAGCCCAGCTGGGCTGGCTTGCGGTAATATCGCTGCTCTGTGCTATTACGTATGCATAGAAAAAATACGCGTGAGCTTCACAGTTTAAGTCAAGTAATAAATGTGAAGATATCAAAAGAAAGAGTTTTTAATGCTCTTAACTCACTTGAGAATGAGACTGGGTTTTTTTTGGCCAACATGCGCTGGAGACTTGGGTTTTTTGGGGTATTTTAAAAATTCATAAAAACTCACCTAATTAAGATATTGTAATAAAATTTGAACACAAATGAGTTCAACTAAAGCACAATACACTGTAAAAATTTCAATGTTTTATCTATTATGGTTTTGATTTTATAAATTTTTGAAAATCATATGAATTTTTGTTTTCTAGGAAATTTCGGAAATTGAGTGCGCCTGAGGCATGTACTCAGGGTCTAGATCATCACTCAAATTAAATCTGAAAAATTATCATCAAAAACTTCAAAAATATTGGTCTCTTTTCTCTTGCGTGTAGGGCACGATATTCTGTTTACAATAGCCAACTCAATATTTTTAGTTATTGCAGTTACTTACCTTGGACAATTCATAGATCCAAAACCATAACTCCTACTTCCGCCAAACTCGGTACGAAACGAAACAAATGGATCTACATGCGTTAGAGACGTGTCCCGCAGGGCTTGCGTGCATAGCATAGGCGATATCGATTGAAAAAGGTGATCCGTCCATAGCGGAAACGGACCGTCACGCAACTGTTGCGTGATCCGTCTCAAGTGAGTTAACAGACATATAATTTTCATGACAAAGTATAAAGAAGAAGCGCTTGAAATAAGGGCATATGTAGTGGACGGTTAGTCACAATGTATGTTTTAAAAAAATTCATAATAAGAAACTGACACTTTAGAATCATGTCTTTTAAAATTCAACTCAAAGCCCACTGATTGACCTTTCACACAAACTTACTTTTAGCGCTAGGCGTCTTCAAATGCGTTGTCAGATTCCATAATTTACTACATAGATAATGTGCTAACAGGATTTATAGACAGAAACTTATTCTCTCGGGTAACTTTCCTACCAAAACTCCACGGTAATAAAAACAGTGTGAATAGAGCACCATTGTTCACACACTGAGGTTTCTCACGATGCAAATTTCTACCTACAAGATCTAACAACGCACTTGAAAACACGGAGACACATTATTAAAATTCCCACAAAACACTATCGATAGCTCCTCTGACGGAATCTTTACCGTTATGACTTGTTTCTTCAATTATTTTTCTGTTTTTTGCTTCTGCCGGGGAATCAATGATTTCAGCTCTAGTTGTACTTGTAAAAAATGTTCGTTCATGGCTGTCTTTAACCCCGTATGTTCATTTCTTTCTCCTAATGCTTTTGTCTCAATTTTTTAATTGTCGAATTTAGTTGCTTCCCGTCCGGTTCTCTTTCTATGCTGGATAATTATCCTGTTCTCGATAAGACGAGGCAAAATGTTAAAAAAAGATGGAGTTTCGGTGTTATTTTGTAGGGCAAACATATTTTCCTTCTCCAGATAATACTGTGTTTTGTCTGCCATGTCTTGGTCCTGGATGGGCCCAGTGGGGACAAGAATGTGTGCTGCGGAGTAGCACTTATTACGTGTACTGAACTTCTTCCTTATTGTCTGTGTAGTGTCAATAGTGGCTTGAAAGTCGTGTCGGTGTGGTTGTCATGGGTGTTATTCGTTTCGTGTATTTGTGACAGCGATTTACTATAAAAGGTCGGCTACGGTAAATTCAAATGATGCGACATGTGGGATTTAAAGCCTGTAGATTGTGTAGATTTCTTCTCTGGTGTTGTTCTTTGCTGAGTTCGCTCGCCACAAGCTTTACGCAGATTGTTCTCACTTGTTCACACTGTCTGTATGGTGTCGGGGGGAGAGTTTTGTTGTTCAGTTATCAGGAAATCGATATCTAAACAATGTTACTAAATTGTATCATTGCTAAGTATTTCAAGTCCTATAATTTCCACAGTTTAATAGATTCTCTTTGTTTTTCTCACTGTTTAACCCAGGTGACACAACTTCACCTACTGATAAGTCATTTATTTATGCACGCCTAATGACAATTCTTTCTGTACTACACGCCTTAACGGTTGCCGCAAGTGAAGAAGTGGACAACTTTTAAAGTAGCAATTAATTTATATGAATTTTTAAAAACAAAAAAAAATGAAAAATCTGACCAGAAATTACACACACTTTTCAAATCTTGCTCAAGATTGAATGAATAATGCAATCACAACCGGACAAAGACAAGGACAGAGAGCAGGTACTGAGCTTTTAATTGATATCCCACACTTCCATGTTTTCATGAAAGGTTCAGTGATAGAAAGGCTAACAAAACGGCCAATTTTTAAATTTCGCGGCCTCCGATAAGGTTTAGCGGCAGCGGTACCTGTGCGTCTGTCAAGACAGGGATCGGCCGGTGATTAATGACCTTCCCGCGGGCGAACTAAGTGATCCGCTCTGGTAGTGAGAATAAACCGCCGTGAGTCATCATCAATAATTTTGATGAAAAGCTGAAACTTTAAAAAAGTTTTTCTCAAACTGTGGTACTGTCACTGCCTGTATTTGATAGGCCATATCTTCTCTCCTATTTAAATTACAGCAATATTTTTTTTATCAAATGAAAGGGCTTTGAATAACCTATTTGGTGATACAAATATCTCCATACCACCAAGATGCATGAAGTGTCTCATTTTGTCCGGCGGCTACACAGATTATAATTATTTGCATGTCATGTGGCTTAAATCTATTATGATTTTTTAACAAAAAAAAAAATAAAGGCATTATTACCAAACAGCAACCTCACACACTGCCTGCAGTTATTGAGAAGTTTGTTATACTGGTCAAGAGCATTTTATTACACAGTTAGCACTGTTCTGAAGTACAGTAAAAACCTCGTTATTCCGCCAAGTAAGGGGCAAACAGAAAATTGGCGGTATAACGAGAATGGCGGTACAACGAAAATACCATGTAGAACAAGGGAAATAAGTAATTTACCAACATTGGACTGGCTAACAAAGTAACATGTCTAAAATATTGCAGTTATCTCCCTTATCTCTCCACTGGCCATAAACCTCCGTTGTCATTTTGAAGTTTGCATTGCTTGCATTTGTATTTTTTGTTCTTGTTTTTTGTGTTTATGTGTGTTGGAGTTTATTTATTCAGAAATCGCACCTTAAGAGTAAAAGTATTATGTATTGCAACACGTCAAATAATGCTACATTACAATTCAGCAACAAATGTACGTTGTTTACATCGTACCCCGCGACCGGTATGAACCAGTTGACGCATCACTTCGCGCGCGCTTACGTTAGTTCGCAAACACTCTATTGAAGTGTGACCCGTCTTTCCCACTGCATGCCCCATCAGGACTTCAAAAGCGAAGACTGTATAGTAGGATTGGTGTTTGAATAACAAGCACAGACTGTGGTGCCATGTGATGTTCCGTCTGTTAGCTGGATTTAGGTAGATGTGGGGAGTGGGGGTTAACTTTACGTTGGCGCTATAACGAGCAATATTTACTATACTCAAGTTATGAATGTAGCAGTCAAACTGTTGGCGGATGGCGGTATAACGAGATTTTTAGTGACTTTGTTTAGGTGTCAGATCTGTTCCACGGCGAAAAGCTGGCGGTATGCGGGAATGGCGGTATAGCGAGGTTTTACTGTATATATTACCTCAAGTGTGTCAAACATCAAGCAGATGTCTTCATCAATGCGTGCACTCACTGCAGAGCGGGCCTGTCTTAATTCTTCCTCTGTCATGACTGTAGGGTACTTAAAAGTAACATGGATAAAACACATTATGCCTTGAAAAAAAACTTTCTTATACTTATATTATAATAATTATAACTATACGTTCTGTTATTATAAAAGTTTAATGAAATACACTTTGGCATTTCAAACAGTTGAAAAATATGAACTGCCATTGGGTGGCCACTCGAGCTAAATGTGACAGTTTAAAAAAAAGGGGATAAAACTAATACAAGGGGGCAGTTTCACAATGGCTTTTCAACTGAAATATTAAAACTAATAAAAGGTCACGATAGTGGACAGAACAGAACATTGCAAATGGCACTTTGAATAGGAAACACTTTTTAACCTGAAATGTAAGTGTATAATCAGCATTTAATTAAAGTTTCATTCATAACTGCTGATTCAAAAGGCCGTTTAGCTTTCACTTACAATGGCAAGTGAAATGAAAAATTCACTGTGTACGAACTTATGCAAAATCACAACTAGAAAACCTGCATGACAAACAGAATACTAATTATTTATAGTCCTGTATGCCAGAAATCTATCCCGAAAAAAGTACTTTAAATAAAAATCTGGCACACATTTTAGCAGCCAATTACAATACAGCTACAATATTTAGACAATTATGGCAAAAAGACTCACCTTTTCAGTGCAAGTTCGACAAAATGCCTTTAGGGCCTCTCTATAAAGGTCGCAAACAGCATTGAACACTAAACAAACAAAAAAATTAAAACCACAACTCATGAATGCAAATGAGCTGAAAATTTTAAAGACTATTTAGTATTTTCCAATTAATTGTGTACGGCCTTGTTTCATTACTACAGAAAGTTAATTGATAGTGATATGATAACATATTATAAACATTTTGACATTAATTTTCATTAACGAAAATTATTATTAGCAATTTAGTACACAACAATTAGGAAGAAGGTTGAAATCTGCTGGACCCAGAAATTTAGAATTTTAATTTCACGATCAAAGCTCATTTTATTTGGTAACAAAAATCTTTATAATCTTTATCAGTTTTCCAGCAGACATGACAAAGACTGATAACTGAAAGAGATGTGTGACTAACTTGGCAAACAATGATTTCCTGGGCATTGGACTGATAGTAGGTAGTCCAAACTGCCCCGCTGAAGGGGTGAAATCCCATTTTGGCATAATTTTAGGCCAACATTACAAGGCTACTCCTGCTTTGAGTTTATGTAAAACGGCATGTATCCTACAACAAAATAAAGTTCAAGTCTTCCACCTGTCTTCCACAAGTATATTATCTTTTGTATTGTTTAATGTGTGTAGCCATGTGTTTTTATTGCTTGAACAAGGCACAGACTTGCTGTTTTCGCCCTGAGACGCACACACCGATTTGACCCCCTCATAACAATGGACCGCGTTGCATCGCGCCGATGTAGCGCACATGTTTGAAAATAACACACAGAAAGCCAGATAAATGAGATTTAATTCAATGTATTTTGCATCCTGTTTCAAGTTGAAATTCCTTTAAAAATCATTTGTTGAAAAGTTTGTTGATTGAGAAACTGACGGAAACTTTAAAAGATCAGGATCAAAATTATACGCAAATGAACCTCAGCCTTTGTATTTTCAGGGTGTGCCAAAATTAGACTTAGGGCATGTTTCGGCGCGAAGCACCGACTGTTTTTATAGACCCACCCAATGCTCAATTTTGTCACCTTTTTCTGGCACTCAGTGCTAAGTCAATGGCGACGTGGTTGACCTAATTTTCAATTAAAAAAAACAAAAAAACATTATTTTTGTCTCCCTTGTATGAGTTCACACAAAATTGACATCGGATGACGTTTGATGACTAAAAAAAGTAAAATGAGATGCTTGTACTATATTTGTACCCCTTTAAAAAAATTGAGCGTAATGTACACACCATTGACTTGGAAACTGATAATTTTTAATGCTATGACTCAATAAACAGTAATTTTATGGGCGGTCAAAGTTGGACGATTGTGCAATCTGCAAAATGTAGCAAATTCGAGGTGTTTTTTCACTTTTGAAAATGCCATAACTTTCAAAACCTTTAAGCCAGAATGACAAATTTGGTATCAAAATTCTTAGAAAAGCAAGCTCCATCAGATTAGACAATAACTGATGAGTTGTGATAAAAAGTAAAAATCAGTTTGGACTACCTACTGATAGAAAAACAAAGGTTATTTATGGTGGTGCTATAGTTTATGTGCAACTGTGGCACAAATCACTTAACCCAAAAACTGACAGCCACAAGTTACAATTTACTGTGATAAAATGACAGACAGAAATATATTAATGTCCTGAATAGAAAAGAGAAAAAAAAATGAAAAAGATTTCTGTCCGTCCCGACTGCCCCATCCCTAATCCTAAATTTTTCCTGAACCCTTTCCTTACCCTGAATTCCAAACCTAAATCTTATCCCCAACCCTATCCCTCATCCTTTCAACCAGAAATCAGAATGAAAATCTATAAAGAATTGTAAGTTGTGACTGTGCAAATTGGTTGTGATGTACTATATCTGACTTTTTTCAAAATTAATATTAGGTAATCCAGAAGACACTTCATGAAAAAACCTCTGATTGCGTCTCATACCAGTTTTGCCAGATTGCATTTTTAATGTACTCGGCCAGCCAGGCATAAACAATAAAAAACATCCTCGTAGTAGGTAATCCAAACTGCCCCGCTAAAGGGGCGAAATCCCGTTTTGGCATAATTTTAGGCCAACAATACAAGGCTATTACTGCTAAGTTTTCATGTATAGTGGCATGCATCCTACATCAAACAAGTTCAATCCTTCCTCTGACAAAATATACTTCCTTTTGTATTGTTTAATGTGTTTAGCTGTGTGTTTTTATAGCTTGAACAGGACGTAGACTTGCCGTTTTCGCTCTGAGCTGTGCATACCTAATTGACCTCCTCACAACAAAGGGTCACAGATCATCATGCTGATCGGATGTAGCGCACGTTTGACAATAACTCACACAGAAAGCCTGATAAATGAGGTTTATTTCAGTGTACTCTTCATCGGGTAAGTTAAAATTCCTTTAAAAATCATTTGTTGAAAAGTTTGTTGACCAAGAAACTGGCGGAAACTTTAATACGATCAGAATCAAAATTATACGCAAATAAACCTCAGCCTTTGTATTATAAGGGTATGCCAAGATCAGACATGGGATGTGTTTTGGGGCGAAGCGCCGACTGTTTTTGTCACCTTTGTCCGGCAGTCAGTGCTAAGTCAATGGTGACACGGTTGACCTCCTTTTCAATTGAAAAAAACAACAACAAAAACATTATTTTTGTCTGCCTTGTAAGAGTTCACAATAAATTTGACATCGGATGAAGTTCGGTGACTGAAGAAAGTAAAATCAGATGCTTGTATTACATTTGTACCCCTCGAAATAAACTGAGTGTAATGTACACCCACTTGACTTGGAAACTAAGAACTTTTTAATGCCGTGACTCAATAAACCGTCATTTTATGGGCGGTCAAAGTTGGACTATGGCGCAATTTGCAAAAGGTAGCAAATTCGAGGCGTTTTTTCACTTTTGAAAATGCCATAACTTTCCTAACCTTTAACACGACATTTTAAGCCAGAATAATAAATTTGGTATCAAAATTCTTGGAAAAGCTGAAAGCAAGCTCCATCAGATTTGACAATAATTGTGAGATATGATAAAACGTAAAAATCAGTTTGGACTATCTACTTCATAAAGGAGTACCTCGCCGGGGGGCAGTGCCCCCTTTGACCCCATATGCACAGCCTCTCCTAAAGTCGTGTAATTGTAGGTATCCCTGTACTCCTGCAGTTTGGAGTATTTCATTACTATTGTAAGAAAATCAGGCCATCAGATACAATCAAAATTCCTCTCCACTGTCACTTTACAATTCAAACGAAGTTCTCAGGTAACTTGTCAGTTGTCTGATCTTCATCAATCATCTACTAGTAATGTAAATAAATAACAATAACAGGGCATCTTCCATACTTACTTCCATTTAAAAGAGAAATGGGTGTGAATCCAAAATGTTGTGTTTCATACTCAAAATGAGAAACTTTGTTGTGTGTTTCTGGCCTGTTGTCCAAACCAGTGGCATCATCTGTCATACAAGTTGCAGTTTTCTCTGCTGTTGAAGTTGTTGTTTCCATATCACTCAGCTGATAAACCGTTGAGCTGTCTGAAAGTTATCAGATCAGTGATGCCTTCAAGTTCAAGCTGCACAATAGAAAATTAAGAATCAAATCTGAAAGAACTTCTGATGGTCCACAGATAGCTGTCACATCAAAAATGACTTGTGGTGATATCCCTTATCATCATCTAACAATTTAATATGATTATGAATATGACATCAAATTTACACATCTGAAATGGTAGTGCGGAACAGTTTTAGTGCTGTCCTTGTACCTTCCTCTATGCCAGTCTCTTCATCCCATGTAATTGGATAATTGTTAGGGTTACTGGTATTATAAAAGTAGCACAGTGTGAACACAACTGAGTATTATCAGTTTTTGGCTTTGTAATTTTAGATTAAATGCAATGGTCACATAACAATAGCATTTTAAAAATTTAATGTGCAAAACATCCTCCCATAGCATCTCATTTCTTCAGTTTGAAATGATTTTAAAAAAAGCAGTGAACACTGATAAAGTAATTTGCTATTTAAGTCTTTGGCTTCAGTCAAAGAATTATGCTAGTACTGTTACTGAAAATACTAGACCTATAAATCTTCATATAATCTTAAAGGATAACAAACAGAATCTGATTCATTGCAGGCGCTTTTTTTTTGTAAAGAAAAGGGATAAATATTAAAAAACAGGACTGAAAGAAAAAGTGACAAAGTGACAGCAAGAAGCTGCGGGCACTAGTGGTGTTTGGTGGTCCTGCTGCTTTAGTCCGCCATGCCAAGCTCTGAGATATTGGTACCGAAGGAAGTGATGAAAAGATTGGCAGAATTGGAATAGATCTACAGTACTTATAACTTAGTAGATGATCATGATCTGCACTCTACTTCTAATCTAAGCCTTGTCCACATTACACGCCAAACCTTGCTGATCTATGGTGTTAATGTGGTATCTCCCAGTGACTCAGGGTTACGTCTCACTTTTAAATTTACAGAGTGACTATACTCCGGTCCCCCCGACAAATAGCCATATCTAGGCATTTGGCTATAGATTCGTCAGTCTGGGAGATCTACATGTTTTGTTGGACCTGGGGGGCTTGAGGGTCTAGTCAGTTTGTATCAATGCGCGGTAGTCAGATTGACTGAATCAGGCGAAAAGGGGCTGGGGTAGCCATTGGCGATCTAGGTACACGCACACTGGAGTAGACTAGTACTAGGCAGGGCTGCGGAGTCGGTTGAAACTTATTCCGACTCCGACTCCGGCTCCAGGCTCCCAATCTGACTCCGACTCCTCATCAATCATCCAACTCCGACTCCAGGCTTCAAACTCGAAACCGACTCCGACTCCAGCCTCTTATAATTATAATAAAAATCAAGCTTACAATGGCTACAGTATAACTAGCCTGGCAAATCAGATTAATTAAAATGAGACATACAAATAAATATGTATAACAAACACAAAATCTAATTTCTTGAATTAGAATTTTATTAATATTGTTACCGGAAGGACTTCCATAATGAATATCCAAAATTAAAAATGATATAAATCAGCGAATTGGGAAAAAATCTGGCGCATCTTTTCTCCTTCGTCATTTTCTACAGTACAAATGAAATAGTCTTCTTGTAGCTCGAAGTACGAGAAGGCTGATGATCTTTTCGAAGATTTTGGTGGCATTGTGAAGAACACTACTGTGAAAAAAAGAAAAGAAAAAGAATTAAAATAAAGAAAGGATTTTTGTTCCTATTGGAAAAGGACACAAGACTACCACAACTACTACCAGAAAGACAATCGCAACTGAGTGGACAGGAATAGCATTTTTATTGATGCATGATTTCTGCTTGCGCAACGTGTTACATTTGAGCCCACAACTATACTTGTAGAATGCTCAGTCATGTCACATTTGAGCCCACAATTATTACTTGTAGAATGCTCAGTCATGTTACATTTGAGCACACAACTATACTTGTAGAATGCTCAATTGTGTTACATTTGAGCACAAATACGATCGTAGATTGCTCGGCAAAGTGAGAGAATAATGTATAGCGAGAAAGTAGGTATAGATTTTTTTTTTATACTGTATAGTTTTTGTATAATTTTTATACTATATTTAGAGTTGAAGTATAATTTTGGTATAATTTTTGTTTGTTTAACTTGTAACAGAGAAAGCTTCAGTGAAAGTAGATCTAGTCGA
Organism: Onchidella celtica; assembly: GCA_963931925.1. NCBI lineage: Eukaryota > Metazoa > Mollusca > Gastropoda > Systellommatophora > Onchidiidae > Onchidella > Onchidella celtica. The sequence continues at coordinate 32,381,043 of OZ007580.1, read as the reverse complement.
ATTGCAGGACATTTTAGTTATACATTATGATGATAATTATAGTAATAATAATAATAATAATAATAATATCAGTGATGATAATGATAATAATATAAATAACAGAAGCAATTATGAAAATGATACAAAAATTATAACAATAGTGAAAATTGTGTATACTACTAATACCAGTGAAGAAAATAATAATAATAAATAACAATAGATAATGAATTAAAGCTGGATGAGAAAGGATAGTAACAACAATAATAAAAAAAATAACAAAACAAAGATATGACACTTGCATGGAGTCAAGCAGTACAGTTATATTTTATATTTAGTGTCAAATGAAACACATCAGTCGAATCGACTGAACCAAACGGGTAACTTTGGCCACTTTAAGAAATATAAAAAAAAAGACATTTAATGTTCTGTTGGAAACAATGGGGAAGGTAAGTAGATAAGTAGATACTATGAAGATGTGTACAGCATTTCAGCACTCTAGGACAAAAAAGGTGGGGGGGGGGGGGGGAGGGGTGAGTTGGGAGGTCAAAGTCATAGGCCGAATTGAGGGTGATGGGCAGGGAGAAGGGGGAGGAGAAAAAAGGGGATGAAGAGAGCAGGGGAAAGTCTATTTTCTGCATGCTATGGCCTAGAACTGGGCCTGCATACTGCATCAGTCAAATATTGATTTTTACTTGTACATGTAGTTCACTTACCTGCATGAAAATTCTGGCTTGGCAATTGGCAAACAAAATAAGACCTTCAATATCTTCTTGAGGACTGCAAACTGCAAACTCAACTGTGAGTAAAAACTGGAGGTATTTCAAAATGATGTTTACTTTCAATTCACTCTCAATGCAATGGTTACTACCTCATAGTCCTACTCCTTGAAAAAGCAACAGAAACAACCAACATAGCAGTTTCAGTTTCAGTTTCACTTTCAGTTTAGGGGTAGCTACCTCAGTAGCTAATAATATAATATATAGAGACTAGAGACCAAAATACTCAATAGGCCTAGAAAAGGGCCTTCACACACTGGAATTAGACATAGACTAGGCCTATAGAGAACAGACCATAGGTCATTACTTCATTGTAAATAATTTTCCAGACATTTTTTTTATGGTCATCGGAGTCGGGAGTCGGAACGTTTTTCTCCGACACCAGCTCACGTAGCTCCGACTCCGACCTTCTTTTTTTTTCGACTCCGACTCCGCAGCCCTGATACTAGGCATATAATTTGGCTATTCATCAGTCTGGGACCGGAGTATAGCCACAGTCTTAAATTTATTAGATAAGATAAATAAGATGCAGGAAATTCTCTTTCACAGAGAATTTAACAGCACAGAGTAGACAAGATCGACTACGTGTCAGTAGCCTCTTGTCTTACGTAAGCCTATTATATCATTACATAGGCCTATTTATAAACAGGAAGCATGTCACTTCGTCACAGGCCCAACTGGGCCTGTGACGAAGTGGGCCTGTGACCAACTGGGCCTGAAACCAATTGGGCCTGTGACCAACTGGGCAGCCCCCGCCACGACGACGCCGCAAGTGGCGCAACCTAGAAAGGCGACTGCAACGTCTCAAGGCGCAGTACAATGCAGGCGACAGAGACCTCGAGTCTTTCTGGAGGGCAGTTGGCCGCTCGGTTTGGGATTAGTTGACTTGAATGTGTGGTGTACGTTTTGTCTTTTCGGTGTGGCCGCTTGTTTCGGCAGAGTGAACTATGGACACATTTGGGCATTGTGGAAGCCTCTGTGCTGTTTATTTTTCTTCTTTTTGCCTAAGTAAGGCTTACGTTCGTTTATTTTGTTACTCGTTTCCTCTATGTTCCTTAGTGTTTTTTTCCTTTGTACCTTTTATTCCTATCAGGATCATCGGTCGCCTTCAGAAGGAAGCATTGGATAAATAAAGATAGTGACCTATGGACACGTGTAGACCTATGCGTAGTAGTCTATGTCGGTTTCTTTTTATTTTGTTCTCCAGTTTTGTCCAAGTAGGACTTAGTTGTTTTCTGTCCTCTGTTTTTTCTCGCAGCATCGAGGTTCCTCCTCAGAACAAAATTTTAAATAAAGATGTGTTCTCCAGTAGTCAAATATTGTTGCATATCACTATGGCTGCATTTCTAAATCTCTCTCTTTGTCTCTCTCTCTCTCCGTCTCTCCCCCCTCTCTCTCTCTCTTTCTTTTCACACACACACACAAACTCATGCACAGGTGCTCTGCTGCTATCTTGGCCTGTGACGAAGTGGACCTGTGACGAAGTGGGCCTGTGACGAAGTGGGCCTGTGACCAACTGGGCAGCCCCCTTATAAACATATCACAACTCAGTAACAGGCATAGCCTGCATGAAGTGACGCGGTAAAGAACCTGAGCGAAATATGGTACACATCTAGGCCTAGGCTCTAGATCTAGTTAAAATGACTTGTTGAGGCGAATTGCAGCTCTTGCAAAATTGCAAAACCATCCTATCTTTCCCTGTTTGCTTTCATGTGTATTTAGATCTAGATCTAGATCTATCTAGACAAATCTAAATCTAGATCTAGTCTAGATCTAGATTCTAGATCTAGAGTCTAGACTCTAGATCTATATTCTAGAGAGTAGCCTAAATATCAGTGACTCATAAACTGTAATAACAATTCGTTATGTTTAGAGGTCCTATAAACAAATGCCATGGAAGGTTCAGTACCTATCAAAACAAACCATTAACTTACATAAGGCTTGCTATAGTATGAAATGCTGGAAACTGTGGAAGAGATTGGCAGGTGGTGGAATTATTGTATTTGGCGCTTTGAATTTATTTTACAGATAGATCCGATTCCTGTAGTCGAGTCCTTCACTCAGCTGTGAAAAACAAAAAAAGCTGGATAAAATTAGTACTTTACTATCATATTCGGATCATCCCCTCTCCTTCACTTTGGAGAAGACAATTCAGCACAATTAACGATGCTTGTGCTTCTTTTAGATGAGTTGTTCGGAAGATAATGTGATTGTGAATAAACGATCCCAGATATAAACACAGAAAAGAACGAATCCAAGGCGGTGAAAGGTTAGCGAGACACCGTGGATAGCTTGTAACGTTTCCTCAAGTATCGGTGGACGTTTTTGTTTTAACCTGTTTACTTTTCGCTTTCCTTACTTTTCTCCATAAAGTTGTTGACCACTTATAGATTTGTGAACTGTGATACTTTCCACGGGTCACTCTCAGCCATAAAAGATAAATTTATCATAGACTGATAATTTTCTTTTCACCTCTGTCGCACATTTTATGATTTTTCTCTGCTATTTGACCCTTAGGGAGTTGCAGCTTGAACAATAATTGTTTTCTTATAAACTATATCTTGTATGTTATATTTTTGAATATTTATTTAGAGTACTATAATTGTATCGAAGTGTTTATCCGTCGATACTGACGGATAAAATTTCCCCTTGGATTTTTTTTATCCGTCAACATAAATTCTGTATTTGCCAGTCACCTCTCCTGATTCGAACCTTTCTCCGTCTTCCTCCATTGTCCGTTCATCCCGACGCGATCAGCGTTTGTATTGGGCGAGTGTTGAAAACGATATTGAAATTGGAGAGACTTGGAAATTTATTGATTAAATGGATACATACCAAGGTTAAGGTCTAATCCGTTGAACTTGATATGGGTTTCTTGGTTTAGTCATGCTTATTTAGTAACACTTTCCTCACAATTAGTCAAGTTCATCAGAAGTGTAATGGTTAGCATCTCTGCCTGTCAATCAGGAGGTCGTGGTTCGATTCTCAGCAAGGCGTTTTTTGTTTTTTTCATAAGTTTTTTTTATTAGGCATCAATCTTTTTTTTTTTTTAACCCAAGAACAATAACGGAAGAAATTCAGTTGTTTTTTTTTTGGATCTACCCCTGTCAATCGGGGGACAGTGGTTCGATTCTCAGCAGGGTAGGTTTTTTTTTTTTCTTTTCTTACAAAAGTCTTTTTATCTGTAATCAATCTGTTTGGTAATTTTTTTAAAATCCAGTTTGCTTGTTTGTTTGTTGTTGTTTTTTGTCATTAGTCAATCCGAGCTTTATCCGCCGATACTGTTGGCGGCCCAAGATCTGCCGATAGTGTTGCCGGATAAACGCAAGTATCCGCCGATAATATTGACGGATAAAGCTGGGCAGTATCCGTCGATAATGTTGACGGATAAAGCTGGGCAGTATCCGTCGATAATGTTGACGGATAAAGGCAGCCGAATTGTATTCATCTTTGTTGTATTGCCAAAATCATGTCACTAGAAAATGGTGAAAAGTCCTCTTTTCACTAATTTCTGGTAACATGATTGTGGCAATATAGCCGTCTGTTTCAACTGTTAGATTTTCAACATTTTGAAATATAATCCATTCCGGACTTGACCAGCATCATTTAAAATAACTGTGAGATAACTTCACACCACAGTTTTTTATCTCACGATTTCAACGGAGAACAGTTTTGGGCATAGATATAGTACACTGGTTTTGGGGCGAAACTTGTAACAACTCGCCGGTAACAACTTCCGTTTCCGTATAAACACCCATCTGATCTAGTATTCTGCTGTCTCATATTTTATTTCTGGCTCCTCGGAAAATCTGAAAATGCTTCTTGTGTTTGAAGATTCGCACAAGGAGCATTTGTCATTTTTATCTGATTTGGACCCTGAAGGTAATGCATAGAAAAAGAAGATCGAAGTAGAGCTGAAAGGGTGTTTAACGATGTGTGGGACTACTCTTCTCAGTCCGTTTATAAGTAGCCTACACCACTAGTCTGTGGCCTACACTGCCTACAGTGCAATTGACCATATCTCGACTGACTCGACATCAGTCTGACTGTCAGACTTACGTCGAGTAAAGAGAAAGTCGAAATAGCAGATTAGTGACGAAAGAGAAAAAAAAAGGGGGTGGGGTGGGGTGGGAGAGGGATCAAACATCACCATTATATGGGAAAAAGTGTCCAATAAATAACACAGTTATGTCCCTTTTTCTTTTAATTATCGGCATACTTTATTATTGTCACCTGTTCCTCCAATATCATTGTTGTGTGGAGCAGTTGCGTGGCAAAGATTTGCCAATTTCGGCAAATGTTGTAGCTATAGGCCTACATGTAGTACATCAAATGCGCAGTGTTTTACTAGACTAGATCTAGATCTATATCTAGATCTATTTCTTTTTAACCTCGACCTGACTGTTTCTTCGGAAGAGGTGATGATATTGATACACACACAGTATGGCAGTTAACCAAGGGATCTAGGTCAAGGCTTAGTATCAATGAGGCATGAATGTTTTGTGAAAAAAAAAAAAATAGTCTGTAGTACTCTGTATTAACACCAAGAGCAGGATGTTTAACACCATCATAAAGCCTGTTCTACTATATGGGGCAGAGACACGGAGAACCACCATCACGGCCATGGAGAAAATCCAGATGTTTGTCAACACCTGCCTTATGAAGATCCTGTGAATTCACTGGCCTGAAGTCATCAGCAACCAGGCCTTGTGGCAGCGAACGAAACAGCAGTCCGTACATAAAGAAATCCTACAGAGACACTGGAGATAGATAGGTCACATGCTTAGGAAACCTGCATCCAGCACCACAAGACAAGCCCTCACATGGAACCTGCAAAGGAAAAGGAAAAGAGGCCGGCCGAAAAACACCTGGCCCCTGGACTTGGAGGCAGACACCAAGAAGATGGGTCGCATCTGGGGACAGCCGGAATGACTGGCCCAGGACCGGGATGCCTAGAGAGCTCTTGTTGGTGGCCTCTGTCCCAGGCGGAAATGAAGTGAAGTGACTCTGTACTCTATTGCCGTGCGCTTATGCATTGCACCCCATACTCGCGGTACTGAAGCCAAGGGTCATCCTCTATTTCCACACACACATACCCCCCCCCCCCCACCCGCACTGTATATAGAAATAAAGAGGTTTTATTTGCGGGGAGTTGCCTGGGCATTTTCAGTAGCACAGTAGTAGATCTAGTGCACTTGTGCTCTAGTCGGGGAGAAATGTGTCTATATAAGAGGAAAGAATGGAATAATGCGTCGAGTTACGGGGAAATATTTGTTAGCATTAAAGAAGGAACAGATTGGGACTTAAAAATTGTGTGGAGTTACCCAGAATGTCGACAAAAGCCATGTTGAGATAAGTGGATTGGAACTGCAGTAGAAGCACTAGAGCACTGAAGTCTGATATTGACAATCACTTTGGCCTGGCAGGGTGTTGTTTCCCTGGGAGGAGTCCCTTTTGAGTTATGCAGGAGGGATACAAGAACACGATTTTAGGTCTAATAGGAGCGTCCGTGTGGGGGGGGGGGGCAGCGCCTCCCTGGCAAGTTAATCCTCTAGCTGGATATTTTTATAGTAAATGCAGGGCTCGGTGACTACAGACATGCCACCCATTCTGATTTTTCTTGAAAAACGAGCTTGATTCCGATTTTCCGATTAACAAGGCCGGTATTCAGATTTTTTGTTACTTCCCATAATCGGCATTTTTTTTTTCCGTTTTCATTCTTCTGGATTCTAATTCTTGATCATAACTTTTACAAAATGCGCCGAATAGGAATCGGGTGATCATTTTATGAATAAACTGGAAGTTAGTTCTACTTTGTTATCGCTTGTTTTGCACCGTTTAGCAATTTGATCACTTGCTACACATATTGTTTACATTCTTTTTACCGTTCTGCATGGCAGCGACTCCGAAACTAACTGCATAGATCTATTTGCCCTCACTCAAAGTTAAAGTCTCAGTGTTTATATGTGGCTGCGACTGTAACGGAAGGAGTAATCAGTTCAAACCCTAGCTGGATTTATATCTCTTCATGTGGTACTCCTTCCGTTTCATTATCTTTTCCCCCTATTTTTTCATTCTGTCCCCTCTTATACCTTGTTGACATACTATGATACTTTTGTTGTCTTTTCCCATTCTGTTTCCTACGTTGTCACATGCTTTCTGCCTTCCACTTCATCTTCATCTCTCACCAGCTTTTTCTCACGTTCCTCCTCTCTTCTCAGGGGCGAGGCTTCCTCATAATCAAATAATCAGTGATTACCCTTCGAATATTAATTCTAGAATTACTACGCTTTTCAGATCAAGCCCAACTCCAAGTCCATTTAGTCAGTTCAGCATTCTATTCTACCTTGCTATTTTGGGTTTGCTGTTATAGTCTAACACCCCTCACCGAAAAGCATCTTTGTAGGGACTTACACCATATGAACTGGTCCAAAATCAGTGATTAACAAAGACGAAGAAGACTTGACTACACCCAGAAGCGAGCTTGAGCATAGCCTGTTTTCTTCAAAGCAGCGCCGCAGACAGCAAAATAGTGGGGGGAAAAATAGGTTTATAATCAAGGTTTGACCCGATTTTACGTACTTATGCAGGTTTTTCACTATGCGGTCGTTTTCATCCCAATCGAAAGGTAAAGAGTAGAGTGAAAGAGTTTGTGTGGATCTTTTTGTTTTTGTTTGTTCGGGGTAATCTAAGAATAATTTACTCTACGCAGAGCAAGAGCTATCAAAGAATAATAATTATTATAGTCTAGATCTATATATAACTGTGATCAAAATCAGTCGAACGTATTAAGAACAGCAATTCATTTGATAGGTCGCTTGAACCTAAACCGCAATGGCAGATAGCCACTTCTCCGAAATCGCTACACATTGTTGTGTCACAGAGATGCCATTTAAGCACTTTCTACCATTTAATGTTAATGGGTCCTTTCCGAGAAACTTTATGAGATGGCAGCAGGGGATGGATGAGGACGGAAGGCGACCGAAGGATCTTTGGGCACGGGTTTTGTCTCTCGTGGTTGCGGGCAGAGGATTCCGTTTTTGAAACAATGGCCGGGACCAATGCACAGTATGTGCACTGCGCTTTCAGAAAGCAATGGCAGACCACTGGAAGAATTTCTTGCCAAAAACTACAATGAAATGTCACACAAAAGGAAAGAAAGTTATAGTTCTGTGTCCTCTGAGTCCCCCAGGGAGGGTCGGGACTCAAAAACGACTGGGGAGGGAGAATCCACAACTGCAGAAGGCACCCGTGATGACGATACTGGCGTATCTGACGGTGAGTGCAAGAAACAGAGGTGTAGATACTCCTATTCAAAGAAAAGAAAAAGCAAAAGTGTCATCAACATCGGCACCTGGAATGTTAGGACCATGAAACAAATGGGAAAACTTACACTCCTGTTAGAGGAGCTGAAGGAACTCAGCATGAACATCACTGGACTGAGTGAAGTACGATGGGACAAACAGGGCCTATTCAGGACAGAAGATCACACCATCGTATACAGCGGAAACAAACGCGGCATGAATGGTGTTGCAATTATACTGGACAGACGCTTACGAGACAACATTAGCAGCCATGACGCTATAAGTGATAGAATTGTCACTGTGAAACTTGACACCCAACCCGTGCCCCTGAACATCATACAAGTATACGCCCCCACATCTGCGAGCACAGAAGAAGAAATAGAGCTGTTCTATAATGACCTACAATCAGTAACAGACAAAATCCCAAGCAGAGAAATATGCATAATCATGGGAGATTTCAATGCCAAAGTGGGAGAGGGTGAGGATCTGGAATGTGGGATAGGACCCTATGGATTAGGAGAACGAAACGACCGAGGAGACATGTTAGCATCTTTCTGCCATGCAAATGAAATGAGCATCACGAACACTCTCTTTAAACACCCGATGCGAAGAAGATACACATGGATAAACCCTGGAGGCAATCTCCGAAACCAGATTGATTACATCCTGATTGACAAAAACTGGAAAACAACTGTGCTCAACTCAAAGACAAGGCCAGGGGCAGACTGTGACACTGACCACATTTTAGTGACAGCAAAGCTGAGATTGAAATCCTATAGGAAGAGCAAGCCAAAACCCACCACCAGATTTGACACGGACAAACTGAAAGACCCTGAAATCAGCAATGCTTTTCAGATCGAAACAGAAAACCGTTTCTCAGCATTACTCAAGGAGTGGTCAGCTGAAGAAAGACACCCAGATACACTGTGGAAAGACATGAAAAGAATTTGGAGTGAAACAGCTGAATCGAAACTCGGGAAAAGAACGAGGAAAACTCCCAAACCATACATCAGTGAAGAAGTGATAGAGCTTGCAAAAAGAAAGAGCAAAGCCAGAAAACTTAGTAAACAAGATGAATATCATGCACTGAAGAAGGAAATCCAAACAAAGATCAGAAGAGACAAGAATGCATGGTTAGAAAGAGAGTGTGCAAACATAACAGAATGTAATACATAAAGAAAGTCAAAAGAAATGTTTGAACAAATAAGAAAAGTAAAAAAGAGGGATTTCCAACCACAGAACTTGAGTCTGAACAACAAAGAAGGCACAACACTGACAAACACAAAAGATGTGCTCTCAAGATGACACGAATACGACAAGATGCTGTTTGCGGACAACATCAGACCAGACCCGAGGGACCTCCAACAACCAGACTCACAACAGATAGATAAAGAACCAGAACCTCTCTTGGAGGAAGTGCAGGCTGCAATAAAACAAATAAAGAATGGAAAATCCCCTGGATTAGACAACATACCAGGTGAACTCCTGAAACATACCAGCGAATCAGGAATAAAAGCACTCCACCAAATGATCTGCAAAATTTGGCAGACAAATGAATGGCCAACAGACTGGAAGCTACAAGAATTCGTCATGCTATACAAAAGCGGCAATGTCAAAGACTGTGGAAATTATAGAACCATCGCCCTCATCAGTCACACCAGCAAAATCCTGCTCATCATCATACTCAACAGAATGAAATCTAAGGTAGAAGAGGAACTATCAGAATGTCAAGCTGGTTACAGGACCAACAGAGGAACCGCTGACATGCTCTTCATACTACAAATAATGATTGAACAGATAAGAAGCAATGGAAACGAAGCCTTCATCACGTTCATAGACTACAGCAAAGCGTTCGACAGCGTTAGGCACCATCACCTGTTCGATATAATGATTAAGATGGGATTCCCGAAACACCTTGTGACCCTCATCGCTGCACTATACCACGAACAAAAGGCAACGATTAGATGGAACAATGAGAACTGTCCATATTTCAACATCGAGAAAGGAGTCAGACAGGGTTGCATACTTTCACCTCATCTTTTCAATATTTATACTGAGCAGATCATGAGAAACGCAGACATAGAAGATATGGGAATAAAGATCAGAGGCCGAAACATCACAAACCTTCGCTACGCTGATGACACAGCTCTTATGTCAGATAACATCACCAGTATGAAAAGAGTGTTGCACAGAGTGGATGAAGCGGGCAAGACAGCAGGCCTACACCTAAATGCTAAGAAAACAAAAGTCATGCATACTGGAACAGGGCACCATGAACACCAGGAGATACTAGTAAACAAAACAGCACTAGAAAAAGTGACTGATTTCAAATACCTAGGATCACATAAATCGCAAGATGGAAGCTGCTCAAAGGACATAAAAACAAGGATAGGAATGGCAAAACACAAAATGGTTCAACTAAACAACATTTGGAAGGATAGAGGCACACCAACGGACCTCAAAGTGAACATACTTAAGTGCTTGATCTGGCCAGTCCTACTATATGGTTGTGAAGCCTGGACACTCAAAAAGGCAGACATAACAAGATTGGAGGCAGCTGAAATGTGGCTTTACAGAAGGCTACTCAGAATAAGTTGGACAGAAAGGAGAACAAATACAAGCATCTTAGAACAGCTTGGCACCACCAGAAGAATAACACCTGAAATAAATAAAAGAAGACTTGCATACATCGGCCACGCGGCCCGAAACAAAAGCACGGCCCTTATGATATCAATCCTTCAAGGAAAGACAGAAACAAAGAGAAAACAAGGAAGACCACCCATTACATATCACGATAACATCAAGAAAGTCAGCCAGCTGGAAATAAGTGAACTAACTAGGAAAGCTAAGGACAGGATTGGGTGGAGGAGATTTTGTCGTGACATCCACTGTAGCAGCTAACATCGATGACGATGAAGCCGACAGGTGACAGGTGAGGTGAGAATAACAAAATCTCTGGCTAGGACTATGACAATGAAAACGTGCTGTTCAAATTATATTTTAAAAAATGGGTGAAAAATATGCATTTATAAGTCTGTTAGTATGAATGAATAGTTTTTCAGATTAGTTTGGCTTGTAAAATGCTGCATTCCTGTCCTGTTGACAAGAATAGTCCGCACTTCAGATTTTTGCAGTGCCTAGCAACCGTTTCATTATTTTAGTCACTGCATTTATAATTATGTACATATGATGTAGCGATACGTCCTATTATGAGGATCTTACTAGCTTAAATTCTGATTACCCTCTGCAGAGAGCCATGCTTCGCTCCTGTCTCTTCTCCCAACCAGATTTTTACCTCTTTCTTTCCCTTGCCCGCCCGTTACATACCTGTATTGTGCCTTAGTGACGTTGCGTCACCTTTTTTAGTTCCCGTTCTTTTCTTCTCTTATTCAGGAAAACAAAATCGGTAATCAATATAGATCTTTGTAAAAAAAAGAAATAATAAGTAAATCTAAGGATTCAGAAGACATTTTGGCACTCACAAATTCTTTCATTATGCTTAACACAGTTAATGTTAAGTATTTAAGGTCTGCTTTAGGATTCTTTGGTGCAATGTATTTTCATAAGAATGAGTTATATTTTTTGTAATATTCTTATTCTTTCAGTGCTGAAAGAGTTTGGGCGCATATCGTTAAACTTCATCCGCAAGGGAACAAACCCAAAGATATTTCAAGGGGCAGCTCGTAAGTTATTCTGATTCAACGTCAAATTTAGTTTGCAAATTTTAATGCCACAAGGAAATGATTCAGCACTCGTGTTTCCAGGGTTTTGTCAATGTGTGAAAAATGTGCAAAATGACTACACAGTTGTCAGCGGTTAAACCAAAATCAGCAAGACCATTTATTTGTTTTTGACTTAGAAAGAGTTTTGGTTTAGTGATAGGAGGCTTAAAAAATGTCAGTTTCAAAAGAGGTAACCCAAATCACTATGGAAGAGAACATATAAAATGTAAATGCATAGGCAAAGAGACTAAACATCTTCGCTTGCTGTGCTTTTGACTGAAAAGGAGGATGGGTGATTGCTCAGTGCTCAGGCCTAGGAAAGCATGCAGCATGAATATGCAGGTGAATGTGGGCTGATTCTCACTACTCAGAGTAGAGAAACAATTATGGGTGTGGACAGACAGTGCATGGAAGGTCGCCTGTGATGCATTTGAAGTCTTTTATGCTGCTGTCTGGTTTCGGACCAATGAGGTTTTATAGGCCTAATAGCTGGTATGGTGATGAGTAGAAATAACAATTTGATAAGTTGATATTGTGAATTGAAATTTATTACTTTCTAATTTCTCGCAGTATCAGTGATTGATAAGATCATGATCATGATACATTGGAAAACGGTTAACCCGAAAATGGCTAAACCAAAGATAGCGGTAAACCGGAAGAAAACAGGAGTCCCTGAATTTTTTCCTCTTTATCTTTGTTAACAAATTAACGTTAAACCGAAGTAGCCCTATTGTTAAACTGAAAAGAAGATTGCTGGATTCAGTGGCCAATTCACTGTGATTCGCCAAAGGCCAAGTCAAGTTACTGTACCATCCCTCCACACCCACCCCCCTAAAAAATAATTGTTTAAAAACCGAGCAGAGCGTGCTTTGTTGTGAATGATCGTACAGGCCTACATGGGAGTGGCAGCACTACAGGGGTAGGGGAGAGGGAGGGAGGCCTATATTCTTGCTGGACCGAAATCAGACGGCAGCAGACAAGACTTTTGGTGCATCGCGGGTGGTCTTTCATGTAAAATGTATGACATCAGAGAGACAACACGGTGTATTAGTGACCGTGGACAGCGTAGGTCATGGCATCGTGTACGGAAACAGCAACGAGGTCAGCTGGGCGACAGTTCTGTACTGTCCGTCCACGCTCATGTCTATCTACTCTGAGTGTTAGTTCACATTCACCTGCATATCCATTCTCTGTGTGTCCCTAGGCTGAGCAATCGCCTCTCCTCATTATCAGTCAAAAACACACAGCAACATAGGACGTGTTGAGTCCTTTTTGCTTATACACTTACTTGATTTGTCCTCTTCGATAATGACTAGGGCTGCCTCTCTTGAAACTGGCGTTTTTCAAGTCTCCTATCGCTAAATCGAAACTCTTTCTAAACCGAAAACAAACCCGTGGTCTTGCCAATTTCGGTTTAGCCGTTGTCCATTGTAGTAAATATTTAGAATACGACAAGTAAATATTTAGAGCTTATGTCATTGTTGAATTATTATCATGTAATATGGTATAAATAATATAATAATCCTGATTTAAATTTTAGTTGTGGATTTGAGTGCTGTAGAAATCCAATGTAAATTTAGTAATTAATATATATATATACAAATTATTAAACAAATATGTGATTGCTGCTTCATCTGGACAGTAATTGCCTGATTATTATTTTTTTGATATTTCATGCCATGACTCCACTCAATGCTTTTTTCATGTAAAAATATTGTCTTGTCATACTGCGATCCCAGTAATGTAAGGAGTTCTTTTATCACATTCACATCCAGCACAGTATACCCATTACAAAGATATTGAAGCTAGATTATTTGCAATGTCTTTATTTTTTTAGTATACTAGAAACTGTGCGGCACAAAGTTTTGGTCAGTGGGACAAACATTACCATATTTTGAAGAAGCTTGACTTTGGCACATCTAAAGCAACAGAAATGATAGTATTTTGCATCGTAAGTTTTCACGTTTGGATAAGGTAAAAAAACAACACAGTTTTTAGCATTATTTCACTATATTTCTGTTATTTCAGAAAAGCTGGGTGTGCCAACAGAAACAGTACAACATGGTGTGGAAGGACTGATGTATCTCCTTACAGAAAGCTCCAAGTTCATGGTGAGTGTGAACACAATAAATTTTTATGTGAAACAACACAAGGCATATTGTAGAAATATTACAAGCAGATTGTAATTTATGGTAGAAGCAAATTGGCAGACTGTTGATTGTGATTCATATTCAGGGATCCGTCAGTGACCCAATGTCAGGGGTGTGCCATGAGCCCCGCTTCCAATCAGTGCACAAACTGTGTGCACAGTTTTTTAGAGGTGTGAAGAAAGGAGCGCCTTATCTTATTGTTTCTAGTATCTTTGGTAATATTAATTTTAGAATTCGCTTTTTGTTTTTTTGTTTTTTATTTGTAATCATGTTTTTTCACACACAAAAATTTAGTCCTTTATTATAAAAAAAAACAACAGTATGGCTCAGTGCATTGTGATTCAGAATGAAATTTACCAACACATGATAAGTTGTTATGTCATGTAAGTAGCCCTTTCTGATGTTTCATTGTGAATGACTGTCTTGTACTTAATTACATTATTTGTCTGATTTATTATTTTCCAGTCCTTGTCTTAGTCTTACCTTTTCTCTTGCATTCTTTCAACTTCAGCTGAATGACATTGACTTTCAAGATTCCATTATGACACTAGGATTTAAGGAAGAAATCAGGTCATCTCTCTTGGAGCTGTACTTGAACAATCGTCGGGAAATCAGAATGATTCTTGATGAAATGAGCATGGATTTGCCTCATTATCATAATTTGGAGTGGAGATTTGATATTCAGGTAAGATATTTTGTCCTCTTTTTCAATAGAGCTGAAAAGGGGTGGAGGATTATTTATGTTGAACAAGAGTACTACATTCACTTGGATCACTTGCAGAAGTATTAATCTTTCTTGATTGGGCTGCACCACAGATCTAAGTTGGAGGGTTACCATTGTTTATCAAAGTAATAATAGTATACATTGTAGTAAAGAGCAATATGTAGTATATATATGGCTATTTGGGGTAGTCTGAGAAAACCCGTCAGGTTGTGAAAATCCTGGTATTGAGTAATCAGCTTCGAAAGGTCATTTGGTTGACCCCAGCCCTAAATTTAGCTAACGTCAGAACCTCATTCTTCTAGCATTTCTACATCCATTCCTGCATCTTGTGTGCACGTTTTAGCATGAAACAAATGGTATAGTATCGGTTTTTCAATTGATTTTAATTGCAATTCTACACTTAAATCTTTTAGCTGACAAAATAACCTTTGCTTTGTGCAGGAAAACTTGCTTTTGATAAAGTGCAGAAGAATTTATTTTAAAATTAAAAAAATGTGGTTGCTGTGAACAGGATGGGGACGGAGAGATAGATCTTGATCCAGCGAAACATCTATTTGACTTGATTTTATGCACATGAAAAAAAGTAGAAGTCCCAGGTGTTTGAAATGTTGATCGCTACTGAATATTTGAGTTTTGTGACGTTTATAAACTCAAACAATGGCACTGTTATGCTTGCTGGTGAGAAAGATACTTCAGAATGTATGAAAATAAATGTGTTAACAGTAGATGGGATTTTGTAATATCCCTGTGTTTTGTACCTTTAAAATGACAAAACGTTCGTTCCAGTGAAGATATTTTAAAAATTTAAAAATCAAATTTGCTCTGCAAAACCTCTGCTACCTGATGGTGCAAACAACTCCAGTTGTGAAATTTTCACATCATGACTAGTTTTCCCAGGCTGCCTCACATATGATACTCCACTGCACTCATATTCTGCCCTCCTTAAACCTGAAAAATTCCAAAGATTTTGGATAGAGGATTATGTACCTAATAGCTGAGGTCCCCGGTCCTGCCTGGGATAAATCGGTTTGAATATTAGTTTCAGTTCTGGGTGGTTATTATGGACCTGCTTCATCTTGCCTGTTCTGATTTGTTTATTTCATTATTGTTTGTTTGTTTTTAAATAAGTCTTACTGCTCTGCCTTTGTGAGTTGACACCCTGCACATCCCATACAATAGCATGATTTGCGCACAGGTTAGTGTGTTTGATAGTGAACACATTGCAGGAAGTGATAACGAAACCTTAAAATGGTGAACCAGGACTCGAAATGGATCTAAATGATGCCGAAACAATGAAAAATGAAACGTAGAAGCCTGAATATTTCATAATTTCTAATATAGCCCATGTTAATTTCGCATTGATAATATGCTGTTGTGCAAAGTTTGAAGCCTGAGTGTGATGTGGTTCCTGAGCCTTAGGTGACCAAAGTTTCGAGTTACCAAAATATATTATAGATATCTTGTCTGTAACAAATAAATATGTTTGCCTACTGTCTGGCTATAACATATAAATTGAAAATTAAGTTTACGTTTTGGATTTTTTTTGTTTTTTTCTGTTAAATATGATAATTGCTAGTTACATAAGTCACTAATTTCATTGTCTTCATGTGATCTTATTGCAGCTGGCCAGTAGGTCATTGCGACATCAAGTTACACCTACACTGTTGATGAAAATTCAAACAGATGATAAAGGAAAGAAAGAGTCCAAAATGCTTCAGGTAGACCCTGTCAATTTGGTACATATGACACGTGTTTTGGAGGATGCACTGCAAGAGATGAAGTCTGGGTACTGCCGTAGAATAGCTCGAAATATAAAGTAAAATTGACTTTTGCACTTGTTTATGTTTTGAGTATGAAGAGTTTTTGTTATAAAATAAAAATATTATTTATTAGAAACACTTTTGTGATGGTCATAGTGGTAACTTTTTATGGACCTTGTGAGAGGTGCTTTATTTATGTTTTCATTCAAATCAAGTTAGATGTCTTCCATTTCTGAATTTGTAAGCCTTGGAATGATTTATTTTAGGGATGTTCCGCTGAAATTATGTGTCATTGTTAAATTTAGTGTTGGCAGTTGGAAAATCTGAGAGATTAGCTTAATTTGTCTTAGGAAGAGAAATTGCAAACTGTCAGCAGCCATTAAGGAATTATGCAGAGGCAACTTTTTGTTTTGTTTTAGTTGGGTTTTCTTGCACCATAAAATACTTCATTATTAATTGTAGAAAGCACCAGAATTTGGAGTGCTTTAATTGCAATCACTGAGACATTTTAGATTATGGTTTGATGTTGCAAATTGTGAATTTCAAGTAATTCAAAGAAGATTTGGGTGCACTTCATCAGGTCAATAATTCTACATAAATTGATGATTACCCATCAGTTTTTTGCATTTATAAGCATGGCTGAAGTATCTTCATGTGAAATCAAAGTACCCATGTTGGTAATTTGTGATAAACAATTCATTTTATCACCTTACATCAATCATTTGTGAGTGGGTAGATACTCCAAGAATTTTTTTTCCTAGAAACACTGGCAGTGAAAATACATGTATTGCATATGTGGATAAAAATTATGTGGCCAAAACCTGCTCATTGCCAAGATTGTGCGAGTGCAAAGATGTGTATGTTGTGGAGGGTGAGAGTGCAATGTTTTGTATGTTTGGAAGGAGTCAGTACTAGGATTTGTATGTTTTGAAGTTGAGAGTGCTAGGATTTGTATTTGTGAGAAACATGCTCATTGTTTGTGTATGAAAGGAAGTATGTTTTAATTAATGTTATTGTTGTTGAAGTATGAAAGTTTTTGATTTTGTGCTTACTATAATCAGAGAGATAATAAAAGAGGCGTAAACAGAAAAGTGGGGCTGCTTTAAGACATTTTTTCTTAGCATACTGTTATAGCAAAGAAAAAAAAAATTAAATTCAAGTTTCTAAAAAAAAACAATTAAAGTGGAGTTTACAACACTATTTCCCTCAAGGATACAAATTTAACTTAAGAACAGGATGAAAGCACCTTATATATGACTGTGTATTTAATCCATTACACCAATACATTCAGGTGCAATAACTCATAAATTGTCACCAGAACTGATAATGAAATACATGTATAATTGTGTGGTTATCTGTACAGCACTTGTACATGTGTTGTGGTATAATAAAGATGACATTCCCCAGTCAAAACTCGGTGTATCTTTGTTTCAGTGTAATTTGTTTGCCACATCTCCACCTCATCCTTTAGTGCTTGTCAGTTAATCCACTTTATTAACAATCTGCTTGTGTAGGTCTATCATTGTATGCCTCCCATCTGGGGCTTCTGAACATAAACGCACATCTCATTCACATAAGCATGCGCGCACACATACAGTATGTATATACACAAGGTGGCGCTCAGTTGGATTTTAATTGGTGGTGGTGGTGGATGGATGGGTGGGGAGGAGGGGGGAGGGGGTAATAAAGTAAAATTATCAAACGTCTTCCCTTTAAAAAGACTGAAAAAGGTGATTTTAACCAACTACTGTTCTTCCAAATTACTGTCAATTCGAAACAGGATTGTTGGTCCTTTGAACTTCGGCATAAACAAGATCCACTGTAGTCTGCGTTTACCCTCTTTCCATCGATGAAACAGCAAAAAACTTAAGGGGTGAAAACTTTTTTTTTTCTTACCATGAAAGCAGTCTTAGAACCCCCTCCTCCCGCGCGCGCTTAAAAACAGTAAAGTTGTTGTATAGACCCTTTCAACTTTCGCGTTACGGTTGTTTGCGGGGAGCCGCACGGCTTCGAAAAGCACCGTGTAGGGCAAAAACCTCAACTTGCCTTAATGATGGCATCTGAATATGTGCACATTCAAAGCAAAGATGCATTTTTATGCCAGAACCAGCACGTAACAGGTTTGTACAGTTGGGTGCCCAACAAGAGGATGGCATCGTTCGACCGTTGTCCACCGCTTCCGCCCAAAAGTGGGGCACGCCGCCATTTTGTTTGCAAATCACGTGATATGGAGGGCGGTAAATTAAAAGGGTCTATACTTGATTGAATGTTATTCGGGTGACTTAAGTCTAATTACACTTTACAGAACCAAACAGAGAAAATACTGAATTGTGCCATCGTTCGCCAATGGCCTATAATATAAAATAATACGACCCCCGTAATAACAGCCATAATGATTAGTCTTCATCAGATGACCTTCTTAGGATCCCATCGCAGAAATGACAACAATTGGTTAAAGGTTTAATGGTTTTTTTTCTTCTAATCACAGTTCGCGACAGATTGCGAACGGCGCATTGTTCAACGAAATCATGTTTACGTTCGCTAAAAAAAAAAAAAGGTAATAAAATGAATGGGAAAAAATGCACAGAGGATGAGAGTGGTGGCAATCACGCAGAGCGAATTCATTTGTTCCCTTTTTAGTTTTAGTCGATAAAAAGTAGAGTGGGATAAGTAGGCCTACAGTGCATGCTTGCTGGGAAGAAGTAGATCGGCATAATTATTAGGTACGAAGAATTGGCCAGGCACTTGTGTGGGTTGGTGTTGGCCAATGCATTATCTTCCCCCCCCCCCCCCACCACTACCACCAACACACAGAAAAAAATACACCCCACAGATTTTTTATTCAGCTTGTAGGAGAGTACAAGAAAGGCTATCTTAATAATCATCAAAATCAAATTGACGTGGGTTAATGAACACCGACAACCGTTGCACATTTATTCATTTTCATATTTTGTGGGGGGGGGGGGGGGGGTGTTCTGAGGAAAGACCGAGATTCCCAAAGCGTTTTTTTTTTTTTCTTTGCTCCCGATTCAAATTCTGAAGGAATTTATTGTGTGGTTTATTTTATATTGTTTGTTTCTGCGCGGGGCTTTGCATCATAAAACTCTCTCTCTCTCTCTTTCTTTCTCTCTCTCTCTCTCCCTCATTCTCCCTCCACAACTGCGAGTGCGACGCTAACGATTTTCTGTGGTTTTTAAAAATATGACGCAAATATAATAAACGACATGAGCCTCCTTTTCGTCTATACTCTTGGTGCAAAATGATAGTAGTTGGTAGGTTTATTTCAAAGTTCAATTGATTTGCGTCGATACAAGAAGTTTCGGTTGCGCTAGAGGGAAAGGAGTTGATCAATATTCAATGTGAGTACAAGTAGCACAAAGAGATAGTGTTCGCCCATTATCTTCATATACACTGCTAAAATACAACAAAATATGCCTTACGCTGGGCCGCTGGACGTAGCACTAGACTTAAGACACTGCGGCGCGGATTTAAAAAAATAATTATGATGGCAATTCACAAACTGTTGACTTATCTTAATCTTACATGTAAGAAAGATTAGCTGAGGCACTCAGGGTTGCCCCGGACAAACCTGTTTCCGTCTCTCTCTTCCCCCATCTTTCTCTTCGGCTTCCTATACTGTTCCTCCTCCGCTCTTTCTCTCACTCTCGGATGGACCATTTTCTATTTCTAGGCAGGCCCAATTGATATAAGTTATGAATTTGTAGATGTGCCAACTTTCACAATAAGCACAAAACCTATAAAAAGATCATAATTATATTACAGTTTCCCCGAATCTGCAGTGTTGCCACGCACATCTCATGTGAACCAGGGCATTTCTTTCCTGCAGGGAAATGGCACCAGTTTGAACGTGTGTCAAAGACAGTCTCCCAGGTTCGGTAGTGCGCTACGAACGCTTATCTGTTAATTAAGAGACCTGGCGTTGCCCAGGATAAAAATGCTTCAACCCCCAGCGTTATCCATCTCCTTCGCTCTTTCTCTCTGGGGGAGGGTGTGGGACTTCCCATATTGCGTCTCACGACCAGATTTTCTTACAGTGGTGCCGTCCAGTACGGATAACTCGAATTTCTCGGGAGTGGCCTCATCTGGTTCGATTTTGCCGAATTTCGAGTAATAGTACTAATACGTGAAGCATTAATTATGTAGAATTACTGTTACATATCGAAGGCAAATAATTCAGCTAACATGTACCATTTATTACCTCCTTTAATCCCTCCCCCCCCCCCACACACACACACTAAACACATAGAAACAAAAGTGACGCTACACAAAGCATGGTCGCGTGGCGACAGTCATAATGTCACGTTGACCTATTGCATGCGCACGGCGACACTCGACCATAAATCTAGTGTGCCCGATGCTTTAGAAGTACTTCGCCAAGGCTAGTTTGCAAGACAAGCTGAATAGAAGAGAGAAGCTGAAGAATTAACACAACGCTTCATTTTTCTCGGTTTGGCTTCACCATTATTCCTACCGCAGGCTTCCTGTCTTTTTTGGATTCACCTTATGAGCACGCAACATCACCACCACCACTACTACCACCACTACCACCATCACCACAACCACCACCACTACCGCTGCCACCACCACTACCACCACCATCACTACCACCACCACTACCACTACCACCACCACCATTACCACTACTACCGCCACTACCACCACCATTACCATTGCTACCACCACCATTACCACTACTACCACCATCACCACTACCACCATCACTACCATCACTACCACCATCACCACCACCACCACCATTACCACTACTACCGCCACTACCATCACCATTACCACTGCTACCATCACTACCACCATCACCACCACCATCACTACCACTACCACCACCACCATCACTACCACTACCGCCACCACCATCACCATCACCACCACCACACCACACCACCACTACTACCGCCACTGCCACCACCATTACCACTGCTACCACCACTACCACCACCATTACCACAACTACCACTACCACTACCACGACTACCACTACCGCCACCTTCATCATCACCACCACTACCACCACACCACCACTACCACTACCACCACATCACCACTACCACTACTACCACAACCACCACCACCACCACAAACAACTACAAATTAGAGCATGGTTATTTCCTACCTGAATCGTCTTCACAGGTGTTTCAATCGCTGTTTTCATTTGGGTGGGGTTCCATTACTTCGTTCGCCTATCCAAGGGGCTTGGCAAGGTCACTGGCGTCAAGTTTATTGTTTTCTTCTTTTTCAAGTCTACTTGGCTCACCCTAGCAGCAGGAAAACTGATTCGATGAATTCATGTCATACTCATAGTTCGAGGTTCGCGGGAAGTAAAACATAATATTGAGAAATAAGTGAGGGGCTGAGGTCTTTAATCGTGGAATGCGTGATTTCGACTAAAATGTGTTCGAATTTAGCGTTCTCAACTGTAAATTCCACACTCCGGGGGTATATGGACACCCCCCCACCACACACACACAAAGACATGACGTAGGTGAGTGGAAAGGGTCTGGGGGCCTGGAGGGTTAATCTTCTATAAGGATGATTTTATAGTTAACGTGCGGTTCTGTGATTAACTACTGATTACATTAAAAGGTGTAAATTTGTCATGAAGCGTGTGAGACGCACCATCCCTCCTCCTCCTCCCCCTCTCTCTTTCTCTCTGGCACTCAGTCTGTCTGTCTGTCTCTCTCAGTCACTCTCACTCTCAGGTAGATTCTTAATTTCATCAGACATCTGTGGCTGTGTGAAGGACTCCAACACACGCCAAAATGGCCGAAGACAAGAAATCGCGGAAGAAGTCCCGAGCGGACAGTGTACAGGAGTTAAAAGGAGAATTGGAAATGGACGAGCACAAAATCAGCAAGGAGGAATTGCTGGCGCGCTACTCGATAGAATCTGTTTCAAAGGTAATGAGATATTTATACTAGAAATACTTCCGTGGAGAAGATAATGGGATATGGGGAGTGTCTTCCCTGGAGAAAGTAATGGGATATTGGAAGTGTCTTGCGTGGAGTAAGTAATGGGATATTAGAAATGTCTTCCATGGAGAAGGTGGTGGGATATTCCAAGTGTCTTCCGTGGATTAGGTAATGGGATATTCCAAGTGTCTTTCGTGGAGAAGGTAATGGGATATTCCAAGTGTCTTTCGTGGAGAAGGTAATGGGATATTCCAAGTGTCTTTCGTGAAGAAGGTAATGGGATATTCCAAGGGTCTTCCGTGGAGAAGGTAATGGGATATTCCAAGTGTCTTGCATGGAAAAGGTCATGGGAATTCGTTTGAATGTATGGCTCAAGCTGAAGCACACAGCGTTGCCTAGGATGAATCTATTTATGATAAGGCATTAGATTCAGTTGTGGGTGATATCATTACGGATGTGCTTGAACTTGCCCATTTATTTAATGATTAGATAAAGTTGCTGACGTCTTCAAAAATAAAAAAATAAAAAAATTATCCTCCATTTCCATTTCCACCATGACACAGTTTATGTAAATTTTCGTTTTGTCATATGCAGCCTTACTGCACATCCTTTTGCGCTACACACGCCGCCAACATTGGAGGAGACGATTGTGATGAAATGGGAGCAGTGAAGCCAATAAGCCAGCGTACTAAGATTTGAATTTTCAAAAATCGAACGAATCTTTTATTGTTTGATTAAAAATTCCTAAGGAAAGGACCAAAACTTCTGGCCTAGATGTGCCCACATCAATATTTACGAGCTACCATACGATTGTTATTTTCAAACTCTGCTATACTGGGCATCAGATTTTGTTCTGCGATCTCCGGCTGATATAACAACATTATATATTCCAACTGTGTCTCTCAGATCACTCGGTGAACGAGCCTTTTCTTTTTATGCCCCCAAGACATGGAACTCAGTGCCTCAAAACTTAAGAGATGTACAAAGCACTGAAATTTTCAAGAAACATTGAAACACACGTTTTCAATCGACGGAATGCAAGCATATCTATTTCTGACTGTTGTCACATGTCTTAGTATGTTCTATGTATTTGTGAATTGAATGTGGGTGGTAGAATGTCTGTATAGCGCTCACAGCTTGTATTACGGTAGGAAGCGTCCTATAAATGTTATTTAGTTATACGCTGTAATTATTATTTCTCCTCAGGGTCTAACCCCTGAACAAGCACAAGCAAACTTGAATAAGTATGGGTACAATCAGCTGACTCCACCCAGAACTACTCCGATGTGGGTGAAGTTTTTGAAGACATTGTTCACCGGGTTTGCAATGTTGCTCTGGTTGGGATCCTTTCTCTGCTTCATTGCCTTTGGTATCTCGTGGATGGAAGTGGAAGGTGGAGAAAAGGACAATGTAAGTGAAAACGTAGATCGTGGAACGTGAAGTCAAAACAAGCAAGGTCCATGCAAAGCTGGTGCATGTAATAGGCCTAGGCCTGATAGGAAAGGCAAGATACGACTTTGACTAAAAAAAATAAATAAACGAGACTGGCCTCACTGTGTGCCCTAATGAATGCAGTAGATTAATGTGTGTTTAATGGCTTCCGGAAACATTGATTGTTTAATTGTCATGAAAATTAGCAGAGTTCTTACTTCAGCCGTTTTCATTTGACATGTGATATTGTAAGCCTTGTTGTTTTGCCGTGACGACGTCTTCTGAATGGAAAGGTCCTCATTGCCCACGACTAAGGAAGCCTACAAGAAATCCATGCCCATCGGCTGCTTTGACTGGCAAGGTATCATTATGAAAGAATATGTATCACAGGATCAGGATATGAACAGGGAATACGTGTATTATATTCAAGCTTTAAGGGGACTGAGAGAACGAAGGCGTCAAAAGCGACCAGAGCTGTGGGCATCAGGGGACTAGTTCCTCCAGCATCACACTGCAAGCGCTCATAACGCTCTACGAGTGCAGCAATACCTTGCTTCAAACAGAATAACAGTTATACCCCGTCCCCCTTATTTCCCCGTCTTGGCACTCTGTGACAATTTCTAGTTTTCAAAAATTAAAATGTCACTGAAATGGCAGCACTTCCCACGACATTGAGGAGATCCAAGGGCCTTCGTTAGCGTCTCAAAGGATGAGATCCAGCGGTGTTTCCAAAGCCTTCACACCAGCTGGAATCGATATGTAAATGCAGGAGAGGAATATTTCGAGAGATTCGATGAGAAATAATAATATAAGTTGACTCATTTTTGAGAAATCAGACCAGTCTCGTTAATTTTTTATCACAGTATTATAATCACATGTCTAAGAAAGTAAGGCCTCCAATATAAGCATGAAAGGCTTTTTAACTGCTGAGCCCAAACTGCTACAAAATATCATGTCATAAAAAGGCGTAAAGGTAGGCCTATACTTGGGCATATTTTAAAGATCTTGAAGTTTGCTATATTTTTTATACTTTCGTTGATTTGGAACCTTTAGGCCGTGGGACCAAAATCATAGCTAGTCTCTAAAGTAAAGTTCGTTACGCACCCCCTAGGGAA